>CM076580.1:855526300-856160693 GCA_034641835.2 Pinus albicaulis | reverse complement strand
TACAATTTTAGGATTGTTGTAGACATCATCTGTACGGTGACCTTACATACAGATCATCATCCGAAAATGGGCCTATATCTATAGTCATGTCTGTTACACAGTAATTTGTCACCGTCCTTACCATTCCCCATCCCGCACAATGGAGGACCCATTCTGTGACCTGTGAACATTGTCATGCCTTGAAATCATCATCAATGCATCCCTCTGAACATGAGCTTTATTTGCCCTTGAGACATCTCCTTGCAAAAGTCATCAGATGATATAAAGGGAAAAGGAGGCCTTTTGGGCATTTCTTCACAACAAAGAAGCTTTATAGCTGGAAACAGCAGAGGGGATTTCATCAAAGGACAAAGGCACAAGGAGGCTTCAAGGATTATGTGTTTTCAAGGGAAATGCATTCCTTGAAGGCTCAAAAACATTTTAGCCCCCTGTTTGCTTGTCAAAAAATTTATAGGGGGCTAGCAGATTATTGCCATTTCTTAAAGCCTTTGTTGCAGCAAGAAGATGGTAGACATGCAGCTTATGGCGAGCATGCAAGTTCATACAGTTTTCAAGACAAAAATGGTGATGTTAGTCTGCAAATGAAATCTGGAGCCTCTACTAGTTCATCTCCTCATGAAGGAAAAAAGGATGAACATTCAAAGCAGCACAAGAGGTATAAATTTTTCCATGATCAATTTGATTGTGTTTCTGCAAAGCATGATAATTTTCCATACTTAAATGGAAGAAATATTTGATGTACATATTGTGTGTTAGCCATCAGTAAATTTTGTCATAAGCAAATGATGGCTAAAACAAGCCTTGAGTCTTCAAGAGATCATTTTCATAAAAGATTACTCATTCTTGAAGACTGCTATTCCCGAAGATTATTTTTCCCTAAAAGTGTTTTTCCCTTGAAAAATGTCTCCTAAACAGCCCCATTTTCATAATTTCATTCATTGATTTTTGCTCTTATTCATCCTCCATTTTCTCTAGAAAATCCCCTTGCCTCCTAATTTTCCCTTCATTCTCCTCAAAATCCCTCAAAATCCCTTTTAAACCATAGAACTCCTTGTTTATGGTTTGAAAACCCTTCCTTTCCCTCTACCAAAACCTGAAAAACCCACAAAAAACCCATTAAAAACCTTTAAAAAATTCTTCCGCCCTTTTATAGGTCTTAAGCCCCTTTCAGCTTAGCCCCTGGCTCCTTTTTCCGTCATATGCCCAAACCCCGTGACCAGAGCGCTAAGCCCATCAACATCGGCCTTTTCTCTTTCCCCGCAACCTTTTTCCTATGTAAAAAGTTTTCCGCCGATGCGATGTTAAAACCCCCCAGCACTTAATCTACTGCTTCATATGACTGATACATGTGACCTTATGAAAGCGACTATCGCATCGCATCATTTTATATCGCATAGGTGCTGTCACAAGTTCATAACTTCGCTTCCCTTTCCCCCCCCCCCTCCGCTAATGCGATAAGCCCCTTATCCCTTAAAAGCCCCTAGTCATATATTGCTACATAGGACCATGTCCCGGGACTAACCTTAGCCCTCATCGCATCGCCCCATCGGCTTATCCCTTCCCCTTTCCTTTTCCCCTCTGCGGCGATATGCCGATGCGATAAGCTCTCCCCTCCTCAACCCCTGGTCACCTTATCTCTCCACGAGACCATTCCCTAGCCCCTACGCTAAGCCCCTATCGCATCGGTGTTTTTATTCAAAACATGTTTTTTTCTTTGAATATTGCCCGCTCCAATAACAATACCCCGATGAGATCTACACCGTAGATCCATAAGATCTAACGGCTCTCGTTTGCCCCAATAACCCAACTCTTCAAGGCCTACCATCCATTGTGCAAAGGACCCGCCCTATCACACCCCGACACCTGTCCCCCACTATAGTCTCCGCCCGACCAAATTTTTCCATCGCGCTCAGTCTGCGCCATCCGATCTCATCCCTTTCATCTGACAGTTGTGGTGGCATATCGTGCAATTTTTTCACCCGGAGTTTAACACTCCAAAATCACGTGATACTGGAGGTATCAAGAAAGCCACGCGGCACAATATAGCTGGATCGCGTTCAATTCGGCCGAAACCATTTGCCACTCCAACATCATGTGAAAACCACCCATGGTATTTCAAAAACCACCAATCCGCATTTTCATTCCAATATTCAAAATCAAACCTATTTTCGCAGGTTTTTCCCGCAGAACCTCCTCCGCCTACATTTTCCCCTCCTCACTGCTCTTTCCGCCCTCCACCAGCCTCTGTAAGCATTTTATCCAATGCCGCAGGATTTTATTTAATTGTTTGTTTATGTTGTAGGTTTTTAAAGGCGGCTTAAGCATTGAAAATTCCTCCACAGCTAGCTCAGTAGCGAAAACCCCTCGGGATGACGATCCTTGGTGCTTAAAGTGTTAAAGGAGGTTTACGGGGTTTATGGGTGTTTATCAGTACTCTATTAAAACTGATAAAACAAATGAAACCCTCAGCGCGCCCAGATACCTGTTCATAGAAAAGAAGGGATATGCATAGAGACAAAGGATTAATATTCAAAAGCACGGTTAAAACAAGGGATTAAAGGTTAATCCAGTCAACAGAAAGAACAAAAGCCCGAAGATGATCAGAAAAAGACTTAAAGCACAAATTAAAAGATTAATATCAGTGATTAAAGAGTTAAAGAGACAGATCAGTCAAGAAAGCCTCCAAAATGCCACATCATTGAGGCTATTAATCCTCAAAATGCCACCTACAAGCTGAATTCACCAAAAAAAGAGTGCATATTAATTACACAGTTAGATATTTTTCTAAAAGACAACTCAGCATTAACTGCCAACCTACCAAAAACCCTCAAAGTCAACAAAAGTGACTGAAGTCGATGAGAATTAACGCAGAATTCAATTAACTGAGTAGAAAACTCAGAAAACTTCTCCATTTGGCCCTTCAAAGGCCGAGAAGCACTTACTCTATATTAATTGAACAGATATTCCCTTCTTACACTCTACCTCCTCATTCTTCTATAAATACTTCTATAGAAGACATTATAGTGGTTGGTCTCTGGATATTTGTTGTATGTAAATAGCTTTTTGAAGCTGCTATAGCTATGTTTGTAATTGAAGACACATAAGCTGAGATGAGAAGTTTGAAGCTGTAGAGACCCACTGGACTTGAAGATTGTAACTGGATTGAACATCAAATACAAATAGTTGATTTATGGGATCCTGGTCTATGTCAAAGGTGATGTGTTTCTCACTGTAAATTGTTATTTTCTTTATGTTTCCATTCTGTCCACTTTTCTCTGATAAAGAACAGCAAACATAGATTAGGATTTACTTCTGAAGTACCCTAAATCTCACTGATAAATCTTTATCCTTTATGTTTTCTTCTAAATGTGTTTTGAAGGTAATTCAATAGAGTATAACCAGTGAAGTGTTGGTAAGCCCATGTTTCTTGAGTACAACTTGAGATATTGTCTTTGAATGTTCTTGAAAAGTCTACTAATTAAAGATTGAGCTAGAGAAGTCTATGGTTAGCCCTGTCCTCTAGTTTCTTCTCCAACAGTTGCTTTGAAAAGTTCCCTTAAGAGTATGTTGAAAGCAGGCTAGTTTAAAAGTACTTACCTGATCTTAGACTACTTTTTTATGTTTATCATGAATGTTTTCCCTTTGAATATCTTGAAAGTAGGCTAAGTTAAAAGTCTTTACTTGATCTTAAGCTATTCTATGTTTTTTAATGTTTTCTCTAGAAAGTACATCAAAATCAGGCTAGTTTCAAAGTACTTACCTGATCTTAGATTACTTTGTGTTTTTCCTTAAGTGCATGTCAAAAGCAGGCTAGTTTAAAAGTACTTACTTGATCTTAGGCTATTCTTTGTTTCTTCATGTGTTTTACTTATTTCACTCCATTTTATACTGTTTCATTCCATCAAATAAACTTAAAAGAGATCCTTTGACATAGATGACTTGCCCCATGGACCACTCTTGAACCTTGTTGTGCAATTAAATCCTATTATGACTCCATAGCCCAATGGATTGATTTTTCTCCTTGCTTATCTTATCATCTGAACCATTATTTCACCTACTCGCACCTTCACCCTTCATATAGACTTCCTTCATCTTCATTATATCCTTGCCCAACCAAAACAAACAAAAACTATGTTCTTCATAACTAGCCTAAAATCATACTTGAAGCCTTAAAGATCATATATTTGAACTCATATATAGAGAGATCCCTCTCTGAATCTAGGATGGCTAGATCCTCAAATTCCAAAGTGGTTTTGAGGTAGGCTCTGCAGTGTTTGTACTTTTCAATCCTGCAAACTACGGAGACCCAACATACTGGCGACCATACTGGGGAATTCTGAGTAAAATCCTTAAAACAAAACACTCAGTATTCAGTACAGAATGAATAGATTTCTTCAAGCACTACCAAGCATGTGGGTAATCATGATAGGACTTGTCTGAATCAGTGGAAATCTAAGTAACCCTTAGGATTCTAACAGACCCTTATCAAACCTTGAAGAAAACAGCTAAGTAAGCCACCGAGTAAACTCTGTTTGTCTCATCACCATAGCTAAGTGCTTAAAAAAATTTAGGACACTCTCATAAACCACAAGACTATAAAAACTCAGAAAACCAAAAACATTTCAGATTGGTATTCAAACAAATTAGTGGTGGTGGACCATAAAACATTTTACCTTTCCAAAGCTAAAAATTTCCACCTGGCGACTCCAAAATTCTGAATTGACCTAAAGACTCCACTGGGAAACCCTTTTCTATCATAACATCATACAAAATCAGTTAAGGAAACTTTGAGGATTAAGTTTTCTTGTTAAAAGATCAGTGAGCCTACTAAAGATTGTCATACTTGGTTCCACTTTTCTTAATATTGGGTCTAGAAGCACCACATATTGGCTTCTAGAAGAGTTAAAACTAGAGCCTATCCTAACCCAAATCCTCCTGATATTGTTGATAATCCATAAAGTTTACTTAGGAAATCTCCTAAATCTAAAACTGCAACTGTTGTCAGACCAGTCCATAGAGCTAATTCTGTTCCCGAAAACCTTATAGCTCTACAAGATTCACAATTTGACTTAAGAAACCCATTCAGAACTAGGTCACTTGATGATATAGATCAGATAGACTTTGAGCATTCACACTCACCCCAATATAGTGGTGAAAACACTGTTAGTACAGAATCTACTCCTCCTGATTTGCATTTCCTTCATAATATTAGTTTCTCTCATCCAAGATCTACTCAACAGTCTCATGCTGGTCCATCCACTTCCGTTATCCATACACCCACTGTTCAAACTACCCCATTCCATCAACACCCTCCCATCTTACATCCTCCACTTGTAAACCCCCCATTTTTCTCACAACCTCCTATCATGGCAACATGGTATGCCCCTCTAGTCCTTCCTTTACCTTTAGTCAATCTGCCACAAGACTATCAGTCCAAGATACCATTATATCATGCCAGTGGTGATACTACTTCTTCACAACATGTGGACAAGATGAATGACTATTTTGATAGAAATGAAATTGATGATGAAACTATCAAACTTAGATTGTTTGCTCAAAGTCTAGGGGGAGAAGCAAGAAAATGGTTCAAAGGCTTAAACCCTCATAGTATTAATGATCTTCAGACTCTCAATGGGAAGTCAGAAAAAACCCTCTCCAAATACTTTCAGATTACAACAATCTCAAAAGAAACACTCGGGAAAGTGTTCAAAATTATTACACTAGGTTCAATATTGTTTATAATGCACTACCCCCAGACTTGAAACCTCCTCAAAGCTCAGCTTTGGCCAAATTTCCTGAAGGATTTGATCCTGAAATGGCCTATCAGCTAAGAGAAAGAGACCCCTTGACTTTAGAAGACATGCAGAAAGGAGATCTAGCTGTGGAAGTAAATATGATTAAAAAAAGATCTAGGATGAGGAATGAAAAGAAAGTATCATTTAGGGAGGAAATTTCACCCTCCACATCTAGCTCAAAAATGGAAAGAATGATGGAGGAAATGATGAAGAAAATAAGCATACTTGAGAGAGCACAATCTAGAGAAAACCAATCAGCTCCCTAAAACAGAAATCAATTTCAAAATAAAAATCAGAACTTTAGGAGAAATCAACCTCAAAACAGACAAAGAGAAGATGATCAACAGATCAGACCTCCTTTTCAATAAAATTATGTAAATGAGGATAAATAAATAATTTAAGAAACAGAGGATGACAACATGAACATGTTGGGAGTAAGCAATGAGGATTCTGATTTCCTCCATGAAAGAAAACAAGGTCTATATACACCTTATGATGACAGAGGACCACAAACAGATTATTATGAACAATACTCTGAAAATGCCATCATAGGATCACCTAAACAATATGGCCTCAGAAGCAAAAGGAATCAAGAAATTCCCAAGAACAAAACCTCTAATAAATCTGCCAAAAACAACCCTGAAAATACACCCAAAAGGACAGTTGAAACTCACAAAACAGTGGTTGTAAATTCTGATTTGAACAAAAGGAAGAACACCCAAGCCAATGAAAAACAGAGTGTTAATCCCAGCAACATTGGCATCTCAGCCAGTGATCCTGAAAAAACCCTTCTAACTGCTGTAAATACTAAAAATCAGCAAGCTGATTTTGCTGAACAAGGGGTGACTAACAAGGCAGAATCAAACACTTTGAAAAATCAGATTCCCTTCAGCCTAGAGAATGAATTATCCAAAATCAAAATCTTTGTCCCACTCACTGAATTAGTCACTCAAAATGTACATAGGGGTCGGATTTTGAAGGATTTAAACATAGAAGACATTCATGACACAGTTAACTTAAATGATGATACCCCAGAGCTCATTTTTGGACCAAAAATTGAAGGAAAATTTCAAGAAGGAACCACCCCTCCATTTTACATCAGCTTAAACATTCATGACAACATCTTGCACAATGCCATGCTTGATTCAGGAGCATCACATAACCTCATGCCCAAGGTAATAATGGAAATATTAGGCTTGGAGGTGACTAGACCCTACAAAGATTTATATTCTTTTGATTCAAGTAGGGTGGGATGCCTAGGCCTAATAAAGGATCTGTGTGTTAACTTAGCCCAAATACCAGCCAAGAGTTTAGTGATGGACATTGTAGTGGCTGATATACCCCCCAAATATGGCATGCTTCTTTCAATATCATGGGGTGCTAAGTTACAAGGCACAATGCAGATAGATATGACTTATGCCACCATCCCTGTCTTCAGTCAACCTAGAAAACTCTATAGGGAAACACACATGAAATATATGGTGAGTAACCAAGAAAGACCAGAGAATTCTCCTTTTTATTCCATACATACTGACCTTGACTCTTTCATTCTTTTCAATGATGATATTCCCAAAGAGCAAGAGCTAATCAATGAAAAAACATCAAATGTTGTAATCACTTCACACGCAATCATAGTTACAGTAATGGATGAGGAGGAAAATAAAGAGGAAACAAAAAAGCAGTCTGTTGATTTAGAAATTTACAGCAAACAGATTAATGGTCTTGAGATCCAAAACAGTCATAAAAATAACGCAGATCATGAAAATCAAGAAGAAAAGCCTCAAAACATTGAAAACCTTGAGGAACACAACACAGAAAAACATAGTGCAGACCCTTGTATAGAACAGAAAGATTAAGAAAACAGAGAGGACAACAATAAAACAAATCAAAAATCTGAAAACAGTCCTCTTTGGAACATGAATTTTGATGGGTCTTGCACTAAAAATTATGTAGGGGTAGGCATATGGTTACACAACTCTGAAAACAATCATGTTGAGGGGCATTCATATAGATTAAATTTTCAATGTACCAATAATATAGTTGAGTATGAAGCTCTCCTTTTAGGCCTACATTTATTGAATAAATTAGGGGCCAAAAGGATAAAATTTCATGGAGATTATGAGTTGATTATTAGGCAAGTAAATGGGGAATATAGTGCTAAACATCCCAGAATTAGCGCCTATAGAGATGATGCCATGAACTTGCTAAAAACATTTGATGAATTTCAACTTATCTTTGTCCCAAGAAACCAAAAGACCCTTGCCAATGGTTTAGCCTTTGCTGCTAGAACTTGTCTAACACCTTCTGAAACCAAGCAATGCACCACCCAAATCAAATTTAGACCAGTTGTCCCAGATAATGAAAAATATTGGCAAGTTTTTGATGGAGATAAACAAATAGAAGACTTCCTACAGTCCATAAATGAATTTGAAACACCACACTCAGATTCAGATTTTGATGAAGATTGTCCTGATGAAGAAAACCCACTTACTAAAGAATAAAAGTCTCCTGAGATTGTGGAAATAAATCTGTTAACAAATGAATTCCAAAATGTGACAGAAAATAGCACAGATTTGGAAAATGAAGACCTGGAAGTGCTGCAATCTAAATACCAAAGCTTGCCAAAAGGGTTGGTCCCCTTAGAAGAACTATTTGACTTGAATGATGTGGCCAAAAGGCCAAAATTGGAGCCCATAGAATCTGAAGTGCAAGAATGCAACATAGGCAGTAAGGAAAAGCCCAAAATAATCAAACTGTCTAAAACATTGCCAGCTCATATCAAATTGAAATACATTGAGCTTTTTAAAGAATTTTCTGATGTGTTTGCATGGAGTTATGAAGATCTGAAATCATATGATACAGAAATAATTCAGCATAAGATACCCCTCAGAGAAAACCAGAAACCTTTTAAACAAAAATTGCGTAGAATCAACCCTGTTTAGTTACTTCTGGTAGAAAAAGAAATTAAAAAAATGTATGAGGCTGGAATTATTGTCCCTGTTAGATACTTGAAGTGGGTGTCTAATCTTGTATCAGTTAGGAAGAAAACAGGAGAGATAAGGCTTTGCATTGATTTTAGAAACTTAAACAAAGCCTCACTGAAGGAAAACTATCCTTTGCCCAAAATGGATCATATCTTACAAAAGGTAGTTGGTTCCAAAAGAATTTCTTTGCTAGATGGCTTCTCAGGTTACAATCAAATTTTAGTACATCCTGATGATCAACTCAAAACATCCTTTACTACACCTTGGGGCACTTTCATGTATTTAAAAATGCCCTTTGGTTTAATTGAATGCCGGTGCCACATTTCATAGAGCCATGGATATTGCATTTTAAAAAGAAATAGGTTACTTCATTGTGATTTACCTCGATGATACAACTATTTATTCTAAAATAGATGAACACCTTATACACTTGAGAAAGGTCTTTGAAAAGTGCAAAATTTGGACTCATCTCTGAATCCAAAAGAAAACATTAGTGCTTGTCTCCAAGAAGGCAAACTTCTTGGGCATATCATATTAGAAGGAGGAATAAGGATAGATCCAAAGAGGATTGATGGAATATTGCAAATAAAACCATCCTAGAAACATCAAGGAACTTCAATCCTTCATTGGAAAGATTAATTTCTTGAGAAGGTTCATACCCAATCTAGTTGAACTCCTTAGAAACATAACTAACATGCTCAAGAAGGAAGAAGACGTTAAATGGTCCTTAGAAGCCAAAGAAATCATTCAACCGGTAAAACAAGAACTCACCAAAACACCAAGCCTATCACCCCAATTTTTTCAAAATATTTCTTCATTTTTTCATTTGCATCAGAACACATGCGTAGCCGTTGTCCTATTACAAAAGAATTTGAATGGACAAGAGCAGCCCATTGCATTTTTCAAAGAAGGCATTACCGTATCTACCACCGAAGTATAACATAATGGAAAAACAAGCCTTTGTCTTATTCAAAGCCTTAAAGGAATTCAAAGTTTACATTTTACACTCTCACATAATAGCATTTGTGCCTCATTCAGTTGTGAAAGACATATTGACCCAAGACCTGGGAGATGGAAAGAGAGGAAAGTGGATTGTCAGAATTTTAGAGTATGACTTAGAAATCAAGCCCACTAAGCTTATAAAAGGTCAAGGACTAACAAAAATTATGGTTGAATCCAACTTTCAAGCTCTTGATATAAACATGTTTAATGCATTAGATGAAGAGGATGACTTGTCAAATCTCCAATTATTGAAGATCATTTCAATCTTATCTAGGTATGCCTACATTTTGTGCGTTTTGCTCAATCTTAATGTTCCTCCCGGTTTGTCTAAAACAAAGGTAAGATTCTTAAAGTTAAAAGATGTAAATTACCTTGTTTTAAATAAATGTTTATATTGGAAAAATGGTAGTGGATTATTGCTTAAATGTTTGCCCGAGAATGGTGCAAGATAAAATCAAGCATGAATTTCATGAAGGAGAATGAGTTTCTACCGGAATCTGAATCGCTAATAAAATCCTTAGAATCGGTTACTACCGGCTCACTCTCTTTCAATATGTACACAAAATGATTATCGCATGTCACAATGCCAAATATTTTAAGGAAAAAGAAAACTACTTCCTTTACCTCTACAACCAATCACCTAAAGCTCCTTTTCAAAGAAGGGGGTCTAGAATTCATTGGGGAAATCCATCCTTCCTCATCTACCCAACATAGATGGATCCTCACAAGAACAAGATTATTTTACTAAATGGATAGAATCCATCCAATCTAGGAATGCCACAAACTCAAGCCATCATCTCACTCCTTGAAAACCATATACTTTCCAAGATTTGGCTTTCCTAGAAAGATTATAACTAACAATGATGTTGCATTTGGATCTAGCAAGATGGTAAAATCTCTATCATAAATATCGATCATATTGGGTCATTCCATATCTTATTACCCTCAAGGTAATGGACCCATAGATTCCTCAACAAAAGTTTGGTAAACATAATCAAAAAAGTTGCCGGAAGATAACAAGAAATCACGGCACAATAAGCTAGTACATGCTTTATGGGTAGAAAGATTGACAATTAAAAAATCAATTGGAATGTCTCCCTACCAACTAGTTTATGAACCGATGCAATATTTCTAACCGGCTTAGGAGTGCCGCAATGAAGTCGATCCTGTGGAAGTAAAACAAAAGATAATGATGTAACAAGGCTGATATAAATAAGACAATACATCTTCAACAAACTAGAGAGGAAGTATACATTAGAACACAACAACTACAAGAAAACATCAAGAAGTTATTTAAACATAAGAACCAAGGCAAGTGATTTCAAGATTGGTGATAAAGTTTTGAAATGGGATTCAAGAAGAGAAGATAAGGGAAAACATGGAAAATTTGATAACTTTATGGCAAGGCCCTTATCTTATCCAGGCCTCGCTATCGAAAAAATGCATTTTTTCTCGCAAGAATTGGATGGAGTTGAATACTTTTGAGGTTCTCGTTACTTGTTGTGGTTCTCAAAAATTATTACGCTTGATCGATACTTTAAAATTTTCGCAGCTTTTCATTCATTGTATATAACGCTTTTTTTCAATTTGCAAAGAAAAATACAAAAACAAATTAAAAAAAAGAAAAGAAAGAGGGCGTAAATAGAACAAGAAAAGGTAATATCCCCATACCAAAAAGAAAAAGAGAAATTCTGAAAGTGTTCAAGCTTAAATTTGCACTTAAGGAAAATCGCTATTTTAGTCATACAATTTCAATCATGACTAAGATAGATTTAAATTTTCTCGCCGATAGGTTAGTGAGAATATTTGCTAAACCGTTTAAACTTGGCTTATCAAGTAGAATGCATTAGGATAGAAAAACAATGGTTCAAATAAGATGAAAACTCGAACTTGGAAGATTGATGAAAAAATTGGTTCTAATATGCTCAAAATCAACCAAGAAAAAGGAAAGAATAGCTCAAAAGATCAAAATCGTAGCCGCAAAAAGAATGAAGGATGTTGTAAAAATTTTCGCATCCTAAGCCTTCTGCTAGCTTTGTTTCACCGTAAATAAAGTCTATGTGTAGCTTGTACATAAAGCCATAGACATCATGGAAAATCAAAAACAGCTTAACTCGATTCGACTATGTTTAAATTTCGTTTAGAAAATAGAGAATAAAATCTTCCTGCATGATTTTAACTCGCGTATAGTATCTTAGGAAGAGAATTTATGAGTTCACAAATTAATCTCGAACTCATGGAAGAAATAAGGGTAGACTTAGATTAGTTTTTCCTATTTTCTACAAGAATAAAATGTTGATGTTCAAGTGCTCAAAGTCCAAATGCACCTTTTGAAGAAAAAAACGATAGGAAGTAGGCCGTGTAGGTAGTTTTTTGGGAAATAACTTTGTTTGATATAAAAGCTGATCATCTTTCAAAGTTGCATGATCGATAAGAAGAGGTCGTCAATGGATAAAGGCACAGGGTCTACATCCTGCAGATCAAATTCTAAAGATTCTTGACACCTCCAAGGAGTTGCCATCCCCAAGTGGAGCACCGTTAGCCATCAAGAATTTTGTCGCAGCAAATGATGGCTAAAAATAAGTCCCGAGCTAAGAGATCATTTTCACGTAAAATTTCTCACTCTTGAAGCCTTATGATGTTGTCCAAGACTGCCATAATCTTCACCGTTGTTTCCATTAAGAAAAACCCACCAAGGAGCCATGTTGATATTAAAAAAGAATGTTCTTAGGGCCATTTCCCATCATTTTCTAAAGAATTTTTCACTCGTTATTTGCCCTTTTGGGCCTCCATTTTCCCCTTAAAAAATTCCTTTCCTTCTCATTTACCCTTCTATTAATCTTAAACTTCCCAAAATCCCTTCTTAAGCTATAAAACTTCCTTTATGGTTTAAAAACCCCTTTTTTTGCCCATTGAAAGCTAAAACCCTATAAAAAACTTTTTGGCCTAAAAATAAATTTTCTTTTGTAACACAAAGCTTTAACCCCTTCCCCGGCTTTGCCCCCAACCGCTTTTCTATCATGTGACCTTAAATCCCACGAATTCGGCACTAAGCATCTTTTGCCTTTCATCGCATCACCCTTTTCTTTTTATAAACCAGCTTTTTTCTTTATAAATTTTCCCCGATGTGAGGCAAACCCTTTTCCCGTAGCCCCCGGTCATCTCTCCCCTCCACATGACCATTACCCGTGCCAAGTACCGACCCCCGGAGCCCCCACCTTTCCATTACTCCTTTTCCTTTCTCTTATCCTTGCCTTGACACTTTACAAAAATAAATCCCATCAGCGCTGATATTTAAAGATCAACGGCTATTACGCCCTTTCCTATGCTTCCTCTGCTTCAAAATCCTACCATTCATTCACCTTGGCCGAAGCAATCTCCTCCATCGATCCATTTGATCCAACGGCCCTCATCTAACCCAATGACCCAACTCCACCAGGGCCTACCATCCACCACATAAAAAGCCCGGCCTATCAAATGTCGCTAGCTATTTTCCACTTTCACTCCCGTCATGCAACTCTTTCATCGCGGTCGATCCGCTCCGTCAGATCTTGACCCTTTCATCCGACGGTTGTGGCGACATATCGCATAATTTTTGCGCCCGGATTTTAACACTCCAAAGTAGTGCGATACCCATGGGGTTTTCTAAAGGATAGGTATCGCGCATCGTGTGGAATCGCGTTCAAACGCGTTTAAACCACTTACCATTTATTTGTCGTGCGATAACCGCTCACGATATTCCCAAACCGCCTTTGCCCGTTTTCGCTCCAAAATTCAATTTAAACCTGTTTTTGCAAGTATTTCCATAGAACCCCTTTGTACCGCATATTCATCTCTTCCACCTATGCTCATCCACTTCACGCTCACCTCTATAAGAATTTTTTTCCAGCTCGTTGGTATTTATAACATTTTTTCGTTGTTTCGCAGTTTTTATCATGGTTGTCGCGTAAACCTTGTCCTCACCTAGCAAAGGGACAAGAGCCAAAGCCCTCTATGTTTGAAGGCTAAAACATGAAGTAAAAGGCTACTTGGCTTCATTCGAGGGTTTGAGCGCTCGTGTGTTAATCGGTCATTCACTTAAACTCTCCCACCGTACTAAAAATGCTCGTCCGCAATGATAAAGGAAAAGATAGTAAACACCGAAGATTAAAAGATCGAAGAAGTTCCGGAGCAAAAGATCAAAGGTTGAAAGGTTCAAAACCCATGGTTTTAAGGTTAAAGGTGTTTTAAAGATAAACAAAATGGTGGAGATCAAATAAAGCAAAAGCAAGAAATGTATCAAAATTAAAAGGGTTAATGCACAAGTTTGAAAGATTAAAAGCTTAATCCTACTATTATAATGTTAAAGCATAGTTAAAGGGTAGATGACAAAGCCAAATTAGTGAACACAAATACTATCTTATAAGGTTTAAGTATTCCGAAGTGATTTTAAAGGCTTTAAGGCAATAATTAAGGCCTAAACATTATTCAAAGCCACCAAGCAAGACATCATAAAAAGCAAGAAGGAGCCTTCTAATGCCACATCATCGAGGCTATTACTCTCAACTACCACTCCGGGGACTTATTTCATCGAAAGAATACACAATGAATGCACAAGCAGAGATCTTTTGCCAAAGACAACTAATAATTTATGACCAAACTCTACCAAAGCCCCCAAAGTCAACAAAGTAACTAAGGTTGATGAGCTTTAATGTAAAATCAATTAATAAGGGCTAATACATGTCATTCCTTATCCATTGAGTCTCTCAAGGGCTGAGAAGCACTTACTCTTTGTTAAATGAGAAAATTAACCCTCTCACATTCCACCCTCCTTTCTTCTATAAATATTTTTGTAGAAGACAATTTAGGGGTTGGTCTTTGGATATATGTTGTATGTAAATAGCTTTGAAGTTATTGTAGCTCGTTAGGAATTGAAGATACATAAGCCGAAATGAGAAGTTTGAAGTCAGAAACCTCAATCGGGACTTGAATATTATAACTAGTTTGAACATCAAATACAAATAGTTGATTTATGGGATCCTGGCTCATGTCAATGGTGATGTGTTTCTCACCGTAATCGCTAATTTTATTTATGTTTTCATTCTGCTTCTCTTTATGTTTTCATTCTCGTTCATTTTCCTCAATAAAGAACAACAAATATAGATTAGGATTTACTTTTGAAGTATGCTAAATCTCACCGATAAAGCTTTATCCTTTATGTTTTCTCGCCGATTTTTAACTTGAAGGTAATTCAATAGAGTATAACTAGCGAAGTGTTGGTAGGCTCATATTTCCTAAGTAAAAATTGAGATATTGTCTTTGAATTTTCTTGAAAAGTCTCGCTAATTAAAGATTGATGCTAGAGAATTCTATCATTAGCCCCGTCTTCAGTTTCTTCTCCAACCGTTGCTTTGAAAATTTCCTTAAGAGTATGTTGAAAGTAGGCTAGCTTCAAAGTACCTACCTGATCTTAGACTCTTCTTTGTTTCTTCATGTGTTTTGCTTCTTCCACCTTCATTTCTCATCGTTTCATTCCATAAAATCAACTTAAAGAGATCCTTTCGACATAGATGACTTGCCCCATGGACCACTCTTGAACCTTGTTGTTAAATTAAACACTTTTATGACTCCATAGCCCAAATGGATTGATGTTGTTCCTTGCTTGTCTTCTCGCCTGAAACATTCTTCATTCTGATTTCGACATCTTCACCCTTCTCCACAGTACAAACTTCCTTCATCTTCATATGATCATGTCCAACAAAAACAAAACAAACAACCTGTTCTTCATAACTAGCTTAAAATCATACTTGAAGCCTTAAAGATCAGTATCTTTGAACACATATAAAGAGAGATCCCTCTCTAAATCTAGGATGGCTAGGTCCTCGCATCTCTAAAGTGGTTTGATGCAGTGCTCGTAGCGTTTGTACATGCCAATATTGAAAACTACGGAGACCCGATAGGATCTATCAACAAGTTGTAGTACAACAAATGTTTTCCTTAGATATCTGGAGGTTAAGTTTGAGCATAGTTTTGTTCATGGCATTGATTGCTGTACCGCATAACAATGAGAGTGTTTGGAACTATAATGTCATTGATGTGTACATCCACTATTAGGATCCTAGGATCTAAGTACTTGGGGATGTTTATTCTACCTAACATAATATCATTAGCTTCCTATGACATTAATAATGAGGTCATCCTTCTTCTTCCTCACATGTCTTCAAAGATATTCTTCCTTAATATATTTGTTGTAAATATGAACATCCTTAATTCATTGAAGACAAAGGATATCGACAAACAAATTTTTTAACTCTCCTAAAAGTTCAACTCTTCTAGGGTGTTCTTTGTGGGTTGTCAACCTTTCGTGATAGGGAGGTTTTGGTTGGGTGAATTGAGGCATAGGTTCTTGTTGTTGAAAAATGTGTAACAAGGTTCACTCTTCATAAATATGAAATATACTTTTGATACCTTTTAAGTTGTAAAATTAAATAAAATTATTATTATTATTTTTGGAGCATGGATTTCATGCTCAATGTCTTTTATTTTATAGTCTTGGGCACCCATTGAGTGCTTCTAGGGTTTTTTTCTAGGTCGAAGTCAAAAGAGTTACTCATAAGTTGAAGACCCCTTCGTGCACATTATAACCCTTTTAAAGAAAAATATGTGTTCCTTTAAGTTTCAAAATACCAAGATCAAGTCGGCTATACCTAAGAACATGTTGTCCTAATTTGAGGAGGCATGTCCACCTTTGAGAAGCCTATATAAAGGAGGAAACTCAAGCTCCTTGAAACACATTCACATCTCACTCATTCAAGCGAAGGAAGAAGAAGAAGAATGAAATCAAGAAGGAATAGGACGAAGAAGAATTGGTTTTGGGCTATTTATCCGTCACACTTGTGAGGGAAGGCTATGGCTTTTCGTAGCATATCTAGGTTTTCTCTTCACAAGTTTGATCTTGAAGAAGAGAAGAGAAGAAGGTAAAGTGGAAGGTCATAAGAAGCCATCCTCAAGATCCAAAATTCATAGAAATCCAATCGAAGGTATAAGGAAGCCTTGAGAGGATAAAATGTTTCCACAGTGTATGGTAGCAACCATTATAGGAGGCCGAAAATTTTAGGGTTGCATGGAGGCCGGAATTTGCCAGCTTGAGGTCGAAGTGCTATTGGAAGAGATTTGGATTACGTTTGTCTGGACAAGGAAATAACATCATCTAGAAAGGTTGGACTTGGTCTTGGAGGGTATTGGTCTTGGAATTCATCAATTGAAAAATATATAGGGGAAGAGAAGATTTGCAAGTTTACCTCTCAAGTGAAGAGCTTTTGACCCTAGCTTGCAACCCCTATTCTATGTTCTTGTTCTTCTTGTTTTTGGTAGGTGCTTGATGATACAAAATCATAATAATAGTAAGATAATATAATAAGTAAGATAAGTAAAGGACATCACAAGAAGTTATCAAAGAAAGAGTAATCACTCTAATCATTACGCTATAGATTTATCAACATGGTTTCCCCGTAGCTAAGATTATCTAAGGGCATCAAGTGAACAATAACTTACCAAAATGAAGAATATTCTCAATAAGTGTTCAAAGGTATCAATACATATCAAGAAAGGCATCAAAGAATTATGAATCCCTATTTACTCCAAATAAGGAAGTGACGAAGACAAAATATAAAGGACTCTTCTTAGCACTCACAAAAACATTTCAAGATGAGAGAATTTCGATGATCTACGTTGGAGAATCAAGGCATATGATTGGTCATCACACGCAACTAAAAACACTATCAAAAGGAAAGTATTATTACTCAGATAAATTGGAGATAATAAGAGCTATCATGTAGGGAATTGGATCAACATCAATAGAGCTAGAGAATGGAGCTATTAATATGAAAAATCTATTTATTCCGTGCTCTGTATAAGAAATTACTCTCAATTTCAAGTTTATAAGATAAAGGTGGATGAGTGGATTTTATTGATGGAAAATTTTTATATGGGGTAAAAACTCAAACATAGAAACTACTAGATTAATTGGGATTCATGAAGGAAGACTTTACAAGTTTCTATCTCCCCTCGCTCAAGCTCTAATTCACATCGAAATCAACCCATGTGAAATTTGGGTATAGAAGATTTTTTCATCTCTATTTCAAAATCCTTCCAACCCTAAATTCAACAGTAGATGGAATCCCCTTTAACTTAAGGAAGATCCCAAAGGATTATGCAAAGGATGTGCATTATTAAGAACACCAAGAGAGAACTTGGAAGCAATGCTTCATAGTAAAAGAAACCTTAGATCTTATTCATTCCAATGTTTGTGGTCTTATGACTCTTAAATGTTTCTTGAGGCTTACCTATATTATGTCACATTTCTAGATGACCATTCAAGGAGAAATTGGGTTTATTTAATGAAATCCAAGGATGACGTATTAACCAGATTTCAAGAATTCAAATCTGAAGTAGAGAACCTTACATAAAGAATAATAAATATATTAAGATCCAAAATTGGAGGAGAATACACATCTAAGGAAATCATCTCATAAGGATTCTCAAGTTAAGACAAGGATGATATTCTCATATAATCCCAACAAAATGGAGTTGCAAAATGAAAGAAGCGATCCATTGAAGAAAGTGTAAAATAAATGATACATAATCAAGATTAAACAAAATTTATGTGGGGTGAACTCGCAAAGACAATTCTATACATACAAAATTGAAGTCCCCACAGGTCTCTAGATAAAAAAAATCTCAAAGAAGTGTTCATCGGGAAGAAAACAACCATGTATCATCTCCAAATTTTTTGCTGTCCCGTCTTTATTCAT
The DNA here is from genome assembly GCA_034641835.2 of Pinus albicaulis. Lineage (NCBI taxonomy): Eukaryota > Viridiplantae > Streptophyta > Pinopsida > Pinales > Pinaceae > Pinus > Pinus albicaulis. Next base: position 856,142,120 of record CM076580.1, on the reverse strand, counting down.
ATACCAAAAGACAAGAGAATGAAGTTAGATCCATTAGCACAATTGGAATGTTTGTTAGATATAGTAATTATTCTAAGGCTTATAGGATCTGTTTTAAAAGGACACTAAATAGAAGTCATTTGATATGTAATATTTAATAACACTTCATCTGCGAAGAAATCAAAGGATCTACCTATGGGACTCCCGATGATGAAGAAAATTATGTATTTGAAGAAGAAGTTACTAGTGAAGAAGAAAAATCAAATCATGAAGATGAGGTCCCCAAAGAACCCATACAACCTATGGCAATTTCAATCAAAAAATACCTAACTAGTTGAAGTTTACACTTCTAGATGCAAAAGGTCATGAATCGGCTCATGGCACATTCAGGGAAAGCAAGAAGTGAAAACGATGTTTTGAGTATGCAAACTCTTACATGAAAATACGAACTTAGATCCATCCACTTTTGAATAAGTTTCCAATAAATTGTTGAATGGAAGCATGCCATGAATGAATAATATCAATCTATAATGAAGAAATGGAGTTTGGGAGACCATGGCCTAGGCTCGAACACAAATCTATGGTAACTTCTAGGTGGCTCTACAAGATCGACATGAAAATATGGAAATATGTTGCATTTTCTAGGTAAGTAAGTCAAAAGAGTCATTTTTATAAGTTGAAGACCCATTTTGGCACATTGTAAATTGTAAAATAAAAAATTCCCTTAAGCTTCAAAATACCCTCCAAGATCAAGTCGACCTAATTTGAGGAGCCAAAGCCCAATTTTGAGAAGCCTATATAAAGGAGGAAACCCAAGCTTCTTGAAGGAAGAAGAAGAAGAAGAAGGAACAAGAAGGAAGAGGAAGAAGAAGAAGAAGAAGGAAATGAAGAAGGAAGAGGACGAAGAGGAATTGTTTTTGGCCTATTTCTCTCTTACACATGTGAAGTAAGGATAGGGTTTTGGCAAGCAAATCTATGGTTTTCTCTACAAGTTTTATTCCTCAAGAAGAGAATACAAGAAGGTCAAGCAAAGGTCACAAGACGCCATCCTCAAGATCCAAAATTCATAAAAATACAATAAAAGGTCTAAGGAAGCTCCGGGAGGATAAAATAAGCTCACACATGTGGTAGAAACAAAAATGTATGAGGCCAAAATTTTAGGTCTCCAATGGAGGCTCTAAATCCCACAGCTTGAGGTTGAAGTTGTGTTATTGGAATAGATTTGACCGGGTTTGACTCGGGACAAGGAAATAACGTCATCCGTAAAGGTTGGACTTGGTATTGAGGGTATTGGTCTTGAATTCATCAATTGAAGAATCTACAAGGAAGAGAAGAGATTTGCAAGTTTTCCTCTCATAAGTGGAGTTTTTGACTCTGCTTGTAGCTCATATTTTGTGTTCGTTCTTCTTGTTTTTGGTAGTTTTTTTTATGATACACAATCATAATAATAGTAAGATCGCCTAATAAGTAAAATAAGTAAAAGACATTACAACCGCTTTCAAAGAAAGATAAATCACTCTAATCATTACCCTATAGATTTCTCAACATAATTTCAAAGTAAGGTTAGCTAAGGGAATCATGAATATCTATACTACATTGAAGAATCTTCTCAATAAGTGTTCAAAGGTAGCAATCCATATCAAGAAATGACTCTTCTTAGCACTCACAAACATATTTCAAGGTGAGAGCATTTGGATGATCGTCATCACAAGTAACTTAAAAATATTGTCAAAAGGCCCAATACTCTTACTTACAACTCTGGAGATAATAAGAGCTATCCTATGTAGGGAATTGGATCAACCTCGATAGAGCCAGAGGATGGAGCTAATATTCATATCAAAAACATTTTATTTATTCCGTGTTTACGTAAGAAATTAATTTCAAATTTCAATTTCATAAGATAAAGGTGATAGTGAATTTCATTGATGGAAAAGTCATTATATGGGGTAAAACTCAACAATAGAATTTGTTAAATTAATTGGGATTCGCGAAGGAAGACTTTACAAGTTTCTATATCCCCTTTCAAGCTCCAATTCACATCGAAACTCAACCCATGTGAACCTACATAGAAGATTTGGTCATCTCCATTTCAAAAATCCTTCCAACCCTAAATCTTGATAGTAGATGGAGAGTCCTTTGAACTTAAGGTATATTAGAAAGGAGTATGCAAAGGATGTGTATTGGTAATAACACCAAGAGAGAATTTGGAAGTAGTCCTTCATGCTTAAAGGAAATCTTGGAGCATGCTATTCATTTCTTTATGTTTGTGGTCCTATTAATCCAACATCTTGGAGGTCACATATATGTCAGCATTTATATATGAACATTCAAGGAAAACTTGGGCTTATGTAATGAAAATCCAAGGATGAAGTATTTACCAAATTTCAAGAATTCAAATTCTATGCTAGGAGAACCTTACATAAAATAGAATAAAAGATCCGACAATGGAGGAGAATACACATCTAAGTAAATCATCACTTTATTTAAGGAATTTGGGGTTAAGAGGGAGATGATAATCCCACATAATCCCGAAAAAAAAAACGAAGTTGCAAAATGAAAGAAGTGATCCATTGAAGAAAGTGTAAAAGCAATGATACATGATCAAGATTTACCAAAAATTCCCCGTGGGATGAAGCTGGCAAAGAGAATTTCATACATACAAAATCGAAGTGACCTGACCGCAAGATCCGACATATGTCACTTGGTTTCTATCTTTCTGGAGCATCCGTCGCATCAATAACTATTGATCCTTCCCGCTACTTTGTACTATGGGCTCCCTCTAGCCGTATATGATCCATGAAACAAGTCATATCAATGGATCCTACCCAATTTCTTCTCTGGGATTATGTCTTCACATCGCCACACCTTCCTCACCTTGAGGTATCGCTCGCCATGCTCCCTCTACCCATCCGGCACCAAATTTCCCCCTACTTGATATTTCGCTTGAGTGGATGCCTCCACTCGATCTCCTCTCTCGTCCTCCAATGGCTACTCCACAACCTCCGACACCGGCTTCTAATACCGCAAGTTGAGAGGTAATTTAGGCTCCCTCTCAACCACCAAGTCACTAACCTCTCGCTTTTCTCCTCAAATATTTTCATGCATCTTCGACCTCGAGAGAATATAGGTTCTTGACTCTTACACCGATCTATTTCACCCGTCTCTCGTGGCGATGTGTCTAAGGAACACCTTTACTTTTCGAAAAATCACATCGTAACCATGGTCTTCCAATACCGCTATAGAGACAAGATTATTATTTAGTCCTAAAACAAACTAAACATCTTTGAGTCCGAGAAGGAGCCAATCTCCCACTAAAAGGTAATTGTACCTATTTTGGTTGTGTTGTACCTCCCGTCATCTCCAAAGCTCATATTCTCAGTATCCTTCTCCTCTAAGTCATTGAAGAGATCTATATTCCCCGTCCCGGTAACTATGCCGTATATTGGGAAGGCCTAGAAGTACTAGCCTCACCAAATCATCCTCGGCTACTATCACACCAACACTTCCAAGCTCATCTCGACATTGAGTGAACTTTTTCAAGTATTTTGGTATCATCTCACCCTCCTCCTTCTTGATCTTTCCGAGCTTGTCTCAAACACCAAATTCTATGGTCATTGTTATTCCGAGACATATCTCGTTAAGTCCTTCCACATATCATATGAGTTTCCTTTCCATGCGTAATTAAGAAAAATATAGATTCGTACTACCTTTAACAAGATCCTTCTTTTCCTTTGCTTATTTTTTCTTCCATGCATCAAGAAATTACATCTATTTCTGTGGGCTAAGGAATATCACTGCCTATGAATGCCTTCACCATTGTCCTCCAACACCGCTCCAACTTGTCCTTCCATGCTATGTAATTCTAATTTCTCTCTAGTGCATATTTGAGTCTCAATCCATTGAAATACATCTGATATGTCGTTGGTCCTCAAGAATAAATCTACAAATTCGATGTACATGTTAAAAACAAACTCAATTTCTTCACTTATATTGTGATTCCTTGCACTCTTATACTGTATAAATAAAAACAATAAGATTCAATTCGATCTTGTAATGTGTACTAAAACAAAACACCGAATCTTTCTACAATTTTTGGAAACAAAACATGATCGCACAATCACATAACAAGTAAGGGAAAGAAGTAAACCAACCGCACACCACAAGATGTATCCAGGGAAAGAAATTATCAAAAACCCCATTTGTATATTGCATATGGTCAATATCATGAAACAATACAATGTTATTTCCCTTCTTGAGAAGCTCGCACTCGTTAATTGTCTCACTTGATCCCGCTTCGAATCCGGCTTTCGATCTAAGCAAGTTATCCAATATTTAATCTTTTTCTTCGCCTCTCTTCTCGGCATGCCTTCCTTATGTATTCTTGACCACCTGCTTCTATTAATTAGAAAATCCCAAATAATGATTATGCAATCCTTATAAGGCTTCCCGATGACTCCATGCATGACATGTACAATTTTCTAATAGTACAACTATAGTTATCTTCCTCTTTAACCCTTGTCTCAATCAAATTTCCTTAGAACTCGATATTTAATGTGCCTATTTATAGTGAAATATCAAAGTGAATCCATTGATCACTACGTGAATTAAATCAGAGTTAATTCATTGGACCTATCACGAAATTGCTATCCTTTAGTTAGAACTAGTTACCGATTTTAAATTTTTTCAATTAATAGAGTTAACTAATTACAACTCACAAAATAATTGTAACTAGACCTAAAATCATGTAAACCTGCTATGCCTCATCTTTGACCCTCAAATCAAATTTCCTAAGCTAACCAAGTATTCCCCGACTCGTTAACTAATACAAGTTGTAATGTGATGGAATTGCAATTTTTCTTCCAATTTAATTAAGGGAAAAATTAAACCGAAGCCCCCATGGTGCCATTTCGGTTGCCATTTTCAATGTTTCTTGTTGCCAATTTCAACAATTGGACTTGGTCTCTGAGGGTATTGGCCTTGGTGTAAAGGTCTTGGAATTTCTCAATTGAATAATCTATAAGGAAGAGAAGGACATTTAGTTTTCTCTCTCAAGTTGAGAGTTTTTGTCTGCTTTATAAAAAATTTCATATTCGTGTTCTTGTTCTTCTTGTTTTTGGTAGGTGTTTGATAATACATAATCATAATAATAATAAGAGAATCTAATAAGTAAATAATATAAGTAAAGACATCACAAGAAGTTATGAAAGAAAGAGAAATCACTCTAATCATTGCCCTATATGTTTCTCAACACTTCCTTCTCTTCCTTGGGATTCCTCTCGTTGGAGGAGGTGGCTAAACATTTGGAAGGACCTTCTCGTACCTAACATTGATTCTTTGGATTTATATAACATAGGTTTAGTAAGTACTTTCTCTATTGTAGACTCGTTGAATATGCTTGGTGTTGGTATTTGGATTTGGTTAGGTAGACATTTGTGGTTGCTTTTGGAGGAATGTTCGTAAAATTTCAATTGTGATTTCAGTCACATAAAAAACTACTCAAAGTTAGTTTCTTACATTAAAATAGATCATTCTTTCACAAAGTGTAAACATACATTTTGTTCATATGCTTACATCTTCAATATTTTTTAAATATCCTCCACTTATCATTAATGTATTCGAGTTATGAAAACCTTCTTTTTTAGACTATAGAACTTTAGGTAAATTTTGCATCCGCAGTTATTTGATCCCACTTGGCATGATAAATCAGAAGTTAAATGTATTTAGGCTAGTGAGTATATTCAATATGCATATGGGTATACTCAAGTTCCTTATTTATTTATTGATAATTCATCCACTATCTTATCCCTCTCCTTGATATGTCGTACTGCCAAATTTACATGTGAAATCCATCAAATTTATGGTGTACTTTAATCTCCCAAACTTGTCTCATATTTGAAAGAAATGCCAAGTTTTGTAGAAATACAAAATTCCTCTCAGAGAATGAAGCATCATCCAAGTAAGCCCATCACATATCCTTCTTGATCATCTATTCTTTTCCTCTTATCTATACTTAGTTTATACTAGAACTATGAATCAACATTTAATATGTTTAGTGAGTCACATTCTCTTCACTAATCCTTCAAATTTTCTACATAAGTTACATCAAGTTAGACTACCCAAATAATCAAGTCCATTTTTATCATTGAAACCATCAAATATATTATAAAAATTATAATATGTTTATATTCTTATACACATGAATATTCTCACAATTATCTATCATTAATAACCAAAATTTAAATTCATATAGAGATTAAAAACAAATAAAAATATAAATTATAATATAGCAAATAACCAAAATTTGAATTCATATAATTATTTTATAACAAAATAAAAATATAAATTAAAATATTCCAAATTAACATTAAAAAAATAATCCCAATAATTATTCAATAAAAACACCCATATCAACCCACCATAAAAATCTACACATTTTATTTTTAATTATTATTTAATAATATGAAGAAAGAAATTCACATTGAGATAAGATATAATAATTTATCAAATAAAAAATTAATAATTCACTTTAATTATTGAAAAATAACTATTAATACTTATATTATTTGCAATTATTTTTCCAAAAATAATTAACATCTTATATTATTTAATTATATTTTTCCATCTTTTTATTAGTCTTTTTGTCACATATAACAATTAAAACGGTGTAAAAAATTACAACAAAGTAATAATTACTAAATAAAAAAAATTATTATACTGGGATAATCTCGAACTTTATTATAAAAGCGGTCCTTAGCAATCATGTACAAGTTGACATTACAAAACATATGTTACAATGTTTTGTGAGCACGGTGATTACAAGTTTATTTGCTTTGCATTGCTTTATCTATACTTGCCACGTATCCGTGACATGGCATGGCATTGAGTTTTCTGTGATAAGTCTAAAGGTTTCGGACGTAATGCAACTTAAGTTACCGTAATATGCATTTATATCATTGCTTATCGGATTTGGGGTCTAGTACTATTTTGTTGCCTTGGGATTATCCTTTGTACCGTCGATCCGGTCTCCGTTGGCATCTAGCCGTCGATGGCGATCCGGAATTTCCAGACGCGTGCAGATTTATTAGGGCCGGTAATGACTACCCCGCCCGCAACCAACTTCTCGGTCATCGCCGCACCTCGCCGTAGCATTGAGAGGCATGAACCGCGGCCCTAGGGTTCCTACTCCGGTTCTCGCCGGCCCACGGGGTTTCTGCACCAGCTTATGTCGATTTTCCATCCGTTGTGTAACCCTACTGGGGCCGTTAGCTTATTCTTGGTTTCCGCATGGTGCCATATGCGCCCTTGACTGCTTATGTTTGATATGATTCCTCGTTGCCTGACGTCTCTACCCTAATGACATTCTCCAACTCACCTTCTTTTCTTCAATACTTTTCGTTATGCATTGGTAAGGTTTTTGGGTTCTTTGTTCTTAAAACTATTGATTTCTAAATTAACCTTCATGCTTTCCATCTTAGCCTTCATTCTCCGACATTTGGGGTTTGCTTGCTGTGCATGGTTGGTTAATTTTCCAGGTACTTCTTCTATCCGTTCGCCGTCTTGATCGCTAGCATCGGTTCAAAACGGCTAAATTCTTTCCTTCGTCCCGCGCACAAACATTTAAACCTTTGCTATGGAACTAGTAGTCGTTTCCTTCAAATACCATGTACTCGTTGGTGTTAAGGTTTCGGCAAGTGCCTTGCGGCCTTGTCGGTTAAGTTCGTACGTCTTATGACTATGAACGATATAATTTTGTGATACCTCACTGTGGTTTCCGTATCACTTTGTTTTCTAGAGTTGTTACGTACTTTTAATTCTTTTATGCTCTCTCGCCGGCGGGCGGTATTAAGAGCTCCCAGCGCCCCATTTAGGCGTGGCCTCCTGTGCTTATGCACCCCGCGCGCCCAATGCGGAATTCTTTGGCGATGAACTGTGACGGCGGGTTTTCAATGGTTAACAGGAAATTATATTTATTGAATAGTTAAGTTTTTGGCCCCAGGCATATCCTCGCTGAATTTAAAACTTTCGTTGGATTTCGTGAGGCATTTACGTGTGTGTTTATTGGTGCATTCAACACAGCGAAGCATTCATACTGTTGTATTTATGGTTACTTGTATTCCGCCCCATTTCGATTTTATTTGCCTGGAAACCTCGCAGACCAAATTAATCGTGCACGTTCCGTCTATTGTTTATGAGAATGCAATATTAACTAAGTGCATGACTCTTTTTTACCGTTCTTTTCTTTGATTTAAACTAAATTGTAAGAAGTGTCCTGACCACTCTATTGTCCGAGTGCTCCTATGGGGAAGGCGACCAACCCGCAGGCCCGTCTCACAAAAATATGGTTGAACGGTCTTCCTTGCTATGATGGTTAGGTAGGGTGTTTTCTTTTTCTTTAGGAAGGATGAAAGAACAATTGCCTTCTAGGCCGCTTATTCCCCGGCTATAGATCGCGCGGTGTTTTATGGTGTACTTCCGGTTGCTTTGTTTCGTATGCATTAAGAACTCGTTCATTTTAGCTCACAATACCGGGACTATCTGTTGCCATCGAAATAAGAACAAACATTTACGAAACAATTCTAAGGATGTCTTCCGTTCTAGTTTATATACCGGCTCGAAATAAAACTAACCGTTCACTCGCTTTTTTCCTTCTATGTATATTTATATTATCACAGATAATAACAAGACCGTTTTGTCATTCTTCAACAACAATCTTTTTGTTCTAACTACAACTCATACGGGTACCGGAAATGAATAAACAATTTCGTCATTATTCAATAGCCTATCCGTCGTTCTAATATAAATATTCATTCAATTGGAATTAAAGAAACATTCCCGTCATTAATCTACAAATTTCTACTTCCGTTCAACAAGTAGACAAATTTATAACCCTCTAATAGAATTAATATCCATAAATCCAATAATTATCTTTCCCCCGATTTGCCACTTACTAAAACAAATTCTACTCATCTCGTCCCGAGATTTGTATGAAGTAGTGTATGTGCCTCCCTTCCACGAGCCGGGCGTTCACGCCCCACAACCTCTCCCCCGAGCTCAAGTCCGAGTAGTGTTAGTTCAAATAAACTCCGGAGGAGGTTCTCGTGACATTCCGGTCCAATACCCTCCGACCCGCTGAAAACAGAGTACCGGGAGCTCCGATTTTCGGACAATCCGGTCCAAAACTCCAACCTGTGGTATTATCCGTTCCGGAAAAAAACAATTCTGTTTCAACACAGAGTGTCCATTGTGTTACGCATCCAACCCAAAACTCCCTTGGAATGCTTTATTTATTCCGCAGTTCCCTGATAACCGTGAAACCGAAGCTTTCTTAACCAACATCGCATCTTGATTTTACTTTTTTTACCAATCATTTACTTATGAAACCGTCTAATAAAGTAAATCTTTATTAAAAATAAACATTTCATTTTGTTCACATATTCTTATTTAAAAGAAGATAACACAACAATACAACTAATCCTTAATTATCCGTTTCCACTTAAAATGGTGGTTACATCTTTATCAACTTTCATCATATTATACAATATAATTTACTATAAATTGATTTTCAAATTAGTGTTAATAGTTATATATGATAATGTTATCACTAATAGCTAAAATTTAATTTGATGAAATTAACTTTGATCCATTTTAATTTAATTCAGAATCTACAAAATGAAATGTATAGAATGATTGAATATAGATACAAATCTCTTTTATCATTAAAAAAATAATAAAATTTTAAAACATTTAGTAAATCCAAAAATCAAAATAGATATACACAAATTTAATTATTCTCTCCATCAATTAAATAACTTCAAAACGAATCCAAACAATCTTCGAAACAATATTGATATTCATAGAAAAGTCCAAAAGAATACAAAAGCCCAAAGGGTCGCCGGGTTCCCCGTAGAAAACGCGGGGCTGCCTGTAGTTTCTCAGTAATTTTCCGTCAATCTGTTTCAATTGACGGGCAACTTTAATTACTGTTTTTTTATAGGAGGGTTTAAACATTGGTTGCCCTAGTTTCCCGTGAAAATTGTATCGTCTTCCGGTGGCGTGAGTGAGTTTGACTTCGAAAAATCGCATAATTTGGTGTGAGTTATCGTGTCAAAGTTGGCAATCGGTAACAACTTTGTATTTTTGGTTTAGTGAGTAATTATCTCGTTTCTGGATAGTATGATGGTGTGTATTTGTGTTTATGTATGTATGTGTTGGGTATATATATAGAAAGATGTAATATATTTTATTTTTTTAAAAGATATATGTTTTTTGAGTTAAATTTTTGTGATGTTTTGATGTAATGTTTTTTTAATGCTTTTATATTTATTATGAAGTAATTGGTTAATATTTCAAAACGAGAAGTTTTAAAATGTTAATTTGTTGTTTTTCAATGTGTTTTTGTTGTTTTTCCATGTATTTTGTATAATTTAATTTAGAGAAAAATATTTCTTTTCATTTAAAATTTTTAATATAATTTTAAGAAAGAATGTGATTTTTATGTTTTGAAATACATAAACAAACATTCAACATAGTGAAAAAAATTTGTTGGGCACATGCTATGGATCAAACAACTTAAACTCAAATTTTTAAAAATCTCTAGAATTTTCATTAAGATTAACTAACAAAAAATGTCAATGTCATATTACTTATAAGTTACACACACATATAAGTTAAAACAACATGGATGGAAAAGGATCCTCGCCATCTCCTATCATGAACATTGAGGATGAAAATCAATTCTCTTACAAGGCTCCTACTTACACCCACATTAGATCTCGCCTTACAATCTTTGTTGCAATGCCGACCTTCTTGCCTTTAGCATGTCAAAATTATAGTGATCTCAAGACGCTTTCTCTCTATATATATATATATATAGTTGAGTTTTAGATTATTAGATTTTTTAGAAAGATATAATATATTTTTGAGTTTAGATTTATGTAATTCAAAATGCTTTAATGTTATGTTTAGGATCCATCACATTAATAAATATTAGGTCAATGTTTCAATGTATTGGGTCTACTTTTCAACATTGAAAAGTTGACCAAATATTTTTCAATATAATAGATTTAGAAGCACTACATCAAAGATAATATAAGAAAATGTAATTTTCTTAGTAAATGAGAAAATAGTGTATTATTTTTTATTGGGTTTTAAATTATTAGTTTTTTTTAAACAATGTAATATATTTTTGAGTTTAGGGTTATGTGATTTAGAATTCTTTTCGATGTAATGTTTATTAGCATTGGGAAAATATTGGCTCAACGTTTCAAAATTTTGAAATGTTGACCCAATATTTCTCAAATAAGCACTTCGTGATTGAAGAGTTAGCATCTAAAATAAAGTTCACTTCTGACAAATTAAGATATTTCATTTTTTATAAATTAATATTTCGATCATGAACTACACTAAGTAGTTCGAAATGCGTCAATTCTCAAATGATAATGATTTTTCAAGATTTATCATAAATCATAAATTATTAATATATTTAACTTTTACATTGACAAATATATTTTTGATATGACAATAATAATCAGAAAATTTAATATAATTAAAAAATTATATAATATAATTTTATTCAATAAAATAATTAAATATATATTTTTAGACTATTTGTTTCACATTTTACCATGGAAACAACTTCATCCTACTCATAACTAAAAGGAAGTATATAACCATTAAGATCAAATTGATTTCTACAATATGTGCTACAAAACAAAAAGAGTATATAACCATTACGATCAAACCAAATTGTCTCAAACTCAGGAGGGATTCTAGTTATGAAAGGTGTAGGTGAATATGATCTCACACATGAATGAACCACAAAAAGAGGAAGTATATAGCCATTATGATCACACCAATTTGGCTCAAGCTCATAGGAGGAATTATGGAAATTACCAAAGGTGCCCGTGAATGTGTTTTCACACATGCACCACAAAAGAGGATATAGCCATTACCATCAAACAAATTTGTATCAAACTTATACGACGAATTATGGAAGTTATCAACAGCACGGAATGAAATTTCACACGTGTCAAAAGGAAGTATTTGAATATGATTTCTAACATACCATACAAGAGTATATAACCATTATGATCAAACCAAATTGTCTCAACCACTTATGAGGGATTATGGAAGTTACCAAAGTTGCAGGTGAATATGATCTCACACATGCATGTACCGCAAAAGAGGAAGTATATATCCATTATGATCACACCAATTTGGCTCAATGTAACCACTCTCTTAGCAACTTCAACGGATGTTTAGTTTCGTTACCTAATTATGAGGTTAATTATGATTTTTGTTATTTGGAATTTTGAACCAAGTTAATTTTGATAAGAAATAAAGGTGACTGAGAATTAGTTTTCTTGAGTAAATTATGGTAAAAGTAAAAATAGGACCTGGAGTTAGTTGGAACAGAAAAGAAACAGTTTCCCCACAGAAACTCAGGAATAAAAAGGAGATTCCAGGAGAGTTTTGGGGTTCTGCAACTTTAAAGAAAAGACTCTGCGTTTCTGGAAGGAGAAACCAGAACAGAGTGTCAGCTGGGTCGGAGACTGGACCGGATTGTCCCGAGTCTCCCCAGAGTTCTGTTCCGCTGGAGTTGGAGGGCTGGACCGGATTGTCCGATAAACCTCCTCTAGAATTATCTCAGAGGATAATCACCCAGGCAAGAAGCTCGGGGGAGGACTGTGTGAATATGAACACTCAGTTCGTGGTTGGGAGGAAACGAGCACCTACAGATGCTTGAACACAGATAAGTTTACACAGTGAATACTAACTGTAAATTGATAGACTGTAAATTATTCCTGCACGTTTATTTTATTTTCATCTATTAATGCAGTAGATACAAAGATAGCCTCTACACAGTAATTGGTGAAATATTAAATGCTTGACTGAAAGGTTATTTCTGCATATTTCTGATGTAATAGAATATGAAGTTACTCTAGATAAAAGAATTGTACTGAAGATTGTAGAGTTATGATAAACACATAAATTACAAATATACTGTAGAACGCATATATACCAGCACAGAGAAATTATAGCAGTAGTAAACTCAGAACTTTGTTCGAAAATCACAGAAAGAGGATCATTCAAACTTCTAAGCCGAATTACCGAACCATGCAACTAAATGAGGCGTTAACCGTTGCGGTGAGAGGCAACATTCGCCCGGGCATGTCGCTTCGCTAAGTTAGCACTCTTGACAATAGGTGGTCCTACGCTACCCGACCATGAACCATAAGCAACCATTAAACCTAAAAAGAATAGCATAGTAAAGAGACAAGAGTGAGAATGTGTAAATGAAATTACACTACAGTAGTAAAACAAAATAAAACACAAGCAGAATAAAACCAACCAACTTCGTTACTACCTCTGTGGTATGCGTATAGTAGTAATTCATATATAGCTTCAGATATTCACCGGAATGATACATAGAGTAATACATGTAAACCGGGAATGCGAGTATACCATAAAAAATACCAAAATAAATCTTAACAGTCCTTAAATGAGACGAAGTAAACTATCTAGCCACAGGCAGTTTTTTATAAAGATTTGTTCAAATATCCAACAACCAAAACCTAGCTCGAAAATTGTAAATACGGACAAATTGCCATTGTTCTTCCCTAAGACTGTGAGTCCTTGGACGAAAATTTGTAGTAACGGCCAGGCCAAAGTTAATAGCGGCAGAAAGCCCTATTAGGTCTCAGTAGCAGATTTATACACTTAAATAAATGTACAGACACAAGTTCTGGAGCCTGGAACCCGCTCAAAAACCCTAGCCAAGAACATACTAATAACAAAACCCTGACCGTTTACATAACTATTAGAAACCCTTTTTACAGGAGAACAGATGAACCATCGTAAGTTTCTAGAAAGAATCCTGGACACAGCAATCAGGTACTTACAGGAGTACCTGAGTTAAACATTTGAGCAAGACGATGAATAATGGGCCTGTTGTTCAGCTTCAGGCAACAAAAAGAAATGTCTCTACAAAACGAAAAACAGAAGAAGGTTTGTGTGTAATGGAGGTGGAGTATATAATTGCTTACAAAGCCAACAATGACCTAAGGAGCAACGCAGAACAACTATTGAAAACCCTTACAACACTGGAGAAAACTGGGCAAAATCGTGCGTCGAACCGAGAGTCGGTAATTGAAATTTTCCATGAGGAAGGCCGAGGAACGAAACCCCTAGTATCTCCGGAACGAGCTCACGGAACATAAGGAGGTAACCTTGAAATCGAATGACCAGGGGAGAAGCCGTCAGCGCAGTTTGTAATAAACCAATGCAAACACAGTGAAAGTAGGAGGCCGATAAACTCGAAATAACTATCATGGCTGAGTAAGAAGCTACCTCCAGACACCGGAACGAGGGCCACGAGCATGGCCAAACACCAGACCGGCCGGAGCCGTTCCAAAACCCTCCGCCAAGCGCAAACAGAAAACAGCAAAAGAACCTGAAGCGGGAAGGCAAGTCATTGCGGATGGCTTTGGGGACAGTGCACCGTTGGATGGTGGTAGATCCACGGTGTGGAGACCGCCGGGTGGAGAGAGTTACAAGTGGCCTCCGACATTAAACATTCACCATAACTCGTCCATCACACCGAGAAATCCGTAAACCCATAAACCCAAGTTTAACAATCACATTTAATATGTATGCAGTGGTAATTTAACACGTAAGCATTGTTACACGGTGCAAACCATAGTCACTGGGGTCTAAATTCATGTTAAGAGCCAAGTCCGAATTCCACATCCGAAACACATTTAATATCAACAAATGCTGTACAGTGTATCATCAACAAGAAATCCGAAAAGTAAATTGCAGGACATAAATGGCAGATGACCCATGGTGGTTATTTACCAAGTGGTACAATAAATAACATTGTAAATGTACAGGTATAAGCCCCGGATAATTGCTAATAACCAATGATTAAGATTTTTTTTTTATGGTATGGTAAGTTTTGTTTGTTTTTTTTTTATTTTGTTTAATATGAATGTTACAGTGGTAATGTAGGCGTGTTACAACGCCGGGCCCTCAACCGGGTCGACTAACGCCATAAAACATATGATTACACGTACAAAATAGAAGAGAAAGAGCCATACAAACAACAAGCATTTTCAATTTTCGTATCAATAATGGAACGACAACCAAGGCGGACACCGTCGCAACAGCAACAGCGAAATGCCGGAGAAATTCAACCCCCACCAGAAGGCAACCCCGAAATGTGGGTTCAACTGGGAATAGAGCAGCATCAGCGGTCCAACAGATTGATTGAGGAACAGCAACACCAGAATCGTATTTTGTTGCACACAGTACAACAGCTACAGGAAGAAATGGAACGAGTACGCCAGGACAATGCTAGGATGATGCAGGAACAGGAGAGGATATTAAAGAGCCTCTCCGATAAACAAAATCAAAGGGTTGAAAAGCCCAGTGTTGAAAAAGAACCTCAGGAAGAAGATGAACAACACTCAGGGAAGCAAGGCACTGACCGAAGAGAAAGAAGTGTGTCTCAGCGAAGTTTCCCACACAGAAATTATAATGAAGCTGAATCTGAAAACGAAAACGAAAGGAAAGCGAATAAAAAACAGAAGGTAGAGCTGCACGGAGAATTCCGGAAGATAAAGCCACCTACGTTCGATGGCGAAAAGGAGGAAGTGGCAGAGGCATGGTTGATTAATATGAACAAATACTTCCAGGCGTACGAGTACGACAACGGTCTCAAGGCACGACTAGCCATTTATCAACTGAAAGATAAGGCCACCCTATGGTGGGAGGAAGTGAAAAATGTGCGGGGAATTGAAGACCAAGATGTAACATGGGATAAGTTCCAACAGTACTTCAAAGATAAGTATTTGACTGAGCGATTTTATGATGAAAAGGCTCGGGAATTTCATGATTCAAGGCTGGGACAGCTGACCATGGACGAGTTCATCACTAAGTTTACGTCCTTACTGCGTTATGTACCGTACCTAAGGGAAGAGAAGGCCAAAGTTCAGAGGTTTCTGAGCAGTTTACCTTCCCATATGAAGGAACGGATCGAGTTCGTAAATCCTAAGACAATGGATGAGGCCATCAGAACAGCCAGGTTGTGTTATCAGCAATCGAAGAACAAGGTGGATCAAGGTAAAGGGTGGCAGTCAAAGAAAGAGAACAGAAGCGGTGCTGGTTTCAAAAGAAGTAAAACCAGTAACTTCCGTAGCTCAGCCAGAAGTTCAGTTAATAAGCAATTTGGAAGGAACCATCAGAGGATTCGATGGCCAGGAGAAGACAAGACAATGGAAGCATCCAGCAAACCTGAACAGACACAAAACCAGAGGCCACCTCTGCAATGTTGGGGCTGTGGGGCTGCACATTACTACCGAGATTGCCCACAGCGGGGGAAAACTGAAGCAGTGCACAATTTGCAGGAGGCTTCTACTGTGGGAGATGTTGCTAGAAGCATACCCATAATTAACGCAGCATTGGAGGACCGGCAAGCCGATTTTCAGCCTACCATGATTGAACTGGAAGGTAATTTGTTATCCCAAACTATTTCTGTTTTGGTAGATCCGGGAGCCAGTTTAAGTTACATAAGTCCTAACTTAGTGGAAAAATGCAAATTACCAAGTCAAAAGTTTAAAAAGTCATGGTTGGTTCAGTTAGCCACAGGGGCTAAACGAAGAGTTGTTGCCAAAATACCAGACTGTGCACTACAAATCGGTGGACAGCAGCTAATAGTGGATTTAAATATTCTGCCTTTGGGGTCCTACGATGTACTGTTGGGTATGGATTGGCTGGAGAAACACTGGACTCTTATAGACTGTAAGGAGAAGATTGTTTACTATAGAGACCAGAATGGTAATCGTCAGGAAATACAGGGCATAAAGAAACCTGTACAGCTGCGACCAATTACCGCTTCCCAAATGGCAAAGTGCATGAGAAAAGGATGCCAGCTGTATGCCATACAAGTAGGAGTATTTGAGTCTAAGGATAAAGCAGCTGCGCTAGAAAACATACCTGTGGTACAGCAGTTTAAAGATGTATTTCCTGAAGAAATACCAGGGTTACCACCTAAAAGGGATGTTGATTTCACTATAGAACTGATACCAGGAGCTTCGCCAATTTCACGGACTCCCTACCGTATGAGTGTACCAGAATTGACTGAGTTAAAAATGCAGCTTCAGGAATTGATAGATAAGGGATATATTCGACCCAATGTGTCACCATGGGGAGCACCTGTACTGTTCGTTAAGAAGAAGGATGGAACCATGCGCATGTGCATGGACTACAGGCAGTTAAACAAGCTGACAGTTAAGAACAGGTACCCCCTTCCTCGTATTGATGACCTGTTTGATCAGGTGAGGGGAGCTACTGTGTTCTCAAAAATTGATTTACGGTCTGGTTATCATCAGATCAGAATTAAGGATGAGGATATACACAAAACTGCTTTCCGCACAAGGTATGGCCACTATGAATTCGTGGTATTACCTTTTGGTCTAACTAATGCACCAGCCACTTTCATGAGGCTGATGCATAGTGTTTTCCATCCCTATCTGGACAATTTTGTGCTAATCTTCATTGATGACATACTGATTTATTCCAAAAGTGCAGAGGAACACAGAGAGCATTTGCGAATGGTATTGGAACTGCTAAGAAAACATCAGCTGTATGCAAAATTTAGTAAATGCGACTTCTTTAAGGAAGAGATACAATATCTGGGGCATGTAATATCTAAGAGGGGTATAGCTGTAGACCCGGAGAAAATTAAAACCATCATGGAATGGAAGGTGACACAGAGTGTGGCAGATATACGATCTTTTATGGGTCTCGCTGGTTACTACAGGCAATTTATAAAAGGGTTTTCAAAGATAGCCTTTCCCATTACTTCTCTACAAAGAAAAGGGAAGACTTTTAAATGGACCAAAGAGTGCCAAGAGAGTTTTGAAAGACTGAAACGATTGTTGACTACAGCACCTGTGTTAAGCGTAGCAGATCCGGATAAAGAGTTTGAGGTCTGTACAGATGCGTGCAAGGAAGGAGTTGGGGCAGTATTATCACAAGAAGGAAAGGTGATCGCTTACGAATCCCGCAAGCTAAAAGAACATGAGCAGCGGTATTCAGCTTACGATCTGGAGCTGACCGCAGTTGTGCACGCTCTCCGGGTATGGAGACATTACCTACTGGGAAAGAAATTTGTTTTAAAGACTGATCACAGTAGTTTAACCAATTATTTTAAGCAAGCTGATTTAAACTCACGACAAGCAAGATGGAATGCTTTCCTGAGTGAGTTTGATATAGATTTGCAGCATGTAAAAGGAAAAGAGAACAGGGTAGCAGATGCATTGAGCAGAAAACTACATGGAATTTATGAGTTATATGTTAATCAAATTGAGACCCGATTTTTGGATCAAATCAGAAGGGAAGCAGACAAGGATCCTGAATATAAATACCTGTGGCAGCAAACACAAGCACTCGAAGGCCAGGGTGGACATGGAGAATATGAGATCAACCAAGACGGGTTGCTGGTTTATAAGAAGAGGATAGTTATTCCAAACCGAATGGAATTAAAAACCCTGATATTAAATGAATATCATAAAAGCAATTACGTAGGGCACCCAGGATACCAAAAGATGCTGACCGCTATAAGGAAGGACTACTGCTGGCCAGGTATGAGGAAGGAAATAGCAAGTTATCTAACTAAGTGTTTAGAGTGTCAGCAAGTGAAGGTAGAACATCGACACCCAGCAGGCTTAATGTAGCCTATACCCATTCCTGAATGGAAATGGGAGGTGATCTCATTGGATTTTATTACCGGGTTACCCAAATCAAAGCGGGGTAATGATTCCATAATGGTAGTGGTGGACAGACTAAGTAAGTCTGCACATTTCATACCCGTCCAATCCACTTATAAGACAGTTCAGATAGCGGATTTATTCATGCGGGAAATCTTCAGACTGCATGGCATTCCTAAAACTATTATCTCAGACAGAGATGTGAAATTCACGTCAGCTTTCTGGAAAACACTGTTTACAGGATTGGGAACGCAGGTACATTTTAGTACTGCATACCATCCGCAAACAGATGGTCAGACCGAGCGAGTGAAACAGGTATTGGAAGACATGCTGAGGATGTATGTTATGCAGCAACCAGTGAAATGGGAGGAGTACATACACTTGATAGAGTTTGCCTACAATAATGGGTATCAGGAGTCATTAAGGATGAGTCCATTTGAGGCGCTTTATGGGCGACAGTGCAGAAATCCCATTAATTGGAGCAGCCCTGAGAATAGACTCATGCTAGGACCGGACATGTTAGCAGAAATGGAAGCAGAGGTGAAGAAAATTCGACAGAATTTGAAAGTAGCACAGGACAGACAGAAGGTGTACGCGGACAAAAAGAGGTCATATCGAGAGTATGAGGTTGGAGATCATGTGTATGTCAGAATTAAGCCAAAGAAGAGTACACTAAGATGGGCCTCTTGTGCAAAGCTAGCACCTCGGTTTTGTGGTCCTTTCCAGATACTGGAAAGAATAGGACCAGTAGCATATCGATTAGCTCTTCCCAGTCATATTCGAGTTCATAACGTCTTCCATGTGTCGTTATTGAAACGATATGTTCATGACTCCAAACACATAATTCATTGGCAGAACATTCAGGTAGTGGGTAAGCTTAACTGATAAATAATAATGCAAAGACAAAGGACCTGTTTATTGACTAAAGTTTACTGTGTGCAGGTAGAACCAGACGGGGAGTTTCTGGTCGAGCCCCACAGTATCATAGACCGGAGGGAAATCATGCTCCGGAAACGAGCCATCGCCCAGGTTAAAGTGCAATGGAAGCACTTTGGACCCGAGGAAGCTACCTGGGAAGACGAGAATTTTGTTCGGGAAGCTTATCCTGAACTTTTTCCTTGAATTATGATGAGGACATCGGGGACGATGTTCTTTTCCAGAGGGGGATAACTGTAACCACTCTCTTAGCAGCTAATGAATGTTTAGTTTCTGTTAATTAATTATGAGTTAATTTTGATTTTTGTTATTTGGAATTCTGAACCAAGTTAATTTTGTTAAGAAATAAAAATTACTGAGAATTAGTTTTCTTGAGTAAATTATGGTAAAAGTAAAAAATAGGACGTGGAGTTAGTTGGAACAGAAAAGAAACAGTTTCCCCACAGAAACTCAGGAATTAAAAGGAGATTCCAGGAGAGTTTTGGGGTTCTGCAACTTTAAAGAAAAGACTCTGCGTTTCTGGAAGGAAAAACCAGAACAGAGTGTCAGCTGGGTCGGAGACTGGACCGGATTGTCCCGAGTCTCCCCAGAGTTCTGTTCCGCTGGAGTTGGAGGGCTGGACCGGATTGTCCGATAAACCTCCTCCAGAATTATCTCAGAGGATAATCACCCAGGCAAGAAGCTCGGGGGAGGACTGTCTGAATATGAACACTCAGTTCGTGGTTGGGAGGAAACGAGCAACTGCAGATGCTTGAACACAGATAAGTTTACACAGTGAATACTAACTGTAAATTGATAGACTGTAAACTATTCCTGCACGTTTATTTTATTTTCATCTATTAATGCAGTAGATACAAAGATAGCCTCTACACAGTAATTGGTGAAATATTAAATGCTTGACTGAAAGGTTATTTCTGCATATTTCTGATGTAATAGAATATGAAGTTACTCTAGATAAAAGAATTGTACTGAAGATTGTAGAGTTATGATAAACACAGAAATTACAAATATACTATAGAACGCATATATACCAGCACAGAGAAATTATAGCAGTAGTAAACTCAGAACTTTGTTCGAAAATCACAGAAAGAGGATCATTCAGTTCTAAGCCTAATTACTGAACCATGCAACTAAATTGAGGCGTTAACCGAAGGCAGAGAGGCAGCTCTCCGCCCTGGGCATGTCGCTTCTGCTAAGTTAGCACTCGGACAACAGGGGTGGTCCGGTCACCCGAATTATGAACCATAAGCAACCATTAAACTGACAGGAATAGCATAGTACAGAGATAGTAGCGAGAATGTAAATGAAATTACAGGGTAGAGTAAAACAAAATAGACCAAGCAGAATATGGCCAACCAATCTCGTTACTACCCAAGTGGTGGCAAGCAGATAGTAGTAATTCATATATAGCTTCAGTAGACATTCACCAGAATGATACATAGAGTAATACATGTAAACCGGGAATGCGAGTATACCATAATAAATACCAAAATAAATCTTAACAGTCCTTAAATGAGACGAAGTAAACTATCTAGCCACAGGCAGTTTTTTATAAAGATTTGTTCAAATATCCAACAACCAAAACCTAGCTCGAAAATTGTAAATACGGACAAATTGCCATTGTTCTTCCCTAAGACTGTGAGTCCTTGGACGAAAATTTGTAGTAACGGCCAGGCCAAAGTTAATAGCGGTAGAAAGCCCTATCAGGTCTCAGTAGCAGATTTATACACTTAAATAAATGTACAGACACAAGTTCTGGAGCCTGGAACCCGCGCAAAAACCCTAGCCAAGAACATACTAATAACAAAACCCTGACCGTTTACATAACTATTAGAAACCCTTTTTACAGGAGAACAGATTAAACCCTCGAAGTTTTCCTTGAAAAATCGAACGGCCGAAATCAAGGGGTACCTGTGCACAGGAGCGCCGAGTTAAACATTTGCAGCAAGACGAAGGAAGAATGGAATTGTTTGTTCCAGTTCCAGGCGCTGAGTAAAAGAAATTACCTGCAATCGAAAACAGAAAGGTATTTAGTAATGGAGTAGCAAATAATCATTCTTACCAAGCCAACAATGACCTAAGGAGCAACGAGAACAACTATTGAAAACCCTTACAACATTACCTGAAGAAAATCCTCTGGGGCAAAACTGTGACAGCGAACCGAGAGTCGGTAATTGAAATTTTCCATGAGGAAGGCCGAGGAACGAAACCCCTAGTATCTCCGGAACGAGCTCACGGAACATAAGGAGGTAACCTTGAAATCGAATGACCAGGGGAGAAGCCGTCAGCGCAGTTTGGAATAAACCAATGCAAACACAGTGAAGGTAGGAGGCCGATAAACTCGAAAGAACTATCATGGCTGAGTAAGAAGTTACCTCCAGACACCGGAACGAGGGCCACGAGCATGGCCAAACACCAGACCGGCCGGAGCCGTTCCAGAACCCTCCGCCAAGCGCAAACAGAAAACAGCAAAAGAACCTGAAGCGGGAAGGCAAGTCATTGCGGATGGCTTTGGGGACAGTGCACCGTTGGATGGTGGTAGATCCACGGTGTGGAGACCGCCGGGTGGAGAGAGTTACAAGTGGCCTCCGACATTAAACATTCACCATAAATCGTCCATCACACCGAGAAATCCGTAAACCCATAAACCCAAGTTTAACAATCACATTTAATATGTATGCAGTGGTAATTTAACACGTAAGCATTGTACACAATGCGAACCATGGTGACTGGGGTCTAATTCTCAAGTTAAAGAGCTAAGTCCGAATACCATATCCGAATCACATTTAATATCAACAAATGTTGTACAGTGAATCATCAATAAGAGATACGAAAAGTAAAAGTGCGGGACATAAATAGCAGATGACCATGGTATTATTTACCAAGGGGTACAATAATTAACATTGTAAATGTACAGATATAAGCCCGAATAATTGCTAATAACCAATGAATAAAAATTTTTTTTATGGTATGGTAAGTTTTGTTTTTATTTTGTAAATATGCATGTTACAAGACAACTAATAATAATAATACCACTCATTTTTTATTTTATTTTTTATTTTTATTTTTATTTTCAGTGAAACTTTTTCTATTTAAACTGGGTCCTAGATCAGAGTTCTCATCTTGTCTTGATGATGAACCACACTTGCTAGTTTGAAATGTGTCAACAAAATCTACTTGAATGTGATTTTCACTAGATTTTATATAAATAATAACAATTTTTTTTTGAAAAAAAAATATTAATTATTGAAAAACTCAAAAATTTAAGAGAAAAAATCAATAATTAATTTATGAAAACACTTTTTTTAACAATTTTTAATTATGAAATTTTAATTTTAAACCACATAAAATTATTTATTCACCAATAAAAAATTTAAAATTCAGATTTTAAAAATTCAAAAAATAATTTTCAATTTCTTAAAAAATAAGTTTAATATTTAATTTTATTAAAATTTTAATCCACTTTGAAAATAATTCCTAAAAATTTAGAAAATTAATTAAAATTTAAAGTATTTTGGCAAAAATTGATTACAATAAACCATGCCTTTCACGAGGATAATAAAACCAGTTAAGTAGTAGCGGATACCTGTCGTTTTTAAGAGTTCATTTGAATTGAGAAAAAAAATCGTTTTGAAATAGAAAATAAATCGACTCTCTGCATGAGTCATGAAAATTGTTAAGGTTAAATGTAATAATTTATCTATTCACTATTTGCATGAATAAATTAATATTTTGTTGTTACTTTACAATGTTGATATATCAATCTAGATCCATTTTAACTCCGGATCTATCAAGTGCTGAGAGGGATCATTTCTCAAGGTGAAAAAAATTTCTCAAATTTTCCACTAAAAAAAGAGGCTGCACCTTGAGATATTTGATCTCTCTCGACACTTGATAGATCCAGAGTTAAGATGGATCTAGGTTGGTTTCATTCGTGTGCGGCCAAAGAAAATTTGATAGATCCGGAGTTTGATAGATCCGGAGTTAAGATGAATTTAGGCCAGTTTCATTCATGTGAGGCCAAGGAAAATCTATCGATAATATGAGGAACATATGATTAATTTTATCAATAATATGTAAATAAATCTAATATTAATATAACCATTTTAAATATGTTAAAAATGTTTGAGATTTATGGATTCATTTTAATTTTAAATTTTATTGGTTATTGTTGAGATGACAAATATTGTAAAATAACTTTAATGTTGAAAAGTGATGAAATAAAATTTTTGAATGCAAAGTGACAATGTAGTAATATTGAATGATAGAAAATGTGGGTAATAAGAATGTAGTAAACTATTTTCTTCTACTATTCTTATTGTTACTCTTGTTAGTTTTTTCATCTTTTCATATCAATTATATGAAAAAAACAATTGAAAGCATAAACCATTTAAATATTTAGCTAGAGATATTTAGCTACAGCTGTTGCAGTAAACATCATACCTTGTCTCTTTTGCTCTCCAATATTATTAGGTTTAATTACTATAACACAAAAATAAACCTACATTGTCAATAATTTTTTGTGCACATCACACCTTGTCTCTTTTGCTCTCCAATATTATTAGGTTTAATTACTATAACACAAAAATAAACCTACATTGTCAATAATTTTTTGTGCATACACTGAAATCAATGCACACTATTAATCCAACGACTTTAAAATTAATATACCATCATACATCCAATTACATCAAATTAGAAATCAACATATACACTAAAATCAATGCATATAATGCAAAAAATCAAATAAGATTAGAAAACAACATCTACATTGAAATCAATGCATCTAATTCAAGTAATCAAACATCTACACTCAAATCAACGCATCTAGTGCAAGTAAGAAAATATGATTAGAAACCAACATATACACTAAAATCAATGCATCTAGTGCAGACAATCAAATAGGGTTATAAACCACTATCTACACTAAAATCAATGCATTTAGTGCAAGAAATCAAATAGGATTAGAAATAATATATATTGAAATCAATGCATTTAGTGTAAGCAATCAAATATAATTAGAAATCAACATCTACATTGAAATTAATGCATCTAGTGCAAACAATCAAATAAGATTAGAAATCACCATCTACACTGAAATCAATGCACGTAGTGAAAAAAATCAAATACGATTAGAAATCATTTACATTAAAATCAATGCATCTAGTGCAAGTAATCAAATATCATTAGAAATCAAAATCTACACTAAAATCAATGCATCTAGTTCAAGAAATCAAATAGGATTAGAAATCTACTATCTACACTTAAATCAATGCATCTATTGCAATAACACTCCTCCCTAACTCTCTCTCATATATATATATATATATATATATATATATATATATATATATATCTCCTTCTTTGTCTCTTTATCTCACTCCCAAAAACACACACTCTCTCTCACTCCATATTTATCAATCTCTTTGTCCCTCCCTTCCTCTCTCCATCTCTCCCTTGTCACTCCCTCTCTCTCTCTCCACTTGTCACTCTCTATGTATTTCTTCTTCCCTCCCTCTCTCCTCCTATCTCCCTCCCTCTCTCCTCCTTTCTCTCAAGTCCCATATCTTTTCCTTCATCTCTCTCCCTTTCTCTCCTACATCTATCTCTCTTCCCCCATCTCTCTCTCTCTCTCTCTCTCTCTCTCTCTCTCTCTCGCTTGTTTCCCTACAATCCTCTCACTTCCCCCTCACTCTCTTCCTCTCTCTCGTCCTTCATCGCTCTCCCTTTCTCACTTGTCTCCCTCTCTCTCTCTCTCACTCAAATCCTCTCTCTTCCCCCATCACTCTATCTCTCTCTTCAACTATGTTACTATACCCCTCCATTTCTTCTTCTCTCTCCTTCTCTCCCCCCTTGTCTCCACCACTCCTTCTATGTCTCTTTATCTCACCCCTAAACATACATACTCTCTCTCTCTCCATCTCTCCCTTGTCACTCCCTCTCTCCACTTCTCACTCTCTATGTATTTCTTTCTTCTTCCTCTCTCCTCCCCCGTCCTTTCTCTCTCTCTCCGTCTCTCTCTTACTCTCTCTCTCTCTCTCTACCCCTCCAATCCCCTCTCTCTTCTACCTCCCTCTCTCCCTTCTCTCTCTCTCCCACCTCCATCTTTATGTCTCTCTCCCCCCTCTCCCTCTTACCCTTCTCTCTACCTCTCTCTCTCTCACTCTCTCTTCCATTCTCCCTTGTCACTCCCTCTCTCTCTCTCCCCCCCCCCCATGTATTTCTTCTTCCTCCCTCTCTCGTCCCTCTCTCTCAAGTTCCTCTCTTTCCTTCTTCTTCCTTTCTCTCACTCCTTCCTCTCTCTTCCCCCCACTCTCTCTCTCTCTCTCTCTCTCCCCTACAATCCTCTCACTTCCCCCTCACTCTCTTCCTCTCTCTCAAGTCCTCTCTCTCGTTCTTCATCTCTCTCCCTTTCTTGCCCGCCTCTCTCCCTCTCTCTCTCTCTCTTTGTATTTGTGTGTCTCCCTCCCTCTCTTTTCCATTCAACCATCTCTCTCTCTCCCTCTCTCTCTCTCTCCCTTTTCACTCTCTCTGTCCACTTCTCACTCTCTATGTATTTCTTCTTCTATCCTTCTCTCCTCCTCTCATCCTTCCTCTCTCTCCCTTTCTCTCCTACCTCCCTTTCCCTTACCTCTCTCTCTCTCTCTACCCTCCAATCCTCTCTCCTTCTACCTCTCTCTCTCCTTCTCTCTCTCACACCTCCATCTTTATTTCTCCCTCTTCCTCTCCTTCTCTTACCCTTCTCTACCTCTCTCACTGCTCTCCCTCTCTCTCTTCATTCCTCCTCTCCCCTCTAATTTAGTTGATCTCCATCTCTCCTTTGTCACTCCCCCTATTTCTCCACCTCTATCATATGTCCTTGTTCTTCCCTCAATCTAGAGTTTATATATATATATATAACAAATTTAATATTGTATTAATATAAAGTTATTAAATTTAATAATATTAATATGAATATTAAATTTAATAATAATAATGTTAGGGTTAATAATGTTGTTTTTGCATGGTATTATTATTAATTTAGTCCATAGGCTTCAAATGTAATTAGATGTTGATTTCTATTCCTATTTGATATATTTTTATTTATTTACCTTACCTTTTTATACCTCTTTTATAAATATAGTATTTGGCCCATGGTATTAATAATAATTTGTCCCATGGTATTTGGCCCATAGGATTCACTTAAATAAAACCTCTTTTTTGACTTTTTGTAAATACAAAGAGGATTATGGAGTAAATATAAAAAGTGGTTTTATTTATTTACCATATCTCTAGTTTATTTATATTTTTATTTATTTACGGTACCTCCGAGTAAGTAGAAAAAGAGGTTTTATTTATTTACTATACCTCTTGTTTATTTATATTTTTATTTATTTACCATATCTCTTTTTTGAGTGTTCTTAAAACTCTTCATATTTTAAATTTATATTGTTTAAATTTATTTTTAATTGTTTATTTATATGGTTGTGTAAGTTATTCTTTAAGTGACATTATTTAGATTTTATTTATATATATATATATATATATTTTATTTTTTATTTTGGCTTTCAACATACTTACACATCGGGGTCATATTGGGTTGTAGAATGCACCTCTCGGTGCAATGATGGAGGTATATGCGCGAAGAGAGTAGTTAATTGTGAGGAAAACACTCACACGGAGGGCCATGACCGAAGTGAGAAAATGAGTACACCAATTGTGGCTCAACTCCAAGATGAAATTGCCCATCCAATTTTTTATTAAATAAATATATATTGATGTTTGAAAAACAATAATGATAATGTGAAATTATGAAGAAAAAAATAGTATAATAAATAAACTTAATTATACAATATTGTTTTTGTTTATTTAAGATCTCGTTTTCTTTAGACGTAAGGAAATAGGGTAACGATATAGGATCTAGAGACATCTAGTAGGTGTGAATGCTTGTCCCCTTACAAACGAGCGGGTAGTTCCAGGTAGAGCTTGCATCTGAGAATAACAGTTAGTGATGGGTGCCTTCACTACTAGTTTGACACTAAGTTATGATAGGTTATCTCACTATGTAAAAACAAAATGTTGGAGATTTCTAGAAGAGAATTGTGTAATGGATTTTTGATCCATCCAATGTTTCAGATGGTTACTCCATCCATCGTTCGGGATGGAGTAACCATCTGAAACGTTGGACGGATCAAAAATCCATTACATAGTTCTCTTCCAGAAATCTCCAACAATATGAATAACTGCAAAAGCCTCCAATCAGTTATAAAAAAATTAATTACATAGATGTTATCAATTAGAGTTGGAAAATTATTTTTTATTTTTATTTTTTTTATTATTTAAAAATTAATTATGATAAAAAATAAATTCATTTATATATGTTTCATAATGAAATTAGTAAGTATATAGAACCTAAAATAATTAAGAAGAAAACATAAGTTGTAATTTGATAAAATAAATGACAAAAGACATTTTTTATAATGCATAATTTTAAAAAGTTGAAATTTCATTTTGCAAAATAGGCAATATTATGATATTTATAAAATGCCAATCTATTAGGGTCACAGGAGGGTGGGAGCGGGTAGGAGTATACATGATTATGAGGAAATAATTTTTTCAATATGTTTAGGGATTAGAAAGAGTCTCCAATAACCTTGCAAAAATCTGATGCAGCACGAAACTGCAATTTTCATATTACCGTGGACTTGTGGGTTATGGGCCCACATAAATTCCCTTTCATCGCAGTGGATTATAATATAAAAGTTTTATGAACATATATACGTTAGCAATCAAACATCGGTTACTTTAAAACAGATCTCACATAACCTAACACCACTTACATACATGCGGAACTGGGGTTCTAGGGTCCCACAATATGGTAACCAATCATGATGCATCGCATATCGACAAACTTATCTTTTAACTTAAATGGTAAAAAATACAAATGTCGATGCAAAGTAGCGATGACGATGTCACATCGCAACATCACAACTTTTACAACTTATCGCATTTCGCTTGCCCGCAAGTTTACCTCTATACCAATAACGGTTAAACCATAAATCATGCGATGTGCGATATGCACTAATGCATTATACTAACACGTGGTCTCCCCTCATCGCATTGCATCTTTCAATCCTTAACGCATCGTAAAAAAATTAACTTATCGTGTGATGCCTTAGCATTATCTGCTAAATTTCGCGATGTGCGAATTTGTGATTTGTCGTCCATCGTTGATCTGCGCCCAGATATAACGGTCCTCACCTGCTTCCCCTACATCACATCACAAGTTATTTTTTTTAGCTTGTGATTTCATCTTGATTGTCAATCTCTTCCCCTTCAGATCTGCGCTTTCATCATGACCGTTCGCTCAC
This sequence comes from Pinus albicaulis, assembly GCA_034641835.2. Taxonomy (NCBI): domain Eukaryota; kingdom Viridiplantae; phylum Streptophyta; class Pinopsida; order Pinales; family Pinaceae; genus Pinus; species Pinus albicaulis. The sequence goes on along the minus strand of CM076580.1, from coordinate 856,113,085 downwards.
CTACACGTGGTTCTTCTCCATCGATTCATCCTTTACTCTTTTTCCTGTCGATGGGGTTTTCATTCAACAATTCGTGTTCTTCCATAATTCATCTATGCGAAGTTCATAGGAACTTCGTCCTCTCGCTCACACTCACACAGTCTATTAATTAATATAAATAACATACATATATATTATGAAGTCCAAATCAAATAAAACACACACATTCAATTTATACACTTAACTCGAGTTATAGGCTAAGGCCACTCTGGCCTGAGTTACAAATTTTTCCCTGCGGCTACATTGTGCTCTTATGCCTTCCTCTAGACATACAAACTCACATTTATAAATAAATTACAAGCGAGTGGATCATCTAAGATCAACGAGTTCTTTTCCCGCAATTGCTCAACTAAAATCCTAAATCTCTCTATTTGATTACATGGCAGATAATTACAATTTATCAAGTCTTCTAGAGACTTATCACTTCCATCATTTCAGCTCTGTTTCATGGAATTTTCCCCTATTTACAAACGGTTTCCCACGTCTCATCTTTCATAGCATTGAATTTTAATTTTAATTAAGGTGCTCTGATGCTCCTGCATCAAAATCTTACTTGCTTTATCAAGGTTTTTGTATCACAAAGGAAAAGGGTATTTAATATTTGATTTTTTTAGCAAAATCGATGATTATAACTAAAAATTTAAAGGATAGATCCTCTTCAATTGGAATCCTACTCAATTCCTTGATTCGAAGAATTAATCATCTATCTGGCCAATTTGAAAGTATTTCTTATTTACATATTAAGTGAGAGCTGAAAATGGAGGTCGAATATTGGGCCAAGGTTACTTCCAACCTACAACGTGGGGTCTTAATAAAAAATCAGTGTCTTACCACAATATTAATCCCTTGATGTTGGAATCCAAAGCTATTTTACATATGCTTACCAAGGATCACAATTCTCAATCATACATCTAGCTTTAATATGAAGATAAGAAAGGGGTGTGGGCAGCCCATCCCCTTCACTCACTCCAAGCTACTTCACATATGAGTATTCAATGCAGTACAAAGAGGAATTTCAAGATAATGGGATAATGGAATCTTCTCAGTGTTTTTGGAATTGTTTAGAGTTTGTGGATGTTTGGGTATAGAGGAAGCCTACTGTCATTGAATTTTCTACAAGATGAACATTAGAAACCAATTTTCTAATATTATAATTACTTCTTAATGATCTCAATTAATATGTCTTATGCCACTGATATAATTAAGAATTTATAAATATAAAATATCAACAATAATGCAACAAAAAATGTATGATCATAAAGATATAGTCATGCACAATAGAGGCAAAAAAAATTTCCCTACCAAACCCGAACTTGGAAGAAAGCCCAACAACTCTTCTTCCAAGAGAATTTTTCTTCAGGAAGGTTTACAAAACCAAATTTGTTTAGAAATTTGTGCCAAAATTCAAGTCTAAACACTAATAAAACCTAGTCAAACTAATAGCTAGTCAAACCACTCAAATAGTCAATTATGGTCAATTTTTAGCCTGGTCAACTTATCTCTTGCAATCAACTTCAGACCTGTAGTTGACTCCTGTAGTCAACTCAAACTTGCAGGCAAACCTACAGTCAAAAAATTCACGTTTGTGGTCAAACTTAACCTGTTTTTGCATCAAGTTTAGCCTCTTATGTGATCAAACTAGACCAAATATTTTAGTCAAGTAGTTGGTCAAATTTGATCAAATAATACGTCTTGTTGACTTGGTCAAATCTTGGTCAATTCATCCTCATCTTTGTTCCTTTTTGTGACTGCTTGAGAAGATGTGTTATTGTGAGTGGTCAAATGAGGAACTCTCATTATGTATATACACTAGTAAAATGTGGTGAATTTGACCATGAGTCACACCCTTTCATGGTGAGGTTGACTTGACATTTTCAAGCCTACATAAGTCCAAATTTTTATTTATTTATTTATTTATTTATTTTTTTCATTCCTAGGCAAGCTTATGATGCCTCTTAGCATGTGGGAATACCTCTCGATGCTATACAAAAATCAACAATTGCAATGGAAGTGTATTTCAAAAGAAAAAGTGTGGTGTTGGTTTGTGTGAGTTCAAGTTTAGGGAAGTCATCGATACTTGGCACTTGGCTACTAATTCTTGAAAGACCCTTTATGAGGCTTTTAGGTCTTATGATGCACAAGTTTCCTTTGATTTCTTAGTTCCCCTTTGTCACTTCAAGTGGGTCTGATGGTTTTAGGTTTCAATTCCATGTTAAATATATTCCGGTTATAGGTGAAGGAAATTATGTTTTCATGTTAATTTATGCTTTGTTTAAGTTTCTTTACAATGTCCTTCCTAGTACTCTCTATCTTGGGCTAGTTTTCATTGATTAGTTTAAAAAGGATAAAATGATTGCCAAGGAGGTTCATAAGGTTTTGCGTAGGCAAGAAGAGACAATACAATCCAATAACAGTGCATATTACTACAAAATCTAGCACCCTAGTGCAAAGCCTCACTAAGAAATCTAGATTGATAACATGAAATAGGAGAGTTACCATTGTCATCTCAACAACTACTACCCTCATTTCTGTGGTTGGATACAATCTCCATAAAGGAGGATTCCATAGTAGATCTTATGGATGAAGTAACCAAAATGTTCTTAAGCTAAATACCCCTTAAGGTGTAGGTTTCAGCCCTACATAGATAATTCTTGCAAACAGATTCTCAATATAAAACATAAAAGATACAATAGCACATGCCCAAAATTTGCACAAAGATTTTATCTTGAAAACCAAAAAATGGGAAAACCTGACTGATTTTTCTACATTTATCAATCATTACATAGCTGCTATACAATTACCTCTTAAAATTGGGTTGCCTTCTAGGGAAAAAAATTGTAACATAACTTCTACCATCAGATACGTGACCTAATGATGAATGGTCCAAATTAACTATGAAATTACAATATTAATGAGGCAGTTCCTCTCTATTTTCTCATCATAACTTGGGGAAATTTTCTCCTCAGCACCATGTTGCAACTTTAAGAATCTTCTTATCATTATCGAAGAATTTTATCATGTGTCATGTCACAACTTGGAAGTTTTCCTTCATTGTGACAAGTGACAAAGTGTCTCATCCTCTTTATCACATCACTAGAATATTTTGTTTCTTATGATGTATCACACAAATGCTATTTTTCTTGTGATATATTAAGCCTTTAGAATTTTTCTTCCATTGTGACAAACTCTCCTTCCTCCCTTCTTTCTTACCTTTCCTTTGTTTTCTTCCTTCTCTTTTCCATCTTCTTCATCTACTCTTTCCTTGTCTTTCTTGCATTTATCTCTATAATCACATCTGTGAAAAGTTTGGTTCTTGTGATGTATCAGACCAAAACATCTTCTAGCATGATACATCGTGCCCTTAAAGTCTTTTTGTACAACAATTAAACCTTTGCTTATGGGACATGTATCAAAACACAAAAATCTTGTTTATGTAGGACATATCACATCATAAAACTTCAAGATGTGATAGGTCACACCAAGGATTTTATCTCATCATGAAAGTTTTGATGGTACGATGTAGTGCATCCCAAATATTTTTGGTGTGATACATCACACTATTAGAAATTTATTTTCACACAATAAGGTCTATCACATCATTAAAAATCTTTATCCTAGTGACATATCTCAGAAATTTTTTTAGTGGTGCAATACATCGTAGCCTCAAACATTTTCTTTGTCATTATAAAGTTTCCCTTTTGAAAATTTTGTGGTTTCGATTTTGTCGCACAAATTTTATTTTCATGTGATACTGATTGTATTGCACGAAAATAAATTTCAAACAATATACCTAATGTTTCCCATTCTTCCTCCAAAACTCTTCTAAGTTTTTGCTAAGTGTTTTCCATGAGTTAAAGAAATTATCTAATGTTCCAGCCTCTATAAGACATTAAAATATATCTCAAAGCTTTAGAACCATGTTTTTTCAAGCTTGGGAGTAATATGTTGAGTTTGTACAAAGGGCTTCCACTCAAGGAGAGTGACCATAATTCCAGGACTTAGGCCAAAATAGGCCAAAAGATAGGATTCAAAATCAAGGGTTCCAAGACTATAGGAACCTTCATGTCTCCCTATATATCATTAACAAAATTAATGTTAATTTTGATATCTAAGTTGGCCTTGCAACTTGAGGAATTTTAAGCCTTTAAACATGGATAAACCCAGTTTCAACGTCATTTTGACTTATAGATGGTCAATATTTCATCGTAATTAACCCTGGTAACTCTCTATTCTTCAAGATAAAAAGGGGATGGAAATTTTTAGGATGGATTACCTCAACATTCCCCCTCAACTTCTCTTTCTCACAACAGGAGAACAATTCAAAAGGTAAAATTTCATAATTATGAACCTCCTATAGTCACCTATAATTCAAAAGGAAAGGTCATAATGTGACTTATGATTTACATAAGGATTATCATGGTAAGTAAATAATTCACACCATTTCAACATGTGTCCCTTTCCAACATTTAAACTAGTACTACAACCTTTTATTGTTGAGGTAGGGAATTCAAAGGAACATTCTATTAACAATTGCATTGCTAGCAATTTATTGGCATTTATAGGGTTGCACAAAAGCATTAGAAAAAGTTCTCTTGGTACTTAGGGACGCAAAATTAATCACTGTTAAAGCTTAAGCTTTCATTTAATATATCAAAACAAATTATACATAATTATAATTCTACCCAATCACATTTTTATCAATCTAACTTAATTCATTAAAGAGTTGTAGCTTTTACCATGCATCTCATAACCAACATCCTCCCTAGGAATATGCCTTTCAGGTCTTATATTCATTAAGTGTTATAATATGATTTTCAGGATCATTTTCTCCGGTTTGGAAATTCATTCCAAATTCAAATAATAGATTTCACTTTCATGATTTAAAATAGAATGGAAGGATAATGAATCAATGAAATAAATCACGACAATGAAAAGAAGTTTCCAAATCCATAATTTCAACTATGCAAACAAGCTAGTGAAACTATAATTTCTTATCCATTCACATTCGATGAGAGCTCTTATATTTTGCAAGCATAAATTCATACTTATGGAATTTTCTCTGTATACACTTTTAGTGTAAATTAGAAGGACTTATCTAAATATAAGCTTCATAGCAAGCTAATTGAGGGTGAGTACTTTTCCACCCATACCATAGGAATAGTTGCACCTTGTCTTTCTACAATTAACCACTGCCTAGACAAATCATAATAGCACGATAGCGAATTTAGGCAACTCTTAGCAAACATGTGCAATATCAACTCTTCAAAGGATAATCCTCATAGGAAACTCCTCACTAGTTTTTGAGAACCTTGCCAAGTCTATGCACCCCTCTATCAGCTTTGCAAAACACAAGTTCAAGGACCCTTTCATTGTTTCGCAATCCATCTGGCAAACTCCTCCATTCAGTGCTTCTCATGCGTCCATCGTAGTCCTAGCTAGAAATTCCCTTGTTGGGTGTTCACAAGGAGTTTCCCACTCAATCCTTGGGTCTAAGCTAGGGATTTTTCGAATGGTCTATTCATGCCTTCTTTGGATGAGAAAAATTTCCCCGTATCTACTTGCATGTGCCTTTATTCATGCACACAATCTCTTTTTCTTATGCAGCCACGCATGCAAGTGTGCCCTCTCTCCCATCAAATGAATGTCATCTCTAATGCAATTTTCACTCTTCAATGGTGGTCACATTTTCTAAGGACGTGGAAGAAACATATAGAGGGTGATTTGACCATTCCTTTCACTAGTCCCCATCCTCATGTACTCAATCCATTCCTCTCATAATTGTGGAAGGTGGTCCTTCCACTAAGTGAATTCAATGATTGAGTTGTCAAGTCAACAAGGGAAATGGTCTCACAATTTAATTTCGAATCATAAAATTAATTTGGCAATGATGGGCAGGGATTATTAGGCATGTTGAAAATATTTCATACTCTCTCACTATTCCCTAATCATGGTATCATGATTTCTATAAATAATAGTTTCTTAATCAACTACGTAATTTTTTATTATTAAATAAAAAATAAAATATTTACAATAATAACATATACAAATTATCTTGATATTATAATTATTTATCTATAATAAAATTAAAATAATTAATTAGAAATTTAATTTAATTTAAAATATATATGATTAAACACTTAAATGAGCATATTACATAGGTGTTGTAAAGAGAGACAACAATTTTATAATTATTTATCTATAATAAAATTAAAACAACAATTGACTACAAATTTAATTTAATTAAAAATACATTTGATTAAACACTTAAAAGAGTATATTATATAGGTGTTGTCTATCAGGGCTACAATTTTTTCTAGTGAAATTTTAGCTGAAATTATGTGAAAAAAGTTCAAAAAATTCAATCGTGAGAGTGTTTTAATAGTTATTTTGATAATAGAAATAGATCCAATGCCATCAAAAACTCATGAGACACCCAAAATCTTGAAGTTTGAAGTTTGACAACTATAACTTAAGTTTAAAAAAAAAAATCACCTCTAAGTTATTTTCCTACCAATTATGACCTCTTTTAACCTCAACACCTACCAATTATGACCTCTTTTAACCTCAACACCTATATATACACATTTATTTTTATGTTATTGACATAAATATATTTGCAATTAAGAAAAACGTATATATAAATGAATGCTCATTGAATATTAGCCGTACTAAGTGCATCTCACTTTACACATAAGTTTATTAGCCGTACTAAGTGCATCTCACAACGACATAGTTTAGTATTTTTATATAAAACTTGCCTAGAATTTATGAGTTTAATGGGAGTGCTCCGCATCGTTACTTGATAACCACCTGCAACACGCATGTGATAAAAAAAAAAAAAAAAAAACAAACAAGGGGGGCGGTACTGAGTTCTTATAATTTTATAAACATTGAGAAGTGTAGGGAATAGTTGATTTGTTTATAGAGTCTCTTGGATAATATTTTATTAAATTAATTATATGAAATGATATTATATGGTTTATAAATTATGATGTTTATTTTAGTGTGTTTTTCCCATATTAATGATGAAGTGCTTTATTGTCTTTCTTTCAATTATGTTAATGAAGAGGTGTTTTATTGTCTTTCTTTCAATTAATATGAGGTGTCTTATTGTTTTTCTTTCAATTATTTGTGTCTGTGTAATTGATTGTTTGCTTAAGATGATACTCTAAATATAGAACAGTTTAGCATTACAAAGGAGGTATTATGTGTCTGATAATATAGGGTAGCTTAAATGTTTACATGGAGACATGGATTTGACTTGTGATGTTTTGGTTATGACATTGTTTGTGCAAGGGGAGTGGACCTAATGGAACACATGGTTTAGGGGTAATGTTGGAACACTTAGAGGCTTGGAGGAGGAGTGTTGGGCACATCTCGTAGAGCACTCTTGCATTAGAGCCTTGCTTGTGTACAATGTCACTTTGGAGCTTCACATGTGTGATCCTGCTTATAGCTTTGTAGGTTTGTTGTAAGGCTTAAGTCCACATACATAATTTTAGTCATTTGTATCTCTCATATATATAGAGGAAGGAGAGGGTATTTTCATTAATATCTTCATTGTACTATCTACTTTGTGTTTGTCTTATAAGGCTAAGACAATATGGTTCATGAGGAAACCCTAGGAGAAGTTATGAAGTCTAGAGAGGATGTCCTTATTGGGGGCTTGCTCTTGTGAGATGCTTGGGTTTGTTCTTGTGAGCTAGCATATTATGTCTTGATATTATTTTGTTAAAGATGTGGAGAGAATAACACACTTGTCTCTTTCTCTCTCTTTGTACTTCATATGTGTACTTTCTCTCTCCTCTTGGAGGTGTTAGGGTTTCTTGAATCATTTGGAGCATCTTGAATACTAAGTTTAAGGTTTCATGCCTTGGAGATATTAGAGCTAAGGTTTTGTGTTTAAACCCTAGGTTGTACTTCAATGCATTGGAGAAGAACAAGAGATGTCTTACTAAGTGCTTGCTAATTTTGTTGTTAGCTTATGGAAAATCTTTGATATTAGCTAAGGTTTTCTTGGTCCTCCTTAAATAGGGTTTTAGAGAGCTAGAGGATTGTATTGGCCTTGAGATGAGGCTACGGTATGTACACAAAAATCATCTTTATATAAGTATGAAGTTTTCAATTAACCAAAATTATCTTATTGCAACTATGATTTTTAGCTAACTATTTATTCATCCAACACTTATATCTCTTCTTCATTTGACATAAGTTAAGGTTAAAATTATAAGGCTTTTAACACTATTATTGAAGAAGATAAGGTATATTTTGGAGCTATAATTCTAACTATCATAAAGTGATTTTTTTACTTGGTAAATGATAAGATTGTGTTAGAAGGGTGAAACTATTAACAATCATTTGGTATCTTTTCTCTTCAATTGTTATGTTGATTGACTTTTTTAAAAGATGAAATGACATCAATTATTACTATTATTTTATTACATTTCATAATTATTACAAGGTTGAAGAAACTTCTAAGTAAATAAATCCAAATTTTAAATTACATTAATTCTCCTAATTCACTCACACACACACATTAAAAATTATACCTCAATAAATAAAATGGAAAACTTCTTACCTTTTAATTTGCATAAAAACATAAGGCAAAAAAGGAAATAAAATCTCAAAAAATATTTATATGAAATATAAATACTCGCTAGCTCTTACTCAAGGAAGCATATCGTGGTAAATGTTCAGTAGCTCTTCCTTAAGGAAACATATGCGTTATTTTTTTTTGTAAAATGAGGCTTTTATATTACTCAACAAAATAAAGATACATAGCTCTTCCAGGCATCTCCCTTAAGAGAATATTTTTCTTTGCCACACAGCTACACGCAAAGTTCAGACTCATAAGTCCTCATGTAAGCTCCAATACAAAAAAACCCAACATAATTGTGTGCCTACGCTAACACATAGAGCTTAGCCCCACATTCCATTACATTTCTAGTCAATATAAGAGACATAGAATGCCCAGATAAACTCGTAGTTGGCACTCCATTAATAAAAAACAAGGAATGCCTAGGATGACGAAATATGAAAATAACCATCATACATAGCAATATCCTGAGTCACATAATTGTCTGATTAACCCACAAAATCACCATGGTTGGTGCAAGTAGTAGCTAGAACACAAAATTACTTGGCACCACAAAACCAAACACTAAGACATATACTAGGATGGGCCATAATATCAGAAAATTAAAAAAAAATCCAGATAAGCATATGTTTTCTCCAAGACGAGTTTGAAAATACGGCCAAAGATCCATAACTTCAAACATATGAAAACACCCAAAAGCACGGGTCGAAGATTATAGCACAAAATGCTACACTAAGATCCATCTTGCTTAGCTCACTAATCATTTTCCAAGGAAGATATCGTCGTAGGGACCCTCATAGTAGAACCCAGAGGGTCTAACAAGTCACTAGTATCATAATCATAGGCGATGTATCCTTCCATATGCGTCAGATGAGAATCAATCCTATCCAGACATAAACATTGGTTTTGAAGCATCCTTTTGATGTCTTCCAAAGAGGCAAAGACATTGTATCTATTTACTTGCTTGTCTTTCGAAACCAGACCCAAGAGGGTCTTCATGTGCAATGCAAAGCCACCAAATTTAAGTATTGTTTCTTCCTACCCATGGTGTGCCTAGGGTTAGGAACCCATGCTGGCATGTCCTCCATGATTTCAAAGTATGAATGGAATTTCCTTTCAATCCATGATTGGGTCTCCAACTTTAGAATTTATTTCCTAGTCTCTAGAGAGATTCCATTGAAATAGTTGGAAGTTGAGTCATGAGAAAAGAGGCGCAATCCTCACTGGCCCTAAGGAGTGTTACCAGTACCACCTACTCCCCATTGGCATCTCATTCTCTACCTCAGAGAAATTAATGAAACCCTAGGGACACACCTTTGAAAACTATTTTAAATTCCTCTCCTTGAAAAATAAAAATACAATAAACCAGACCCAAAAACGACTAAACCAAGATGCCACCCTACAATATCGTCTCCATAACTAAGAACAAAAACTCCAGACTCAACGCAAATCCTATGACGAGAAACAAAAGGCTTTACTACCCCTATGAAGGGGTCAAACCCCGATACCATTGAGCACAAAGAAAGAATCAATAATTAGCACTAGTCGCAAGCACTAATCTTGAGAAAGAAACCCCTAAACATCCACCCCCAGGGCCATTCCAGTTTTTCCACAACACTAGAACGCCAACACCTTAAAAATTCAAACCAAAAAATGATTAATTATTGAGTATTTAAACAATATCGTGACTCATTAGCAAGAGACAGATGCAAAAAAACAATCCACCCCGACTCTGAACACAACCTGAGACTAATAGTCTTGACCCAATGACAAATAATTTGAAGCCTCAGAACCAGAATTGACACTGCTAGGCAACAAGACAAACAAGAGAATTGGACAATAAAAAGAGATAACCTGAGAAACTGTGAAGGATGTGAGAATTGGGGAATATTCTAGCCAACCTACCTTCCAAGTTCCCAGAGACAAAACCTAGACTAAAGAACTCAGGAATTTTGTCCAATGCTTTCGCCACCTTCACAATTCAACACCTTCACCCCTTGCCGCACCAATTCATATGCATTGTGAAAACATTTAATAATGATTTATATATAATTCATTTATTGTTATTATTTTAGTTTCAATGTTCTATCCATTTGCTTGTGACATTTTGTATATACAAGGTTACAATTTTATTAATATTGATAATCATTTACTTATAATAAGTGAAAGATTTATTGTACCGAGAAGCACCCTCCAATGTAGTATGGAATAGATGTTGTAATGTAAACATATAGGATTGAGGAATTCCATTATGGAATGCAAGAGTACCAGCTTAGATCCATCTTAATTTTGGATGTAAGATGAATCTACCATAATTATAAAAGATAATTATATAGTATATTTGGATATCATTTGAAATATATTATTTTTTCAATAATAATAATAATAATTATTATTATTATTATTATTTCCACATTAAAAATAGTTTTATTATTAATTAAAAAAGGGTTAAAGTTAAATTTTATTATAATTTTAATCTTTACTTTTATCCTGATATATTGAGATTTGAAGTCCAAAAAAAACATTATTTCAAGGAATATATCAAATAGAGGGAACATTACTTCTCTTATGGAAATTATTTGAAATTTTGCCTTCCTTTTTTTTTTTTGGTAAAATCAAGCAACGTAAATTGATTTTCAAAAAAAGAGTTACATGACTATTTTTTCTTTTCTACCGGTTTGCCACATGGGAAATTATACCAATCTATCACTTCAACTAAAACACAATTGATACATTTACATGTTCTTTGATAAACCTTCATCCTCAAAAAATTAATACTGCTAAAATTATGAACTAAAATATATACTAGAAAGTTGGCTTGCCTTATCATGTCAAATCGTAGGGGAGTCCACCTAGATTGGTCGAGGTGAATCATAGCTTTCTTTAGAAGTGTTGAAGGAGATGTTTTCTTGTTTTTAAGCCATGTCAATGACTCTCCTATATAGTCTTTCAATATTCTCCAACATTTCTACCATGTAGACTAGGATCTCATGCTGATTTTTCTACCATGTAGACTAGGATCTCATGCTAAGTGTCAGATCTTTCAATGAAGACTTTGCCAATAAGAATTTTTATGTGTCAATGTAAATTGATCACTTGCATATAAGAAGTTAGTTGAAATTAAGTATATGTGGATATTGCATAAATCCATTGCTTAATCTCCCTTTCAATATGTTTAGGGATGAGCCTACATTCATGTCAGATTTCTTCCTTTACTTTTGCAATGGTGTGCTTGACAACTTCAAGCATCATCATGGCTTGTCTCGCGATTGCTTGGTATCAAGAATGCAAAGAGGGTGGTCAAGGGGTGACTAAGCCCACTAAAGAGCCAAATTTTCCCTTTCTACCACCTCCATGATCTAAGTATATTCTATGTCTAGCCATCGGAGTCTGAGAAATAAGTGATTGGGAGGCTTCAAAGAAATTAAAGCAAATGATAAAGAAATAAAATGATATTGAATATAAAACCTAATATGAAAGCTCAACAACCACCCAATACAAATTTCCTAAAATTTCCAAATACTAAAAATAAATAAATAAAAAGAAGTAACATAATACAATGAACAAGATTTCTTACTGAAAGTCTTTGGTACTACAACTTCCACCAAGATTAAACGCAATTGAAATTGAAAACTCTTATCCTTGATATATTACCCTTCTCATAGAATCGCAAGCCATAATGTTCATAACCAACTTGAAACTTGAATATCGTCCCCGTGAGTCAGTGTACTTCCAAACCACCTACCCCTCATATAATCATATTCGCATGCCTTAACCCCTCATTTAACCGTCCATAAACATTGTCATATACTTGCATGGCACAGCCTCGGTAACATATAATGTCTCTCACTAATATGATTTTTCGTCCCTATGCTTGGGTTCATTACTCCCTATTAAGCATCCTCCGTGACGGGTTTTTTTCTAAATATTTTATTTATTTAAATTCTTTTACCTTCTAAAATATTTGATTTATTATTAACCATATAAATAATAAAATATAATAAAATATGTTATACATTTTCATTTAAAAATTTATTTAATTTCTAATTTAATAATAGTTTCTTTTATTTCATTTTTTCTTTTTTTATAAATATTTGCTAACAACAAATTTTACCTTTATACCATTGGTTTACCTTCTCTATATCTTTTTAAAATTCCCCTTTTTAATTGTTTAATATCTTAGGAATTTGGCTTCTGTGATCCATAAAATATGTGTAATTTTTTTTTGGTGAAAATCATATAGGAGAAATTTGTGTTGACGCGTTTCGAACTAGCGAGTGTGGTTCATCATCAGGACAAGATGAGAAATATGATCAGGAAACTAGTTTAAGTAGAATAGAACTTCTCCAACTAGCCGTTGGAAAAATGGCTAGTTTGACTAGAATAGGAAAATTATTATTATTTATTTATTTATTTATTTATTTTAATTTTAATTATGTTTTTATTATAAATTCTATATAAATAAAATATTAAAAAAAAAAAAATCAAATCAAATAAATTAGATAAATAAATCAAATATAAAATCAAATCAAATAATAATAATAATAATAATTAATCAAATAATTTAATATTATAAAAAGGTAAGATTTAGAAAATAAAAATATAAAAAATTAAAAATAAAAATAAAAATAAATAAATATAAATAAATAAATAAAAATAAAAATAAAAATTTAAAAAATAAAATAAAATAAAATTTAAAAAGAAAATGAAAAATAAAATAAAATAAAATTCAAATAAAAATTAAAAATAAATAAATCAATCAATAATACTAAAAATAAAAATATAATATAATAAATAAATAAATCAAAAATATATAAATAAAACAAAAATATAAATATAAATAAATAAATAATAAAAATAAAAATACAATAATTTAAAAATAAAAATAAAAATAATATATATATATATATATATAATAATAAAATAAAATAAAAACAAAACAAAAATCCTAATCAAAACCAAATAAGAAAAATAAAAGGAGCACACCTGGAAAGAGGAATCAAGATCGACTAAGAGTGAAGTGCAGGAATCCAACATCTGCTAACATTCCACCCATCATCCCTATTAAGGTTAACCGGCTTCTTTTCTATTTCCAAGGCTTCCCTTAACTTTCGGTGGTGGAAGCATTGGAAATAGAAAAGAGGTCTGTTAACCTTAATAGGGATGATGGGTGGAATGTTAGCAGATGCTGGATTCCTGCACTTCACTCTTAGTCGATCTTGATTCCTCTTTCCAGGTGTGCTCCTTTTATTTTTCTTATCTGGTTTTGATTAGAATTTTTGTTTTGTTTTTATTTTATATATATATATATATATATATATATATATATATTATTTTTATTTTTAAGTCATTGTATTTTTATTTTTGTTATTTATTTATTTATTTATATTTATATTTTTGTTTTATTTATATTTTTTGATTTATTTATTTATTATATATATTTTTTAATTTTTTTTTAAGTATTATTGATTGATTTATTTATTTTTAATTTTTATTTGAATTTGAATTTTATTTTCATTTTATTTTATTTATTTATTTATATTTATTTTTTATTTATTTCTTTTTAATTTTAATTTTTAATTTAATTTAATTTAATTTTTTAAATTTATATTTATATTTTATATTTTTTATATTTTTATTTATTTTTATTTTTTAAATCTTACCTCTATAGTAATATTAAATTATTTGATTAATTATTATTATTATTATTACTTATTTATTTATTTATTTATTTGATTATATATATATATATATTTTTATTTTTTATTTATATAGAATTTATAATAAAAACATAATCAAAATTAAAATAAATAAATAAATAAATAAATAATAATAATAATAATTTTCTTATTCTAGTCAAACTAGCCGTTTTTCCAACGGCTAGTTGGAGCAGTCCTATTCTACTTAAACTGGTTTCCTGATCAGATTTCTCATCTTGTCCTGATGATGAACCACATTGGCCGGTTCGAAACGCGTCGACACAAATTTCTCCTATGTGATTTTCACCGAATTTTTTTTTACACATGTTTAATATCTTATCATTTAAATGATTTTTTTTAATGGTTTCATTTAAAAAATATAAGAGAGTGAAATTGGTTATATGTAGTCATGATGAGAGACAAATATATTTTTCTCATAATAAGAAAAACATAAAATTAGTAAAAGTTTTAGATTTATATTATTATTATAAATTTATTAAGTTTTTAGAAAGATTAAATCACTTGAGGTACAAATTGCTTTTAAAAAGTAAAATTAGAAAAAAATTGCACTTTGAGATATTAGAGACATATTATGTAGTTTTTTCACTTTTAAATAGCATATTTGAATGCATAAAATGAGTTCAATGCCTTGAAAATCCCCTTGTCTCGTAGGATTATGTAGACTACATAGATTACGCTTACGATTCCAACAAATCATTGCTAGATTTTAGACAAAATTTATAGAAAAAAAATATAACTGAAAAAGGGTTTAAATGAAATAGCTAAACTACTGACATTTTTAGCCACACAAATTTATTTTTTCCAATTACTTTATATACTATATCCATAAAAGATAAAATCTCAGATGCACACTATATTGTATTAATCAAATGGAGTTACATATATACATCAAGTATTGTCTCAAGATAGGGAAGTTATCTTGAACACACAATAAGTTGGTTGAGAGAATATCTCAACCTCATACCAAACTAGTAACTTAGGTTTAGCTAACTCCTATTTAATAGGAACAGACTCTATACATAGAAAGTCACAACCAAAGATAAGTAGGAACATATTCCAACAATCCACCTTAATGAATACTTGTCTCAATATCCATCTGCAAAATCTACAACTGGTCCTGTTTGGTAATTACAATAGTTTTGTTTGGTAATTACACTTTGCATCTTGTTCATTCTATTGTTGATGTCCATATAAAGGAACAACCATCTACCGAAATGCATGGGTTCCCAACCGTTGCAACCGCTAGTCTACTAGGAAGTCCTTCACATACATGGTTCATCCAACCTCTCGATGAACTCCCCCTAGATAAAAAAATTCACTTCATGGATTCTAAAACCAATATGGCCCACCCAAGTGTATTCATCCCGCATGACACACTCTTATAGGGTGTTAAAACTCTCTGACAGAGGGAACATATAAGAAAGGGGTATGCATGCCTCTCTAGGTCTTACAGCATGTACATAAAACATTTCAAAGACCACAACTAACAATATGTGACATGTAGATTTGCCCCAATTACAATGTGTGACTCATACTTTACCATGATCATAAGTCTATTCCATAAACTCACAAAAAAAAAAACTCAATTGTTGTCCATCACACTAATTGTTGCTTCTACTTTTCTCCATCTTTTGAAATTGTCTTCCACTGCTTCAATTAATTTCTTCTAAAAACATATCCAAGCTTGGCATCTTCATCTTGAATCTTTCCATCTTCAATTCGTTGTTGTTAGAGTAATCAGTTCTAACAAATAACATTTACATGCTAAGTTGATTAGGCTCAACATGCTTCAAAAAATAATTCAAGAAAAAAATTCAATTCACCAAGCATTATGGAAGTAGAACATAATAAACCGCAACACACCATAGCAAGCTCTTCATAGCACATCGTTATGAGATGCTCCATGTAATCAAATTTCAGGTAATTCTCTCCATCGACGATCCATTGCGATCTGCGCAGCCAACGATATGTCTCAATTCTGGCTTCACATGTTAGCATTCTCCTCTTCATGCAAATAATCCTCCTTCTGTTCACGCTCCACGCAGAGCTCCTCTCCACGTAGAGGGCAACGATCAATGACTCAACGCTCAGGTAGGCAGGGTAGATTGCTCCTCTAGGTAGGTAGGTAGGCAGCGCAAGGAAACGCTCCTCCTCACACACCAGTAACAGTGGCAGTGTAGATAAGTAGGAAGGCAGCGCAAGGCAATGCTCCTCCTCACACGCCAGCAACAGTGGCAGTGCAGATAAGTAGGCAGGTAGTGCAAGGCAGTGCTCCTCCTCACACGCCAGTGACAGTGGCAGTGCAGATAAGTAGGTAGGCAATGCTCCTCCTCACATGCCAACAATAGTGGCAGTATAGATAAGTAGGAAGGCAACACAAGGTAGCGCTCCTCCTCACATGCCAACAACAGTGGCAGTGCAGATAAGTAGGTAGGCAGCGCAAGGCAGCGCTCCCCCTCACACGCTAGCAACAGTAGTAGTGCAGATAAGTAGGCAGGCAGCGCAAGGCAATGCTCCTCCTCACATGACTCTGCTCTTATGTGAAATGTGTACTCCAGATTGTATGTAATGGTTAGATGAATTCCCTTCTCTGACATGGCAGCATTGCCATCAAATTCTCCACCAGGTTCGAGCACCATTAACTCCTTTCCTAGAAATATTTGTTAATCCAACACTCTAACACCTGTGTTGACAGCATATTGAAACCATCATTTGAGGACTCGACCCTTCTCAGTGGCCTCATACACCCTCTCGCCAAAGAAAAATCGAGACTTTAACAAAGTAACTTTGCCTCTGAGGTTTCCACTGATATAGAAACGGATCGAGGACTTTTCAACTGGTTTCAATGCAGTGCATTCTGGCACAGATGATCCACAACCACACGAAGAGAAACAACAAAAAATTGTCCTTGTCAAAGCGAGAATCCAGGACTCCATGGTCCGATCCTCCGTCGTCCATAAATTCACTGTTAACATGCATAAAATTCAACGATTTTACACACAAAAGTTCTTGTTTCAGTATCCAATTCCCTGGCATCGCAACGTAACACCACTTCCCCTGTTCACAATATCAAGGTTGGTGACTGCTCCAAGCATCCCTCCTCATGCTCGCTGCTAGGCTACAACAACGAAGACCCATTGTCGAGCTAATATCCTCATAATTAAACATGCAGATCTGCAATCTCTTAACAACTTTCAAACAAACAATTGACTTTCTATCTGCTTGCTACATAAGCAAAGACACTTCAGGCACTTTGTTTCAACTTTCCTGTTTCCATCACAATCTACTCCCTTGATCACATTGGGCACACACAAGCTCGATTATCCTCCAATCTCTGATGTAGCTCAAGCCCAATCCTTTGATGTTATTTTCACTGTGCCATGTCTTCATCATATCCTGCAAATTTCTTTAGTGTTGGAATGACCAGTTCCAACACACACTCAGAATTGTGACAATAGTTGGTCACACCAATGTCACTTATATTACAACCAGTTTACATTGTCATGACACGTACACAACAATACATTGTTAATTTAAAACAACATCATCTAGCAAAATGAATGGCTTCAAAACCAAAGAATTAAAAACATTTGGACGGTAGTAAAAACTCATGGTTGTCATTGACTCTGTTGTTGGAAGCTCCACCTCAAGCCAAACCTGGGTTTTGGAGTGGCCTTTCCATCCATCAAAGGAAATGATTCCTCGTCCATAGCTTCCATATGAATACCTAAGTGTTTTAAAACAACTCCCGCAATTCACATGTGCAACCTGATTTGCTTCCATTGCAAGATTAACTGTGTTGCAACAAGAGTATTGAACACTAGTTTCTCTGCGAACATACATTAGCAATGTACGACAACGTCCACAGATTAGCTGAGTCATTTCTATCCGAGGAGGTGGAACAAGAGTGACTATGTTGCATACTGCACAACAAACATTTGGTGCACCTTACGGATGGAGAGACTGTGACTTGAAACCGTGACGGTGGGCATGGCTTCCACTGCAGTTTTAGCAGCCGGCGGCGTGCCGCACTCAGTCCAGTTATCCTGCGTGTAGAGCCGCTGGATGGGTAAATCAATCCTCGGTCCTATGAAATGGGCCCCCATGGCCCCTCTTCCTCCTGCAATGTATGAGGGTGAGAAAGGATTAGCGCCCACAATGCGGCCGAAAACCTGCGAGGGCCAAACCCATATGACCGTCGACCTCTCGCCTTCCTCACCCACAATTGGATAATTCAGATGCTCGATCAATTGTTATTTTCCCTGCTACGGGCGAATCTCATTTTAACCTGCAAATTCAAATTTTGAACGCAAATTTGCAGGCTCTCCTCTGATAGACTCGACACTGCAACAACTCAGCATTCAATTCTTGAACATCGCAGGCTTCAACGATAGCCCTAAACTTGGATCCCATCGATCGATTTCTCAGTCTGGCATATAACTTCCCCGAGCACAATGGCCTCCCGTTGAGGATTTCCACCAAGACAAGCCCAAAATTGTAGACATCTTCGCCCTCGAACTCGTCCAACTTGGTGTGGTTACATTGAGGATCTAGGTACTCAATGGTGCCAAAATTCTCACTTTGAGAAACCAGAAATGAAATTCTGAAACCCTAGCCGACAAGTTCCAATCCAGCAAAATATTGGATGGCTTGATGTCTCCATGGATTATACATGGATTCCATCTCATGAACGAAGCAACTCGGCCACCAATAACAATAAGCGTAAAAAAAGGCAAAAAAGAAAGGGCACCAATATCTTTATCTTAACTGACCCAATATTAATTAGCAATTGTCTTAGCCTCTGAACTAGCAATTTGTTGTGGGAACCTCTTATTCCGGCTTTTTTCTTTGCAGGGGAATAATATATAAAAACATTGAAATATTTTATTATGAACCACATGGTCTGTAAAATATTTTTTGGGTTATTAATATATTTTTAAATGCAATTGAATAATACTTAAACTTTTATATTAAAATATTTTATTTATAATCCATATTATTATTATTATTATTGAAATATCATATATTAATTTTATGTTAATAAGTGAATGAGTATCACATTTCTCTTTTTTTTGCAAGCTGACAAAAACTTGTATTAACTGGAAAACAAGAGATACATCAACAATTCCTACTGCGACAATACTACCACGGTCTTCCATCTAGAGAAACCAAACCAAATATAGAATAAAATTATTTTTACTCCAAAATAAATACTATATACTTTAGTCGTAGCTCTATACTAGCTATATAAACTAGTGTCCAAAGAAAACCTATAGTTTAGATTAACAAAATGTGCCCAGATATACAAAAGTACAGTATACATGAAGATAAACAGTAGAAGTTCAGTCTGAATCAGAGAGTAAAAAAGGGAGGGAAACCTGAAAACATGATGTTACCTTCCTCGTCGACTAGGTCTCAATGTGGAACACCATAGCTCAATTCCTCCACTTCCATAATAATTTGTCTCTTGTTGTTACCCTACACGAGCTAGACCACAAGCTTCAACTGAAAGCATAAACATGTGGACAGGGCCTTCCCCAAATCCTGAAGCGTCTAGAGTACCAATAGTTTCGGTGCTCCCTCTTCCTCCGATAGGAAAAAACCAACATAGGTGGAAGGTCGCTCGATACCACCAGAGCAATAGCTAAAATGTGTAAGACCCTCGTCGTCTTACATGGAGAGATTACTTGATTGAATTCCATATGATAGCGCTTGGTGGATCGCTCATGTGAGTGCATGCACGTTAAAGTCAATTGTGAGTTGGTGGACCTGGAGCCTCCGCCTCCCTCCCTAATATGGTTGCTTGACGACAAAGTTCCTTGTCATCAATGCCTTTACACATTTAGCTCAAATATCACATGATCAAGGAAATTACATATTTCTCTTTTATTTTTCATTTTTGTAACCAAGAGGAATTGACAACTGGGTCAGTCTCATACTCGCATGACATGGGGTTGATTATGGTCACTACCACTATACTTATTGGAGCCTACAACCTTTACTCCTCTTCGTAAACCAAGCCAAGACCTGAGGATTAAACCTTTGATCTCTTGGTTTGCACGATTTCACATCACTTCGATCACCAAGTGAGTTGCCCCATTGGGATGCATATTTCTCTTTTATTACTTTTAATAGAGAATAATTATATTTTTTCTACAAGAGGCGCTCTCCAGCTTAGTATGCAAGAGATGTTGTAATTTACTGTCATGTCCTATAAATATTTTGACTCGATCAAATTACAAAAAAATAAAAATAAAAATAAATAAAAAGATTATTATGTAATGTAAACATTTTAACTCAATGATATATATATATATATATATATATATATATATATATATATATATATATATATATATATATATATATATATATATATATATATATATAACCCTATAAAAATAAAGATAAAAATAAAATGAACCATGGTATTTTTATGGAATATTGCTCAAAGGGATATAATCTCTTAAAATAAAAAATTCTATGTTATTATTTATTTTTTAATCAATTTTTGTTGGGTAGTTAAAGTGAATTTGAAATGTCCATGGGTCTTAGATAGACGTTGAGTGAGTTCTCTATTAAGACACTCCTTGATGTGAAGTCACCGGTTCAATTCTCTCCAATTGAGGTGATATGTATTGGACATGATGATGAACATGTAATCCTACTGAGCTTATAAAAAAAAAAGTTAACTTGAGATAAAATTAAAAATAACTCTATGTTAAAATAAACCCATGGTATTCATGTTGAATATATCCTATTTAAAAGAGAGATAATTTAAGAAGCAAAGAGGGTTGTTTTTTTTTCAATTATTTGTTTTCTTTGGACATTGAAAATTTTATTATAATAAATATTAAAACAAAAAACATATTTCTCTCACTATTTCTATTTATATATGAAGTTTATATTGAAATAAATAAGTTAACATTGATTTTGGAATAGTTTTTTAAACTGTTGTAATGAAATATTTTTAAAAGTATAATAATTATGCATATTCCTCACACCTAAAAAGGTGTATATATATATATATATATATATATATATATATATGAGCATGGATATTGAAATATTGTATTTATGTCTCAGTGTGAGAGTGAAAAAAAATTCCCCTTTATATTGGGTTCTAATATCAACAACTAACCCAGGAACCAAAATGAGAGTGACATTGTTCATGTTTTATAATGCTTTTAATTAAAACCAACCAAACATATATATTTAGCACATTTTTTATGTGTCAACTAGAGGTTCAACATGGAAGAAATTACACATCTCCCTCATACTAGACTACAAAAAGTAACTTTCAACACAATAACAACAAAATTTAATTACATGTTAAAATTTATAAAAAAAACATGTTTCTACTCTTATCAAATATTTCTAAATCTAGAATTGGTAACATGTTTCTTTCAATTCCATAAACAAATGCTTAATCAAGAAAACAATATCTTATTTCAAATTCTTTAGCTTTACATTTTTATTTTTTTTGGATAGACAGTGATCGGGTATTCTGTTAAGGTACTCCTTGATGTGAATTCATTGGTTCAATTCCCTGCCTCGATCAAGGTGATATATTAGACATAATAAAGATACAGTTCCACCAAACTTTAAAAAATAATAATAAACCATTCTCATCATCACCAAAACTTTAAATAATAAATTTATATGCTTTCATTAAATATCCCACACGTAGAGCCAAAAAAACAAACACTTGCAAAATGTTGTTACATTTTAAACACATAGACAGGGGAATCCAAAACATTGTTACATTTCAAAGAGAGGAAAACCTTGTTACATTTTAAAGACATGAAAATTTTAACAAACTATTGCTTGCAATATACTGATAAATCAATGTGAAATCTGAGAATGAATGAATGAATGATATTTTAATGTCCATGAGACTAAAAATAGTCTATGGGACCACCAGCTTCCTTGTTTTTTTTCCTTTTGTAATTCAGTCCTTTTCTTACTCAAATAGATGATAAGTTGACCCAACCTTCTAACGGTTCCATCATTGAAAAGAGAATGCCACAGAATTGATGCTAACATACTGCGGTAACTGTCCCTGATGTCTTTGAAAGCGTCACATTCAAAAATGAAATGTTTTTCTGATTCCACTGCCCCAGAAGTGAAAGAAGTACATACCCTTTCTTCCCAAGCTTCTTTAGGCCTCTTCCACCATCCCGTTTCACACCGAATTTTATGTGAGTTAGTTATTAATTGAACAATAAGAACCTTTGCTCTCCACGGATTGCTAGCTCCAATGTATTATTTTTGTTGGAGATCGCAAGTGGGGTTGAATTCCTGAACATAAAACTTCTTCTTTCTACCCAACTCTTTTCCCCATACACCCTTACAAAACTTCTCCAGCACAGAATTCTTTAACTCCTTGCTATTTGTGGGACATGCATTCAGGTAAATATTCCATTTTTGCATCCATTTGTTGTTTTGTCTCATCCATGATTTCTTTCTTTCACTCATACCTTCCTTCAAGATAACTTTAGACCATCTACCTCCTCCCATTTGCTCAATTATATTTAGATACCTTATAAGACGAACCATGGAAATTGCTTCGATGGGAGCTGCCCTTGTTTCACTCAACATTATCTCATAGGGAAACAAACTTTTTATTTTGAACTTGCTCATGATCAAGAATTTTTGAATTTTTTCAATTTGTTTCCATTTTGAAACAGGGATGCTTCTAGCCCACAATTCACACCCATATTATATCATTAGAAAAACTAGGAGTCCAAAAAGTACTTTGATCGTGTTCCAATCCCATAACTCTGCCTCTCTACATCTATTTTGAAGTGCATATAATGCTTTCCACCCTCCTAAAATTCTTTTATTTCTGCAATCCTCCCAATTAAGCTTGTTGCTGAAATCGATCCCACGGTACTTGTATTCATTTACTTCTTCAAGAATGCTTCCTTCAAAGAAGAACGTACGTTGCCTTTGCTTCCTTTTATTAGAGAAAATAATTATTTTGGTCTTATTGGTATTGACTTGCATTCCCACCACTTTACGGAAATGCTCAAGGGCATATAGGTGCATCTGCAATCCATGGGCCATTTTAGCAACCAACATAAGATCATCGGCATATAGAAGAAGATTTATCACAAACTCCCCCAATCGAATACCATCCCCACCTTGCAAATTTAGCCACTCTTCCAGTTTGTCAATATACAAACCAAAAAGGGTAGGGGATAAAGGGAAACCTTGCTTGACTCCGATGTCACTTCTAAAACTTTTTGAAATGCCTGCTTAAGTTCTGATTTTGACTTTCACCTCTTCATAAAGCCTATGGACGACAACTCTATATTGTAAAGGAATTTCAAGTTCTTCCATTATATGCCACAACTTATCTTTAGGGACCCTTTCAAATTCCTTTTTGAAGTCAACAAAGCAGGAAAATACTTCTTCTTTGCTCCCCCAAACCTTTTCAACAATGTGCCTCAGTGTGATCCCATGATCTACTGTAGAATGCTTCAGCCTAAAAATTGCTTGCCCTTTTTCCCTCTTTTCTTTTATTTCTGCCCACTTACTTATTCTATTTTCTACCATGCCACTGAAAATCTTTGCAAACAAAGGATTGATCATAATGGTTCTATACTTGGAAGGATTATTAATGTCTCCGATTTTAAAAAGGGGAATTGCTAGACTAGTTGTCCAATCCCTTGGGTATCCTTGCTGAATGATGTTGTTGAATATTTCCATGATGTGGGGTGCCAAAATGTTCATTCCCAATTGTAGATATTCTTCTTGAAATTCAACCAAGTTCTTTGCTTTCCCTGCATTCAACTTTTTAATTCCTGCCTCCACCTCCTGTACTATGAAAAGCTTTGTAAATGTGTTGATCCTGGGAGGAGGCTCAACCTCTAATTATTTTTCATAGAGTTGCCTTGCATAGTCAAACCACTGATTGACTGTAATATTATTTTCAAATTGCTTCTTCCTTAGTTGAAGTGCCTGCCAAAAAAATTTTGGGTTATTCTTGCCTAGATATATCAGCTCTTCCAGCCTTGTTTGCATGAACTCATATTTTTTCTTTTTTAGAATATGCTTATATAACTTTACATTCATCTTCCCCTCTCTCTTTTTCAAAATTCTCTTAAAAATGACCGGGCAAAAGCAACTGATTCCCTAAATAATCATTTGACTCACAAATCTCAACCCAATATTTTGCATGGGTCTGTTAGCATGATGTTGTCCCTAATCCATGATGCTTTGTCGGATTTGAAACGTTTGGCCATATCCTATAAGCATTACGACCATGCCAATAATGAAACCATTTACCACTATTATAATTTTTTGTTTTATTCTTTGTTTATCATATCGTACAAAGAGAGGTTTGATTGGAACTTGGAAGTCATGTGAAAGGAAGGTCCTCCCACATGAATTGGGTTTGAAGTTCAATATGTGTTTGTCCACAATACGCGCATATTAAACATGATCATAAGACAGGGATTTTTCCAACACTGTAAGTGACATCAAATTAAACCAAATCACATTTTATGGAAAAGATGATATCATGTTATGTGTTCTTGTTTTATAAAATATTTTGATTTTCTAATTACATTTAAAAAAAAATAAAAGTAATGTGAAAACATCAAAATAAACTTTAAAATAAAAATAACTTATAATATTTATGGATGTATTGATTTATGGTTTGAGAATTTATGATATTCATGTGGAATATAGTTAAATTAAAGGAGGAAATTAAACTAGTCTAAATTTATTTTAAACTCTAGATCTACTAAGTCCAGAGAGATGAAATCCCTTGAGATTCAAACTTCTTTTAAACTGAAAAGAGATTTGATCCATCTAAACATTTGGTAAATCCAAAATTAATATAAAACTACCAAATTAAATATAATGTCAATTTATATTAAGCTTAAGTTAGACTTATGAAGAAAAAACATTAAATAAAGGTTTATGAGTTCTGGTGACTCGTATGAAGGGCGAGAGAGCATTTTAATATTAATATTTTTAATAGTAATTTAATTAATTTATTTTTTCAAAGTAATGTTACGTATATAATTATGAATTCGATAATAAAACCAGGATACGTAGCAGTCAATACCTGCCATTGTTAGAGTTTAGTTTGTGTGTTTGAATTGAGAAAATAAATCATTACATAATAGAAAAGAAACATGCCTTCTACATAAGTCATGAAAATTATGAGGCCACAGAGAAAAAGAAATTGGATCTGGAGGGTTATAAACGTATGGTACTGAAACACCAAGAAGAGAAGTGGGATCTCAAGAGTCATGCAATTTGAATCGCAGAAGGAGACACAAATTCTAAAAAATTTCATAGATATGCCTCCAACGCAGGCGAGAAAACACCATTTGGGACTTGGAGAATTTAGAGGGCATGAGAATCACTTCACTAAAGGATATACAAGATGTTGTTATCAAACATTTTGAGGCCCAGTACAAGGAAAGAGAAGGTGTTGACATTGAAAATCAATTTAATATCGTTCATTCACACCCATGTATGTTTAGCGAGGAGGATAATGATAACATGGGTCGACCGACTCATGATGATGAGCTAGTTCAAGTCTTAAAATATTTCTCTACAGATAAATTTCTCGGCTCCGGTGGTTGTTGAATAATTCATTTTTTGGATCTAAAGTTGGTGGAATAATCTCAGAACAAATGTATGGTAATTTGGTACCCTTAACGCTACTTTTATTGCTTTAATTTCGAAAGTGTCCAAGCCAAAATCCTTTGTTGATTATTGTCTCGTCTCTCTTTAAAATAGTATTTATAAAATAATCCTTTGTTGATTATTGTCTCGTCTCTCTTTAAAATAGTATTTATAAAATAATCTTGAAGGGTTCAAGCCAAATTTTTTTCTTGATTAGTGTCCCATTTCTCTTTGCAATATTATTTATAAAATGATTTTGAGCTCTCACTATTAAAGATAACTTATCTCTACACATATCCTCTACTCAATTTGGGTTTTTAGAAAATATATATTAGGATGTTGCTATCACTCAAGAATGTATACACTCGATTAGGACAAAAAAGAAGAAGATGTAATCATGTTGAAACTCAAATCTTCATAAGGTGTATGTGTGTGTGGATTGGGGATTCCTTAGGACTCTCCTTCATAAAATTGGATTATCATTGCATAATTTAGAGTGGATCATGGCGTGTATCAATTCAACAATTTTTTCCATTTTGATCAATGGGATGCCCACTAAATTATGTAGACCATCTAGGGGATTAAAGCAGGGATGCTCCTTATCCCCGTTGTTATTTTTTCTTGTCATCAAATGGTTTGAGTAGGAGTGTTTCTTTGGCTCATTAGATGGGAAAATTTTATGGTATCCAAGTAACAAAGAACACAACAATATTACAGTTACTTTTCATGGACGAGGTCCTTATCCTTCACAACACATCAGTTGATGAATGAACACATTTATTACAAATTATCAACTCTTTCACCAATGCTTCCTGGCTATTCATGAAATAATCCAAATCCATCTTGATTGACACAAAAATGCATGTTGAGTGTACATTTGCAATTGTTGCAGATTTCAAGGTAAACGTGGTCTTGTTGGGGGAGAGTTTCAAATACCCGAGTTTAATGTTAAAGCCAAATAACTATGGAAACAAGGAATGGACTTGGTTGATTGAAAATTTTGAGCACATATTACAATATGGACATATAAATGGTTGATGATTGGTGGTAGACTAATTTTAGTTCAATCAGTGCTTCAAAGCATTGTTGTGTATTGGATGCATTTATACATCCTTCCTCATTCAATCATCAAAAAGATAAATGCTATCATTTGCAATTTTGTTTAGTCAGGTTCATATGAGGCTAAAAAATTCCATCTTACTAGGTTGAGAGACATCGCTAAGCCCGCGATGGAGGGGGGATGGGGCATGTTGCATATTGAAAAAATTCGCTAGACACTGGGTGTAAAAAGTACATGGAGGGTCTTGGATGGATCAGCCACTTGGAAGTATATCATTTGGGAAAAACATCTAAAAATTCTATCCCTAGAGGCCTGGATAAAAGGTGGGGCCATATCTCCCACTTCGACCTCATACTTCTGGCGTGCCATGATGAAAATTAAAAAATGGCTCATTGGAAATCTACAGTGGAAGATTGGTAAGGGATCCAATGTGTAGATTGGGTTGGACCCAATTATGGTTTTTAATGGAAACCACATCTTACCCATCTATCTCATTCAACATATCTGAAATTTGGGTA
This sequence comes from Pinus albicaulis, assembly GCA_034641835.2. Classification (NCBI taxonomy): domain Eukaryota; kingdom Viridiplantae; phylum Streptophyta; class Pinopsida; order Pinales; family Pinaceae; genus Pinus; species Pinus albicaulis. The sequence goes on along the minus strand of CM076580.1, from coordinate 856,085,503 downwards.
TATATTTCTAAACGAAATCCAAGTGGCTTCAAATCCTCTTTATTCAAATCCTATTTGGCATGGTGCGAAAGATCTGGGCCTATTTGGGGATTCGGTTGGTATATTAGACAATTACATAAATAATATTATCTTGGCAGATATTAATTTAAATGAGGAGGTGGAAATGTATACATGGACTGGGAATATGTTCCAGGGTCAAATTCAGGTAAATGATGCTTACATTTTTACTTTTTGGTCGCAATAGTGGAATGGCGATTATGGATGGTTTCATAAAATATGGGCCTGAAATTTTTCTGACCAAACTAAAGTACTTTGGATGGCTTGTCTGGAAAAATAAAGTTCTTACATGAGATAACCTATGTCGCCGAGGATTTCATTGGCCATGTATATGTATATTATGCCAGCATGCACTAGAATATGTGGCTCACTTATTTTTAAATTATCCCTTCTCTTTCTTTTTTTTCTGGACTAATGTACTAAACATATTAAATATTCAGGCATCTTGGGATCCTACTTTGGTGGTTTTTTGCTTGAGGGGATGGTTGCGGGAATATAAGGTGTACACGACTCTCCCTTTTTACATCATGTGGGGAATTTGGTGTTGCAGGAATGCTTGTTTATTTGAATACCAAGCACTAGAAATATTTCGTACATGCATGAAAATTTGTGCTTGTTATTTGGAAATTGGGCATGAAAACAATACACCAAAGATTGAGAAATGTCCAACCGATGGATGTTTGGAGAAAGTTCGTTGCTTGTATTTTTATGGTGTTTTTAATCACAATATGTATGGTTGTGGTGCTTATATTGTTATATGTTTGGGCATGTTTTCCATTTCAGCCTGTTGGGTGGTGCCAAATGCAATACAAGGGCATAAGTTATGGAATTTTTAGGTATGTTGTTTTGTGCAAGGTCGATTAAAATAGATGAAAATTAGATTTTGGTGACTCAAAAGTGGTGATTCAATGGGATCTGAATAAGACATCATTTGGCATCCCTTCCTCTCTTTCTGAATGAATAGAATCGGGTCCCTGATGGTCCTCTTCCATGAGAATCACTGTGCACATATTTATAGGGAACAAAATGGTGTGGCAGGCACTCTTTCAAAGGTTGGACACCTACAAAATCTAGGAGATATAAACTATGTGTCTTATTTTAGCGATCACTTTCAGGGAGTTGGAATTATTCATTTCTCTTATTATATTTTCTTCTTCATGATGAACATCAACAATCTATCTTATTTATTTTTTTCATTAGATTAAAAATATATAGAAATCTGGGTGGTTGACATACACTTTACACATGTTTGGAAAGGGTATTTGATTAGTGTTTTTGAGGGTAACGTTTCATTTAAACTCTGGCTATATTGATGCATTTTTAAAAGTACAAAAGTATGTAAACAATATTTTATTTTCAATACAAGTCTGTTGGTTTTTTTCTTGGTGAAAAAAGTCATGAAAATTATCCAGGGTAAATGAAATCATTTGTCTACCCATCATTCGCATCAATAAACAAATATATCGTTACTAATCTACAATATCGTTGTGACAAAGTTATTGTCAATGTAATAAATAAAGTAATGAATGCGAGGAAATTTTTTTGATGGAGGTCTTGTCCATGGCTAAAGTGAGACAATGAGTACACCTTGGCTCAAATAAGAGGTGAAATTGCTCAATCAATTCTTTATTAAATAAATATATGTGGATATTAAAAACAAGATCACGAGGTGTAGATTAATTGGTTTGTTGTCCATGAATTTTACTCTAAAATTTTTTCTCCTTGGCTAAAATCTTGTCTTCCTCAGATGTAAGGAATAAATTAACAGTCTAAGACGTAGAGGCATTTGGAAGGAATGAAATCTTACTCCCTAATGGACCACTGATGAGGTAATTCCAAGTAGCTTGGTTTCCCTTAAATAAGAACAATGAGTCCGCCTGAATTCACGGACAACAATGAGTGATGGTTATCCTCATTGTTGGTTTGAAAATTGAGTTATGACATGTTTTCCCACAGTCAAAGAAAAAATAATTGGTTTGAGAGGTGTTTATAATTAATTAAGGCTCATGTTCAATTCCCATGCAAACAAATTGAGAATGGACACCACTTTGAGGAAATTAAAATTCAAGAGACATCTCATTGTAGGTAAAGCATTAAACATCTAATATATGGGTTGGCCTTTGCCTAGACTAAACTTAGTCAAAAAAATAAAGAAAAATGTAAAAATATGAATAAAAAACAAATTACAATTACAATTATAATGAACAAAATTTAATACATTATTAATTAGAGTTAGGAAAAATAAAATTGTTTTCTTTATTTAAAAAAATAAATATATGTCCACAGTCCTTGGATAGATGGTGATCGGGTGCTCTATTAAGGCACTCCTTGATGTGAAGTCACCAGTTCAATTCCCCATCACGATCGGGGTGATATATTGGACATGATGAAGATGTAGTCATGCCAAACTTATATATATATATATATAATGAAATTACTAAGTATACAAAACCTAAAATAATTAAGAATAAAATATTTATATTGTAATTTGATAAAATAGAGGATGAAAAATATTTTTCTTTTATAATGCATAACTTATAGCAAAATTATATTTCATTTTTCAAAAAATGGTAATATTGTTACTTTTTATAAAATGTCAATTTATTGGAGTGGTGGATGGGGTGGAAGCATACATGACTATGGGGAATAAGGTTTTTCAATATGTTTGGGGATTAGACAAAGTATCCAACAACCTTGCAAAAGCTTATTTGCTTTGGGAAGGTCTCTATATCGCAAAGGACAAGGGTATTTAATATTTGATTGTTTTAGTAAACTCGATAATTATAGTTAAAATATGAAAGGATAGAGCCTACTCAATTGGAATGTAACTCAACTCCTTGATTTAAAGAATTAATCATCACTTTCACCAATTTGAAAGTTTTACTTAATTCCATATTAAGAGGGAGCTATAAATGGAGGCCAATTATTAATCCCTTGATTTTGAAATCCAAAATTTATTTTCAATATATTGCACCTTAAGAAGTAAATGTTATCAACTATACAACTAGCTTTGATATGAAGATAGGGAAGAAACATGGGTAGCCAATTTGCTTCACTTGCTCCAAGCCACTCCATATGTGGTTATTTGATGTAGTTCAAAGAACACTTGATAAAGGATTTTTCTAATTGTTTTTAGAGTTGTTTAGAGTTTATGGATGGTTGGGTATAGAAGAGGCCTATTGAAAGGGAAGCGTGCCTAGAAGCAAAATTGGGGGTGTTTGTTTACCCTAGTTTGAGTTTAGGGTCCTCATCTAATCTTGCCCCTTGGCTCTTGATTGCTAAAGGGCCTTGTTACAATTTGATTAACATAGTTGCTAAAGTCATAGAAGCATGTTGGATAGGCACACATAAGGTAAGAACCCGTTATCACTAGGCCTAAGACACCACTATTTAGGCCTAAAAAACTCCTAAATAGCATATGGAGGAGTCTCAAACATAACCCATGTTAATCCCAAACAAGTCCAGTGTCTTATGTGGGGTCTCTTGGAGTGGAGGTGCTCAATTTACAGACTTCTTAGTTGTAAAATGTAGGACTGCACAATAGAAAACTAAACAATAATTTTAGTAGCACCAAAATGTAAGAGATATAGCATGTATCCTATGGATTTTTGTTTACACAAAATAATTTAACAATATATGCAATTATTTTCTTATTTGGGTTGTTGGTTAGAGAGTTACAGGTCAAAAGAACTTGTTGCCTTATACATTAGACTATAACATCTACATAAAACTGTAGGGATAACACGTTATTTAACCTATATCAACCACCCTACAAGTGCCTAAGCACTTCCAAACTGAAAGTACAGGGAAGGAAATGTATGAAGGTCAATATTTCGGCTTTGCCTCTCTCAACCTAGAATCACTGAAAAACTGAATTTCTAGTAGGCTAGAAATAAATTTTCTGAATTCTTGACTAAATATTTTTGGAAAATTTACCTAGAAATTTATATTTTTTTTATTATGCTAAATATGGCCAAAAAAATATTTAAATGCTACTCTAAATACAAGGAAATGTATAATTTAAGCAAGCTAGAGTAAGTGGAAGAGGTTTCGTGATAGAATAATTCGCTTGAATCATTGAAACCTCTCGCAGATCATGTTTGTTATAGGGGAGAGGGGTCAGTCATTGGACACCTCGGCAATGACTGGGCCCCCACGCCACTTCAGATGCCATGCCTACATACGACAAGTATCCATCTGATGCAGGCACATTTCGCAGGTACATACTGCTTATCAAATCGATCATCCACCTACTGAGCCAGCCATTTCCCGCGTTTAACCGGAGGCTTGTCTAGGAAGCCTCCGTTTTTGCTTCGGGCCTGGTAGCTAGTCATCTTCCTTTCTGATTGTCGCGCGAACGCTGCATTGATGCCCGATACCTCTGCCTCCGCCTTCTGCACGCTGCATCCCATGTTATTGCACTTGTGCCCTCCTCATTCGAGCTCCTATGGTCCTAGTTCGACCGTGGAGGGTGAACCTTATTGTTATACCTCGGATTTGTGGTGGTTATACCTAGGCTCTATGTTGGTTAAACCTCAACTCTGTGGTGGTTATACCTCGGCTTTATGGTGGTTATACCTCGGCTCTGTGTGGTTATGCCTAGGCTCTTTGGTGGTTATACTCGGCTCTGTGGTGGTTATACTAGGCTTTGTGGTGGTTATACTCGGCTCTGTGGTGGTCATACCTCGGCTATCTGGTGGTCATACCTCAGCTCTATGGTGGTCATACCTCGACTCTGTGGCGGTTTTACCTCGGCCTTGTGGTGGTTTTACCTCAGCTCTGTGGTGGTCATACCTCGGCTCTGTGGTGGTCATACCTCGGCTCTGTGGTGGTTATACCTTGGCTCTGTGGTGTTTTTACCTTGGCTCTATGGTGGTTTTCCCTACATTCGTCTTTGGATCGTTTTCAGGTCTGGATGCTCTAAATTGTGTTTTAAGGTGTGTTTTGCAGGTCTCGATGCTCTAAATTGTGCTTTCAGGTGCATTTTCTAGTGTTGGTTTTAATTTTTTTTTTAGTGTTTTTGCTATTTTTTTTAATGCTTGTGCTCTGTGAAGGGTTTTTTTTCTGATTGTGTTTTTTCCTTGTTTTCAGGTCAATGCAGTTGGAAAGGAGGAAGGTCAGGAGGGAGAGGAAGGCAAGGAGAGTAGTCTTAAGGTAGGACTCTTTCCTACCAGTCATATGTATGTGTTTGTAAACACATTTAACTTGAATGATATGTGTCTTTGTTGAGCTTGTTTACTGTGTTTTTAAACACTTGGGTTTTCTGTAAATTGCCTGGTTTTTTAACACATTTAAACACATTTTACTTGAAGGATATGTTTTTGTTGAGCTTGTTTCCTGTGTCCTATTTTTTTGTGTAAATTGACTGGTTTAGGTTTAGGGTAGGGTTTTTGTGTTAATTAAAAAATAATCTATGTAAATTGAGATATAGGGTTTAGGGTTTATGGTTTTCTGTAAATTGAGATTTTGATGTTAAATATTTTTATCCACCACAGAGCTGAGAGCCGAGGTATAACTGTTTTATATTTTGTACATGTTTTCAATTAATTTGATGACATTTTCTCATATTGTGTTAGTAATGTTGTCTAAATTGTCATACTGTGTTGTTAATAATGTTGACATTTTCTCATACTATGTTGTTAATAATGTTGACATTTTCTCATACTGTGTTACTTTTTTCCTGGTTTATCTTAAGGGTTTTGAGGGTTTTGACTTGCATGTGAAGTCTCTGTCTTGCATTTTTGTTTCACTCAAACACATTTAGGGTTTAGGGTTTTGTTTTTCAACACATTTAGGGTTTATGGTTTTTTGTAAATTGATATTTTTATGTTTAAATATTGGTATAACCACCACAGAGCCGAAGTATGTTAATAATGTTTTATATTTTGTACATGTTTTCAATGAATTTGATGACATTTTCTTATACTGTGTTAAGAATGTTGTGTAAATTCAATGCTGACATTTTATCATACTATGTTATTTATATTGATATATGCACATGTTTTGACTTGCATGTGAAGTCTTGGTCTTGCATTCTTGTTTCACTCCAACACATTTAGGGTTTAGGGTTTTCTGTAAATTGAGATTTTGATGTTTAAATATTGGTATAACCACCACAGAGTTGCGTATGTTAATAATGTTTTATATTCTGTACATGTTTTCAATTAATTTGATGACATTTTCTCATACTGTGTTGTTAATAATGTTGACATTTTCTCATACTGTGTTATTTACATTGATATATGCACATGTTTTGACTTGCATGTGAAGTCTCAGTCTTGCATTCGTGTTTCACTCCAACAAGGTATAACCACCTTTGTTCCTAGTTTCTCTTAAGGTTTTTGACTTGCATGTGAAGTCTCGGTCTTGCATTCATGTTTCACAGAGTCGAGGTATTAATTTTATAGTCACTTCCATAGAGGTATTTGCCTTGTTCCTAGTTTCTCTTAAGGTTTTTGACTTGCATGTGAAGTCTCGGTCTTGCATTCATGTTTCACAGAGTCGAGGTATTAATTTTATAGTCACTTCCATAGAGGTATTTTACCTTAAATTTTTTTATTTTATTTTTTTTTCGTTTATGTTTTCAATTTCTTTTTTCACACCCTTTGTTACTTGTCCAGGGTATCATTGGTTTGCAGTTATGATTTTATATTCTACTTCTTTTTAATCAATTAAGAGGTAGGATCATTCAATCAGGGTTGTTCTCATAGCAAGACACATTTTCAGAGTGGGGCAATGGGCCAAAATCCAAGTTGGAATTTGGTGTCATAGACCTTTTTTGCTTATGAATTCAGTTTCTTTGTTCATAGTCTCCTCCTTTATTGAGTGATTTTTATTGATGAAGTTAGCAAGTAATTTTCATTTCACCAATATAATGATACAATTTTGTTGCCCACTTATTTGATTAATTAGAATTTGTTAGCATTATTTATTTTATCTGATTCCCTCACACAATTTCGTTATTTAAGACTGTTGATTTTCTCCCCGTATTGATATACTTATTATTTAATAGGATTATCAGTAGTTGTTTCTGTTCATTAAAGAGCATGTAATGTTCAAGGGATATTTTGTTTAGATGTAATATAAATTGAAATTGTGATGTTTATATTCATATAATATTTTCAACAGAGAAAATTTTCATGGAGGGATTTTTGTTTCTTTTGTATATTGGAAAAATTTATGATAACTCTATTATTAATCACTATTCATAAAGATTATCATTGGCTTCTATCGATGAATGTGAGTTGTCTTGTCACTATAAGTAAAAAAAATGATGGAACCAACTATCACTTGTTTTAATGGTGTCATTGATGATTGGTATTATGCTTTTTCAAGTGAGCAAGTTAGAAATGGCTTACAATGTCAATTCATTAACTCCTAAGGAATAAAAGATATAATTTTGTAGAAATTACAAATTGTTTGATGCATACTAATTAAAAATTAAAAATTCTGATATAGGTTATGGAAAGTGTTGTGTTATTTTAAATAAGCAATAACTTCATACATATAACTTCATAAAAATTATGATATAGGCTAAGGCTATAACTTCAATAGATTAACAAACTTGTAGGAATTAGAAATTGTTTGATACATACTAATTTGAAACTATTTGTAGCTTCCCAAACATCCATGGATGCTATCCTTAGCAAACCTATTTCATCCTTACCAAAATCACAATGTCTTGTGGTTACAAAAATTAAGTCATGCCACCCCTATGCTTGATGCCTTCCATTTCCTACATTGCCCAAAATTGTTGAGTTGACTTCCTGACCCAAGTATGGTGGGCTGCCCAACATTGGATGATTAGGAGGTGCCTGAATGTTTCCATATGCTTGACTCCAATTTTCTCCATGTAGCCATAGTGGGACTGAGTAGCCCAAGTGTCCACTTGTGTTACTAACCCCAGCACTGATTGCAAGTGTCATATAAACATAGTTAGGATTCAAACCAGCACTGGTAAGGGTATAAGAGGTGGGCCTAACCCCTGCTTGATAGCTGGGGACTTGGATGTTAATCGGGTCTTGGAATGATGGTGTCTGCTCTTCAATTTGGTCTAGCGTGTTAGACATCAGCCTATTTTCCTCAAACTAGCTTGAACCATGGTCTTCCCTGCTTGTCACCTTTCTTGCCTCTCTCTCTTACCTTGCCAATTTCTTTTGATGTTCCTTATCTTCCCTTGCTTTCTATCTTTCCAACCTTTCCTTTGCTCAAGCTTCTGTTGTTGCAATCCTTGCAACCCTCTTTTCATTGGCTAACTCCTTTCTCTTTTTAGCTTCCTAAATTTCATTCTTTTTACATCCAGACTCGAACATTAAATTCATATAATCTTTAGTTGTGGGCAATTGTGAACTCCTCCCTAAACGAAGATAATCTGATGTTCAATTCCTTGATGAGGCCTTCACTCACTCTACTGGTAGCTTTAGGAATGCACCAAGTAATCTTTGCTTTTTTGTTGCCCCATGCTCCTCCAGAATTTGACACTTGGATTTCATCCTCTAGGACAACTGATTGGCCCCCATTGTTGTCTTCTTCAGGTACTTCATGTTGAATAGGCTCCTCTTCCACTGATTCATTGTCCACAAAATAATGAATAAGTTCGGTGTTCAACCCTGATGGTTGTGAAGGCATGTCCATTCTTTCCTCGTCATTGGTGGTAAACATTGTTACCGATGAAATAGGTAACCGCACTGTTACCTACTTTTTTTGGTAGCATAAAAAATACCTGATTTTGAAAAGTGGTGATGCAGAATCACCCCTTCTTTTTTGTGCACATTGTTGACACTCTAATATTTTTATTTATGAAGTATGAATATTTGTTTTAAAATGATAGTGATTTTCATGCTAATTTTGAAACGTATTGATGCAACATCAACTTTTTTTTTTTTTTTTTTTTTTTAAAGTGGAGATTTTCATGCCAATTTTGAAACGTATTGATGCAGCATCAACCTTTTTTTTTAGAGTGGTGATTTTCATGTTGGTAATAAAACACAAAACTTAGATAAAAAAATATATATAAAAACAATAAAAAAAAACAAAATTAACTCGTAAAAATAAAAAAATTAAACAAAAATAAATAAATAAAACAAAAAAAAACAAAAATATTCGAAAATTATATCAAAAGAAATGATAAAATTTGAAAAAAAAACACATAATTTAAAGAAAAAAAAAACAAAAATTAACAAAAAAAAAGAAAAAATATATATACACATATATATATATATATATATATATATATATATATATATATATATATATATATATAATACAAAATTTAAAAATAATTAAAATTACAAAATTAAAATTTAGATAAAAAAAATAAAATACAAAAAAGAAAAAATTAAATTTAAAAATTTAAATTAAAATAATAATTAAAAAAAAATACAAATTTTAAAATAAACAAAAAAAAAACAAATTAAAAAAATAAATAAATAAATAAAAATTAAAAATTAAAAAAAAATTGAAAAAGAAAATTAAAATAAAAGAATTAAAATAATAAAAAACTATCATTAAAAAACAAAAAAAATGAAAAAAACCACGTGCAAATAATTAAAAAACAAATATCCATAAATTTACTGTTATTTTTTAAATGAAACAATTTATAAATTTTAAAAATGAAAAACTAAATAAACTAAAACATTTAAAAAAAAATTAAATTAAATTAAAATTTAATAAATTTAATAAATAAATTTTAAATTAAAAAAAAATAATTAATCTAAAATATTAAATTTAAAAAAAAAATAAAGAAGAAAAAAAAAATTAAAACAAATTAAATTTAAAATAAAAAATTTGAATTAAAAAAAATAAATTTAATTTTTTGAAATAAAAAAAAAAAAAAAAGAAGAAGAAGAAAAATTAAAAAAAGAAATTAAAAAATTAAAAAAAAATTGAAAACAAAAAAGAAAAAAAATCAAATTAAAAAAAATATATATTAAAAAAAAAGGAAAAAAGGAAAAAAAACTAAATTATATTTCAAAATTAAAAAATATAAAGAAAATTAAAAAAAAAATCAATTAAAAAAATTTCAAAAAAAAAAAAATGATTGTGGTGGGCGTAGCCAATGGCCAGCCGGCAAGAGAGGCGATTCGAATGCGACTCTTACACGCCTGGTAAAGAGTGGGTTATTGCATTTTGATATTACTTTTTATTTGTTTTTTTATTTATCTTTTATGATTTTGCAAGTTGATTTTAAAAGTTTTTTAGCTTTTTATTTTTAACCATTTTTTTTTCTTTTTTTCTTTTCTTTATATTTAAATTTATTTTTATTTAATTTATTTGTTTATTCATTTACTTATTAAAATTATATCTATATATATATATATATATATATATATATATATATATATATATATATATATATATTTATTTGTTTTTTTAATATATATGTTTTTAAATTTAATATTTTTATTGTATTTTATTTTTCATTTTTCATTTTTAATTAATTTTTAATTTTTTTACTTTTAATTTAAATAATGTTTTTTTTTTTTAATTTTTATTTTAAAGTTTTAAATTTATTACAATTTAATATATTTCTTTAAATTTTATTTTTTATTTTAAAATTTTTTATTTTTATTTTTAATTTAATAAACATTTTCTTTTTCTTTTTTAAATTTAATTTCTATATTTTGTTTTTTATAATTTCTTTCTTCTTCTTCTTCTTCTTCTTTTTTTTTAATTTAATATTTTTTATTTTGTTTTTTATTTTTATTTTTTAATTTCTACATATTTTGAAATTTTAATCTTTAATTTTTTTTTTCCTTAAATTTTAGGTTGTTTTTAATGTTTGAATTAAAATTTTTATTTTTAATTTTTTATTCCTATATATTTTTAAATTTGAAGCTTTAAAATGTTTTTATTTTTTAAATTTATTTTTTTCTTAAATTTTAGGTTTTTTTAATGTTTGAATTTTAAAAATTAAAAAATGTTATTTCTATTTTTAAAAATGTCAAAAATATGACACAATTTTTTTTTTTTGTTATTCTAGCATCAATTGGTTTTGTTTTGATGGTGTTTTTTCAATCATTTTCAAGAAACAATTTTGTTTTAGCATAATTTCTAAAAATGTTGAAATTTGACCTTCAAAAAAAACCAAGTGCATTCTGGAATACATTTTTTTTTGTTTTTGGGGTGTTTTTTCATGTTTTTTGAGTCTTTTTGGGCTAGAGTTCCCGTTTTGAGGTCAAGTTACCTATTTCATCAGTAACAGTGTTGGTAGATACATTATTTCTAGTGATATTCATCAAGACCTCTACCAACCATGATGGTGTGCTTACTTGGGTTGGCATGGTCAATTGCTCATTGTCAACTGCAACACATGGAATATCACATGCATAATTCGCAGGTGGTTCAGTGGGTGTGACATCCTCATTGATATTGTTAGTTGGTTCATGATTGAACTGCGTCACACTGACATTCTCATCATCATCACCACCATAGAACAACCCTTGAAAAAGGGACATTATACCTTCAGCAACAGCTACATATTCTTGGGCACTGACATGCTCTTGTAAGTTCTCTGCTTCTTGACCTTCCACTTCAAATGCTTGGCTACAACTGGTATCATGCATAAGAGCATCAAAATTAAGTGGCCATATACTATTCCTCCTAAATCTAGCCTTGATATTAGAAGGTGTGAGAGCCCTTTTAAATGCTTTACTTGCAAGCTCAGCTAGCTCAAACCTCTTTACTTCCACCCCTAGATTCTTTGTCATCCATGAAGCTCGCTCGACCTTGAAATATTTCTTGAAAGGCCCAAACACACTCACATCAAGGGGATGTAGTTTGTGAGTGGTATTATCTGGTAATGTTAACATGTCAATGCCCAACTTATTGGCATCCTTGATTGTCTTCACAACCATTTGGCTTCCATGGCCATATAAAATTATTAAGTGCCTATTTTCAGGTGATACACCACCCGATACAGAAGCAGAAAAGTGGCAAAGCCAATTCAGGAATAGTTCCTTTGTCATCCATGCATGTGGATGTGTAGCCATGCATGCACCTGGTTCACAATTCTGTATATAATTTTTTAGTTGAGTTTTACTTTGAAATAGATAAAATCCCGGTATTGATGAACCAATTGCTTTGACACAAGCAAGAATTGTGATCCACTCCCTGCTCTTAGGCAATATCTTAGGCACATTTCTACTCCCTCTCTTGGCAATTACCTACATACCACAATTCCTTCCCGCCTGTAAGCCTATTTCATCACAGTTCCATATATGGTTTGGGGCATATGAGTGTTGTTCATATGTAGCAGAAAGAGTGTTATAGAACTTGGAAACAATTGCAAGGTGTAGATTTAAAGCCCAGTCTCTATCAAGGCCCTCCGTTGTACTTAACACAAGGTCTGGATGCCTCTTTTTAAACCCACTCCACCATGACTTACTAGGAAAACCATCTTTAAAGGGTTTGGCCTCCCTTGACAGATTTGATCTACGATGGATTTAAGTTGTATAAGCTCAACTCCATGTCCCAATTGAGCCATCTCCTTACACCACTCGACCACCTCATCCTCCTCCTCTTCAGTCATAACTGTAACAAGCCCTCTACGCTTTGTATTAGTCAACCCATTTATCCAATAATGTATGTCAGAGGCAACAATACCATGTTTTTTTGTAGATGCATGGATTGAATATCCCTTAAAATTGATGTCATCAATTGCATCGAGCATGTCTTGCTTTGTCCAACCTCTGATGGAACTGATTTTCTTTGTCGAACTTGCGCCTTGCACTGTGGTTGAAGGTGGCTCTATGGCTGATGGTGGGCTGGGATGATTTGCTACCACAGGGTCCTTTTCAACGACATTGCTGGGAGCATTGGGAGCATTGACATCCTCATCTGATGAACTTCTCCGCAATTGGGCCCCCCTTTCCCTCGCCTCCTATTCCTTACCCGATCTGCAATAGAAACACTTGGCATGGCTCCAACAACCTACAGATTTACCACAAAATTCGGATTTAAAATTGTATTCGAGTACAACATGAGTAAGAAATTTGATAAGTATTATAGCATAACTATATAGAGTAGACTATATTTATGTATGAATTCCAATATTAGCATGAGATTCAATAAGTAATACCTATTCACTGCTGACAACATGAAATCCTCTGTTGTTTGTTGTGAATTAATTGACATTGAAGTGGAACAGACTCAATTTACTTGAACAATTGAATTTGGATTACATTGTTACTTTGAATTATTGAATGATTTGATTATATTGTATTTCAATTATGTATGAATTGTAATATCACAATGAGAAAGATAAGTGAAACCTATTTACTATTAACAACATGGTTGTAAGCTACATGGTTGTTAAGTGCAAGGATGTAAGCTACATGGTTGTAAGCAACATGGTTGTAAGAAACATGGATGTAAGTTAGCATGGCATCTTCTATTGTTAACATGGATGTAAGAAACATACTTTTTGTACTGGTGTAGAGGTATTGACTAACAGGACATTCATATTTTCTTGTTAAGTGTATGCAAGTTTGAAGATGAATTCCTTGGTGATGCTGCTTAAACTCTTGGTTTTGGAACCACTGCTCTTGCCTTTGCTATTTGTTTAGGTTTTTAACATGGATGTAAGCAACATACCTTTTGGCTTCATTAAGACAAGTTTGGTGACTTCATCAAATTCCATCTATTAAGGGCAAGGGTTGAATAGAGGTATTGACTTAGCAAGAAAAACTAACTAGATAGGACATTTGACAGGACATTGATAGGTTCTTTTTAAGTGTATGCAAGTTTGAAGATGAATTCCTTTCATGTCGAAGCAGTCCCAAGCAAATTCACCATACTATTTTTGAATGATTTCTACTACCTTTTGTTGTTCTGTACTTAAGTATGTACCTATGTAGAGTATTTTTTAGGGATAATTTCACAAGTTTAGCACACAGTTCCTTGTTTCCACCTATGGCTGGAAATTACCTATTGACTATTGGTGGTGCTGCTTAAACTCTTGGTGCTAGAACCACTGCTCTTGCATTTGCTATTTGTTTAGATTTTAAACATCTTGTAAGCAACATACTTTTTGGCTTCATTAAAACAAGTTTGGTGACTTCGTTAAATTACATCTATTCGGGGCAAGGTTTGAATAGAGGTATTGACTTGGAAAAAAAACTAACTAGATAGGACATTCGATAGGAAATTCATAGTTTCTCGTTAATTTCATATTGAAGAATTTTGTATAGGTGTAGAGGTATTGACTAACATAACATTCATAGTTTATGGTTAAGTGTATGCAAGTTTCAAGATGAATACCTTGCATGTCCAAGTAGTCCCAAGAAAATTCACCATATTGTTTTTGAATAATTTCTACCACCTGTTGTTTTTGTTCTGTACTTAAGTATGTACCTATGTAGAGTATTTTTCCAGGGCTAATTTCAACAAGTTTAGCGCACGGTTGCTTGTTTTCACCTATGGCTGAAAATTCCCTATTGACTATTGGTGGTGCTGCTTAAAATCTTGGTGCTGGAACCACTGCTCTTTCCTTTGCTATTGTTTTAGGTTATACTAATGAAAGGTAGAGCCATGTCTGGTAGCTATCAATTTCAATGATCGGCTATCAAATTCCCTTATGGCAATGAACACTGCCTATGTTTGGCTATATAACTGGTTGGCAAAGTCCACCTCCTGTCAATGATACTGGCTATCAACCTCAGCCTTAGTCCATGTAAATAAGCTCTAGATACACTTTGGACATGGAATTATCTACCTAGTGTGTATATGCTCTGCAAATGTGTGTTAATGTTTCCTGCTTGTTTAGAACAAAATAGATACAACAATTTATTCTATTTGGCTAAGCCCTGTGATCCAACTAGCTATAGTTCGAATTGTTTCTCTTAGCTTGAGCTAAGTAGCAGTTCAGAAGCAGTAGTTAAGAAGGAGGCTATAGTGAAACTTCCATGAGACTTCTAATTAGTTGTATTTCCACTCTTGCAATCTCTCTAACTCCTATGTAGTTAGTAGCTTTCTGTTCTTATAACAACGAGTATGCTTTAATTTAAAAAATATCTCTATTTGAATTTACGAACTAAAGGCAGACCCGAGAATGGACTAATTCTAGTCTTAGTCCCATGTCTTAAGGTAAGTCACTTGTTGTATTAGAGCTTAAGCTTTAGTTTAGAAAGAACTACAACAACAATAAGTACTATTAGCTTCTGAGTAGAACTACTTGCTTTAGTCTGTAACTTAGAATATTAGACTATTAGCTCTAAGAACTACTAGTTAGTATAAGGATGTATAATGGGTCTCTCCATAATAGTGAGACCTTATAAGGATGTTACTTATTCAATCTAAGCTAATGAACATAGTATTAAGCTTTCCAAGTCGTTTCTTAGTAAGCTAGTTTGAATACTCATAGCTTCTTTAATCTATGTGATTTTATTATAAACATAACTCTAATTACTTATAAGCTTAACATGGTTTCTAACCTAAAATAATGATAAAGTACTCAATACAATAACATTACTCAACAACAACCAAAAACCTGCATGTCTCCATCAACGCTCCAGAAATCGAGGAAGAGAATGAATGTAACACTGTGCACACACTCTGTCTGGAATGTAACACTGAGCACACTTTGTCTGGATGAAGAGAATGAATGTAACACTGTGCACACACTCTATATGGAATGTAACACTGAGCACACTCTGTCTGTATGTCTCGAACACTGTTTGAAAATGCTTGTATGTCTGCAAAATGAATGGAACACCATCAAAACAATCACTGTCTGAAAACGATTGTATGTCTGCAAAATGAATGGAACACTGTCTGAAAACTATGAATGTATATCAACGGTAGCTTCAGAGTATAATGAATGCTTCAAATGCAGTAAGGGTTGATGTTTTATAGTTTTATGATCTAGAATTTAATTAGTAGGGAAGATTGGCATGGATTTCCATCTCCCAAATTCAATTCTATCTTGTGGATTGATTTGTACATGACCTAATTGCTGATAAGATTTCATGGTTGATCCTTGTGCTTTCCTGAATTTAATTCCTGAATTGAAATGCTTTCCCGAATTTAATTCCTGAATTGAAAGGGCTGTTGTGTTTAATTCTTGAATTGAAAGGTTAGGTGAACTATTTCCTGATATGAATGGTGTCATTTAATTTCTTCAATAGGCTGAATGGTTAAATTGACATGTACATATGGCTGACACACATTTCACCTTTTTTTGTGTAGGTGTTACCCAACAATGGGATCTATTGCCCCAATGCAAAATCAGTGGGTGATTCTTTGATGGGATAATTGTACTTTTGGATGGAAAGCATTGTAATGTTTTGTAGTGAATTTTGACTTAGTTGGTAATTTAGAACTGGAGGTACTTGAGACAATAGGTCTTGTCAACTTGTGATGTTAAGAATTGGTGTATGACAGTTGTTGGTCCAATAAAAAATTGGGCCCATTTTGGACATATTTATATAACTTATATAGCTTAATATAAAGTATTTAAGTGCATATTTTAGTGAGTTTATGATTTTTGTTTGATGGATGCGTGGGATCGGTACTATAACTACTACTAGTCCTTGCACAACAATAGAAGCCTCTCCCCTAGCAAGGAAATATTTATACTAGATACATGTGTAAAATATACTATAAATTATATGTGTGCCTATCCTTGGTTTGATTTAATGGGTTGGACAATTTTCTCCAAGGAATGTTTGCTAACTAAGATAAATAATTAAAAATCTAAAAGCTAATTTACCCTAAAACTAATTGCAGAAAGTAAAAAGTTTTATATTGTTAAATAAGAAGTGGTTGTTGGATTATACATGAGCCTTTTATTACTTCACCCTTGTTAGAGCGCAAAATTGACGCCCTCCTAAGTTGATATATCTTGTTAAATTCAAGGGAGTGGGTTTGGTATTGAAAATAAATCACCCCCATTATTGAATTAACTTCATTAATAACTTTTGAACCTGCTTAAGAATGAACTCTATAAAAGTGACGTCTTTGGCCTTCAAATATTGTGTGTAATGAGTACAAGACCCTACACAATTTGAAGCTCCTCCTCAAAATGATGTGGTTGCATGGATCAATCTACTTGTAAAACAAATTGGTAAAGTGGGGTTGCCCCCTAGTTTTCTCCTTCCATGTGACTATGTAACCCCTCAATAGCAAGATATATTAGTGTGGTGTGATTTTATTTATTACCAAGGAGGTTAGAATAACATATCAAAGTATATATTAAGAAAATAATGAATATAAGAATCACTCCACATAATACATATTAAAAACATATAAAAAGGTTTGTAAGAATGAAATATTTTACAATGATAGCACCAATCTTAAATGATAACAACTACAAATTAGGGGAGGCTAGCCTTTATATACAAAAGTGTGATAGTTGGATAACAATTAGCTAATGACTAGTTTTAACTCTCCTTCAAGAATTATTTTACTAGATTTAGTAAATAATTTATGAAATACTACAAAATATTTTTTAATTAACCACTGGGGGTTTGACTTGAACAAATCTCCATGATTTAGGTGACCATTTCCCTTTGCTTGTGCCCCTAAATGTTGAATAATCAAAGTAGTAAGCTCAATGTTCCACTAATTCAGTCCATGATAAATTCAACTTAGTCATTTGAGGAGTGCAACTTGGCTAAGGAAATAAACTTGCTCATTTGGTGGATAAATTCATCTCACAATGGTTACTTTTTGGTCCAATGCTCAACTTCCAAGTCCATCTTCCTTATAACGACTAGTTGACTTGTCCAAATAGCTAATTTTACCTTCAACGACTAGTTTAGCTTGACTTTTTCCCTTGAGTAATTCAAGTTAGCCAACCTATTGATGGAACTTCAATTCCCTTTTCCTTATGACAATTCTAGAGCATGGGTATTACTCTATTGGTTTGGATATGTACTTTGAATTTCTCAAATTTTCTATATCCTATAGGGTTTTTTTGCACCCTATATGCCACATCAACCCTCCTCATGCTAGTTTTCTAAAGCATTGGCTAATCTATGGATTCTGAAACATGTTTATTCTTCGTCTCTTCGTGCTAATCACTTTTGATGTAATGGTTGTTTGATTCTCCCAACGCTCTGCCTATTCTATCCACTAGAAACCCACTATAACATGTTTCCCAAGTTTGACCAAGTTATGACTAGCCACAGGATGCTTTGACCATAAAAATTCCAAGTGGAATGGAATCCTGTCGTTAAGCGACATATTTCGAGACCAAGTTGACTATTTGACCATTCAGACCATGTTGCATTGGGAATCGTGAAATACCTTGGGAAACATGAAATTTTATCAAATGAGGCTACCATGCTTTGAGAACTATCATGAGGATTATTGCACCAAAGCCAAGGTCACCTATAGACTTAATAAACCCTAACCATGTGGATGACATAGGTGCACCTTGATGTGGGATGGATTGGCCCATACACTAGTTCACCCCTAGAAATGAAGGCACCCATAAAACCATGAGTCCAAAAGAGAGTTCAGTTAAGGCCCTCCAATTTTTTATTAGATGAGAGTAATATAAAGTGGAAATTGTCGAGTTTTCAAGTGACAGGCAGATGATTATGAGGTTCTGACATCCTCTCAAGCAGAGGGAACAATTGGATCCAACTGTGACACACATGCTCTACTCGGGAGGATGTGAGAACCCCATAATCATACACTTGTCACTTGAAAACTTGACAATACAACATCGAATAAATGGAGGGAGTCGAACTGAAGTCCTATCCCATCCTCACATGGTAATAAAAATCGAAATGAAATGAAAAATAATCTAGGAAATGAAATAACATCTAAAATAAATAGCATAAATGGAAATATGACAAGACAAAATATGTAATTAAACTAAATCATAGAAAATAATGACACGGTAATGAAATGAAATCAAACAAGCACAAACTGAAACTAAGAAATGTTCAATCTAATCTAATTCTCATGCTAAATATCTTATTCATTGTATCCTAATATACTTAAAAGAAGCAAAACATGTTAGGTGAAATCATATAACCAATGAAACCAACAGATGAATTTACCATCACCAATGATTTTACCTATGTGTTTATTAATAAAAAAAATAGTAAAAAATCAAACCTGCATAAGGAATATGTTGAAAAATCATTCAGGGCTTGGCCAAATCTAGCAATGGGATGCTCATCATGTAGCAGAAAGTACAAGAAGTGCCAAGGTTTATTTATATTATTACATGCTTCTTTGATCGACCAATCTATTGGGCTAATATAATGATCTTTCTCTGTGTATGCATGCAACCATTCACCCATGTTTTTTAGTGTATTGGTAAGCAAGGTTAGTTTGATGGCGTCTCTAACTGTAATTTGCAAAAATACTTTCATCCTCCCTGGTTACCCCTAATCACATACATACACAAAAAAATGAGAAAATTCATGAGAACTTAAAAATTCATTTGACACAACTTATCGTACTCAACTTATTTTATCAAGAAGGCTAAGATCTTTTGAAGTGTGTTTAGAAATGAAAATGTTGTGGCCTTCCCACCATGAAAAGGTTCAAATCCTTCCTATCAAATGGATCTTCATAAACCTAATAACCACATGCAAAATTTACCAACTAATGAAAATTATCCTTTCTGGCTCAAATATAGAAGTCCATTTATGTTTTTGTACATATTTTCTCTTATATGAGTTGATATGGATACTCATAATAAATGGGGTAACTTGGTTTATCTTACCGCTAAAATTTTGTAATATGGCATCCCTCAACATCTGTGCCACAGATATGATCATATCTGAAGAGAAAATAACTCAAGTCCCATTTACATATATCAAACTTATGGAATGCATAAAATTATTCACACCCCCTATCCTCTTCAAAAGTAGGTCTATTTACTGAATCCTCTTCCTCCATGTCACTGGTAAATGTAGCATGAAGATCAATTTCTTGGAAAGGAGGTAACTTATTGAAATAATGTTTTCATCTAAAGGAGGGTGGGTGGGTTCTTAAATTATAATGTTATCAAGGCTCTCCTCATATTCTTGTTCTTTAATTATTTCTTGGTTTCTTTTTTGAGAAAAATGAAATTCTTCTTTATTTGTCCACATAGAAGTAACCTCTTTCAATTCCATTGTTTGGACTAAATCGTTATCATTAAAATTCTACATTGTAAATTATTTTTTATTCATTTTTGCATCATCATGGATATGATCCTTTGGGATGTGTTGACGGTTTTGGACCCACCAACATTCAGGGGATCTCCCCGATATGAAGTCCCAACTAGACCTCACACCATTTGGAGTAGGAGTCCCGATACTGGGGTGCTAATGATCTGCCTTGGATTGCAAAAATGCATAGAGTGGTGCACAATGTATTTGGTGAGAACAAGTGTGTGACCCTATGGAAAGTCAAGTGTGATGCATGAAGGTTCCAACACACAAAGGGAAAAGGAAGTGTGCCCCTTAGAAGCCTGTAATAATACACATATTGGAAGGAACACACGAGAAAAATGACATCACACGAACTAACATACGGAATATTCCACAAGTTAAGGTGACAAATTAATACATCAACACGCATCCAACCAGATTCATACAAATGAAAATGAAATAGTTCATAAGAATATGCGTAAGTTAAATAACATAATTCAAAAATACAACCAGAGTAGTCCTACTATATTCACAATATATGCATGAAAGTGTTTCGGCTCTGAGTTTTATTAAAAGTGAAAGTTCTAATCATACATACACCATTGATGAACCACTTAC
Source organism: Pinus albicaulis (assembly GCA_034641835.2). Classification (NCBI taxonomy): domain Eukaryota; kingdom Viridiplantae; phylum Streptophyta; class Pinopsida; order Pinales; family Pinaceae; genus Pinus; species Pinus albicaulis. The sequence continues at coordinate 856,064,732 of CM076580.1, read as the reverse complement.
CCTAATATTGGAACGTGAAGTAAACCATACCTGCTCCTCCAAAGAAGTATATTCCCTCTATACGACGGAGAAGCCAAGGCTCTCACAAAAATACCAAGCTCTTCCTAAGCCTAAGCCTAGCCAAAATATCAGCTCCCAAAACCCCATTACATGAGTTATGAGGGTATATTTATAACCAAAGTGGGGGTGACTCTTCACATTCCCCTTTGTGACTCTTGGACTCCCCTCATGTATCTTCAATTTATTTCAAAAATGACTCATTACATTACTTTATGACTCTTCACATTCCAATATTGACACTTGGAATTTCACTTTTATAATTAATTACAAATAATATTACATTTTCCACTCATACAAATATGAGACAAAATAGGGTAGAGACAACTTGACAACCTCACAAGACAAAACACTATGATGCATGAGCTTGGGGAAAATATAGCTCAGAAAATTCCATTTGATTCTTCTCAATCACATATTAGTTCCAAGCTTAGTACGACGAGATGACACCCAAAATTGTGTAATAGTGTTAGGATGGAAGTAGACTCTAGCCTACATATCATCTGGGTACAATGATTTGGAGCCATTTTTAACATCCCTTTCGAGAAAGAATAACATTGTTCTAATCTAGACATGACCATTGATGTAATTCTGCATGTTCTGTTTTCTCATCTCCAAATTCTCCTTGGCCACAATCTATCTCAGCTGCTCCAAGTACTCTTTGATCTCCTGCATGACCTGGTGTCTATGTTTGGCTTCGATGAGCAAGCTAACTGATGGGATACCGTGTGCTTTCACCAAGAAATATAAACTATTGTATAACCGTACATATGAGGCCTGAATAATTCCAATGAACAAGGTGATATGCTTGTTGTTCTAAATAAATATTTGAACTCTTACTTTCTCCAACTCTACATGTGGCTTCATTTCCTTTGGCAAGTTAAGAGGTGCCCATTTTTATCGCATTTTCTATTATTGCATGGTGACAATGGAAAATTGTAAATTCTTAATATTTTTGACAAAGTATCAGTTTTGTTGCTGCAAACCATGCAAGTGAACAATTGTTGGCAGTATGATGCACGTGTTGTCCTTGATGGCAACCCACTTATAGAAGAACAAGTATATGGTAACTGGATGAGTTCAAATATTACTTAGAGGTGATAGAATGATGGGACAGAGGTGTTATAGGTCAAATTTGGCATCATTCCCAATGGCCCGGTCACACTAGACATCATCCCCAGGACCAATGAAATAGGGTCTATCATTTCCTAGCATTTCAGTTGCTACATGCCCTAAGACAAGAATAAATCATTCATGACTTCTATTACAAGGTTTCCAAGGTTTGAATTATATGTTATATCACTTATGAGCTCACCAAAACTGCCTCTCAAGGGACTAACTGTGTTGCATATGTAGTTACCTCCATTCAAGGGTGATTTTCAAAGCACTTCCCGACATTCAATAGTGAGTTGGTCAAATGGGAGTGAAATTCTCATTGTTATGGAATCTCCCCATAGCCAGTGCCTTCTAGAAAATTCCATATGTGTTAAACTTCGAATCCATGTGTTCATATAACACCTCTGAGCGTGGAGACATGTCTTTCCTATTATTAGAAAGTCATTGATTGAGAAACTCCCTTCAGTTTCCCTATAAATTGAGCACAGATCCTAGTGCTAGGAAAGGAAGAAATTTGGAAAAAAATGTTGTTGGATTCGCAATTGAGAGAGTGATAGAAGTGATATGTTTCCAGTGAGATGTTGATTGTGATGAGGCTAGGATGATGCTTGAGCTAGTGACATCAAATTGATCATTGGTTGTAACCTCCCCATTCTACTCATTGATAAATATTGTTGTTCATTTTCCCATATATGTATATGTTTATGTTTCTATTTCTCATATGATGGAATCTTAACTGATATATAAGTTTCATGTTCAATCGATTTAATTAATTAAGATAAATAGGCGTATGTATATTGCAATCTGTTTGTTGTTTAGTGTTTATACTTGCAGGAACTAGTCTAGCGATCTAAGTTAGATTGGAAGCTACAAAAAAAGTGACAGAAGGAGAATAGGAAGCGCTTGGATCACAAGTAGGTTCCTCTATATTTTTTTGTGTCTATTTACTCTTAGAGAAAGTGTATACAAATTCTTTGATCTATTTTTTCTAAATGCATAGCACCACATTTAGGCAATCTGATTTATCCGTAATTCATAATTATGCATAGCAAATTGGCGGCTCCACTGGGGAGTGTTCTTATCATTCCTGGTTTTTTGCATCTGCTTATCCACCCAGTAGCATCTACTGTCAATTATTAGACTTTTGAATCAAAGAATTGCATTAGAAGTGTGTTCTGTAGCTTGAATTTGAATCTCTACTATGCCCAATGCACTGTTGGTTAAGACACAGTGCTCTGTAAAGCACTGTCTCCCACTGAGGGGTGCTTTGCAATGCACTGTCTCCCCTTAGAAACTGTATTGCCCCCTTAGCCAACCAAATTCCCTTTGAATTTTTCATTTCCATCATACTTAACCTTTTGTTTGTTGTCTTTTCAATTGTCTGATGCCTCATAGAGACCAGTGAATTTGCCTGATTCTTCCTCCTTTGAAAAGTAAGTTTGTTCAATGCCTCTTTAAGTGTTTTTCTTTATCATTGACAAATCAAATTCAAAGTATTTTGTTTCTGCATTAGATCCATTTCTTTTCGTAAATGAAATTGTCGTTAAATTATTTGTTTCCTAAAGGAAAAATTGTAGTACCATCCTTCGTTTTTCCTAAAAGAGAAATTGTTTTTAATTTCAGTGTTTCTCAAAGAAGAAAGCATTTGTTTTTTGTTAATTTGATGAATATAGTATCCTTTTTGCATTCACATTAAGGGGACTGAAAATAAAAACTTGCATTTTCATCTAGTAAATTGTGTGTTTTTCATAGGAACAAGTTAGGAAAGCTGCATATTAGTTTGTGATCTTTGTTGTTTGCTCTCAAAATTGTTTTCTATTTCCCTTTAGTAGCTAGGATTTTCATTGAAAAAGCTAAAATTGAAAAGTTTTCTTATAATTTTAGTTTGCATTTTAGGAATTTCCATCACATCATCATGGTGAACCTTGAAATCAAAATTGATAAACAAGATCAACTTAAAATTTACATCAATTTATCTAAAAAACCATTGTAACCATAACGATAACATTTAGAAGGTCTAGGCTAGAGACGTGTTCGGACATCGTTAAACATAACAGCTGTCATTAATTCTCTGTGATACATTCTGAGTGTGATACCTCACTCCATGTATGTAAGAATATCGTAGCTCATCCACGTACCTTCGTTTATATCGGGCGGTGCTATATTAAGAAAAGTATAAAGGGGTGCTCTCACTGTGCAGTTTCGCATTAAAAAGTGCTAATACGGACTCAAGTCTCCACGTACCTTTGGGTATTTTTGGGAGGAAAACTTTAGGTTTCTATCCATCCATAGTGAACCGAGTCGGCCACCTTGTAAATTTTGGTACATTGAATACAACATTTAGGGAGATTTCCTAACCATACTTCTTGGTTCGCCAAGAGGTATTCTACAGTTCACAGTTTCTTGGTAAACCTTTTGCCTATAATTACCCTTTTATTTTGTTTATTTTGTTTTCGTTCATAAAATAAATCAGTCATCGTGGAAGAAGAACATCCCTTTCCCCGTCATTCGCGTAGACTTGCATTGAAACCACCTTTACCACTAGAAGCCACTTCTGGTAGGCGAAAGAGACATCACTCTACCGAAACCAATACCATTAATACTTATGGTGAAGCATCATCTTCACATATACCAAAAGTTGGCACAATTTGTTTCTACAAATCCTGGTTCATCTACTGTTGTCGAGACAGAGTTCTCACAGCTACCCGTTGTCACGATCCATCCAATCAGTGAGACCATACCTCCCAAACCCGATGTTGTTCAACTAGAAGTTGATCCGAGTCCTATCTCTTTTTGCTAGAACATATGCATCCCAAAGTCGAATGACCGAAATTTTTTCTTGTATTAGTCGCCCCACAATATATTGTAGCCATTGAGTCTCCCATATTGTGCAATCAACGTCCTAAAATATGATGGCGAAATCCTTCCACTTGGTTTAATTTCGATTGAATAAATACCACAAGACGAAACACCTTTAATTCCAACTCAATCACTTGTACGAGTCTTTACTTGTACGAGTCTTTTCCTCAATCACCTACCTCTACTTTTGTTGATCCTGTGTCTATTAAAGTTCTCGTCGATCCAATAGGGTATATATTTGGTCAAGTAACCATTCATGAACCAACATCTTAGGCTGGACCATTTGTTCCAATTGCAACAACACCTTCTCTCGCTACCCCATCGATGTTCACAACTTCACCAGAGTCATATTTACATGGTGGCCCTAATCCCATTTGGTTATAAATATTTATCTGGAATTTTCTCTGGTACATCTTCAAACCCATGGAATTCACCAATGTCATTGTCTGGTATTGTAACTGGTACTTAGTGAGTACTAAACGATTTGATCCTTTATATCCATCATCAGGGCAATATCAAGTTGGTCTATCTGGGTCTATTCCATCCAGTACAATCTCAACTGGACTCCTTGCATTTGGAGAACAAAATTTTTCGTCTTATTATACTCCTCATGCTGGGGGAAAACCTATGGTAACCCACTTTGATAGTACTCCATCATTATTTGGTCATCCTAATGTTGAAATGAATGTTTTTCAATGGCAACCCACTCTGCCTATCCAACCACAAACGGTTGTACAATTGTATCAATTGGTTTAACCTGTTGCACCCACATCAACTCCAGTTGTTAATACATATTTACCCCTAGTACAGACTCAAACTGTTGTACCTAAACCATCTAAGGCGGGTCCTTCAACTCAATACTATCAAGTATTGGGCCCTCAGAATCCAACTCCTTCAGCTGGTTTACAGCAACCACCTATATCTGGAATCATTTATTCACAAGTTGGATTACCATATTATGGGATGTCGCAGCCACAACCAGATTATACCTATTCTCAACTTAATCCAAGTTATCCTAATTTGGGTTATAACATTGGTGGACAGACCCGTTGGCAACCACAGGCGCAAATGCCATAATATTCATTTCAACAAGTATCGTACATAGTTTTTGGTCAACAGAATCCTCAAGTGTTTTCTTATCAAAACAACCCCTATCTGGGTTACCAACAACAGATTCCTTATGCTGGTGCTCAAAGGCCTATTTCCCAAGAAATTACATCATACCCTGGCTATGCTCAACCCGACCTCAATCGACAGTTGTCCTTTATTGTAACTTTAGAGTTACTAGATTTAAACTAGCTCACCAATGACCCAATCAACTATGCTCCTTGGTGGCCGGTGATACCTCATAAATTACCCTCGGATATCCCTAAGTTCAATGGAAACCCTAGGGAAGACCCGTCGACTCATGTTATGACTTATCATTTGAGGTGTTCATCTAACTCCCTGAATGATGACTCTGTTCGACTACGTATTTTCCATCATACACTCATTGGTCCAGCCACAAAATGGTACATTGAGTTACCAAGAGCTTCTTTTGATAATTTCACTACCTTAGATACTATATTTTTTACCCACTTCCAGTTACCCATACAATATGAAACTGGAACAAAAATATTTACTAATTTTAAATAGACTAATGCTACTCACATTTATGATCATATTCATGAGTGGCGTCATCGTTGTAGAATGGTTAAGACATTTGTTCCTGATCATCGCCTTGTTGAGTGGTTCATTAAGTCCTTGTTACCATCTATTATTGAGGATGTGGCTAAGGGTGGCGTCATCACTAAAGAGCAGGTCATTTCTCATGCCCAATATTTAAATGTGATTTATACTTAGCCTGGCACACTCTACAAGAAAATTCCCAACGCGCTGAGATCTAATTTTACTGTTCCTCCTCCATCAAATGACTCTCATGCTAGAGATGGTATGATCAGTACTACAAGCACACATCACACTATTGCATCTGATCTTGTGCCTTCTTCCGAAATACATGTCATGTCATTTGACAAGGGAAAAAGAGACAAGCAACCTGGAAGTAAGAAAAAAGGGAAATCAAATAAAAAACAAAATTCTACCCCGCAGGAAAGATCATCTAATCAATCATCTAGAAATTGGAAATGTTGTTACCCTTTCATAATCTGTAATGAGGAACACTTTGTTCGGGATTGTCCTCACCGCGCTGAAGTCTAAAAAATGGTTAAGACCTCACATGGGTCAGCTGTGTTGATAGATATGTTTCCGAATCTGGACACAAATTTGGTTGCTACGGATCTAGATTCTAGTTCCCAAGTGCTTATGATATTTGTCATGAAGTCATTGACAAATGTTTTGGTGTCAACGCATAATAAAGATTATGGTAGTCAGGCCACTGATCAACTTACTACCTCAACCACGAATCCTTCCATGGAATCAATATCGTCGCCTGCTATTCCTGAATTGACAATCAAGCCACCAAAGGGAGTCATTCATAAATCGACATTTAATGCTCAAGCCAGAGCTACTCAAAATTATAACATAGTTGAAGATTGTGCTCAATCCCCTTCAGCTATGTCAACACTTGAGGTGCTACAAAATTGTCCCTCCCAGAAACAGGCTTTGTTTTCAGAAATTGGTGGAATTGATCTGACTGATTCTAATCTTGTAGTATTTAATCATACAGGCTATGTGCCGCAATTAACAGCAAAATTGGCATTCTCGATCCAAGTAAATGTTCTCAATCACCTTGTTCATCATACTATTACTGATGAGGGAGCATCTACATGCATTATTTCTCTAAATTATTGGAAGTCACTTGGCTCGCCATGCCTAACTCAATCACCAACATCGTTGAAATCTTTCGACGGATGTACATATAAGCCTTGTGGTATTATCAATAACCTGCATGTTGAACTAGGGGGAAAAATAGTGAATGTTGAAGTTGAGGTCGTTGACAGAACCCTTGACTACAATATTTTACTTGGAAGGCCACAGTTATATGCTATGACTGCGATCGTCTCTACATATTTTAAAATGATCACCTTTACATAAAGGTGTTATCACAGCCATCAATCAATTATCATTATTTGCCTCCAGTTCCCAGGTAACTGGAAGTATTCCGTTAGTTCACGCACCCCAACTCGCACTTCATAAAATTGGCATAGGACTCTTCAAGGATTCCACTCTCATGGGAACCTTTGCATTACCCTCGCCTTCAACGTCAGCATAAATTGCAAGTATAGGGACCTACTACATGATCTCTTCCACTCCATCTGGATTAAGGAAGAGAACAGATGATTCTGAAGTTGTTACGTTGGATGAGTTTCCTCTGCCAAGCCCCATTGAGCTGGCATAGAAATCAATATATCTGGCTTGGGCAGCGAATCCGAAATCATTGTCATCGGTCATTTGGGTTGATCGTTCATTAGATTATGGTACTCCATATGATCCTTTTTCCTCAACTTTCTTGAAAGATGAGAATTTTCTGGAAACCACAATGTCAGAAGGAGAACCATGGGAATATTATCATCATCATTCCCATCTTCTTGATTATGAAGAAGATAATCTTAGTGAACTATATCACCCATCGATCAAAAATTTATTTTCGAATTCTTTTCCTATTAATGCAATCGATTCTGAGCGAAATTTTTCAAATATTGAAGAAACTATTTCTATCGATATTTCGACCAAACCCGGCGTTGTAGAAAAAATTCATGTCGGCGTATCTTGTTCTCCATCAAAACTCGAAACATATCGCTCTCTCTTTCGTGAATTCCGTGATGTATTTGCTTGGTCTTACGAGGAAATGTCAGGCATAGATACTAGTATCGTTGAACACACTATTAATATGTACACTGATGTCAAGCCGGTACATCAATTCCTTCATCCTGCTCATCCAAAGATGGCCATTTCCATTAAAGTAGAAGTTGAAAAAATTTTGCGTGCTAGTTTCATTTACTTTATTCTGCTAACTGAGTGGGTTTCCAACATCGTTCTTGTTATGAAAAAACAAGGAACCATCAGAGTGTGCGTCGATTATCGGGATGTCAATCTTTCTTGTCCAAAATACAACTATCCTACTCCCTTTATAGACCAAATTATTGACGATTGTGCTGGATGTGAAATATTTTCATTCATGGATGGATTTTCTGGCTACAATCAAATCAATATCCACCTAGAGGACCAATATAAGACAACATTCATTTGTCCCTGGGGCACATTCGCTTATAGGAAACTCCTGTTTGGTTTAAATAATGTTGGGGAAACTTTCCAGAGAGAAATGGATTATGCTTTCAATGACATCAAGCACATTTTTCAACTGTATCTAGATGATTTACTCATGCATTCACGAAATTGGATTGATCACACGATGCATTTGAGAGCTATATTTTTACACTGCCGACACTACAAAATATGCCTCAATCCATATAAATGTGTGTTTTGTGTTGGTTCTAGTCATTTGCTAGGGTTCGTCGTCTCAAAAGAAGGAATTCGAATAGACCCATTGAAGGTCCAAGCCATTCTTGATTTGCCCGAGCCATCAAATTTGCTTCAGTGACAGAAACTTCAAGGAAAGGCTAACTTCCTAAGGAGGTTCATACCCAACTACGCCGAAATGGCTAAAGGATTTACTCGACTCTTGAAAAATGGGATTTCCTTCCATTTGGACCAAGTTGCGCAAGCTTCTTTTGATGTTGTCAAGGATACTCTTGTCCAGGCGTCATTAATGTATCCCCCTAATTATCAAAGTGATTATTTCTTATATATTGCCGCAACTGATATGACCATTTTTATGGTATTGGTCCAAGTAGAAAATGGGATAGAACATTCGATCTATTATTTGAGTCATAATCTCAATGATATGGAATTGAATTATTCGTACATAGAAAATCTTGCCTTGGCAGCTATTTAAGCTGTCCAAAGATTTTGTCACTATATCTTGTTCCAAAAGACCATTGTCATTTCGGATTGCAACCCTATGACTTATATTTTATCACGTCAATTGCTGGGGGGAAAGTATTCAAAATGGATTGTCATTTTGCAGGTTTTTGATTTGGAATTCATCAAATCCAAGTCAAAGAAGTATTTATTTTTTGCTGAGCTTCTATGTGACCTTCCCTCTGATAGAACTGCTACTACGTCGGAACCATCAATTCCTGACGAGTCTCTATTTATGATCAGATCATCTGATCCTTGGTATGGGGATTTTATCATTTATCTCCAGACCCATAATTTTCAGCCTAATACCTCTCACTATGACCAACGACATATTCGACACCAAGCCAAAAATCATATGATCGTCGGTGATATACTTTATTGTCGTGGTTTCGCTACAATTTTAAGAAGGTGCCTCACTCAAGAGGAGGCTGAAAATGTTTTAAATGATTTTCATGCTAGGGCTTGTGGTGGAAACTTGTTTGGATACGCTATCGCGTAGAAGATACTCCGTGCTAGTTACTTTTGGCCTACCATATTTCACGACTGCATCCTCACGGTCAGAAGTTGTCATGCGTGCCAGATATTTGATCGTAAAATCCACAAACTGCCAACGACAATGCATCATGTTGTCTCTATGGGACCATTTTAAAAATGGGGCATTAACTTCATGACTTGTAACCCTCGTTCGTCCGAGGGGCATGGTTATATTACTTTCGCAATAGAATAATTTACCAAGTGGGTTGAAGCGATGCCTACATTCAACAACACAGGACAAACAACTACATTGTTTTTCTTTAATCATGTCATTGCATAGTTTGGGGTCCTACAGGCTATAGTCACAGATCATGGTAAGAATTTTTTTAATCACATGATGAATGAATTGGCTACCAAGTTAGGACTGTCTCATGATTGTTCTGCTCCTTATTATCTACAATCAAATGGAAAAGTTGAGGCTATTAACAAGAATCTTAAATGAATGCTTCAACAAATGATAGGAGTTCATAAACGAAACTGGCATTTGATCCTGTCATTAGGGGAATTTTGAGGTTTAAAAGGGCATTCTAAAGAAATAATAAAATAATAGCTAAACCAATAAAATAATATTTATGAATTTGTAATTCAATTTTTGCACCAAAATCTATGTAACCATGGTTAAATTCAATTCAAAAGTTGTACCAAAATAAAATCAATAAAAAATTGTATTGATGTGACTATAAATAAGAATGATATTTTCAAGAAAAATTCATTATCATTGCACAACTAATGCATTTGTCCTTTGTACTTAGATAACATTAAATGAAATATAAATATTAATTCATAAATTCTTAATTATAGAATATACTATTAATTAAAATTTATATTATTTAAATTATATAATAACATGTAAGTAATATACTATATTAAAATCATATAATATAATATAATATATGAAAATAATATAATATAATATATGTAATATATTGTTTTATGTATATATTTTATATTACATATTGAATTGATTTGATTTATAATATTGGAATGACAATAATAATATTTTATTCAAAAAGTGTGAAATGACATTTATTATGAGTACTTTACTTTATGACTTTAAAAGTACTTAGAGCACTACCATGGTTAACCATGAGTTTTTATCCACCATTAAGAATGCGACAATACCTTTAACTCAAACAATGCCACCTCAACCATTAGGGATGATGTCATCCCCTAAAATGTGATTGGTTCTCATAAAGTGAATTTTGATTTTAATTTTTCCTTAGGAGGCCCATTTTAGACCTCAAAATTCCCACACTGACTCAGCCTTGTGGGCGTACCGAGTTTCAGTGAGAAATGCAATTGGATTTACCCCATTTCAATTGGTGTATGGTCTTGAAGCTATCTTGCCAATCCAATGTGAAATACCGTCGTTAAAACTCGTAATCGACTTGTTACCTAACACCTCAGATGAAGAGGCGCATATTTTTAATGTAATGTCCCGTGTGTGGGTAGGGCCCGCAACCATGTGTTTGGGGTCTGTGTAATGAGGGGTACTGCGCGAGGGTCCCCACCCTCAGATGCTCCGATGGGACTTAAGACCCCACCCTTAACACCCTGGGATGCCGCCCTCACTAACAGTCTAGGCTTTTGGTGTAGTGGTTGGGCCTTTATGGTATCAGAGTCGAGGTCTCGAGGTCGAGACTCACGAAGCGTGGTGGGCTGTAATGTCTCGTGTGTGGGTAAGGCCCACAGCCATGTGTCCGGGGTCTGTGTAATGAGGGGTACTGCTCGAGGGTCCCCACCCTCAACACCTTGGGATGTTGCCCTCACTAACAGTCTGGGCTTTTGGTGTAGTGGTTGGGCCTTTAAAGATGTCCCTTTTTCAGACATGTCACAAGTCTATTCCAGAGATAGACTGTGGGGGAATTTTCCAGATATGTCACCTCTAAAGAGAGGGTGAGATCCAGAGGCTAACTGGCCCTTCACAGACTCTGTCTATAGCTATGTGAGAGTTCCTATTAGGAAAAGCTACTCTATTGAGAATGTCTCAAGATAGAGCTACAGTAATAAGAAAATGCATCAAATGGAAATAGCAGTGATTCGTTAACACATAAAATGCCAGAGAACCTAATGGTCATCACATTATGATAGAGCAACAAATAAGAATACAAATCCTTGAGGAAATGATCACTCAAGAAAAGCATTGGAAGCCTCAAGAAATCTATACATACAAATATGAAGAACATTGCTGAATATATCAAGCCCTAGGCCATGACTACACAATTACTTGAGAGAATGCTGCATAAAAAATAGAAATACAATGATATGAAAATGATAGGCTCAAATAATAAGGGGGAGCATTATCTCAACCCCTGAAAATACAATACATCAATCCTCTAAAAGGATTGGCTGAAATCTATACAAAAAGGCATTTTGCAAAAATGCTAGAGTAGCTAGGTAGCAGCTACTCAAGAACTGGAAATGCATGGAGAAGGCTGAAAATAGCTGTTGTAGATGAAGAGACCTTCTCCAATGAAAATCTAAAGTGAAAGGCTGATCCTTTCACCCAAGACTTCCCCTCCAAAATCTGCTAATCTCTCACAACAAATCTGCACCAAGAAAAACGTTGTCTAAGAGAGGGACTGCACTGCCAATAATGGTATGTGGTTGGCCTGATGGAAAAGATGGTGGGATATGCTCAAGAACCACCATTGCTGATCCTCCAATGAATAGAACCTCTCCCCACTCGAAAAAAATCTCTGGATGGTGTGTGGAAACCTCCCCAGCAACACCCAACAACATTGCACAATATCTACTGCAGAAACTGCGCTGATGTAGATGGCTGAAGCTAATGGCCTGAATGCCGGAATATGGAGGATGAGTGCAATCCTTCATGAGCTACTCAAGAAGGAGAGGAAATCCTCAACAGGACTCCCTCGTGCCCGAAGGCACTACAACTCTGCTGAATAGCAAGAGGCAGCAACAAGTCTCCAAGACTTGGATGTAAAAATGATCAAAGATGTGTACAATGGCTACCTTGCTCTTCTTTTATACATTTAGCTTTCCCTCCATGGACCCTATTTCGAATTAGGGTTTCCTCTTCTCTAGAATCTTCCCTCCTACGTTGTCCCACATAGTGCTTTCCAACTCATGCCAACGCAGTTTGACTTGGTCAACCTTGGCCAAGCATGTTTGCAAAAACCTCCTTTCATACATGGAGGTGTGAAATCCAACTCTAAAGTGATCCTCTTTCATACTTAGAGGATTTTTATTCTCTAATCATGCAAATAATGGGTCCCCTACCCATTTTATTCATCTCTTTAACAAACTTTAATGTCCCATAAAATTTGGGACATTACATTTAACCTCATCCATCTTGATGAAACGTGTCGTGAAGCCCAATTGGCCAACGAAGTGCATAAGAGACGTATAAAGGTGAAATATGACAAGCATGTCCAGCCTCACATTTTCTCAGAGGGTGACTTGTTCCTTCTTTATGATCAGGAAGCTGATGTAATAGGTACAGGAAAATTTGAGCCATTATGGCATGGCCCCTATATTGTCAAAAGAGTTCTTACTAAAGGTTCCTACGAGTTGGTGGATTACGATGGAATTCTATTGGTGCAACCCTGAAATGGGTTGTATCTGAAATGTTACTATGCTTAATCATGAGCGTAGTAATTTTTTTTGTATTATATTGTATATATATGTTGTTGATTTGCATTCACTATCTTAGTTTTTTTTTTAGAGTTTTATTGACATTAGTAATCCACTTTACATTTCATCGCAGATGTATGAATCTTTGGAACCATTTATTGGGTATGCTGATGGAGCTAGTCGTAGTACGCAGAATCTATCCTCTGCAGTGTGGGCTATTTTCGCTCTGAATGGTGAGTTAGTGAGTTTTCAAGGGATCTATATTGGTCGATCTACAAACAATATTGTTGAGTATAGCGCATTGATTGAACTTCTCTATGATGCCATTTCATTTGGTATTAACTGCATCATCATAAGGTTAGACTTACAACTTGTGGTATTACAACTTACTAGTGTTTATACTGTTAGAAATCCAACACTGCATCGTATATTCCTAAGAGTTCGACTTTTGGAAAGACACTTTTATTTTATTCAATATCAACACATTTCCAGAAACTTGAACACATTGACTGATTCTTTAACGAATTTTGTTATAAACAGGCATTTGCAACATATGTAAAGATACATTCACATAATTGAATAAGATTTCATAATAAACATAGGAAAACACTGAAATCAAATAGATAGATAGTTATAGGTTTTTACAAAAAATTGTGCCCAAGACACATTGGTCATTTGACCTCAAAATGTATGCAACATGTCAAAATTAAACTAGTGATGCTCATGATAACATGCTATCGATCTAGATATCCTACATAGTAACTACATCTAGCGGTTAGGAACGTCAATAGTGTGGCATTGCAATCGCATGGGTAACTCTTTGATCCGACAATCCAGAATCTCGAAGGTCAATCCCTCTATGTGTTGTCGAAGCTTAGCAAGAGTCTCAGCCATGTCTAAATCCTAACGGACTTCTCTCCTGACAACCCTCTCTGCTAGCTCATCTGCTCCATGCTCTGGTTCCTCCATTGGTTGAACTCGACCCACGTCTGCATTACATAAAAACTTTAGTTTAGTCTTGGGAAAACATCAAAATACAAAACATGTATAGACCTTATAAAAATCAAAAAACATGGTCAAAACATTCTTACTGATTGCACCCCATTGAGCGCCTTATGGTAAATCTAAGTTTGGATCTCCTCAGAAATCGATGCCTGCATGTGAATACTCATCAATGGCCATAATCTGTCACCTGAACCAGGCGAAGAATGCAGTCAAGAACACAATGGATGATTGGCCTGCATATCTAGCCATCAGTTCTACCCATCTATGCATCCTTGGATCTCTAGGGTTAGATACACCCAGTGTCACATGCTGAGGTTGCATCAATGGAATCCACTCTAAGGCAAAAGAAATGAGGATCGAACCATAACTGAATTTTTTATTCCTTCCTCCCTTTGCCTTGCTTAGTTCTTATTTCATTTGAGAGAGTACATCTTCAGCACAGTTGAAAATTGTTGGTTCCATGTACTCTAGCGCATACTACATATAAGATATGTTCGCTACATATCTAGTGTAATGGTACCAGCAAGCTTTGCGATCATGAATAATATGGTTCTCAAAGGAAAACCACGAATTTCACAAATGTTTATTTTCCCATCCTTGCTAGGCTCTGCCCCTGGATAGAAATGTTGCAAAATATAGTCTCTCATTGTCTCTCCTTCGAGAGAAGACCCAGAGAGAGAAATGGGTAAGCCTCTCCTCGACAAGGCTATCATAAAATATATTTCCTCCACTGTAATTGGAACCACTTTGTTCCTGATGTGAAATTCCTCAATTTTCGGATCCCATGCATGAACAAGGAACTCCAAAAGTTCCATTTTTTTCCTCATACCTAATAAGCGGAAGTACTTTAATAACCCACAATCTCTTAGGGCTCTTACAGTACCTGGATCATTAAGGTAAATCATGTTTTGTTCTTCATGCTCTCTTTCTCTCCAAGTAATTGTCATTCTAGTTCGATGAATCCCTGAAACATAACCATAAGACTCATTATACTCCTTTTCATGAAAAAAAATAAGCAAAATTTGGGTACAATGCAAGAATAAAAAATGAGAATTGCACCCAATGTAGTCTCGGTCAATAGATAGTGTGTTGCATATGCACCTAGGCTTTATTTTGAGTACATTCCAACACAGTTTTCGATGCCCAAGGGTGTGTTTCCCTCTCTTGAAAAATAATTTACTCTAAGGGGCCCAAATCCCTAAATATTTGCAATGAAATGACTACTGAAAGAAATAGGGGGTTTATGGCATCAACCTGGATGAAACGGTGATGAAAACCATCCGTAGAATCGATTACAATCAACAGCTAAAGTTCAGGGGCAAAAACATGTTTAGAGCTCCAAAATGAAAATGGTAACTTCCAAATGGTAAAAATGAATAGTAAAACTCTTTTAATTAGACATTTGATTATTTGAAAATAATATTTATTGCTGTGACTATGGTTTTATTCAATTTTTATCATGAAACTGGTATTTTTAATCCATTTGATGTTGTTTTGAATAGGTTTGCAACTGATGAGCAGATTAGTTGTGCACATTTATTCCAAGAATGATTTGACCACAAAGCATAATTTTATCCTTATTTTTTGAGCTTCGATAAAAACAAAAAAGGACTTGAAGCGCACTTTTATCTCTTTTTCGAGCTTCAATAACAATAAAAAAGGAACCCCTAGATTCTTCTTTTAGCTCTTTTCAGACTCCGATAATGTGAAAATATTTCCAAGCACTTGTATTTTCGATCCCGTAAAAGTAAATGAATTGATATCTACTCAATACATGTTTAACCATTTTCCGAACTGAGATATATTATTTACGAAAAAGGAATGCCTTAGTCGAACATCGCTAGGAGGTTCTCTCAGATATTATTTTGTACTTTTTCAGATCTGAGCGACAACTTTATGAAAAAGTACCTATGGAGTTTTCTTCTGTCCTTTTTTTCAAACTCTCTAAATATGAAAAAGGACTGGGCTGTCACTGCCATTAGGCTCGTTAAAAAATAAAATAGTGATGGGCTTATCGATCATGGCAAGAATCGAGTTTCATTCATCGCTAGACTATTAAATTATTAAATAGTGATACATTATTCACCCAAAGGGTTGAATTATAGATTAAGCATATGTTACCCTCCTCAAGCTTGTTAAAAAATAAAGAGGTACTGGTCGACAAATGACTCGGGAAAATTTGGGAAAGTGAATAGAACTTTTATGGTAGCAGGTCGCTCTTGAGCATGACACTTCACTCCATCATCGTTACTGTTTGGGTTGGGTAATGTGCTTAATGGTTCATTCATACCTATGATTCATCATACCTTCACTTCGGTTTTGGGTCAATGCTTCCAAATCATCTCAGTGTCACTGATATGTTCAAGAGAAGTCATATAGTGAATACTCATCTTTTTGCAATACTCATAAACCTTCATTCTCATGACAATCATCCCTGAACATTGCTATATCAAGTCACATTTTGTCTTTGAAATTAGTAACTCCCGTTTCACAAGAAAGTGGCTTCCTGTCGACGTCAAATCATCATCCAGGAAGTTCACTTAGAAACATAATCTTCTAGTACCATGAGGCTTGTTACAAATCGACAAGATCCTCGCCTCCAGACTTTTAACTAAAATATTTTGTTTGGCATTCGACATCAAATCATCTAATCACGGCTTACGAAATATAATATAGTACCTTGAGAGTCATTAACATCAATGGTGGCTCTCTCACATTTGTTAACAACTCACATCATTAACTTGTAATCAAACAATGTCTTCCCATTAGGGGAAATTTGAGGTCTAAAATGGGCCTCCTAAGGAAAATATAAAATAATAGTGGAAATAATAAAATAATATTTGATGACATCATCAAATTTTAGAGGGAGAAAAGAAAGAACTACTTTTTCAACTTGTATTTTCAACTTATCTCCCAAATTATTTACTCAAATTTCGAGCAGGAGTACTCGTTAGATGAAAAAATTAATTCCTCATATCACATTTTTCATGTATTTCTCATTTTTTGCTTAGTAGGGTCCATCGAAAGTATGCAACATGGGTATTCCTTGGATGAGGAATTAAATTTTTCATCCAAACAGTACTCTCGCTCGAAATTTGAGTAAACAATTTGGGAGATAAATTGAAAATACGAGTTGAAAAAGTAGTTTTATTATTTTATTATTTTTTATCTTTTTACCCTTTTACTTAAAAAATAGTGAATCACCCCCCATGGTTGACATCATCATCTTAAATCCTATTGGTTCTTATAAATTTTATTTTGGTTGTACATTTTTCCTAGGAGGCCCATTTTAGACCTCAAAATTCCCCTAATGCATGTTCGACTACAAATCATATATTCACATGGCTAGACTTGTACCCGAACAATCGGGTGAATGAGATAAGAAGTCCCCGGATCTAGTTTTAGCCATCTGGGCTATGATTTTAGGATTGCTTTACACATCATATGTGCGGTGACTTTACATATAGATCGTCATCCGAACATGCGCCTTTATCTGTAGGCATGTCTGTATTGGGAAACATTCCAATGTAGACGACTTTCTGCACTATGTACATGTTATTAGATAGTTTATGTGTTGAGCATGGGAATCCCTCCCTCAAAAATTCGTGATCAAGAGGATATATCATGATGTAATGTATTGTAAGATTGATGTAGGTCGCCACTCTGCTTCAGTTCCAGCCTATCACATCGTAAATCATCTCATTCAAAAAATATTGTTATTATTCTGACTTCATGCTTTAGGGGGCAGCTATTATAGGTCAATTTGGGCATCATTCCCAATGAATTGGTGAAACTGGACATCATCCCTAGAAATAGGGTCTATCATCCCCTATCATGTTAGTTTCTACATGCCCTAAGACAAGAATAAATCATTCATGACTTCTATTGCAAGGTTTCCAAGGTTTGAAGTATATGTCATATCACTTATGAGCTCACCAACGCTGCCTCTCAAGGGACTAACTGTGTTGCATATGTAGTTACCTCCTTTCAAGGGTGCTTTGCAAAGAACTTACCAACATTCAAGAGTGTGATGGTCAAATGGGAGCGAAATTCTCATTGTTCTGGAATCTCCACATGGCCAGTGCCATCTAGAAGAGTCCATATGTGTCAAACATCAAATCCATGTGTCCATCTAACACCTCTAAGCTTAGGAACATGTCTTTCCTATTATTAGAAAGTCGTTGCTTGAGAAACTACCTTCAGTTTCCCTATAAATTGAGCACAGATCCTAGTGCTAGGAAAGGAAGAAATTTGGTAAAGAAATGTTGTTGGATTCTCAATTGAGAGAGTGATAGAAGTGATATGATACTAGTGAGATGTTGATTTTGATGAGGTTGGGATGATGCTGGAGCTGGTGACATCAAATCGATCATTGGTTGTAACCTCCTCTTTCTACTCATTAATAAATATTATTGTTCATTTTCCCATATATGTATATGTTTATGTTCCTATTTCTCATATGATGGACTCTTAACTGATATATATGTTTCATGTTCAATCGATTTCAAGGATTAAGATAAATAGGCATCTGTATATTGCAATATCTTTTCTTTTTAGTGTTTATACTTGTAGGAACTAGTATGGCAATCTAATTTGGATTGGAAGCTACATCAAAAGCAATAGAAGGAGAATAGGAAGTGCTTGGATCACAAGTAGGTTCCTCTATCGTTTTGTGTCTCTATTTACTCTTAGAGAAAGTGTTTGTAAAGTCTTTGATCTGTTGTTCTAAATGCATAGCACCACATTTAGGGAATTTTATCTATCCGTAATTTATATTTCCACATAACAAGAGGTTTGCAATTCAGAATCATAAGTTTGGTAAAGGTGAATATTTGAATAAATATGCACAGGTTTGTCAAGGCCAAGTCATGTATACACGTGGGTACAAAGAATCAAAGTCATGTATATGTTGGCTCTCTAATTTAATAATATCAAGGGTCTTTACCAAGGCATTAGCCAACAATATTGAGTGTAGTGATAGTTGTTTGATCCCGTCCAAGATTACTACCAGCACTAGTGTGGTTTTGGCCCATGGTATTGAATAAGGTTCAAGCTATATAAGGAGGAGAAGATCAAAGTGTGAAAGTGTGCATGTGAAAGGGGTTTTGATGAATATTTAAATTTGAAGTATATTTGCATTGTAAGGGTTGTAGTTGACATATAGATGTGAAACAATAATGCACCCATGAATACAATGATGAATCATGATATTTAGACCTGGAATGACTATGTAAATATTTGCATGAACTATTTATGATTTGTTTAGATTTGTGGCTTGGCACATGTTTGTTGTAGTGAAGGGTATGATCTAAGTAGTTTGAAGTTTTGAGTATTGTGCAATCTTAAATTATTTATAGATCTATATGTGGGTTCGACACAAGGAAGGTGCGTATACACATGGGTTTTGTTCTGCAAAGTTGCATATATATTCCGTAATATGTTGAGATCTGTACACTATTTGGGTTCGGGATAAACGCTTACATACGCGAATAAATCTTCTAGAAGGCGTGTATGCAAACTAGGTTTTACTGATGAATGCTAAAGAAAATGTATGATCAAATTTGTTGTGTTTCTACTATCTGTCAATGATGTATTCACATAGATCTGCGTTGTTTGAGTATTGATAATGTTGCTAGTTGACTGTGATGAAAGATCAATGATTGGTTGTTTGATTGGTGATTCAGTGATTGATTTGGTATAGTTATATGTTTCAATTGTGATGTATTGAAGTCGGTGGATCCAGTGAAAAAATTTATGAAATAGTTTGCGGTGGTGTTGAGGGTTGGAGCCTTCAGTAAGGAAGATGAAGCTTCCTACCAGTAGTAGTTGGTGATCGGATCAAGGGGGTTGAAGTTCCCCTCTAGTGGTTGCTGGTAAACAAGATCAGGGGGTTGGAGCTCCCTTCCAGTAGGAGCTGAAGAATAAGTGAAGGTTGTAGCCTTCAGCAGGTGGGTGCCTGCATACTAGCATGAATCTACACTAGTACATGAATGTAAGAAGTTTTTGATGTTAATAATATTGAAGACTGAGATGAAAACAACAGTGCTTTTCTCCCACATTGGGTTTCCACCTTAAATCCTGGTGTTCATGTGTGTTTCTTATGTGTGATGCTTTATTCTATTCTTAATGCACATGCTTACTGCTTATCAAATACCTGATGAATCTCTTACATTCTGGTTAAGTTAAACAAATAAAGAATTAGCAATTTTACAAGTTTACTAAGGATACACTAGTTTCTCTTATAACAGTTGTGTACATACTCAAGTTGGGCTTATTAAAGTCACGTACATATCTCACAAAAGAAAATTATAATTGTGAGTTTTAAATACTGTTTCACCGCCTCCCCCTCTCATTATTTTTCCCAACAATTAGTTTCACAACAGGTCCTTCAGAAGAAGCTAGATCGCTTGAAGGAAGACATACCAAGATGAGAAATCAAGACAGAAAAACATCTATCATACCACCACTCTTCAACGGAAATAATTTAATATTCTAGAAGACAAGAAAAATATCTTATCTTCAGTCTCTTGGAGAAGATTTTTGGGCAATTTTTGAAGAATATTACCAATATCCGGTCGTAGTTCCCACAGATGCAGCAAAAAAGAAGACACACGAAACCAATGCGAAAGTTGTCAATGCATTATTGGGAAGCCGGACCAAATACGAATTTTTCAAAGTTATGCAGTTAAATACAACAAAGGAAATACGGGACAAAATCATCCTAAGATATGAAGGCGATAACAAGGTAAAAAGTGCTAAACTCCAAACTCTCAAAATTCAATATGAAAATCTAAGAATGCATAATGATGAAATTTCTATTTTCTTTCTACGTCTAGATGAAATTGTAAATCCTATGAGAAATCTGGGTGAAGACATAAAAGACACAGCTTTAGTAGAGAAAATATTAAGATATCTAACTCCTACATTTGAGTCAAAAGAGTCTGTAATTGAAGAGAAGCAGGATTTGCAAACTCTTATTATTGTTCAACTTCATGGGATCCTGACTACTTTTGAAATGAGAAAGGAGGTCCCTCAGAATTTATAGAAGCCTCATTTAAAGCAACTATAAAAGGAAAGGAAAAGGAATAACACAAGGGATCAGGGTATGTATCAGAAGAAGATGAGGTATATTTTGTAAAGAAACTTCAACTCAGCACTGAAAGGTTCAGAGGTAAGATTCCCTTCCAATATTTTTCTTGTGGTAGATTTGTTCATTATGATGCTAAATGTTCTCATAAGGATAACCATGACAAGGGGAAGGATATTGCAAAGGTAATATGAGACGATTTGAAAATAAGAAAATTTATTATACTCATGAAGATAGTGATGGCTTGTTAAATAGTGAAGAAGGAGAATCTGATCAAGATCTTAAATTACTCATAGAATTTGAGAAAAACACTAATGAGTCTAATAATAACTTTATGGATGCTTTAGAGGAAAAATATTTCTTTGAAGAAATGAATCAACTCAAGATATGCTTGGAAGAAAACAAAGTAGCCATATATACTCTAAAGAATCAACTCATAGAAAAGGAAAAGCATAATGAGAAGTTAGAATGTGAAATAGTAAGTCTAAGAAAGGAATTTGAGAAAATAAAAACTCTAAATCTTAGATTTTATAAAGGATCTAAAACATTAGATGAAAATAAACTTGACATAATGATGTTTTGGAATTTTTGGGTGATAATAGTGGCTCCACTTGGGATGGTGTGCCCCTGTGGTACACCAAAGAACTTGTAGTTCCAGTGCCATCCATCTTCTTGGAAATAAAAACTCTGAAATTTATGAAAACTTCGCCAAGCTCTTATGGCCTTCACCTCGGGCTCAAGCTTGATGATCATTGTAGAAGAACCAAATTTTTACCTACTGAAAAAATGCTCAGTCAAATTTGAGCTTATTCACACACTCCTACCTACCCTAACAGCTGCAATCTCCACTTTAACTCAAACAACTTGAAACTTCCAATGAAGCCAATCATTTCTCTTATCTGACATTTGAAATTATTGACTGCACTTGAACCAAAAATAAAAATGATATTGGAATGACCAAGGCAACATAAGATGCATCTTATCTTCATAATGAAAATATAACTGGAAATCTGGACTATAGAACCTTTCCATGTAGTCAGCTATAGGGTCAAAGAAGACATGATCTGTTTGATGTTTCTCACAATATTGTGCAGCTTTAGACAACTTATATATGCTTTGATCAACCACATAAGACTTTAGTTGTGTGCTATCAAACTGTTGTTCAAACTGATTTTCAAAAACAATGTATTCTTCCTCAATCTCAAAGGAGAAAGGTAGCAACACTCTCTCTTTGTTTTGTGGCATTAACAACTTTAGGAAAGACTGATCTTGATCATGAAGCCTATAAGGTTGAATTTGATCTTCTAAAACGGCAATGTCCTTTTCAATGTTCTTAGCAACTTTATCCACAAATTGAATCTTAGCTTCTGTCTTGCACTCAGATGATTTTAGATTAGAAGACAAGGATAAAGAAAAATTTTCACCCACTTCTTCCTTAGTGTGATCATTATTTGATATAGGCTGATATAAAGGAAGAAATGAAAAATCAACACTTTCCTTAACTTGAGGGTTATAGAAACTATCTTCCAATATTTCCTTTTGTTGTTTGCAATGATTCTCATACTCCTAATGATCAAAAGACTAACAAGTCTGCTGCAAATTTCATCAAAATCAGAGGATGTATCATAATTTTCATAAATAAACTCCTACTAGGTTTCATTTTCATCTATGAAAGAGGCTATCCTTTCTTCTTGGTGATGAAAGGGATTGTCATGAAGGGCTTCTAAAATTTCCTCATCCATGAACTCATCATCTTCATAACAATTCTCCAAATATTCAATAAAACTCGCATAGTGTTTACAACAGTCTTTGACCAGCAATAAAGAGGGATGACACTCTTCATACATCTCATAAAATGCAACATGGAAATCAACAAGAGAATATAATGAACCATTTGGCAAGCTTTCATACCAAGACCGTGCTTTTCCTTCCAAAGTGACCATAAACATCTTCATGAGACAATCCTCAGGGAACTGAACCTTAATACTGTGTACATGCATATGAAATCTAACCAAATGAACATCATCATTGTCTTTCTTTTCATCTTTGAATATAGGAAGATCAGTTAACCATTCAACCTTTGGCATAGGATTTGGAAAACCAGGGATATGAGACCGATTCATAAGGGCATACTTGGCATTTATTCTTGCAATGGAACTCATCTTGAAACTTCATCAAGCTATTGATCTTCAAGCAGTGGAGTCACCTTCCAATTTGAAAATAGTTACCGATGAAACAGGAACTATTACCTAAAAAACGGGAACTATAACAAAAAAAACATAAAAAAACCATGAAAAAACAACTCGAAAATGAAAAGTTGTATTCTCGAATAACCTTCTTTTTTTTCGGGGTAAATTTTTAACATTTTTAAAATTGCAAGTAAAAGTCAATTTTTTTGGGTGTAAAAAACACTCTCAAAATGAAACACTGTATTGTGGAATAACCTGGTTTTTTTTTTCGGAGTAAATTTTTGATATTTTGAAAAATAGAAGTAAAAGCCAATTTTTTTTGTGCAAAAACCACCCCGAAAATGGAAAGTGGTTAAACAAAAATTTTAGAATAATAAAAAATTATATTAAAATTAAAAATAATAATAATAATAATAATAATAATAATAGAAAAAAATAATAATAATTGCAAAAACAACAAACTTCATTATATTTTTTTAAATTAAATAAAAAATTAGAATTCAAACATTAAAAAAACCTAAAATTGAAGAAACAAATATAAAATTAAAAATTCATTATATTTTTTTAAATTTAAAAAAAAAAAAATTCAAACATTAAAAAAAAACCTAAAAATTTAAGAAACAAAAATAAAATTAAAAAAAAAAAACATTTTAAAGATTAAAATTTAAAAATATATAGAAATTAAAAAAAAAAAATTATTAAATTAAAAAAAAAAAAAAAAAACAAGTTTAAAAAGGAAGGAAATTATAAAAACTAAAATATACAAATTAAATTT
Source organism: Pinus albicaulis (assembly GCA_034641835.2). NCBI lineage: Eukaryota > Viridiplantae > Streptophyta > Pinopsida > Pinales > Pinaceae > Pinus > Pinus albicaulis. The sequence continues at coordinate 856,040,593 of CM076580.1, read as the reverse complement.
TAAAAATAAAAAGAAAATGTTTATTAAATTAAAAACAAAAAAAAATTTAAAAAAATATATTAAATTTTAATAAATTTAAAACTTTAAAATAAAAATTAAAAAATAAAAATAAAAATTACAATTTAAAAAAACAAAGACATTATTTAAATTAAAATTAAAAAAAATGAAAAATTAATTAAAAATAAAATACAATAAAAATATTAAATTTCAAAAATAAATATTAATAAAAATTTTTTTTTTAAAAAATAAGCTAAATTTAAATTATAAAAAATAATATATATATATATATATATATATATATATATATAACAAATTAAATTAAAAAACAAAAGTATTAAATTTTAATAAATAAATTAATAAACAAATAAATTTTGAAAAAAAACAAAACAAAACAAAATAAAAAAACATTATTAAAATGAAAATTTAAAAGTCAATTATAAAATATAAAATTTTATGTAATTAAAAAAATAAAAAATAAATAAAAACGAAAATTTAAAAATAAATATTAAATTTAAATAAATTAAAAATTTATTGAATTTTATAAAATTAAATTAAAAAACTTAATATAAAATTTAATAATAAAGAAAAAATATGAAAAAATTAAATTAAAAAAAAAAAATCAATAAAATTAATATATATATATATATATATATATATATATATATATATATATATATATATATATATATATATATATATATATATATATATATATATATATATACAAAATCTAATAAAAAATAAGAAATTAAAAAAAAAAAAATTGTTTTTGCATTCAATATGGGTGGCGCCAACCAAGTGGTAGCTAAGGCCAGCCCCCCACCCACCCAACGGCCAGCCTCCACTGCCACGTGGGTGGGAGGCCAGTCGTTGGGCAGGTAGGGAGGCTGCAAGCAGTTCTCCACTCGCCACCCATACCAAATGCAAAAACAAATTTTTATTTTTCTATTTTTTTATTTTTAATTTAAATTTTGTATTTTTTTTTTAAATTTAATTTAATATTATATTTTAATTTTTTAATTTATATTTTTGTTATTAGATTTAATATTTGTTCTTTTGTTTTAATTTTATTTTTTATTTTTTATGTTTTTAATTTCAAAAAATTTAATTTTTTTTTGTTTTAATTTTAATTTTTAAATTTTAAATTTAATTTTTTTGTTTTTTTTTTTAATTTAATATTTTTAGATTAATTATTTTTTAAAATTTGAAATTTAAATTTATTTATTAAGTTTATTAATTTTTTTTTTTTAATCTTTTATTTTATTTTATTTTCATTTTTAAATTTTATAAATGGTTTAATTAAAAAAAAAAAAAAACAACAACAACAACATTAAATTTATAAATATTTGTTTTTTAATTATTTGCAAATGTTTTTTTTTCATTATTTTTTGTTTTTAAATGATGGGTTTTTTATTTTAAATTTTTCATTTTAATTTGCTTTTTGAATTTTAAATATATATATATATATATATAATTTTTAAATTTAAATTATTTTTTATTTTTGTATTTTAATTTTAATTTTGTAATTTTAATTATTTTTAAATTTTCTATTTTATCTTTTATCTTTTTAATTATATGGTTTTTTTAAATAACTTTAAAAAAAATGTTTTTGATGTTTTTTTATTTTATTTTTTTGGTTCAATTTTTGTTTTTTTTCTCATTTTTTTAATATAATTTTCGAATATTTATGTTTTTTTTGTTTTATTTATTTTTGCTTAAACTTTTTATTTTTACAAGTTAATTTTGTTTTTTTTTACATTTTTATTGTTTATATATATATATATATATATATATATATATATATATATATATATATATATATATATATATATTTTATCTCAGTTTTGTTTGTCATGTTTTTCTTATTTTATTTTTATGTTTTAATACCAACATGAAAATCACCACTCTAAAAAAAAGGTTGATGCTGCATCAATATGTTTCAAATTAGCATGAAAATCACTAACATTTTAAAACAAATATTCATACTTCATAAATAAAAATATTAAAGTGTCAAAAATATGCACAAAATAAAAACGAGTGATTCTGCATCACCACTTTTCAAAATCGGGTGCTTTTTTGCTACCAAAAAAAAGTAGGTACCAGTTTAGTTACCTATTTCATCAGTAACCATGTTTTTGTTATTTGATGTGTGGAGTTGCCAGAGCAAAAATACATCCAATATGTGCCTAAGTGTCTACTGCTCTCAAACCTTATAACTAATACTTTGTCGTTCTTCCCAGGGAAAATATACACCTTCGGTCCTCGGCAACAGTGCCAAAATGTTATCACAAAATTGGACCTGATAGGCTTCTAATCAAATCAATCTCATGTAACTGTTTCAAACAAATCTTTTGATTGGAGCTTAGGCTCCTCAACCTAAGAGGGCTCTCTCAAGGGTTAATGATAATGATAAAAATATAGATGGCTAACTCTATGTGGGGTAATAATCAGATAAATGACAAATGTAGGTTGAAAATCACATCAGCAAGTACACATTGGGCTTATGGAGTCAAAATAGTTTCAGTAAACCAATCCATCTACTTAAGATGGAAGTTGAGGCATATCAGAGTTTTAGTCAAGAGATACACATGTGAAACTGTAAAAAACACAATCAATTTGCCTATATAGGAAGTCAAAGCATCAAAGATGAATTTTCAGTAACATAGACACACACCATTGCAATAGGATAGTAAAAAGATGCAAGTAGAACAAGAACACACTAGAACTCCTTCTGAATCTCAAGTTGGCTAAGTAGAAATTTATGTATTTAGCTGAAAACCAGTCACTTACAATAAACATAGTCTTTTGCTAAAAAATGTCCAACCCTCAGCATATTTGAATTCTTGATCTTTTATAGACCATTTACAACATCAGATAACCTTATCTTATGCTAGATACATCGAACTCTTGACTCTTGACACCTTGCCTAACCATATGACATGGTATTTATTACAAAAAGACAGCTAATCTACTAAACAGTCCTATTACAAATAGGATTCAAACTCTTGATCACCTATGTATAACAACCTTATCTTAATTAAATTACATTTTTTTCCAAGTGTACTAACACATGGTCGAATCTAGATGCTAGGCTTCAGATCTTTATGACCATAATGTTGACCTCCATTAAAGTAGGAAACAGTCCCTGTTTTCTAGGTATAGGGTCCTTTGCACTCTTGAGACACTTTGACCATCATGAACTCATCATTTCGAGGTCCTTAGTTGTTAGAAATTACATTAACACATGCCAATCCTCCTCCTTAAGCTCCAGCTGTCCAAAACCATCTCCAAACTTTTCAAATGGGCTGTAATAGACTGTGCTATGAAAACAACACAATTTTGTAGCGCTACTCTTTTACCCTTTTTCCTTCAAAATCTTGACCTCTTTCCTCCAAAACTAACTCAATTATCTTTAAATATATCCTCCTCAGCAATTTCAGTTCTTGATCCATTATTTTACCCCTCAAAATTTGATGAAAAAGGGAAATAAAAAGCTGCTACAGCAGTTTCGTAGTGCTTTTCTCCCTTTTTACACTGTCTGCGCTACGAAACTTCTGAGTGAGCAGTTTTGTCAAAAAATTTCCAAAATGAAAATTGTACATGTGCCAAAAACTCAAAATAAACCTGATTCCATCATTTAAAAAACCATATCAACTGAAAAACACAGTCATTCCATTCTTCATGAGGTATTTCTTGCATATTTTTCCTGTTTTTTTCCTGAAAAATAGGTCTTGGGACAGAGCCTATATCTCCTAATATATGATGGATTTTATGAAACTTAAAGAGGTTTTTGTAGGCCATTATGTCTGAATAAAAACCTCTCTTGATGTTTTGAAACACATTTCCTGCTCTCCAGAAACGTCCTTTGAAAAACATGTGTAAAACAGGAAAATTATGTTTCTGAAAATAAGGCTTCAAAGAAAGCCTTGTATCTCCCAAATGATAACACCTATGAGAAAAGTGAGAGAGGTTTTTGTAGATGGGGCGTTGACGAAGACAAAATTCTTTCATAATTCCAAAACATGTGGCCAAAAACTGAACTTGAAGTTGACTGCTAAACATTCATGTACAGGACAGTTTAGTAACAACAATTTCATAGCGCATTTTAATTTATCAATTTCTGCCACCTCCTAATGAATTTGAAGAAACAGAGAGAGTTTTTTGTATTTAGGTCTGTTATGAAGAAAAACCTCTTTCATATTTCCAAAATTCATTTTTAGTTGTTTAGAAACCGCCTTTGAAGTTGAATTCTCAAAGTAAAAAAAAACAGAGTTTTGTTGTTTGTGCTATGAAACTATCAGTGCTTTTATAGCGCAAAGTGACTTTTTTGAACTAGTGGCACTACGAAAACGAGGTTTCTTGGCTAATTGAATAGTTTTGACATGAAAATTTTAGCAAATGACCCACAAATGAAAATGATGGATATTTGACATGAAGGGACTTCAAAGAAGACTTTATCATAACCTAAGGATCGGCTTTAAAATACAAAAATCTAGAACCTACCCTTGATCAAATCCTAAATTGAATTCTAAACCCAATTTTGAACCATGACCAAAAACAAACTTGACACAATGATGTTTTGAAATTTTTTGGGTAAAATAGTGGCTCCACTTGGGATGGTGTGTCCCTGTAGTACACCAAAGAACATGTAGTTCTAGTGCCATCCATCTTCTTGGAAATAAAAACTCTGAAATTTATGAAAACTTCGCCAAGATCTTATGGCCTTCACCTTGGGCTCAAGCTTGATGATCAATGTAGAAGAACCAAATCTGTACCTACTGAAAAAATGCTTAGTCAACTTTGAACTTATTCACACACTCCTACCTACCCTAACAACTGCAATCTCCACTTTAACTCAAACAACATGAAACTTCCCATGAAGCTAGTCATTTATCTTATCTGACATTTGAAATTCTTTACGACACTTGAACCAAAAATAAACATGATATTGGAATGACCAAGGCAACATAAGATGCATCTGATCTTCACAATGAAAAATATAACTGGAAATATGGATTGTAGAACCTTTCCATGTAGTCAGCGATAGGGTCAAAGAAGACATGATCTATTTGATGTTTCTCATGACACTCTACAGCTTTGAACAACTTATATATGCTTTGATCAACCACATAAGACTTCAGTTGTGTGCTATCAAACTGCTGTTCAAACTGATTTTCAAAAACAATGTATTCTTCCTCAATCTCAAAGGTGAAAGGTAGCAACACTCTCTCTTTGTTTTCTGGAATTAACAACTTTAGGAAAGAACGATCTTGATCATGAAGCCTATAAGGTTGAATTTTATCTTCTAAAACTTCAATGTCCTTTTCAATGTTCTTAGCAACTTTATCCATAAATTGAATTTCAGCTTTTGTCTTGCACTCAGATGATTTCAGATTAGAAGACAAGGATAAAGAAAAAATTTCACCCACTTCTTCCTTAGTGTGATAATTATTTGATGTAGGCTGATATAAGTGAAGAAATGAAAAATCAACACTTTCCTTAACTTGAGGGTTATAGAAACTATCTTCCAGTATTTCCTTTTGTTGTTTACAATGATTCTCATAATCCTGATGATCAAAAGACTGACAAGTCTGATGCAAATTTTCATCAAACTCAAAGGATGTATCATAATTTTCATAAATATACTGCTACTGGGTTTCATTTTCATAAAAGAAAGAGGCTATCCTTTCTTCTTGGTGATGAAATGGATTTTCATGAAGGGCTTCTAAAATTTCCTCATCCATGAACTCATCATCTTCATAACAATTCTTCAAATATTCAATAAAACTCACATAGTGTTTACAACAGTCTTTGACTAGCAATAAAGGGGGATGACACCCTTCATACATCTCATAAAATGCAACATGGAAATCAGCAAGAGAATATAATGAACCATTTGGCAAGCTTTCATACCAAGACCGTGCTTTTCCTTCCAAAGTGACCATAAAAATATTCATGAGACAATCCTCAGGGAACTGATCCTTAAGACTGTGTTCATACATATCAAATCTAACCAAATGTACAGTAGCATTGTCTTTCTTTTCATCTTTGAATATAGGAAGACTAGTTAACCATTCAACCTTTCGCATAGGTTTTGGAAAACCAGGGATATGGGACCGATTCATAAGGGCATACCTAGAATTTATTCTTTCAATGGAACTCATCTTGAAACTTCATCAAGCTATTGATCTTCAAACAGTGGAGTCACCTTCCAATTTTTTATTTGATGTGTGGAGTCGCTAGAGCATAAATACAGCCAATATGTGCTTAAGTGTTTGCTTCTCTCAGACCTTAGAACTGAAACTTTGTCGTTCTTCCCAGGGAAAATATACACCTTCGGTCCCCGGCAACGGCACCAAAATGTTATCACAAACTTGGACCTGATAAGCTTCTAATCAAATCAATCTCATGTAACTGTTTCAAACCAATATTTTGATTGAGACTTAGCCTCCTCAACCTGAGAGGGCTCTCTCAAGGGTTAATGATTTTGATAAAAATATAGATGGCTAACTCTATGTGCAGTAATAATCAGATAAATGATAAATGTAGGTTGAAAATCACATCAGCAAGTACACATTGGGCTTATGGAGTCAAAATAGTTTTAGTAAACCAATCCATCTACTTAACATGGAAGTTGAGGCATATCAGAGTTTTAGTCAAGAGATACACATGTGAAACTGTAAAAAACACAGTCAATTTGTCTATATAGGAAGTCAAAGCATCAAAGATGAATTTTGAGTAACATAGACAAACACCATTGCAATAGGATAGTAAAAAGATGCAAGTAGAACAAGAACACACTAGAACTCCTTAATCTCAAGTTGGCTCAGTAGAAATTTCTGTATTTAGCTAAAAACCAGTCACTTACAATAAACACAGTCTTTTGCCAAAAAATGTCCAACCCTCAGCATATTTGAATTCTTGATCTTTTATAGACCATTTACAACATCAGATAACCTTATCTTATGCTAGATACATCAAACTCTTGACTCTTGACACCTTGCCTAACCATATGACATGGCATTTATTACAACAAGACAACTAATCTACTAAACAGTCCTATTACAAATAGGATTCAAACTCTTAATCACCTATGTATAACAACCTTATCTTAATTAAATTACATCTTTTTCCAAGTATAATAACACATGGTCGAATCTAGATGATAGGCTTCAAATCTTTATGACCATAATGCTGACCTCCGTTAAAGTAGGAAACAGTCTCCTGTTTTCTAGGCATAGGGTCCTTTGCACTCTTGAGACACTCTGACCATCATAAACTCATCATTTCGAGGTCCTTAGCTGTTAGAAATTTCATTAACACATGAAAATCCTCCTCCTTAAGCTCTAGATGTCCAAAACCATCTCCAAACTGTTCAAATGGGCTGTAATAGACTGTGCTACGAAAACAACACAGTTTCGTAGCGCCTTTCGTAGCGCTGCTCTTTTACCCTTTTTCCTTCAAAATCTTGACCTCTTTCCTCCAAAACTAACTTAATTATCTTTAAATATATACTCCTCAGCAATTTTAGTTCTTGATCCATTATTTTACCCCTCAAAATGTGATGAAAAAGGGCAAAAAAGAGCTGCTACAATAGTTTCGTAGCGCTTTTCTCCTTTTTTACACTGTTTGCGCTACGAAACTGCTCAGTGAGAAATTTGTCAAAAAAATTCCAAAATGTAAATTTTAAATGTGCCAAAAACTCAAAATAAACCTGATTCCATCATTTAAAAAACCATATCAACTGAAAAACACATTCATTCCATTCTTCATGAGGTATTTCTTGCAGATTTTTCCTGATTTTTCCTTAAAAATAGGTCTTGGGACAGAGCCTATATCTCCTAATCCATGATGGATTTTGAGAAAATGAAAGAGTTTGCTTTAGACCATTATGTATTAAATAAAAACCTCTCTTGGTTTTTTGAAACACATCTCCTGCTGTCCAGAAACTGTCTTTGAAAAACATGTGTAAAATAGGAAAATTTTGTTTCTGAAAATAGGGCTTCAAATAAAGCCTTGTATCTCCCAATTGATAACCCTTGTGAGAAAAGTGAGAGAGGTTTCTATATCTGGGGTATTGATGAAGACAAACTTCATTCATAATTCCAAAACACGTTTTCATTTGGCTATAAACTGAACTTGAAGTTGATTGCTAAACATTCATGTACATGACAGTTTAGTAACAACAGTTTTGTAGCGCATTGTAATTTAGCAATTTTTGCCACCTCCTAATGAATTTGAAGAAACTGAGAGATGTTGTTGTAGTTAGGTATGTTATGAAGAAAACCTCTTTCAGAGTTTCAAAATTTGTTTTTAGTTGTTCAGAAACCGTCTTTGAATTTGACTTCTCAAAGTCAGAAAAAATTGAGTTTTGTTATTTGCGCTATGAAACTATCAGTGCTTTCGTAGCACAAAGTGACTTTTTTGAACTAGTGGCGCTACAAAAACGAGGTTTCTTGGCTAATTGAATAGTTTTGACACAAAAATTTTAGGAAATGACGCACAAATGAAAATGATGGATATTTGACATGAAGGGACTTCAAAGAAGACTTTATCATAACCTAAGGATGGGCTTTAAAATATAAAAATCTAGAACCTACCCTTGATCAAATCCTAAATTGACTTCTAAACCCAATTTTGAACCATGACCAAAAACAAACTTGATGCAATGATATTTTGAAATTTTTTGGGTGATAACACATATCATATGAATTCTTTGATTTCTGTGAACAACATGGCATAAAAGACACTTTTTTGTATCCACAACTCCTTAACAAAATGGTGTTGCAGAAAGAATGAATAGAACAATTCAACAAATGGCTTGTGCTTGCTTGATGAGTCTGGAACTCCTGACACCTTCTAGGGTGAAGCTGCACATATCGCAGTAAATATTCTCAGCAAGGCTCATGTTCATATTAATAGTGATAAAACTCCTTATGGACTCTAGTATGGTAAGCCTCCCACTATAAAGCATTTTAGATTTTTTGGAAAAAAATGTTTCATAAAAAATAATGATGAAAAACTTGGTAAGTTTGAGAGCAGATGAAGGAATAATTCTTGGTTACTCATCTAGAAGTAAAGGATACAAATTCTAGAATAAGATACTTCAGAAATTTTTTGAATGCATTGATGTTTTGAATGATGAAGCATGCTCAATTCACAAAAAGGTAACAACAACAAAAGAGGATGATGATGATGAATGATTTCCCACATCAAATCGCAATGATATAGAAGAAGAAAATAATGAAGCAGTAGAAGAAGGCACATCAGATAAATAAAAGGCTTGATCCAGGTATGTTCAAAAGAATCATCCAAAAACTCAAATTATAGGAGAAAAGGAATCTGGAGTACAAACAAGAATAACTTTTGTAGGATATCCTAGTTATCTAGCTTTATTATCCACCATTGAACCACAAAATGTAAATCAAGCTAGTAAAGATGAATGTTGGGTTAAGGCCATGGATGAAGAAATTGATCAAATTGAAATTAATAATACTTGGGAATTAGTTCCAAGGCCTCATGATAAAAATTTCATTGGGGAAATTTGGATATTCAAAAATAAGTTGAATGAAAATGGAGAAGTCATTAGAAACAAAGCTAGACTTGTCTGTAAAGGTTATGCTCAACAAGAAGGTATATACTATGAAGAAACATTTTCACCTATAGCCAGACTTGAAGCCATAAGAATGTTTCTTACATTTTCAATTTTTTGACATTTCAAAGTTTATCAAATGAATGTAAAATATGCTTTCCTTAATGGAGATCTAGAAGAAGAAGTATATATTGAACAACCAAAAGGATTCACTTTGGGGAATGATGAAAACCTTGTATGAAAACTAAAAAATACTTTATATGGACTAAAACAAGCTCCATGAGAATGGTATTGTCATCTTGACAAGTATCTTCAACAACAAGGCTTCACAAAAGGATTTGCAGACAACAACTTGTACACAAAAATTGAGGATGATAAACTGCTAATTATTGTTGTTTATGTTGATGACATCATATTTGGGAGTAATGAAGAATATATGAGTCAAAATTTTGTTTCTATTATGCAGCAAGAATTTCAAATGTCTTAACTTGGGGATCTAACATATTTTCTTGGTTTACAAGTACAACAAGCAAAATATGGCATCGATCTCTCACAAACAAAATATCTCAAGCATATTCGGAAGAAGTATGGGATGGAAGACTGCAAACTTGTATGTACTCCAGTGATGACAGGATGTAGCCTCAGTTCTCACGATGATTCTCCCACAGTAAACCAACCTGAGTACAGGTATATGATTGGAAGTCTTCTTTATATAGCAGGTACTAGACCAGATATACTGCATGTAGTTGGGATTGTTTGATGTTTCCAAGCCAATCCAAAGGAATCACATCTTCAGGAAGTAAAGATAATATTAAAATATCTCCAAGGAACCCAAGACTTTGGTCTATGGTATCCTAAAGATTTCGATCTTACTCTTCATGCTTACAAAGATGCAAACTATGTTGGAAATGTTGATGACCGAAAAAGCACTAATGGAGGTGCATTTTATATGCGACCCCGATTGGTACCTTGGTTCAACAAGAAACAAAGTTCCTTTTCCTTATCTACAGCGGAAGCAGAATATGTGGTTGTTGCATATTTTTGCACACAACTTCTTTGGATGATATAGACATTACAATATATTAAAATTAAATGTTCTCCACCCATCTCCATCCTATGTGATAATACAAGTGCTATTAGTATTTCGAAAAATCTTGTTATGCATTCCAAAACCAAGCATATTCATATTAAGTGTCACTTTCTATGATAACAAGTGTGTGATAAAAAGGTTAAATTAGAGTATGTTCCATCCAAAGAACAAGTTGTTGATATATTTACTAAACCTCTCCCTAGAGAAGCATTTGAATATCTCAAGCAAAATCTGGGAGTTGTCTCTGCCTCACTTTGCTTTTAATCTAGTCTACTCAGTCTACAGATGAAAATTCAGAAGCTTGCTTTCTGTATGTAGGTTTCATGAAGTATAGTCACGTATATATGTGATTTTATTTGTAGACAACCGCGTATATTTTTCTCTGACAAAAAAAATAGTGGGAGAGACTCAAGAACATACTCTGACATGTTGTTGATAGTTATGATTTGATTGGTATGGTATTGATGGGTACAGTCTGGTGATATGGTATTGAATTATGATTTTCTCATTGATATTTTTCTGATTTATGAAGATGATTTGATGAAAGAGTTGTTGACAATGAACATGTAGCATAGGCTCAAGGGGAGCATTAGCCTTGCAGAGTATAATGCATTGTTGGCATTATGGTTGTTGAATTATGTTCAATGATATCTTACTACTAAGGTCTTTTAGTCTTGGTTATAAAAGTCATATATGTAATTTGATGTAAAGGTCATGTTGAGACCTATGATGTAAATATTGTCACATTCAGTCATATATGGACTTTTAAGGTCATGTCAAATATGTAAACCTACTTGGTTGGGTGGTTGTGTCAAATATGTAAACCCACTTGGTTGGGTGGTTGAGTCAAATATGTAACCTCACTTGGTTGCGTGATTGATGTATGTATGAGTCCTTGGTGATAGGAAATGTTATACTTAGTTGAGTTATAGAATCATGTACTTCATTGAAAATATTTTTGAAGTTCCAGCATGTGCTCAGGGGGGGCATGGTCATTATAGCATAGATCAGATCTACAGAGCTCTTGTATTCAACATATGTATGCCATTTTCCCTTGATGTCAAAGGAGGAGAGTATCTTGGTGTTTAAATAATGCTTATGTTGATGTATTTACAGGTTGTGGTGTGGTGATCAAACACCAACATGGTTGCCATCAAGTCCAAAGGGGGAGATTATTGACAGTATGATGCATGTGTTTTCCTTGATGGAAACCCACTTATAGAAGAACAAGTATATGGTAACTGGATGAGTTCACATATCAATTCAAAGGCGATAAAATGATGGAACAAAATCACAAATTTTGGGACAGAGGTTTGTAGGTCAGAATCAGAAGATTGGTAAAGGTGAATATTTGAAGAAATATATGCGGGTTCATCAAGGCCAAGTCGCGTATACACACGAGTAAAAAGAAGAAGATTTGTGTATATGTTGGCACTCTAATTTAATAATACCAAGGGTCTTTACCATGGTATTATCCCATAGTATTGAGGGCAATAATGGTTTTTTGATCCCGTCCAAGATTACCACTGGCACTAGTGTAGTTTTGGCTCATGGTATTGGCTAAGGTTAAAACTATATAAGGAGGAGAAGACCAAAGTGTAAAAGTGTGCATGTGAAAGGGTTTTTGATGAATATTTCAATCTGAAGTATACTTGCATTGTAAGGTCCATAGTTGACATATAAATCTGAAATAATGGTGCACCCATGAATACAATGATGGATTGGGATCTTTAGACCTGAAATGACTATGTATTTGCATGATCTATTTATGAGTTGTTTAGATATGGGGTCTTGCGCATGTTTTTTGCAGACAAGGGTATGATCTGAGTAAGCTTGAATATCTAAAGTATTACACAATCTTAAATTATTTATAGATATGTACTCGGGTTTGAAACAAGGAAGGTGCGTATACACGCGATTTTTGTTTTGCAGAGTCGCGTTTATATTTAGTAATATGTTGAGATATGTACGCTATTTGGGTTCAAAATAAGCATGTACATATGCGGATAAGTCTTCTAGAAGGCACGTATACAAACCGGGGTTTTCCTGAAGAATGTTGAAGCAAATGTTTGATCAGTTTTGTTGTGTTTCTGTTGTCTTTCAATGATGTCTTCATATAGATATGGGTTCTTTGAGTATTGATAATGTTGCTACTCGATTGTGATGAAAGACCAGTGATTTTTTGGTTGATTGGTGATTCAGTGATTGATTTGGTATAATTATCTGTTTCAGTTGTGATGTATTGAAGTCGATGGATCCAGTGTGAAAATTTATGAAACATGAATTGTGGTGGTGCTGAGGGTTGCAGCCTTTAGTAAGGAAGTCGAAGCTTCCTGCCATTAGTAGTTGGTGATAATATCAAGGGGGTTAAAGCTCCCTTCCAGTGGTTGATGGTAAACGTGATCAAGGGGTTGGATCTCCTTTCCAGTAGGAGCTCAAGAACAAGTGAAGGTTGTAGCCTTCAGCAGGTGGGTGCTTGTGTACTGGCATGAGTCTACATCAGTACATGAATGTAAGAAGTTTTTGATATTAATAATATTGAAGACTCAGACGACAACAACAATGATTTTCTCCACATTGAGTTTCCACCTAAAATCATGGTGTTCATGTGTGTTGCTTATGTGTGATGCTTTATTCTATTATTAATGCACATGCTTACTGCTTATCAAATATCGGATGAATCTCTTACATTCGGGTTAAGTTCAATAGATAAAGAATTAGTTTTTTTTACAAGTTTACTAAGCATACACTAGTTTATTTTATAACATTCACATACATATGCAAGCTGGATTCAGTAAAGTCGTGTACAAATCTTAGAAAAGAAAATTATTAATGTTAGTTTTAAATACTGATTCACCCTCCCCTCTCAGTATTTTTCCCAAAAAAACTGCATTATGTATGGTTATGAGATCCCCATAGCGGTCCCACATGGTCTCTCCAAGTGTTGATACTTCACCATGTATCGTTGCTCTCATTTCCTCCAAGTAGACCTCTGTGGAAGCTACATTCTACGTTGTTGCATGGATCTATTCTATCTCTTGTCAAACATCTTGTAGGTTATGTTTAAATTTCTTATTCTTGGTCATCAAATACTAAGTGTTTGATATTGTTGCACTTGTGAAGGCCTAGTTGGCTTCAGAAATGGCATTTGGATTTTGCTGGTGTCTGCCACTACCACCCTCTCTCTAGTGAATGTAGACATTGTGTGATCATCCGAAAATTGATTTCTCTATGCTTGTACTTCTTCTTTTGGAATTCATCATATGGAATATTGTACACATCCATCATCAGATCATCATCAAGAGGAACTATGTCCCCTTTTTCACCCGGGGCTAACTCTGCAGATGGAGGTGGTGGAGACTGAACAGTGACCTATGGTGTGATGGGAATCAGGTCAACATATTCATCTCGTGGCTCCGATTCCAACTCCATGTACACAAATTCAATCAATTCATCAATCTGCAAAGAAATTTCTTGATCTTGCATCTGTTCACCCTCCTCCTCTGTTGCTAGTTGGTTCTATTCTTTCTCTTCAACCTGTATTAGTGTGTTGTTTCTGCTACTATGGCACCTTTCCTTTCTTCTTCTTCATTCTTCTACTTCTCTTCATGTTCTTTCCTCCTTATCTCACGTTCTTCCCTTAGTTCTTGTTATGCTTTTTGCACCCTTAGTTCTACTTCTTGTAAGCTCTGCATTTCTCTCTTCCTCCTCTCTTCTCTTTGTATCCTATGCATCCTCTTTGCTTCTGCTACTAAGGATACTTTCATAAGGATTGGATATGCTTTCATCTTGAAAATTTTTTCTCTCTGTATATTTTCTACAACCTTTCTCTTTTCCTTATCTTGTACCAAATTGATGCCTTCTACTGTTGTTTCTTTTGGAGTTTCTTCCATGTTCATGTTGACTCCTTTTCTATAAACAATTGATTGTCCACATATACTGGCACGTATACTAGAATCTTCTCAACTAATTCACCAATACTTATTTCAATGGTCTCTTTTGAAGCTGCTCTCTTTGATGCCATGGTAATAATGACTGTTATAGAGAAGTGCTTCATAACTGTGGTACCTGTGGGAAAAAAAAACACTAATGGAAAGAAAACATTAGCCTTTTGCAAATATAACTTCATAGCATGATTAAGTAGGAAAGCAGGCAACTGATGATATGGATTGCACAATTTTGATCAATAAGGGATATTGACTGACTATGGGAACTGCGCACCGCATAGTTCCAGTAGTAAAGGGTGCAACATGAGGCTTGAGACTACAGATGTGCAATTAAACCTAGGCAGCGATTAGGAGAGAGTGTGCACTGTGCAGTCTCACTGGCCAAGGTGATAGACTGAACCCTGGAACTACACAATGCACAGTTGGGCCAGTCTGTACTGCACACCGTGTAGTTCCAGAGGCCAAGCTCTTGGCTTGAGCCTTAGGATTATGCAGTGCCAAACTTGGGAAAGGAAAAATCCGACCAAGGAAATTACAAATATTCCCGGTGGAAGTGTGAAAAATGAGAAAAACTAAGTGATGATGTGAGCTTGAGTTCAGATCTGACTAAGTACATATTGTTAGGATGAATTCTAATCGCAAGCGTACAAAAAAAGATCACTTTAGCTGTGCATAACAAACAGCCCTAACATCAAAGATGGATGCCAATTTCTTTAGATCTGCAGCTAGTTGACCAAGACAAATGCAAAAAAATCCAGATTTATGCAGCTAAAGATATTAAGCAGTAACTAAAAGAAAGAGTTTCTCCATGCATCCAATAGACAAGACAAGAATATTTTTTAAAGAATTTTTTGTATTTTTTACACCTAGGAAGGGAACATAGAAAGATGTTACCAATACCCCTCAATGGGATGGATTCTTGAATGTCCTCAGCACTTTAGATATAAAATATCTCTCTCTTGATGGTGTAGAAAACCCAGACAAAAAATGGAACTCAAAGGGAGCTCACAAGAAAAATGGTAGCGAAATATGACAATGATGGAGGATCAAACTCAGACCAAAAGTATAGATCCAGAGTGATATTTAGGCAGCAAAAGGTAGTGAATGGACGGAAAAACCCTTCTATTTATAACAAAATATTGTGTTAGTCTAGATATTGGTGCATAATTAAAATATTATTAACCAAATCTAGATCCAAGTTTTATGGAATATTTTATTATATTTGTTGGAGGGAAAAAGAATTTGAATTTGGTCAAATCCCTTTATTTGTAAATAATAAATAAATAAATGATTTATCTATTATTTTAAGGATGTGGTTGAGTAATAATTAAATAAATAGTGATTTATTCAATTATTTATAAATGATTTAGTCAAATTTAACAAGGAATATTATTTAAATAAGGTTTAAATAATTATTCCTAGAAAATAATAAGATAATAATGATTTATCTCATTAATTTTCCTATTTTGGGTTAAATATGACCAGGAATATTAATTAAACTGCTATTTAACTAATTATTCTTTGAGGAAAACCAAACAAATATGGATTTATTTGATATTCCCTCATGGGGTTTCATGTTTAGACCATAAACAACTTAATAAATTATGGATTACTAAGTTATTTTTCATATTGAAAGAAACTTTACTTAGGGTAAAATTGGTCTTACATGGCATACTTTGGTCCATATAACAGTAATAGGTTAGATGACCAAAAATTGGTGTAATAGATTGCCCCCCAATGTGTGAGCGTTAGGAGCTAATCGTATGACTGAAGTACGTTGTAAGAACTCAATCACTAGACATGCAGGGGGAATTCAGAGAGAGAGAGAAATATAAGGTAGACCAAAGCACTAGAGGAGAAGACCCTGAGGAGGCCAGACTTACAAGTGCAACAAGTCTCTTTTATGAGTGATTACCTGTGCTACAAGAGGTGGGGGAGGCATACCTATGCTCGTCGAGACAAAGTACGAAGAATAATGCGCCCATTAAACAAGGGATTGAACTATATAGTACATGATGGCATGAACATGAGCCAGATAAAAACATGATAATGGATCCCACATACATATTGTGCATGGGTTAATAGCCATGACTTATATAATAATATCTAAGTACATGAGATATAAGTACAACCAAAGAGGCCATGTAAACAGGAGAGGGTTCTGAAAATGTGAATGATACATGCAAACTAAAAGGTGTTGCACGCGGCTGAGACCCGAACCATCAAATCTATGGAGCTGCATTGAAGGCTGTAATGAAGAGATCATCTGAGCATGTGGGGGGTTACATGAAGGGCCACCCCCTCATGAGGTCTGAAACATCTCACACACACCCGAGGATCTCTGGTACAATCTGTTGCATCACTGAACCATCGAGTATACGGACCTCGATCATGCTGTAAGGAGTTGGAACTGAGAAAAAATCAAGTCAAAGGGAAATAAAGAGTCCCTTTTCCTGATCCAAGGCACCGAAAAAGAGTGGAAGCTGGAACCAAGGTACACCGCTCTCTAGACCTATCTCCTGGAATGAATGAGCTGATGTCGACAGAAGGAGGTCCACCATAGGTGAGGCAATAAGGTATCCCCAACTAACGCATGAGAGATAATAGTAGAGCAACTAACAGAATAACACTAGGGATGATGATGGAATGTGGGGTGCTGAGTAGCGGGCTGACGACTTCCCTTGTTAGAGCATGAAGGGCATGGATGACCTGATAGCAACTGACACAATATCGAAGGGGACAGGGGACAGTAGGACTAAAGGCCATAATGTGTGACACGAGAGAGGAACCAAGCAATGACGGATGGAGGACTATAGCAGGATACAAAGGGACTCGGGATAGACTCCATGGATGCGATGATGACTCAAATCAGATGCTCTAAACAAGGGCGACTCGATGATACTTCCACACAGAAAAAGGTCCAATGGGGACCATAAAAACATGAGTATGAGATGGTTACTCATGAAGAAAATCGACACGAGCATCGACAAGTATGAAGGCAAAGTGGTGCCCCAAGTACAAGTGTTGCAAGTGAAGAAATTTGATTTTGAGAAGTGGTGAAGTGACCCTTCTTGGAAAAAAAGTGTCCGGGTTAAGTATAAAATCACAAAAACCTAAATAATACCTAATTTAGAGCTCGGTGAGAGATTTTCCAATGGTACAGACAGTTTTTCAAATTGAGCTATAGTTTGGCTGCAGTGGGCAAAAGAAAAATTCGGGGTTTCTCTTTTAATAAAGCATTTCCCCTCCAAATTCACTCATTTTCAAGTGTAGCTATGGTGAATGTAAAGAGGAGAGAAGGCCCTAAATCTTGCGGCGATCGTAGCAGACAAACCGACCATTGAATTGAGATCCGTCAGTTGGAGGTAAGAGGCCTAACCCTACTCTTTCATTTTAGGGGATCAAAAATTCAGTTTAGGCACCCATAACTCATGAATAGGCCAGGTCACACTTTTTGGGGTCTATTCTGCGACCTGGGTAGTAGGTACTGGGCAAAAAACTATGACCTATCCCAGGAAATGACCTGAAAAGTGTGACCTGTCAAAGAAAGGGGGTTTCAGTGTTGTTTTTGGTTGAGAGCTAGATTTTTATGGTTGAGGGGCATAGGTGCCCCCAAGCATGTTATGGTCATGCCAAAATGTATTTAGAATAGGGGAATCTAAACACATTTTTATGATGTGATGCACCATTTGTTTTCGTTATGGTTTTGTAGTTAGAGAAAGGGAATGGATTCTTACCAATCTCTTTTGGTACGACATATGTGAAGCAAATGGACTAATTTTCTGGGTTGGCATACATGGCGTCACTATCCCAAAGAGTGGATTTGGAGATAATGAATTGGTTATCTCCCAAAAAACCCACAGGTTGGTCAACAACAATGTCAAGGGGACTGGGTTCCTGATGTAAGAGGAAGGAATGATGAGGGGGATCATCCCTAGAGTGATCTGACGTGATATGGGACACTAGAGGTTCTTCTAAATGGGGAAGAAAAATGGTACTAGATTCGACATGACCAGATGCACCAAGAGGGTGGTGGATAATTGCTTCTCCTAGACTCTCAAATATGGGTGCCCCCTTACCAAAACATTGTGTGTCAATGTAATGACCACAAGGTGTATGCGGTTCGAATGTATGGTTTAGATGTAAGGGGGGATAGATAAAGTCAGGGGTGGTGATTGCTTCCATAATGTCATCATCGTAATAGAATATGGGTTGATTGGTGGAAGAAAGACCACCTGACACGACGAAGCTACCTGACTCATCATCATGAGAAGAAAGGTTCACATGCAAATCGTCACGGGGGGTGACGAAAGAGTAAGAAAATAAAAAATCTACCGATGTTGAGCCCAGGGTGATCACTAAAGGGAGGTCAGGTGAAACAGAAAGGGAAGTCCCAAAGGGGTCTTCCACCTTGGGTCTCATAAATCATGATAGGTAGAAAACGATGGTTAAAGGCTCCATCATCTCGACATCAAGAGGGGGAATGTCAATGGGAGCATTCGTGTCCTCTGGGTCTAGCGAAGAAAAACGTGCAAATAAGGGAGAGGTGGACTCGTTGTGCTTGGCCTTGTATTGGCGAACTGCCGCTAGAGAGGTGCGGAAGTCATTGTGGTGGGGACAGAGGTGAGTATAGTGGCCATGGAAATCAAACAAAGCACAAGGATGATTTGTGTGTAGAGACTAAGTTTCGAACCTGAATCAGGTATAATGACATAGACCTCAATGATATCAGACTCCGAAAACGCATCGTTGACCATGGGCTTGAGGCGAGGCAATTCAGTACATGTATGGGTGGCGTGACCGACAACATCACACAAATCACACCGGGTTGTATGCTTTGGAGGCTAAGGAGGAGTGAGATTTGTTAGGGTGGCCTTGTCTTTCGTCGCCTTCTTGCAAGCTTTGCCCCCTTTACCCAAAGCTGTCGCAATAGGAGGAGGTTCATGTTGAGGTGGCTAAGGCACGATAGTAGAGGGAGGGGTCATGGGGACTGGTTGGACCGGGGTCAAAGCAAGATAAGGTTTGGGCTAACTAGGTGGGGTAGCGACTGGGGGATCAATTTACTAGACTTGGATCCTCAAGGTCAGGTTAGGAAGGGATAGGGTAGCCATAATAGGTATTGAAAATACTTCCGGAGGGGGAGCTAATAACGGTATCTGACTAGAGGGGTAATCGCCAGGAGGAACAACTCTGAGATGGTTAAGGCTAGGAGGAACAGTGCCAGGAGGGTAGAGAGGCTCATGGATACCAGCTGCAGATGAGGGGCCTTGAGGAGGGGGTCCTGAAGGCTGAGTCGAAGCGCTAGCAGCAGGCTACGGAGGGCAGGGCTGCTGACTAGTCGAAGTGGGCCACTTGAGGTCGGCCCGGGAAAATTGCATCATGCAAACATTCAACGAGCTAGGATCAGAGACAAGAGGAGGAAGACCAGTGAAAGAACCAAGCAAAGAGGAGTCTTTGTAGACTATGGGTGAGACATTGGTCAAAGGTTCGACTGTTTGCTTATTGGCCACCGAAGAGATGATGGACTCAGGGGAGGTATGAGACTTCGGTTCGTAATATGTCAACTGGTCAATGTTGACCATATTTCCATTATGAGGAAAGAACATCTTGCGGTGAACTGTAGATGGGACAGCAGACATCACATAAGTGTAGCTACGACCCAATAGAATGTTGTAATCTAAGTGGGCATCAATGAATTCTACGTCAACGCAAACAGCCTTGCTTGCAAGAGTAATAGGACAATTTCGGAACATGCCAATGGGCTTGAAAGAGAGGCCATCCCACGCTCGGAGGGTGATAGTGGAAGGGGCTAACTCAGGAGATTCGAGTTGCTTCCAAACCGAAGTGGACATCACACAGGTGGTTGCCCCCTCATCAATGATATAACGGGAAACGTTGGCATTCTAGATCTTAACGGGGATTTGGAAAGCGACGGAAGCAGGAAGGGGAGGATGTTCTGACCGGTCAACATCGAAGACGATCAAACTATCATCTGAAGGATCCAAAGTGCCCATGGTAGTTAGTATAGATTTTCATTGTGAAGGGCACGACTAGAAGAGTTCCAGTGTTGAGATGGCATCAGGAGATTGTGCCAAATCATTTACTATACTATACGAATGGGAAGCTTTGCCAGAAGTAGCATTTCGGTGTAATGGTCCCCTGGGGATATTGGTATAAACCTTTTCCTTAGGTTGAGGGATCTATAAAGGACCATTAGTTGTTAAAAGAGGCTCTGTGGAACCTGAAGAAGGGGGCTCGGGGGTAGACATAGTGGGAGGCTTGTTGTACTAATGGGACCGAGTCAGAAGGTTGAGGTTAATGGTAATGGGTTGGTCAGAGTTCATCACGAGAATCTGGTAATCGGAGGTACCAGATGGATGAGGTTGAGTGGCCGCCTGACTTTCAAGTGGTTGGGTAGCCATGAATCCTTGTTGTTGGTGTTCAGGAAGGGATAATCGATCCACCCTAATCCGACATTAATCTTATCAATCCAGGAGCATATCCTTTCAAGGCTACACACAAGGTATATGTGGGAACAAACGCTTAACCATTCAATCGAGGGTTTACAATCAAAACTCAAAAAATTGCCATGAAATAATTCAATACAAAATATTCAACAATCTGAATTAGCAACAATAAAATACAACCATAGCACAAAAGAATTAAATCCACACATATACATAGACACAACATCTGATCAGAAGAGTGGGCCCATCTCTCTGATCAGGGCTGCGTTAACTACGAAATGCTTTGAAACAGTAAAACCAGATATATTTTATTAATATATGAAATGTGATTACAGCCTTCTCTTCGAAACCTTGAATTACAGGAACAATGTCCATTTTATACACAATACAAGGGAATAACAGATTTCCCTGAAAACATGAGAATCGTGTGTTCAAGAATGGACTCTGGTTGAAACGGCATGAACAGCAGCTACTCTGAATGGAGCAAAGGGCCAAGAATAGGCCCAGGGAGTCGCAGTCCAACTGCGCGTTCCCGTTTTAGCAGGCCGTTACCGATTCTTACTATGATCTGTTGGAGCAAGGGTTCCTGTGTTCAATCTGCAGCCAAACATAAACCTTAGTGTCACAATTAGGTTAAAAACCTCGCGATTTTACTTCATTAATCAAAATATCCCAATCAGACAAGTTAGGGTAATTACCTTAGAAGTTTATCATACAAATATGGGTAAATTAAGCAAAAAGGGTCAAAAAGGATGACAAAAGTGGGAAAATAAATAGCCGAATTCGGTGCCCAACATCTCCCCCCAGCTAGCCTTCTACATGCCCTCATGCAACCCGCCGACCCTGCAGATCCAGGTTCTGCAACCTGTGAACTTCATGAAGCCCGGCAAGATCATACTCCAGAGTCATTTCTATCCCTGGGACCTTAAACCCATCTGAAAGAAGAACCTACTTCCACTAGTATGCTGGAACGTTATAAGATGGAGTATAGACTTCTGAAGGCAACCAAAGAACAGGATACTGAAATCGAAGCCCCATCCACCTGGTACCACACGTTTGGATACATGCCACGTACCTTGGTACTTGAGTGAGTACTTATACAAAATTGGGTGCCCCAAAAGGCTCCCTGCTTCTGACAGCTGTTGGTGACATCATCCATCTCCTTTGACAAGCATCCAGAGCTTCCTTCTGGAAAACAGTTATCTGATTGACACAAAGATCAAGACACCATCTTTGTGTCCTCAACATTCTGGCTTTGTTTTCCTCAAACTTTAAAAAGGAATAATGCCTGTTGAATACAGTATCTGACCTTTCATGCTCTGCCCTTATTATAAATGGCTTGGTGACTTGGTTAGATTCAAAAGTGTCACAAGCCTTCCGCCAATGAATTTAATTGAAAATATAAGAGGTGAGGGCCCTCAGATGAATGTCCCCCACATATGGGACCAGATTAAAATTCTTGTCCAACCATAACAAATACCCATGCAAATAAATTTCACACATCAAATTCTGAGTTGGCACATCGTGATTCCTCATAATCCGAAGGAATTGTACACCATCCTCAATCTCATAACTGACCTCATTCTTAATGATTTCCATGCAAAATAAAAGAAAACATTCATGCAAAAACAAAGAATAGCAAGAAGCAGGGGAGCGACATGCCATCACCTCTTGCACCAGACTGAACATTTGTTCCTTATCATTTTTTAGCTCGGCCAACTGCTTTTCCAACTGATCCATCTTGAGCTGCTGCTTGGCATGCCTCAACTTCATAATATCCATATGCTCCACATATCCAAAGATGGTTGCAATGGTTTTCTCTTCAGTTCTTTTGATTTCATTTTTAGACTACACCACAATGGATTTCCATGTCTATATCTCGGCCATTAGGGCATACTCTCGGGCTTCAAAGAGCTGTTCGAGTGGTTCTGTCTCAGTCCCCGCTTTGACCTTGTCAACCCTAGGTCTCCTGGCTCTCTGTCTATACCTGTTTCTCTGCTTGTACATCTTATGCACTTTGCTCCTCAAATTCCTCACTTCCATCTTCAACCACATTGTTTCTCTAAACTGATGTTGGTATCTTTGCTTGATGGGTGGTCTTCGCCACCTACCCAAATCTTCTTCCTCTTGTTTCACCTATGCTTCCTCAGCTCCGACTATTGGAGGTGAGTTCCTCAGGGTTGCCTTTGCTGGGTTGACAGATGGTCTGATTTCCGATGCCTGCCCTTCTTCTATTGTTTCTTGCTTTACCCTTTTGATGCCTTCATGCGCCACTGGTGGATTCGTCGGGACCACTTCGCTCGGTCCCTCCTCTCCACCAATGGTCGTTCCTTCTTCAAGTACATTTTCTTCACTCACCGATGGCCCACTAGGATCCCCTTCTGCTGATGCACCTGTTGGGGTTTCTTCCAGCCGCATTCTTCATTTCAAACTTGGAGGCGAGGGAATGGTCACGTTTTCTGCTTCTCTCTGCTATGGGGAACGGGTTACCCACGCCCCTTTTGGAAAAAAGATAGGGAACTGGAACAAATTTTCTTCATCCACTCCTGGGGTCGGTGCTGGTTCTTGTGGAGCAGTTTCGGCCCCACTCCTCGCTTCATTCACCATTTCCCTTACAGCTTTCGTAGTCGGGGTGGTCACGACTATCTCCTCCACAGGTTCCACATTAACAAGAGATCCCTATGGAGTGGCCTCTGTGCCAAATACTCTGTCTGTCTTCTGAACTGGCTCCGCGAACTAGGCTAGTTCTTGTGGAGCAGCCTCAGCCGAAGTGCCAGTAAGAATCTCTGCAACTTCAATTTGTTTGGCTTGCATTTGTAAATTCGACTCCTCTTCACATTCCTCAGCTTCCATCTCCATTTCTTCAGGCTCTTCCTGATCAACATAATCGTCCTCCTCATCTCCCTGTGCAGCCTCATCCTCTTGCATCATTTCAGGTTCCTTTGCCCTAGCAGCTATAACAACTTCAATTTCTTCTTCAGTGCAGTTCCAAAACCACTCCCACGGAATCAGAATCCTATCGATAGCGTTCAATACTAATAATTGCACCAATCCATGGTGAGAAAGGACTGCTAGCACCTGTCGTGCATCTCGAGTCGAGCTCGCCATTAAATTCAAGCTTCTCAAAAGAAAATAAGGTACATTCATCGAAAAGGCTTCCACTTGGGGAAACCGCAGGTGTGCTAGTATACGCAGGTGGTATTTAAAGACAGTAGAATACCTCCCTTCGCAAGTTATGTATTTCATTACAGCTTCTACAACACCACTCCATGGCTACGACAAGACATTATATCATACCCCCGGCCTTTCGGTGCAATACTCTTCCTGACTTGAAGGAAAGCTTCAGGGAATTCCAAAAGAGGAGTTCTTCTGGAAAACCATCTTTCACCTCTTTGTGGCATTTCGCTAACTTCTGCAATTGTTTCCTCTGTAACTGGGATTTCGAGTCTATGGACCCGAGAAGCTCTTTCTTCCAAGTTTAGTGCAAATTCCAACGTATTTTCCTCATCCCAGCCACTTAATCTATCCAAGTAGACGTCCCAGCCTGCATTCACAAATATCTGCCATACTTCTCAATTGCACCGGATCCTGGATGAATCGTCGGGCTCATGGGGCACAGATTGGGCACCCATTGCTGCGAAGGCAGAAATAGCACGATGGCTATAGTCAGCTGGTGGGGGAAGAGTGGCGAACTCACATTTGTTGTAACGACGTCATGGCCATTTCAAAATATAATGGATAAAACAGTACTGGTACGTTCGAAACAGATTGCAGTGGTACTGTTAGATACATTTTGGTTTTAATACGGAATGTTTACAAGGTGACTAATGTGACTTTATGCGTGCGAGTACGCATCCCAACTTAATGTCATCATTACAAGGTACTTAAAGTCATTAAATTTAATTTATTAATGGTCATGTGTCATAAGTACCTTTATTAAGTACGCCGTCAGTTATTATGATGGTACCTCCCCCCAACTTAAAGTGACGGTCGTCCTTGATGCACTTTGACTGTCCTTTTTGGAATATTTAATTAAATCCGTAAAAATTAGCGGAGACATACCTACAGACTTACCTTAAGGTGGAGTAACATCAAAAGTGTTTGTCATGAATAGTGAGTAGCAACAAGAATAAATGATGGTAGTGATGGAGTAACTGCAATTACAGAGTAACAGCAGCTATAAAATCAGAGCAGCTACAGAGTAACATCATCGACGGTGTAACAGTAGTTTCGGAGTAGCAACAATCTTTAGAGTAACAGCATTGATGGTGTAACAACAACTTCATAGAGTCTTCGGAGTAATGGAAACAGCGGTGTAGCAACAGCTTCGGAGTAACAGCAACACCATTAGCAGCACTTCAGAGCAACTTCGAAGTAACAGCAACAGCGGTGTAACAGCAACTTTGGAGTAACAGCAGCAGCAGCACTTCAGAGTAACAGCAACAGCGGTGTAACAACAACTTTGGAGTAACAACAACTACAGTGTAACAACACTCCAAAGTAACAACACCAATAGTATAGCTTCCCTCCTGGCCGAAAATCTTCAATTCCTGCAAAACACAAACAAGTGAGAAATAACCACATTTTTTATTTTTATTTATTTATTTATTTTTTAATGGGGGGTGAGAGTGTCTTATGTTGCAATAATCATTAAATCAGCTGAATGTGAAAGGGTTTTGAAAAAGGCATCTTTAGAGGCTGGATGATCATATAATTTTAAACGGTGTCCATTTACTACAAATGAAGTCTTATTCTCATCAATTGCAATTAATCTGATTGTCCCATTATCAAACACCACATCCACTTGATATGGTCCCATCCAGCGAGTATAAAGTTTGCCCTTGAAGTCCTTAAATCTGGAGTCATATAGTAACGCTCAATCCCCTTCATGAAACACCTTAGTTTTAATAAATTTATCATGCCATTTCATCCTCTGCTATTGAACAACAGTGGTCCTCTGAACAGCTACTGATCGGATCTCTTCTAACTCATTCAGCTATTCCAATCGGTGCTTCTGTGCTTCCGATAAATCCAAGCCTACTTCCAGGGTTGTTCTGAGTGTGCTAATTTAAAATTCCACTGGAAACAAGGGAGATTTCCCGTAGACTAATTCGAAGGGGAAAATCATTTTGTATTGCACCAAGTTGTCCTATAGGCCCACAAAGCTTCTGGAAGTTTCTATGCCAAGTCCCGGTGATGACTTGCTACTGTCTTTGTCAAGATATTTTCTAATACCTTGTTTGTACTCTCTACTTGTCCATTCGCCTGTGGATGATAGGGGGTTGTTGTTCTGTGTTTGACCCCATACTTCTGCATTAATTTATCTATCATATGAGATGTGAATTGTGATCCTCCATTTGATACAATTTCTCTGGGAGTCCCATACCTAGCAAAGACTTCTTCAAAGATAAAATCTAACACTACTTTCTCTGTTGCCCTTGTGACTACTCTAGCTTCCACCTATTTGGTTACATAATCAGTACAAACTAGGATGTAAGCTTTTTGATGAGAAGGTGGGTTAAAGGGGCCAACAAAATCAATGGCCCATCTCTCAAATGGTTCAAGGAATATCTGGGGTTGAAGAGGCATTTCATCTTCTTTCCCAGGTTTTCCCATCCTTTGACAACTATCACACCTTCAAATATAATCTTGAGCATCACAATAAATGGAGGGCCAATAGTATCCCATCTGCAACACTTTATGGCCTGTCCGTTTATCTGCAAAGTGTCCTCCACAGGTTCCATCATGTGCGACTTTTAGGATCTCATAGATGTCATCTCTTGCCACATAGCACCGAATCTGTTGATCAATCCCTGCATGGAAAAGATATCCTGCCAACCATGAATAATGAGCACTCTTATGAATGATCTTCCTCTGCTCCTTATAAGATAAATGACGGGGCACTTCACCTATAGCAAGATAATTAGCAATATCTGCATACCATGGAGTATTAGTAGATACTGCAAAAAGATGCTCATCTAGAAAATTATCATCAACTGGTGTATTCTTACCATCATGTTCTAACCTAGATAAAAAATCTGCAACCACATTGTCCTTCCCTGGTTTATCTACTATAGTAATATCAAATTCCTGTAGTAGCAATAGCCATCTTGTAACACGACCAAGGGTAACATGTTTATTCATTAAATACCTAATGGCAACATGATCAATATGCACAAAGGTAGAATACCCGGTAATATAATGTCTGAAATTTTTGATGGTGTAGACAGTAGCAAGGAACTCCTTCTCAGTCCCCGTGTAATTTAATTCAACTAGAGCTAGATTTTTACTAACATAGTAGACTGCATAAGGGTCGTTATATTCTTGTTGTCCTAATACTGCACCAATTGTTGTTTGAGAAGCATCTATATGAATATGGAAAGGTAACGCCCAGTCTGGTCCCTTAAGAACCGAAACACTACAAACTAATTCCTTAATCTTTGCAAAGGCTACCTCACAGTCCTCTATCCATAGAAATTCTGAATCTTTTGTTAATAATTGAAATAATGGGTGGGCTACTTTTGCAAAATTTTCCATAAAACGCCTATAATAACCAGCATACCCAATAAAAATACATACCTGTGTGACCATTTTAGGTGTTGGAAAGTTCAGAATTACCTTTACTTTTGCTGGGTCCATCTTGATTACTTCAGCTAAAAGAAAATGTCCCAGAACAATTCCTTGTTCCATCATCATGTGGCACTTTACTGTGCTCAGGGAAACATGCGCTTGTATGCACTTTTCAAGGAATTTTTCTAAATTTTTTAGTCCTTCCAAGAATGAGTCCCCATAGGGAGTAAAATCATCCATATATATTTCGACACCATCATCTATTAGATCATAGAAGATTCCCAATATTTCCCTCTAAAATGTTGCAGGGGCATTACATAGGCCAAAAGGAAGGACCCGGTATGCAAATGTTACCCATGGGCATGTGAAAGTGGTATTGTCCTGATCTTCAGGAGCAATTTGAATTTGGTTGTACCCACTAAACCCATCCAGAAATGAGAAAAATTTCTTACCAGCCAATGTGTCTAAGACTTGATCGATAAATGGCAGAGGGAAATGATCCTTCTGCATTGCCTTGTTTAACTCTCAGTAGTCCACGCAGATTCACCACTTACCATTTTTCTTAGGGACCATTACCAGTGGTGAAACCCATTGGCTGTCTAAGATAGGGTAAATAAACCCTGCATCTAGTAATTTCTGGAGTTCTTCTTTCACAATATTTTTTAATGCCGGGTTCATCCTTCTCTGAGGCTATCTTATAGGGAGACAATATTATTTGATGTATATATGATGGGTACACAAATTATCGGGGATCCTTTTCATGTTTGAGTAATCCCCAGCGAAAGCTTCCTTATACTTCTGAAGAACATCTATTAGTTGCCTCCTCTGGGACTCCGACAGACCTGGATTGATATTCAAGGTTTTTCTTGGTTCTATCTCCACTTGGATACTTTCATGAGGTGCATCAACATATTCTTCTAATTCTTCTACTGTCTTAATATCTTCCTGAGTCTCACAACTTAAAATAGACTCTAATGCTTGTTGATTTAGTTCTGAAATAGAACAAGGATCATTCATAAAGGAAGTGATCACATCATCTTCTGATTCCATTTTCAACTGAAGGGCCTGACCGATAGTAAGGACTGGTCTCACCTCTTCCTCTTGTTCTTCGACTTCCAACATAGATACAGCCTCCTTGCCAGCTGCTAATTTCTTGGATGCATCTGGTTTTTCCGGTGGGTACAACACCAAATTCTTGGTGTTATGACCATTGGAAATGATCATATTTCATGATCGGCATCCGATATAAGTATCTACAGTAGCCAGCCATGGCCTCCCTAAAATCAAAGGGTGGCCTCCCATTGAATATTGTGTATGCAATACCAGGAAATCGACCGGGTAATGCCATGCATCTACTGAAATTGTCACATCCTCCAACTTTCCCACAGGCTTGACTGTATACCTATCTACCAATTCCAACACTATGGGTGTATATTTCAAATTCTGAAGGCCTAATGTATGCATGGTTTCAGTGGTGATGACATTGATGGCAGCACCCAGGTCCACCAGTACATTTGGAATCTCTACCCCATTAATCTGTACTGTCAGCACTGGGTTTCCCAGGTCCCCGTACTTTACTGGTGTTGAGTTCCCCATCATGAAGTCTGATAACTTTGCCATAACATGTATAGTGAAGGGGTCCTTATTTTTCTTTACAGGTTTCTTCGAACAATACTCCCTAAGAGTTTTTGCATATATTGGCACATCTTTCATGGCTTGTAACAAGGGGATCTTAACAAATAAATTCTGTAATTCTCCTAACAGGTCAAATTCAGCTTGTGGACTGGGTTTACTTACAATCAATCTCTCTGGGTAGGGCGGTTCAGGTTGAGATTGTTTTATAGGAGGCGCTTTGGCAGTTTGTTTTGGTTCTTTATCAATTGGCTATGCCTCTCTGTCTTCATTATCAAGTTGTTCAATAATAACCGGAGGGGGTTGAGTATTAACTGTCCGTCCAGATCACAAATTAATTTCATACAGATCTGTCGTAGAAATTCTATACGAGGGCAGGTTAAGGATATCAGCTTGATGAGCTCCCTTTTTATTGGGGTTGGGATTAGGCTGCATTAGGAGCCGAGAATGGACAGGTTGGTTACCAGGAGGCAAAGTGGAGGGTATTTGGAGCTGCAGTGGTATTTTTTGTTGTGGCAGCTACTGAGGGAACTGTCCCATAGATGGTCCTCGCCAAGTTGGAGCCCATGATGAGCTCATACTAGCCTGATGGTTCCATTATTGCCATAATGGATTCTGGTACTGTGGCCACATAGGGGAGCAAGGTATGGGTTGGGGATTCATATTATAATTATTGAAATATTGAGATGGATCCATATACATACCTTGATTTCCCATTGGTGGTCAAAATTTCCATGGCTTCCTGGCACCCATAAGATCTAGCTGTTTCATGTCCTCCCCTGCTCCTTAAAATACCGCTTTCAGACCTGACAAGGAAGGGCATGAGCTGGTAACATGATTTAACTCATAGATATCACACTTCTCCATAGACTTTAATGAACATTCCCTTTCTAAATGATTTTTCTTGCATTTTGGGCAGAAAATTTCCATAGCCCTTTCCTACTCTAACTGCTTCTGCCTCACTTGCAGAGTATCCATCTGCATTCACAGGGTACTAAGAATATCTGTCTTCAGGTTGTCTAATAGGTTCCCAATTTCTGCTTTCATAATACCCCCGCTAGATCCTTTTGCTAAACGAAACCCTGATATTTTTCTTGCAAGCCCTCTTGAGCACTGGATACACAAGTCGCAGATATTTTTAAAAGATTCCTTGGAGATGTCTCCTTTCCCCACAATATTCATCATTTCTATTGAATCCTCCTGAAAGGCTCAAAGGAGGATAACCTTCAGAATTTCTTTGTCCAAATCAGAATGTCCTGACCTCTGTAAGAGGTACTTGAATCTTTCCACGCAGTTTTCCAGATTTTCATCTTCCTTTTGTGTAAACTTAAAAATCTCCTCCTTGATATTCTGAGATTTACCATAGTCCTGATACTTCTCCAAGAAATTTGTTTGCATACCATCCCATGTGGTAATGGATTTCCCTCCAAGGCCCATAAACCATCGCAGAGTCGTCCCCTTAAGTGTGGAAGGAAAAATCTTCAATTTATGGGCATCCGTCATGTAATCATACCCCTGGCACACTATATAAAACTCAAACAGAAATGTGTCGGGGTCCTCTGACACGAGCCCATGGACATTTGGTAAAGATGTCAATGGGATAGGTTTTGTAGGTGTACCTCCTCCTGTATTCTCAATGGGAAACTCGATAGTAGAGGTTGTAGGAGCCATGAAAATCTTCCAATAGTCGCTGGGGATTTCAACAGGTTCTGTAGGAGATGACTGGGGACTCCTTACTACTGGAACTCGAGTAGCTTTGGTAATGCTCCCCTTATCTCTTAGTGATACAAATATTGCTTCGTTCCTACTGCCTACGTCTTGATAGTTTAGTCCCTCAATGACAACTTCCTCTCCCCTGTTGAAATAATCTGATTCTATCAATATTCTGCTTGTGATTTCTTCTCCTTCTATCCCCAATACAAGATCCTCTTGATCAGGTCCAATGCTACTTGAGCCTTCCACTACTAAAGGACCTTGCTGCACTGAATCACCAATGGATACTGGAATATGCACTGGTTGATCTACTGATTGTCCTTCAGATCGTACTCTCCTAGCCCTTGGCCTTACGGCTGCACGAGAAGATGCTTCAAACTCTGCCTTCTTGATGATCTGTTGTATGTAAGTCTTTCTCCCCAAATCTGGTCTTCCCCTCTTTGAGGCTCTCGCTCCGCCCCTCTTATTTGATTCTCTGTTCATGAAAAAATTAATGTGATAGAAAATCTCTACATGAGCCTACAACACTTCGATCCTGAAGTAAGGTGTCAAAGGGCCATTCCTTCCTCAAGAAAAAAGAATTTAAAAAGAGAAAAACAACAAGATGAAGACTAGAGTTCCAAACCCAGAGTAGGGCGTCTAAAGACTCCTCCCTCCTTGGAACAAGAACAAGAAGCACACAATCCACAAAAAGACCTAATACCTCCCAGATTTGAAGCAAGGCGTCAAAAGACTCCTCCCTCCCTAGGACAAGAAAGTGGCCCAAAAATCAAAATAAAAGCAAAAAAAAAACAACCCAAACTAAAACCTACACTCAAGACCTGAAGCAAAGCGAGAAAAATCGTTCTCTCCCCAGGACGAGAGGTCGACCCTCTAGTTGCCTCGATCATTGCTTGCACCTTGTAGCCTCCCATGCAACGACGCTAAAATGTTGGTGTTCAAGAAGGGATAATCGATCCACCCTAATCTGACATTAATCTTATCAATCTGGGAGCGTATCCTTTCAAGGATATGCGCAAGGTATATGCAAGAACAAACGCTTAACTGTTCAACCAAGGGTTTACAATCAAAACTCAAAACATTGCCATGAAATAATTCAATACAAAATATTCAACAATCTGAATTAGCTACAATAAAATACAACCATAGCACAACAGAATTAAATCCACACATATACACAGACGCAACACCTAATCAGAAGAGCGGGCCCAACTCTCTGATCGGGGCTGCATTAACTACGAAATTCTTTGAAACAGTAAAACCAGATGTATTTTATTAATATATGAAATGTGATTACAGCCTTCTCTTCGAAACCCTGAATTACAGGAACAATGTCCATTTTATACAAAATACAAGGGAATAACAAATTTCCCTGAAATCATGAGAATTGTGTGTTCAAGAATGGACTCTGGTTCAAGAAAATCGTGTGTTCAAGAATGGACTCTGGTTCAAGAATGGACTTTGGCATGAATAGAAGCTACTCTGAATGGAGAAAAGGGCTGAGAATAGGCCCAGGGAGTCGCGGTCCAACTGCGCGTTCCCCTTTTAGCTGGCCGTTACCGATTCTTGCTACGATCTGCTGGAAAAAGAGTTCCTGTGTTCAATCTACAGCCAAACATAAACCTTAGTGCTGCAATTAGGTAAAAAACCCCGCGATTTTACTTCATTAATCAAAATATCCCAATCGGACAAGTTAGGGTAATTACCTCAGAAGTTTATCATACAAATATGGGTAAATTAAGCAAAAAGGGTAAAAAAGGATGACAAAAGTGGGCAAAGAAATAGCCGAATTCGATGCCCAACACTTGCTGAGGGAAAATATTGGTAAAACAACCGGCTGGGTAGGTGTAGCGCTAGAAGGAACCGAAGGGGAGGCTTGTTGTCCTCGGGATGCTGCTTAAGCTTCCCACATCTGTCGCATCTGAGGTAAAAGAGGAAAATCGTGGGTGTAATGCCCATATACACCACAACAAGAACAAGGTTTTTTAGTGCGAACAAGCCTGTCCTACTTGGGCTGAGTGCCCTGTTGCTGGTTAGCAGTATTAGGTGCATTCCCTTAGGGATTGGGTCCTGGATTACTTGGGAAGATTGGTTTTGGTTGCCTTTCCTCTTATTTTTGGAAGGAGGAGGATTAGTCGCGTCATGCTATGCATACACTTGCCCCTGGGGAGGTGGTTGTTGTTGTGGGGGTTGAGAAGGAAATGGAGGCTGAGGTGCAAATGTTGGAGGAGCTGGAGCACCAGGTTGCAGATACAGACAATAAGGAGGTTGGGAAACATTGTGGTAAATAGGTTGGGCATAAGGAGGAGGCATGCCATATCCTGGATACATGCTATCGGGAGGGGGAAAAGTGTTGGAGGAGTTGGCCCCCCCTTGAGGGAAACCATAACCCATGTGAGGATGAGTGTATGGATGAGAAATGGCTCCAAAAATACCATCAGCGACATGGGATGCCCCCGGTGCGTTGGCACCACCGGGTCTAGGGATATCAGGTAAGAAGGTATAAACATAACCAGACTGTGCGTAGATCAGGCCATATTTTAACGCAATCTGCAGAGCTGCTTCTTCAGTCTAAGGTAAATGAGATGTGACATCTTTACTAATAGCAGGAAAAAGGGATCTAAGGAACCAATCCATGTAGACACAGTCTTCGAAGGTAGGGGCTCGACATAGGCTCTTTCTTCTTCGCCATTCCTGGACATGATCAGATAGGCGGGTCGCAGACGATTGACGGAAAGAGGTCAAAAGTTCGGTACCAGTGTCATAATGAAGGGGAAGTTGGAAATAAGACAGAAAATCCTTGGCAAGAGTCGCAAAAGTAGTATGAGAGGAGGAGGTATAATCAACATACCACTTGGAATCTTCTCCAGTAATTATACGTTAGAACAACCGAAGACAGACAGAGTCATCGGTGATGGAGTTAGACAAACACCACACGTGGAAAGATCTAACATGGTTTGTAGGATCTTCTCCAGAAAGACCTTAAAACTTGGGGATGTCAGAAGGGAGCTTGGTTTGCATAGAAAGCCAACCAACATCATGGCATATGGGGTCATTGATCAACTGGTTAAAATCAGGAAGATTAAGGCCTGCCATATAAGGGAGCAAGGGAGCAGCTAGTATAGTTCCTGTTGTGGTCCCACTAGTAGTATTCCCAGCATTAGGGTCGGGGCTACCACCAGTGTTAGGTCCTGAACCAGACATGGTGAAGGTGACAGGGGGAGAACTAGGGATGGAACCAGAAGGGGAACCCAATGAACCAAAAGAGGAGTCAGAATGGGGACTCGGTGGAGGACTAACTCGAATCCTACGCAGAGGAGTAAGTCTTCCTAATGGAAACTGAGGATGAAGGCCAAGAAGTCTCCGAGATAAATGCCTTGGGGACGCAATGATGATAGAAAAAACATGAATCACAAAAGGAAGAGAGACCAACAAGGGCAAGGAGTGCAGGATCAAATAATTACAATGTCGAAACAAGGGAAAAGAGGTGCAGGATCAATTGATTACAATGTTAAAGTCTTTGCCTGGCGGTGTTAACCAGTTGCTTCTTCACTTAGGGTGTGTGTGTTAAGTGTGTTAATTTTACTTTTTAAGCCCAAACGTTTGTAGATAAAAAAGAAAAAGTGTGTTGTATAACTGTAAATAAATCTACAGATAACAATAAATGAAATTGAATATAACAGAAAATAGACAGCTAATTATGCATTAATCTAAACCCAAGGAGGCGGGCCTCTCAACATGTAGTCTCAGGGTGGGAAAAAAACTATTCAAAACACATCAAAATAGCTAATGGATCTAAATTCATGAGGGAAAATGATCTAAAGGTCAGATATTTTGGGAATAGGTGCAAATAACATCAAAAAACCAAAGGGAAAAGTGCTGCAAATGAGGTGGTGAAAGGCTACAACCTAGAGGGAAGCGGAGGGGACACTAGAGGAAGACCCAAACAAAACTAAAAAGAGGTGTCTTGGATGGATGAATAACCAATATGAAGTGGATATAAAGGTGAGGGATCAGATCTGAAAAGTGGTTGAACACACTGAAATTTCAAACGACCTGCTGCAACTAAACTCCTCCTAGAAAAGGTGGAACAGTACTGAAGCCATAGGGGGCTAGGTTCCCCACTCCAATGAGTAAAATAGAGCAAGAATAGGTCCAAAATGGGCAGAAACGAAGGTCATACAACCCTAAACAGAGGCCCAGAGAAACCCAAAAAAATCTCAGAAAAATTCCCACAAAAAGTCCAGGTCGCAGTTTCTGACCTGATTTCTACAAAGGTCACAGGCTTGGGGCTATTTTCTGTGTCCTAGAGGTTTAGGTCGTAGGTTTTGGCCCAAAAAGTGCTACCTGCAATTTCGGCACTCTCGGGAGTAGGTTTCAGAAAAAAATTTCGTCTCAGCTGTGACTGATACTTGTCACCTACGCACTAGGTCCGGAAACACACAGAAGTTAGAATTTTTACTTTTTTAGGGTTTTATAGGTTAAAAAAAACATCAAGAAAAGAAAAACAAGAAGCTGAAGAGAAATCCTAGGGTCTGAAGTAGCTGGTCATGTAGGGATCTGAAAAAACAGAGGTTGTAATCGTAAACCCTTGTGGAGTCGCCAGCTGTTAGGATGAATTCTAATCGCAAACATACAAAAAATGCTCACTTTAGTTGTGCATAACAAACAACCCTAATATCAAAGATGGATGCCAATTTCTTTAGATCTGCAGTTAGTTGACCAAGACAAATGCTACAAAATCCAGATCTATGTCGTTAAAGACATTAAGCAGTAAATAAAAGCAAGAGATTCTCCATGCATCCAATAGACAAGACAAGAATTTTTTTTAAAGATTTTTTTTTTAATTTTTTACACTTGGGAAGGGCACATAGAAAGATGTTACCAGTCCCCCTCAATGGATGGGTTCTTGAATGTCCTCAGCACTTCAGATCTAAAATCTCTCTCTCTTGATGGTGTAGAAAACCCAGACAAAAAATGGAACTCAAAAGGAGCTCACAAGGAAAATGGTAGCAAAATATGACAATGATGGAGGATCAAAGTCGGACCAAAAGTATAGATCTAGAGTGATCTTTAGGCAACAAAAGGTAGTGAATGAATGGAAAAACCCTTATATTTATAACAAAGTATTGAATTATTCTAGATATTGGTGCATAATTAAAATATTATTAACCAAATCTAGATCCAAGTTTTATGGAATATTTTATTATATTTGTTGGAGGGAAAAATAATTTGAATTTGTTCCAATCCCTTAATTTGTAAATAATAAATAAATAAATGATTTATTTATTATTTTAAGGATTTGGTTGAGTAATAATTAATTAAATAATTAATTATTCAATTATTTATAAATGATTTAGTCAAATTTAACAAGGAATATTATTTAAATAAGGTTTAAATAATTATTCCTAGAAAATAGTAAGATAAATAATGATTTATCTCATTAATTTTCCTGTTTTGGGTTAAATATGACCAAGAATATTAATTAAACTGTTGTTTAACTAATTATTCCTTGAGGAAAACCAAACAAATATGGATTTATTTGATATTCCATCATGGGGTTTCTTGTTTAGACCATAAGCAACTTAATAAATTATGGATTACTAAGTTATTTTTCATAGTGAAAGCAATTTTACTTAGAATAAAATTGGTCTTACATGGTGTAATTTGTTCCATCTAATAGTGATAGGTTACATGACCAAAAATTGTTGTAACACGTATGAATATATGTCAATCAAGTGTAGAATCTCAATAAATGGAAGGAAAACAAATATGTGAGGAGTGTCGTCGAAACGGCAACCATTGGTGCAAAAAAAAGAAAACTGATTTGACACTTGTGAAAGGAAAACAACTTAAAAAAACACTTATACAAGATAAAACAACTTAAAACACCAACAACCATGAATATAAATAAGCAAAGTACACTCACACAAGCCCCAAAAGACAATAAAAACAAAACTCACCCATAAAAGCGAGGATGACCGCACCGAAGGTTCCTTGATATACTGATGAATGTTAGAGCTCCAAGATTGAATGTGAAAATGAGATCTAGAGGCATCGATCAAATATATTTAAGAAAATTAGGGTTTATGATGCGCATGCCTAAAATAAAGGAAAAATGTGACACTTGTCAGAATTTTCTAAAAATAGTGAATGTGCCTTCTTTAGGATACTAATAATAGATCCCCATTTTCTTGGGAAGATTTTTTTTCTTTTTTAACTTTTTTTGTTTTTTTTCTTTTTCAGGAAACTTTCCATTCACATTGTCAAGAAAGATTGCACAATTATGGGGAACTAGGAAACTTTCCAGTTCAGTGCATTGCGCAGTTTCTGAGCTCAATGGATGCATTGGGAAATTTCTAGGCTCAATGTTGAGCTACCATCCATGACTGCGCATTTTCTGAGCTCAAGATAGAGTTTTGAATTAGGATTGTGTAATTCCAATCATAAAGTTTGGTCTTGCCCTCATGGATTGTGCAGTTTCTGGAGGCAAGCCCAGAACTGCTACAAGACCAAGTTAGGAGGTTAGCTTGTGACTTAAAAAGATCAGTTAAATGTGAAAACAAGAGAACAAAAACACAGTTGAAAAGGATAAGTATAAATCACATCATGAATATGTTATGAAACCAACACACAAAATAGAAGAAAATAGAGATCAACAACTTATAAATTAGCCTCTTCGAGGGGGAAACCTCCTTTATATTACATAAATGAACAATTCTTGGATGATACAAATAAAAAAAAATCCTTTCTATATATATGCGTCCAAAGGGTCACAATATAATCCTAGCCTACATAAAAATAACAATGTAAGGGCACAACAGTAACAATAGTGGGCTTTTATGGGGCACAATAATAAAAATTTGGGGATTACATGGGCATAACAATAACAATAAGGGGGTTATCCTAACAATAACAATAAGGGGATACACTAGTATTATAGGGACCTAACATGCCCCTCTCCTTCAAACAAGTGTTATCCTCAATGCTTGATTATTTCTAGATGCTTCTATATAAAATTCTCATCCTCCCATGTGGAATCTTCAAGGGGTATGTTCTTCCACTTGCTGAGATACTCTGGAATTGATGGATTTTGTAGTTTTTGAGTTCTTGTTTCCTTGACTGCTTTAGGTTCCAATATGATTTTTACTTCCTTTTCAAGTTCTGGAAATATTTTTTTGAACTGGGATTTTGTCACCTATAACCTTCTTTAAGCATGAAACATGGAAAACTGGGTGCACTTGGGAAGATGCAGACAACTCCAATTTGTATTCCATAGTACCAATCTTTTGCAGCATCTTGTAAGGACCATGGTACTTTAGTGATAATTTATTATACTTATTAGCTTGCTTGAGGGAGATTGGTTTGTATGGTTGTAGACATAAAAATACCCAGTCACCTACATCAAAACTTCTTTCACTGTGATGTCGATATGCCTGTTGTTTCATTTGATGAATCAATTCTGCACCAAAGTTAGGTTATACTTTAAAATTTAGAGAACTTGTTGTTGATGCTCAATGTGATCTTCCACTGCTTTATCATGCATATTAGCTTTCTTTTCATCCTTCAAACCATCCACCTTAGCCTCCATGTACTCTTTTAAACCATCTATGTCATCTTTGGTTGTTCTTTGTGAGATCGAAATGTGTTGCACTTGGTACCGTAATTTTGATATATTGTGCTGGAATTATTCCTCTTCATGCGTCATAGTAGAGTTTTTTGAGGGCTTAATGGGTGTAGAATTATATTTTGGAGGAATTTAGAATGAAATACTTATATATATGTTTCAATATGCCCTTGGAATCACTTCAAACTGTTTTTCAAAAAAAAATTATGCAATTAAAAAAAAAAAAATACACACATTTTTCTTGCTTTTGAGGATCTAGATATTGAAACCTATGTATATTTGTAATTTCAAATCCACAATATTTTAGCTTCATTCCTTTAGTAGCCATCTGAATCTTATTTCCAATGCCACAAGTCCAACCTGATTTGGATTCTTCAAGGCAAAGTTACGTCCAATCTCCCACATTGACCTAATTATGGATTGGTTCAGTAGAGAAAACTTGTACGATGTGCCACGTGTCATTGTTTCCTCCTTCGACTCTGAAATCGATACACAAGAAACTAAAGTCTGTTTAATTTTGGACATTTTTACATAATTACAATCTGATGCTCAGAAAGAGACTTATGACAATTTTCCCAAGGAAAACTCTTTGAGATGAAATTTGGGAGCCTGCAAAAACCCTAACTTCCACAAATCATATCTCTGAAAAAATTTCAAACTAAGATCTGAAATTGTTACACAAAGCTCCTTAGGATTTTTTCGCAAATGGGTTTTTTTTTTCTTCTGAACCTTCGTAGAAAAAAATTTATAGCGAAAATTCCACAATGGCTTGTTTGAAGCAACGAAACCCTAGAATCCAAAGCTTTGATTCCAAATTTTATGAAACTAGCTCAAAAAATAGAAGAAAAGAGAGATCAACGACTTAGAAATCAACCTTTTTGAGGTGGAAACCTCCTTTACATTACATAAATGAACAATTCTTGGATGATACAGATGACAAAAACTCCTTTCTATATGTCAGAGTCCAATGGGTCACAACATAATCCTAGCCGACATAACAATAACAATGTAAGGGGACAAAAATAACAATAGTGGGGTTCTATGGGGCACAATAATAATAATATGGGGACTAAATGGGCATAAAAATAACAATAAGGGGGCTATACTAACAATAACAATAAGGGGATACACTAGTATTATAGGGACCTAACAAAATACTTAATATTAGTGTAAGATAAGCTCATGCAAGTAGAAGGTTAGGCTCCAAAATCTAAGCATAGGAAAAATTTGGGAGGGTGGCTATAGCTGCTACAACACTGGTGACACCCTGGCAGAAATCTATCTCTCTGAATGAATCTTTTCTCGTGCAAAACTGGTCTAACCCTTTCGAAAGTATTGTTCAATTCATTGATTACCAAAACTTCTTCACTTAGTTTGAGTTAAAGACGTACTCCCTTCCATTCTCTTTATCTGTGGCACACTAACCAAGCCAATTCAAACTAATTTGTTTTGATTTGGGATGAGGAGTATATAAATGCACAAGTAAAGAAATTGTCAGTCTTACTTTTCATCTTTGGTGTTGCTTTGCTGCTAGCAGGCCTAGACAGTACCCCAACAGAGTCACTTCAGGAACACAAGCATTGTTCACTATCAGCGAGCTTGGACAGGACCCCTATGGAGTTTCTTGCTTCACCTCTCTACACAAGAATATTTTATCTTATTTTTCCCTATATTTTTATTATTTTATTTTATTTTTATTTTTTTGTTTAGAGAGTTGTGCATAGGAACTTATTTATTTCATGAGGCGGAAGAGGGATCTCGACTTATTGAGAGCAGAAGAGGTTATTCCTTCAGAAGAAGGATGTTTATATAAACCTATAACATAATTTTCAAGTTTTTCCTCCCCTAATTACTCTAATCAACTAGGTTGAAAAGGATTAACCTAAAAGATAAAATCAATTAAAATAGGCGATACTAGTTAAAATTCAAGCATCATGATTTCAATGTGATTTTCTCTAATAAGGAACATATTTTCCATCAGTGTATCATCGAATGAAAGAATGAAATATTTACAGAAAGAGAGGGAATAAACAGGAAACCAATCATTGATAGGAGGACAAATTCCTCTTGGATTTCACCATGCTTTCTTCAGAAGCCAAACACAGTCTCAATGTGTGAAATCTACCCTATAACTGAAAAGAAGAAAATAAAAGGACAGAAGTGGAGAAAAAAGAAAGTCAAAGTAAATAAAATGCAAGAAAACAAATAAGAAGAACAAAAAATACTCCTACTCCTACCCTAAACAAAGCATAGGCCAAAGTCACGTGAAGTGAAACTTCTAATGTAGCCACCGACACATTGGTTGGCCTATGTAGGTGAGGGAATGCATGTCAAGAAATATATTCAAGCATAACCATGAACAAGAAATATAAGGA
Organism: Pinus albicaulis; assembly: GCA_034641835.2. Lineage (NCBI taxonomy): Eukaryota > Viridiplantae > Streptophyta > Pinopsida > Pinales > Pinaceae > Pinus > Pinus albicaulis. The sequence continues at coordinate 855,999,580 of CM076580.1, read as the reverse complement.
AATACAAACCAATACATTCAAAGTTCGAAAATATTCACAGAAAATTAAAAATGAAAAGCGCATGAAAGACACTTTGTGGATATACCATGGTGTTTAAAAATATTGCAATTCAAAGACATGCAGTAAAAAACATTATAACTACATAAACGAGTGAACATAAAGAAAGAATAAAACTTTCATTTTTACATCGAGTTTTCCATGTACGCGTCCTCCAATGGTTGAGAGATAGGATCATCTAATACAGGTGGAGGATGCAAAAATTGTAATACATAATGATTTTGAATATGTGTGATAGAGTGATGAGGTGCCTTGAAAGATTCAACAGATTTCTGATCGGAAGTGAAAATGACCTCAAGACTACAAGAATCTTACATAACCATTAGCTCGGGTTGAAGGGCCTCAACAACTTGGTGAAGTTCCAACTCATGAGAAGGTAGATCATAAAATATCAGTGGCTTTGAAAAATCACGAGCGGGAATCAGAATCATGACAAAATGAATTAATGAAAAGGTCATGAAAACCATGATGAAAAAGTTCAAGATAAAAAATGAAGGGATCCTCATGATCTGATGAATCATAAAGAGTGAAATATGAAAAACGAGAAATTTCACCCTCTAAGTTTTTAGAAAGATGATATGATAGATTGAGAAGATCTAGATTATAAGATTCATCCTCTCCAAACCTGGATGAAAATTTGACATTCCACATGTTCTGGGAATGATCGGAAGTAGTAACAACATCGAAAACTAAATTTTCACAAGATTCAATTGAAATGAAAGAATCGTGGAAAATGTCACGATGATGAAAGAGAGGTGCGGAAGGAAGAAAATCATCCTTCGACACAAATTCTTGTTCAACTATGGGGTCCCACACATAATCGTCACAAAAGATATCGCAGGTTGGATGCTCAACACCAAGTCCATCCAACACTTGATCCTCATGAAAATCACAATAGAGATTCGAAACAGGTTAACGCAAAAAATCACAATCTAAAGGATCAGAGGGACCAAAGGATGGAGGATGAGGAGATAATACTTCATTGTAACCATAAAATTCATATTCCAAACCTGCATTGAAATTCTAAGTATGTGGGGTGGGAGAAGATGGTGGTAGGTCATCAAATTAATTCTCAATCTCTCCCACCTCAACCTGCAGAACTAGAGTTGTTTGATGATAAGGGGACAAAGGTCACTTAGAACAAAAAACTTGTCCATCATTGATTTAGAAGCTATAATACCGTGGTATGTTGGGAGAGGATTGAAATATTCTAACTCGTGCATATTTTCTAAAATTTGAACAAGATATATAAATCTTTCTACCAAGAAAGACCAATCAACTTCATCTTTGGGAAATTCAAAGAAAAAATGAATAAAATGATCGTGGAAATCCTAGATGGATTCATCAGGTTATTTTCGCAAATTCAGAAGTTTTTGACACAAATATTTGTGATCATACATGTCAAACACAGAAAACATTTGTTGGAAAATATGTTTGAAAGAGTGTATGTAATAATCAGGTAATGTGTTACACCAATTCTGTATGCACCCTTCGAACATTAGAATGAACAAGCTACAACCAGCATCCTCACAGTGGATGTTGTGTTTTGTGCAAAAATCAAGAAAATGTGCGGTGTGCTCAAATAAGGTTGTTTCACCCTTGCCATTGGATATTAGAGTTGACAAGTCATGAATGATTCTCATCGACAATTTCCTATTTGAGTTTCTAGAAAAACATGTCGGGGTTATGATTTGGGAAGAAGTCATTAGATGAGTAAAAAAATGAAAAACATCTTTCAAGGGCTTAAAGTTTCATCTGGCCCTCCTTCTAGCGCCAGAAATGTTGATGGTTCTGGACCCGCTAGCATTCAAGGGATCTCCTTTATATGAAGTCCCAACTAGACCTCCCATCGTTTGGAGTAGGAGTCCCAACAGTGGCGTGTTAATGATCTAACTTGGTTGTAAAACACATAGAGTGGTGTACGGTGTCTTTGGTGCGAACAATTGTGTGACCCTGCAGAAATTCAAGTGTGATGCATGAAGGTTCCAACACATGAAGGGAAAAGGAAGTGTGCCCCTTAGAATCCTGTAATAGTATGCAACTTTGAAGGAACACACGTGAAAGTGAAAAGTGATCCTTCTGTGGGACTTGTGTATTCTGGTGATGAAGGCATAAAGGAGGAGAAAAATCACATTACATGAACTAACATGCATAATAGTCAACAAGTTAAGGTTAAAAATTAATAGATCAACACACATCCAACAATATTCGTAAAAATTCAAACGACATAGTTCATAATCATATGCATAAGTTAAATAACATACATCGCAAATACAACAAAAGTAGTCCTACTATATTCATAATATATGTATGAAATTGTGTCAGCTCTGGGTTTTATTAAAAGTGAAAGTTCCAATCATACATACACCATTGATGAACCACTTTCCACAATAGTGGAACGTGAACTCAACAACACCTTCTCCTCCAAATAAGTATACTCCCTCTACGCTACGGAGAAGCCAAGGCTTTCACAAAACTCCCAAGCTCTTCCTAAGCCTAAGCCTAGCCAAAATATTGGCTCCCAAAATCTTGTTACATGTGTTATGAGGATATATTTATAAGAAAAGGGGGGGTGACTCTTCACATGCCCCTTTGTGACTCTTGGAATCACCTCACGACTCTTCAACTTCTTTACAAAATGACTCAATACATTACATTATGACTCTTCACATTCCAATATGGAAACTTGGAATTTCACTTTTACAAATAATTACAAATAATATTACATTTTCCACTCATACCCATATGAGACAAAACAGGGTAGAGACAACTTGATATCCTAACAAGGACAAACACTATGATGCTTGAGTTTGGGGAAGCTCTAGCTTAGAAAATTCCACTTGATCCTTGTCAGTCACTTATTGGTGCAAAGCTCGGTATTGCACAATGACATCCCCAAACTGCATGATGGTGTCGGGATAGAAGCAAACTCTAGCCTCCATAGAATCCTAGTACAATGACTTGAGCTAGTTTTAACATCCCTCTCGAGCAAGAGAAAAATTGTTCCAATATGGACATGACCACCGATGTAATTTTTCACATTATGTTTGTTCATCTCCAAATCCTCCATGGTGGCAATCTATCTCAGTTGCTCCAAGTACTCTTCAATCTCCTACCTAACCTTGTGTCTACGTTTGGATTCAATAAGTGGTCCAACTGATGGGATCCTGTGTGCTTTCACCAAGAAATCCAAATTGTTGTATAACTGTACATATGAGGCCTTAATACTTCCAATAAACGAGGCATGTTGCTTGTTGTTCTAAGTCAATATTTGAACTCTTACTTTCTCCACTCTTCCTATGGCTTCATTTTCTTTGTAAAGTTAAGCGGTGCCCCTTTGTATCACTTTTTCCATTCCTACACGGCAACAATTGAAGCTTTTTACATTCTTAATAATTTTGACAAATTATCTGTTGTGCTGCTATAAGCCTTGCAAGTAAACAACTTCCTTAGGTATGGTTATGATATTCTCATAGAGGTCTCAGATGTTCTCTCCAAGTGTTTATACTTCACCAAGTATCACTGCTCTCATTTCCTCCAAGTAGACCTCGGCGGAAGTTGTGTTTTTTGTTGCGAAAAGTTGTTCTATCTCTTGTCGAGAAGCCTATAATTTTTATGCCAATTGCTTATTCTTGGTTTTCAAAGACTGAGTGTTTGCTATTGTTTCACCTATGAAGGCCAAGTTAGCTTTAGCAATGGAATTTTGATTTTGCTGGTGTCTACCACTATCACCCTCTCTCCAGTGAATGCAGGCAGTGCCTGATCATCCGGAAAATTATTTCTCCATGTTTAATCTACAATATTCTTTTGGAATTCATCATATGAAATATTATACACATCCATTATCATATTATCATCAAGAGGAATTATGTCCCCTTCCTTGCTCGGGGCTAACTCTATGGCTGGAAGTGGTGGAGACTAAACAATGACCTATGGTGCGTTGGGCATGAGGTCAACATCTTCATCCTTTGGCTCTAGTTTGTCTGCAAATTCAATTAAGTCTTCAATCTGGTGATCAAGCTCCCAATCCTACATCTGTTCACCCTCCTCCTTCGCTGCTGGATTTTTCTATTCTTTCTCTTGAACCTATATTAATAATGTTTCTTCTGCTAAGGCACCTTGCCTTTATTCTTCTTCTTACTTCTCCTTCTCTTCATATACATTCCTCCTCAACTCCAATTCTTCCATTGGTTCTTGTTTTTCTTTCTACACCCTCAGTTCTGCTCCCTATAAGCTCTAATTTTCTCTCTTCCTCTAGTCTCCTCTCTTTATCCTCTGCTTCCTCTTTGCTTTTGCTGCTAAAGCCGCTTTCATATTGCAGCTTTCTTCTCCCTCTGTATTGTTTACAACCTTTCTCTTTTCCTTATATTGTACCGATTTGTTGTATTCTCCTACTATTTCTTGTGGAGTTGATTCCATGTTAATATTGACTCATTTTATATAAACAATTGAGTTTCCACATATACTGGAAATTCTATTGGAATTTTCTCAAATTATTCCCAGTACGTCTTTTAGTGGCCTCTTTTCAAGCAGCTCTCTTTGGTGCCATTGTAAAAAATACTGTTGGAGAGAAGTGCTTCAAAATTGTGGTACCTCTAGGACAAAAGGCACTCATGACAAGCAAACATTAGCCTTTTGCAAATCTAACTTCACATTGATGATTAAGCAGCAAACAGAGAAACTGATGAGAGGGCTTGCAAAAATTTTGATCAACAAGGGAGATTGAATGACTATGGGAATTGTGCACTACGTAGTCCCAGTAGTCAAGGGTGAAGCCTAAGGCTTGAGACTATGTAATGTATAGTCAGCCTAGGCAGTGACTAAGAGAGGTTGCACATTGCACATTATCAATGGCCAAGGTGACAGGTTGAGCCCTGGAACTGCGCAATGCGCAGTCGAGAAAGCATGCACTACCTACTGTGTAGTTACAAAGGCCAAGCTCTCGACTTGAGCCTTAGGATTGTGTAGTGCCCAACTGGGCAAGGAAAAAATTGACCAAGGAAAGTGCAAATATGCCTAGTGGAAGTATGAAAAATGATTAGAACTAAGTGATGATGTGACCTTGAGTGCATATCTGACTAAGTAAAGATGAATTGATGTGAATCAAGTGCAAAAGCTCAATAAATGAAAGGAAAACAAATATGTGAGGAGAGTCACTGAAACGATGACCATCAAGGAAAAACAAAATAACTAATGCGACACTTGTGAAAGGAAAATGACAACTTATAAAAACACTTTTATAAGTTAAAACACCAACAACCATGAAGAGAAATAAGCAAAACTACACTCACACAAGAGAAATGACAAAAAACAACAAAAAAAAGTGAAAAAAAAAACCATAAAAGTGAAGCTCACCTGGAAAAGTGACGATGACCAGAACGAAGGTTCCTTGATCTCCTCAAGAATGTTAGAGATCCAAGATCGAATTTGAAAATGAGCTCTATAGGAGTTGATCAAATAGATTTGAGAAAATTAGGGTTTATAATGCACATGCCTAAAATCAAGGAAAAAGTGACACTTTGCGGAAGTTTCTAAAATTAGTGAGTGTGCGTCCTTTGGGATACTAATAATAGATCCATATTTTCTAGGGATTTTTTTCTTTTTTTAGCGTTTCTGCTTTTTGTGTTTTCGGGAAAATTTCCATGCACATTGTCGGGAAATATTGCGCAATTTAGGGAACTAAGAAACTTTCCGGCTCAGTGCATTGTGCAGTTTTTGAGCTCAGGGGGTGCATTGCACAATTTCTAGGCTCAGTGTTGGGCTACCAACCATTAATGCATAGTTTCTGAGCTTAAGGCAAAGCTTCCAGTCACGATTTTCAATTCGAATCATCAGGGTTGGGCTTTCCCTTATGGATTGTGCAATTTCTAGAGGCAAGCCCACAACTGCTACAAGACCAAGTTAGGAGGTTAGCTTGTGACTTATAAATATGAATTGATTGTGATAAGTGAACAAAATCATAGATGAAAAGGATAAGTCTCAATCACAACATGAATACTTGATAACAGTGCAAGATAAGCTCATGTGAGTAGAAGTTTAGGCTCCAAAATCTAAGCATAGGCAAAATTTTAGAGGGTGGTTACAATCGCTACAATAGGCTGAAATATTCTTGTACACAATTTTTCACATGATGGACTTCTTCCTCTTTTTCATAAGCATTTTTATTGATGAAGTTTTGCCACAAGTAGAACTTTATCATATTATGGACAATAGGAACCCAATCCTCATCATCAAATATAGGGCATACAAAAAATGGCATAAAAAATTCTGCAAAAGACATGAATGTCCCTTTGCTAGGGTTGTTAAAGTATTCCCTTGCATGTACCTCTAAAATAAGGACAAAAAATTTCATCATAGTGTCTTAGTGGAAGAGGAGATTTTTGTTGATGAACTCATACATTGCATAGTAATAATGTTGGACTAAATCACCATATCCATTGAATCTCGAGATTGCCTCTGAGTCAATATAAGGGTGTTCATGGGGAAAAGCCTAACATCTTGAGAAATAAACTAGAGCATAACATTCTATTATCCATGTAAAAAGCTCCATCTTTTTCTTGGTTATAAAATTTGGTAGTAAGGCCTAGTAAGAAATATTGGATGAAAAATTTCAGAAAAAAAAATACCTCTAATTGAGTTGTCAATACATACCTTACCTACCTTGTTATTTATCTTGGAAAGTGGTTCCTATGTTTTACTTCCCTATACTCTGTCAAACTAGATTCAACAAGTGAGATCTTGCAAGTTAGCAATAATAATACCAATCTCATCAAAGTAAAAAGAATTGAAATCTTACCAAGGGTATGTTGTTGAAATGCTAGATTATTTGACCTTATCCCAAACAATGATAAAAATAATAGTATGATCTGATTAGGAGGGTTGCTAAGGTCCTAGAAATGTGTTGGATAGACACACATAGGGTAGGGGCTCATTGTCACCTTAACCCAAGCCCCAGTTATTTAGACCTAAAAACCTCCTAAAGAACCAAGAGAGGAGTCCCGAAGATAATCCCAGTTAGTACCAAACAAGATTGGTGCCTTGTGTGGGGTCTCTTAGACTAGATATGTTCATTTTTAGGAACTACTTAGATGTAAAACATATGAGCACACAATAGAAAATGAAATAGAAATTTCCATAGCACCAAAACATAATAGATATAACATGTAACCTATCAATTTTTTACTATATAAAATAATCTAACCATATATGCAATTATTTTTTTATTTCAGCTGCCTGTTAGAGAGTCACGGGTCAAAATTGTGCATTTTCCTATATATCAAACTATAAAATATACGTAAAAATGCAGGGAAAACAACCTATTTAGCATATAACATCCACCCTACTAGTGCCTAAGTACTTCCATAATAAAATTCTAGGGGTGGAAATGTATGAAGGTCAATCTTGAGGCTTTTGAGGCCTCCCCTCAACCTAAAATTTCCTAAATAAGAATTTCCAGCAAGCTAGAAATCACTCTTTCATAATTTTGGATGAAATATTCATGCAAAATTCACCCAAAATTTCACAAATTTAGATTATCTTTAAAAATAGGGCTAAAAATGATCTAAAATTTACTCTAAATATAAGGAAACACAGAATTTTGAGTACACTAGAGTAAATGGAAAATATTTTGTGATAAAATAACTCGCTTGAAATACTAGAACCTCTCTTTTATTGCAGATCGAGTCTTTTACAACAGGGAAATTTTTAGATGTTCAACACAAACTAGCTAGAAATAAGTGTAAAATATACTAGAAATGATACTTGTACATATCCTTGGATTTTATTTTTTTTTGGGAGGGGGGGTGAGAAGGGGGCATAGGGTACCGCTCATGAGAATAAATTGACCTCCCTCTCAGCTCGAAGGCAAGAGAGAGGTTGTTGATACCTATCCAACCCACATTATAGACTCGCTTAAGAGTGAAACATGATTACATTATTCCATAGCTACAACATTTCAAACTATGATACTTGAACCTGGATGGGCATCATCACAACGATTATGCCCAACCACCTAATATAAACTCAATTAGCGTACCTATCCTTGGTTATATTTAACAAGTTACCCAATTTTTCGCAAGGAAATGCTTGCTAACTAAGATAAATAATTTTAAACCAACAAGATAATTTACCATAAAATAATAGCAAAAAATAAAATTTAAATAAGAAATGCTTGTTGGATTATACCCATGCCTTTGCTTACCTCACCCTTGTTAGAACACAAAATTAACACCCTCTTAAGTTGATATAGCCTATTAAAATTCTTGAACATAAATTTCCTCAACTATTGACTTAACTTCATTGATGACTTTCGAACTCGCTTGTAAGTGACCTCTCTCAAAGTGGCATCTCCAACCTTCAAATATTGTGCACAATGAATATGAGACTCCACACAATTCGAAGCTCCCTCTCAAAATGGTTTGGTTGCTTGGATTTATCCACTTGCAAAACAAATTGGCAAAGTGGGGTCACCCCTAGTTTCCCCCTTCCATGTGACTATGTAGCCCCTCAATGGAAATATATTTTAACTTTAGTGTGATTCATTTATGACCAAGAAATTTAGAATAAAATACCATAACGTATATCAAGAAAAAGAATGAAAATAAAAATCGCTCCACATAGTGCATATTAAAAACATATATAAAGGTTTGCAAGAATGAACTATTTTATTATGATAGCACTAAGTTCAAATGAAAAAAGCAACATTACAAATGAGGTGATGCTAGTCTTTATAGAAAAAATTGTAACAGCTAGATAAGGGCTATATGAAGATTCATTTTGTCTCTCCCTCAAGAAAATATTTTACTAGTCATCCACATGTTAGAGACTTAGTAAATAATTCATGAAACATTACAAAATAATATTTAATTCATACATTAGGGGGTTGACCTAGAAAAATAAACACAACCTAGCTCGAAATTTCCCTTTTCTTGTGGTCCACAATGGTCAATAATGAAAATAATAGATTTTGAAGGCTCAATGTTCCACTAATTCAATCCATGACAAATTCAACTTGGTCCTTCAAGGAGTGCAACTTCGTTGAGGAACTCAACTTGGTCATTTGATAAACAAATTCATCTTGCAATGTGAGAGAGAGACAAAGATAGATATGACTTAATGGTTGTTATAAATATCCAAGACCATAGGAGTTAACAAAATTTCCAGTTGGGCACACAATAAAATCATAACAATCCTTTATGGCAATCAACTTAACCTTTTAGAGCTAAAAAATGTCTTCATATACATATGATAAAATTTGCATAATGCCAATTAGTTTTTCACATGTTGTGCCTTATTAATATGACATATTTCTTGTTCTTCAAAGTGAACACTTACACTTCTATTTCCAAACATTGTTGCACTACTTGGAATTCTATGACCCATGGTAGTTTGTTTCCCAAGAAATAAATATTATAAAAAGAAGAAATAGGAAGGAACATGCCACAAAATTTAGTAATATATTCCTAGGCAAATTTGGCATTATCATAAAACAATTAATATTCTTAGAATAACCACATAGAGGACATCAAGGGATGCTAGTAGGCACACTGCAATATTTTCCAACATAATAAATTTGTCAACTTTTGTTACTCATAAATATAAATTTTAGAGAATTGAGAGCTTATTTACGTTATATTCGTAAAAATTTCTGAAATTTGACTTCGTATTTCTCATCAAACACAAAAAATTGATGATAACCAAAAAATTCTACCTCCTTTAACTTTGAATTATACAAACTTATAATGTACTAATTACAATTGATAATGCTGGAAAAAATATTACATAAACATGAGTGAAATAGGTACACCTAAAGTAACTTCTTGAAGGTGAGGCTAAGAGAAAAACACAATGAACCAAGATGCTGAACAATTTGTCTTTATTTCAAGCTCCTACTTTCTCTACTTTCCAATATCCCCTACCTTCACACACTTAAGTGAAGAATAAGGTTTTTTGGTACCTTTCTAGTGACATATAATACTTTTCATGAAGGCTATATAAAAAATATCCAATATAATTAATAGAAATATCCAACAAATCCAAACAAAGGGGATGAGCATTCCCATCACAATTTTAACCCCAATCATTATCATAATAACCACTCTAATTTGGATGTTAGACCACAACTCGACAAAGTAAAAGGGACATGTGAGTGTGCGTGTGTGTGGGTTGTTGAAAAAATTGTTGTCATTGATGTTAAAGGGCTTATATCATTGATATTATATATAGGTATCAAATTATATTAAAAAGTGTGTTCACGTGAAAAAGGAGAAGTCAAAAAGTGAAATGGTGATTTCAAACCCAAGGTTTAGGAAGCCATGGTATTTGGAAAAATGAAATAAAAATGGGAATTAATTATTTAGATAATGAATTGACATTAATTTTTGAATTATCATGTCTCTTCATGAAGGGTTATGATAATGTATAAAACAAGAAAGCATTAGAAGGAAAGTGTGTGTTAGCGAAAATGTAATTTGTGGAGTGAATGGTTCATCTTGGTATTTTTGCTACAACCCTTTTTTTTGGCTGCTTCAAATGGTGACGTTTTGAGCATATTGAGGGGAGAGAGAGAGAGGAACACATAGTTAAACTTTAAATTATTGGTTTGATATGATTTTAGAGAAATAGGTTGTGGAAATCATGGTTTGTGATTAATGGTCCTTAAATAAGATTAAAATGAGTCATCTTAAGATTTTTTCTACAACTTATTTTCAGGGATGTTTTAGGCTGTGAAATTTTGAGATAAAAAATATATCTAGGTACCTATGTTTAAAATTTTCGACATTGGATCATTATAATTTATGAGATATTTCTTGTGGAATTTAGGGTTCCCGAATGCTATTGAAATCAATTTCAAATAGATTGACTTGGCATTTTCCATTATAACTTATTTTTTGGAATATTTCAGATTGTTAAATATTAAGGATATGGAGATGATATCTTTGGGGTACATGTGAACAAATTTTTAGACACTTTATTATACTTTCTAAGATATGCCTCATGGAATTTAAGGTTTGTGAATGCTCCTGAAATCAATTTCAAACAGGCCCGTTCGGATTTTTTTCTATAAATTATTTTCTAGGATGTTTTAGCTTATGAAATTTTGAGGAGAAAGAAGGACGATCTCTAGGAACCTTTGATCAAAATTTCATACATTGTTTCCTTATGGTTTTGAAGATATTCTCTATGGGATTAATCTTTATTAATGGTCCTGAATCAATTTTAAACGTGCTAAAATTATATTTTGGCTATAACTTTCTTTCTGGGACATTTTAAAACTGTAATTTTCATAGATATGAGGATGAAGCACCCGAGGTAAAAATTCAGACTTTGGTTCACTATACTTTCAGAGATATTCCCTGTGGAAGTGAGGGTTTCTAAATGGTCATGAAATCAACTTCAAACATGTCATCTTCGAATTTTTTCTATAACTTTTTTCTATGGATTTTATTGTGAATTTTTTAGAGATCCAAGGAGATATACAAAAGTTCCATGGCTAAAAATTTCATAATCGAATTTGCAAAATTAGATATGTGGCTTGCAATACAACTTATTTCTTGGAAAAAACAATCTTTGGGAGAGTTACCATAAATTTCATTTGAAAGTTCAAACTTTGGTCAGACCTAGTGAAGGTAGAAGTAGTAAGAAAACATGTAGAAGAAACAACCAAATTCAGTGAAGGTAGAAGCAATGAGTGGAATTGGTGAAGGAAAAAGTAACAAGCTGACTTATTAAAGGTAATGTGAATGTAATTATATTTTCAAGAATATATATGCACTAAAGAAGAGTTGTAATTAAGGTTTGTTTCTTACAAAGGGATTGATGTCTCTTTCTAATTTGGTGCTTAGTGGTGGGGATTGGTGTCTCCAATAGGTTGGTACCTACGAATATTTGCAGTGGTGGGCGTTGGTGTTTCCAGTAGCTTGGTGCCAATGAACATTTTTAATAGTGGGTATTGGTGTCTCCACTAGGTTGATGCCTACAAATATTTGTAATAGTCAGTTGGTGCCTACAAATAATTATAAAAATAAGTTTTACGGTTTTCCCCCAAAATGCTTTCCACGTACATCTTGTTTTTTATAGTTGATATATCTCATATGTTATTGTTTCCTTATGGTTCATGAATGTTTAAATAAGTAAAAAGTATCTTATACTAATTCACCCCCCGGTATAAGTGGGTGCTCAACATGTGTGTCAAATGGGTCTAGCTTGGGTGATTGAGAGGAGTGCCTTAATGTGTATATTGTTGTATCGACCTTGAGACTTGAATATTTTTTTTTTACTATGGGTGTCATCCTTGAAATAAGTGGAAGTGCATGATGGGTGGGAAACCCACAAAATAATTCCTCATGTTCCATGAATGGCACCTAAATTAAATGTTGTTCATGAAAAACATGTAAGCCTAACCTTGAGGAACCTATTTGAATTCAATCTTTTGATGTCCTTGGCCATTATTGATTCAACATGCAATTCAAACCACTTGAGCTAACTTTTGGGGATAAAACCAATGAAAATTTCCTTAGAGAAACCTTAAAATATCTTTCTTGCATTCCATTAATGATGCTTGGGGTAAATATTATTAATAGACAACATGTACACTTAACCTCAAGGAACCCTATTGGATTCAATCTTGTGCCCTTTTTGGCCATTCTGACTTTCGTAAGTCAATATATAAGGCTCTTTCCCACCCCCTTGTACTATCTTGGGCTATGGAAGATGTTACTTAATAACTTCGCCTGACCTCCATAATCTATCATGAAGATGGGGTTACAAAAAGTGCTCATTTAAAAAAAAATGGAATTAAAATATGAAATCACCATCACACTCAACTCAATGAGAGAAATTTGGAAATACAAATTTCACCTCAATTGGAGCTTTGGATCAAAATTCATTCTTGTGCGAAGTTTTTCCATTTACAAAGTTCCAAGTCAGCATTGGGTCACCATGTGCACTCACATGGCCTCACCTGACCTGTATGGAACGAAAAATTCATCATCGTAGGGTTCACAAAGTACCCACGTTCTCTTAAGTCAGGTAACTTTATGCATTGATATGCTAACATGAGAATTGGTTGAAATTTAAGACCCATTGCTCAAAGTGCAGCCCAAAAATGCAAGTCATATTAGCCATGTGTCTCTTGGCTACTCTCTCTTCTTAACTTCTCGTTAGCCCAGTGGATTGAAGGCTTACAAGCTTAGTGGGTCCACAAGACCCATGTCAAATCAAACATGTTCCATCACATGTTTCCTTCTCTTAAATATTTTTGGATCCCGATGGTTTGGTGGCAAGGTTTCGTTGGACAAGGTTTCGCCAATAGACCGACCCCCTCCATTAATTTCCACAAAAACTCTTTAAGGGTCTTGATGGCCAGGTGGGTGAGATCCCATTAGGCTCACTCCTAACACATTTTAACGTCAGAGTATATTAGGCCAATCTCTACTTGTATCATCTGTTGGCTCAAGAGGTCCTGACCTAGGTTCGGAGTTCAAGGTTTGCCAACAAACCCCTATACTACTGGCCCTTTCAGCAATGACCTACTTGGGTAGATCAAAGTCACACCCGAACTAGTATGGGTGGGTGCTAAAATCAAGTTTATGCACCCTGAGAAAGGATAGGTAAGGCAAGCAGAGTTGCAATCGGCCCTGAGATACACAAATCGCCTTGTTCTGCGCAGGGCCAAGGAGGCCTCTATTCGCATCCACGTGCGCTAGATTTAGAATTATATACTTTTATGACAGTGGTATACAGAAAACACACTTACACAGATATTTCACAACTTAAATACAGAATGCACATAATGCAGTAATTACCAAGATTCACACAAATAGTACTCACAGATTCATTTCTCTATCAACCTTTTTTATTCATCAATTCATTAGTTCCTTCTTACAATCCCCTTCCCAACCTGTGCACACAACAGCAGGGTCCGCACACAGCTGGACTCCGGATCTCCGCACACACAGCCAACAACAGTCATTTCCCCAAAACCCAAACAGACAACTTAAACCACAATTTGCATCAATAGCTCTTAATTTCTTACCCTTACAATACAAAATGTTTCTCTATTTATAATAATCTAGCCTAGAATTTCCTATGGTCCGCAAACCGTGGTTTTTGGACCCCTAGTTTTACCCTTTTACCCATTACAATGCTTTTAGGGCTTTGACCCACCCCAAAACCCCTGCGCTAGACTAAATCTAATCAAAAGTATTAAAAAATGGACCAATTTCACAGCTCATAGGAGACCATGTTCCAACAGTCCCCCAACACAATCTTGTGACTCGTCCCGAGTCACTGTGGTGGTGCGGCCTCTATCTTTGTACGTAAGGCAGTAAGGGCGGTGATCAACAGCAATAACACTTCTTGACTCTGGGCAACAACATTCTGTGCAAGTTCTACCAGCTTCTGGGAGGTCGGTCTTTTAGTCGCCGTGATGACGCTTTCAAGAATTTGATTAAGTCGCTTGGTTGCGCCATCAATGTCTTGTGAAATTCGGAGGGCTGTGGCAGCCCAAGGCTTCAGACGTTCTGCCATGATATGTTGTTTATGCCGGAGTTTCTCAATCTCATCCTGGAGATCATTGCTGGTTTTTAATCGTGCCAAGCACTAGGCAGGTACCAAAGTAGGCAGCGTAGCATTGACCTGTTCGAAGGCTTCTTCCTATTGTCGTAAGTCCTGATTGATTTTCTGAAGGACTGGATCACGTTGAACCTTAGTCCAGAGTTATATGGCTGACTCCAGTAGCTGGGCACCTTGAGAAATCTACCCTGTAATAACAGTTGTCACGTCAGTGACTAGGGCATTACGCTAGGCGCAGACTTCCGGGGGCATTTCGGGTTGTAGTCTGGCCTGCAAGTCAGAGATTAGTTGTTCTAGCTGTGTCTTGACAGTGTGTGTCTCCAGCCGAGATGCTTTGAGGGCTGCAACCAATTTTTCCACATTATCTCGAGGCATGTCCGTAGCTAGGATCTCATCTGTAACCTCTGTGCAGACCTGGTGGATCACAGTTTCAAGCTCCACCTGTTGTGACACGGCCAGGAGCAAATCAGCAGCCTGTTGTGTAATGGTGTGCTCAGTTGTACCAAGCTGTTGGTGTATTTTCTGATCACGGTGGCGAATCTCCTGGAAGACAACATGATGGAGGCCTTGTAAGGTTGTGTGGGGCATCTTAGCTAGATCCAGCTGGGTTCCTGTGCCTGTCAAGGGCTGTGTTCCTACCAAGGCAATGCTAGGTATACCCCAGATATGACTGGCCTCCCCGAGTAGCGTTGAATTGCTGTCGTCCGACGGGGTGTGTGCCTAGCCCACGTTGGTTGGTAGTGTATCAATTTTGATCCAGAGAGCGTGGAGTTTGGCCTGGAGAGAGTCGACCTTGGCCTACTGCTGTGCCTTGACAAATTCCCACTTATCTTCTTGTTGTACGGTACAACAACCCCCCCCATTTTTTACTTGTTCACTTCAAATAATGGGGACCCTTTCTATAAAATTTTGGCTAAGTGCCTTTTAAGATTTTTTATCAAGTTAATTACCTCATGATTTTATTGATTTTTCATCTTCTTTAGATTTTTGTTTTGATTGCTTGGTTGAGATCAATTTTTTATAAGCTTCCCATTGATGCTTGTTTCATATCATTTGGTCAACCGGTTTGTAAATGGCACTCCTTTGAAGTATAATCAATTAAATCGCTTAGGTTAAAAAATGCATAAAAGGTACAATATTCCATTTTTGTAATTAAATTATTTCAATAATGCATTTAGTTTAAATATTAACCCCTAGATAGTTATTACTAATATTTTTCATTTTCTACTTATACAGCCAAAATCACTAAGCATCAGGATTTTAGAAATATACTCCAATTTTCAAATAAATTACTAATCTCGAAAATTCAAAATGAAAAAGTGGTTGTAGTTTAAATAGGCAAATCATCCTTTAGATAATTTCATAATTTAATTAAACATCATTAAAATAAAACCAAAAAATTAAAAATTAAAAAAAAAATGATATTTAATATTAAATCTTAAATTAATTAAATTAATTATTATATAAAATATGATTAATTTAATTAAATTAAAATTTGATATAAAAAAATAAATAAATAAAAATTATAATAACACATTGCATCGGGAGTTCATCATCGCATCGGAAGTTTCTATGGGTGCACTTCTTTGAAAACCCGATAACCCTCCTGATGGCCGATTGCGATGTTATAACCCTTGCCTTACTCTTTTTACATTCAAACTCATTCACACGTGAGTACAAGGCGATTAAAATAGTGTAGGTATAGTGTTAGTGAAATTTTGAAAAGTAAGTGTTAAAGCATAATGTAATGTTAGTAGTACATTAGTTTTAGTTTTATGTTAGTTTAGTATTAGTTTGATACTAATGGAACATTAGTTTAATGTTAGTGGATTGATTAATATAAGTTAGTTTAATTTTAGATTAAATATTAAATATTTAAATAATTCATTTTAAATATTAATTAATATGTAACATATGATTAATTTAATTAGATTGAAATTTCATTATTATTTAGATTAATATTAAATAATTTATAAATAATTAATTATATATTAGTTAGTTAGACTAAGATTAATTAATAATAGTTTATTAAATAGTTAGTTTAGTTTATAATTAAAGAAAATTAAATTAGAATTAATAATTAGATAATTAGAGGCTAATTTAGGATTAAAATTTTAATTAAAATTCTGATTTTTAGCCCGGCAATAGAATTTCTAGATTTATATCGGATTTGATTTATCAACTTTGGAGGCTCATAGATTGAGTTTTACTTGGCCAAATGAGGCCTAGGACGATTCATTGAAAAGAGAAAATCAAGGAGAACATTTCTGAGGAGGTTTCACTAATAGATTTGGTCATTTATTGGGTCAAAAATCAGGCAGAAAATCAAGCTCCAAATTTCTAAAACAAAATCAATTTTCTGAGTTTGATTTTCTTCATTTTCATTCGCTTAAAGCCTCTTCTAATTGCATATTCGCTCATCAATGAGATATTTGGCCAATTAAACCACTCCAGACATAAATAGAGAGTTTCTATTTTATTTTTAATTATTTATTCAAATAGAATTTGATTGGATTTGTTTTAATGCCAAAAATGATATTTTGATTTTATTGTTGCATCTTAATTCATTTTGATTTCTTTTTTGCAGGAAAAACAGTAGAAGGAATATGGAGAAAAAGATCTCAATCAATGAGAAAGCTCCAGCAATTAAAGATTGGAAATTTTGAGCAATTAAAATTGGATTGAGAAGATTTTTCTTCAACAAACTCTGCTCTAAAAATACCTTTGGAAATATTATAAATTGCATATTGCAAAATGTAAAAGGGGCTGCTCTCCTATGCAATTCCAGACTTCTAAAAGCATTTCTATAATAGGAATTTAGAGTTGTAGATGGGGAGGAGAGAAAATTTAAGATCTGAACATTATTGAGGGCTTTTCTTTATGTCTTGAATTATGCATGATGGGCAGAGTTTGCATTTTTGTGGCTCTAGTATTGAAAGCAGAAATTCAAGTAATGTAAAGTACTGTTAGAGACTAGGATCAGAGAAGAAAATTCAATTAACTGGTATTTTTAGCATTTCTGTATCAAATACCAGTTTCATTTTTATGTTAGTAAAATTGTTGTTTCATTTTATTCATGTTTTGGCATTTCTGTTGATATGGATAATTTGTCTCAAATTGTTATGTATCTCTGCTCTTTTTAATTACACTCTAATTTCTGAGTAACCATTACTTAGCAATCTGTCTTATAAAACTGATTTATTAAATAGTAATGTGTTGTGAATTTCTTCCACATATTACTGTTTAATTATTGGCTTGACTGATTTGTCAATCAATATCATTTTCGTGAATTTCTTCCGTAGTGTTGTTGATTTATTATTTCATTCAAATGGTCTCAATAGAATGTGTTTTGGTATTCACAAATGTGAGCTAATTGAATTTCTTCTTTGGTTTGACATTAATTAAAAGCCAGACATATTTTAATCCTCATTATTTAATTATCTTGCTCTTAGCTGGGTTAGATTTTCATCTACCTAATTGAGATAGGATTTAGATTAGTTTCTTTTTATTTCATTATAGAATAAGTTTGCATTTAGATTAATTTCTACATTCTATTAAGACCTCTTCTCAAAGAGGCAAAATCTTAGTTGTGGTTTGGCTGAACCCAAATCAGCTTAAGGGTCATTCTCTTGCCCGATCAGCAAGAAGAATACATCTGATATCCCTGTCTATTGGTAATTAAAGATACATCATAAACCAATAGAGATAGGGAAAAGGTAACTGGACCTAGTTAAACCAGTCGAAGCCACTATCATAAACAGAAAAGGAGCTGTATTAAGGTCCGGACCGGGTGGTTATCCCCCAATGTTGTTGCAGCGATTTTCAAGGCTTTAACACTTCTGTAGCCAAGGCGATTGTGTCCACGATTTTCTCAAGGTCACCGTCTGTTAGTGTGACTGTTGCAGCATATTGCGCGCAGTGGGCGCGTTGTTTCTTTCTGGATCCTGGTACCGACTCCCCCGACCTCTTAGTGCCCGGGGGAGGGGTGGTAGCTATGTTAGGTCCTACCTAGCCCTTAGCCGCGGTAGTCTGTGGCGGTTGGGTATCCATGTTCTCGGCTACGGTCGAGGCTGCCTAGTGGGGCTCTGTGGTTTCCCCACGGGTATCAGTGAGGCTTTTTTTCCAGGCAGGGGGCCATAGCGAGAGAAGTAGGTCAATTTCTTTGTCTGCTACCATATAAGGGAGTGTCGTCCATGTATTATTGTTGATGATGTGAATCTAGACATGGTGCATGGTTATTTGGAACGGAGAAACACTCTTGTACTTGTCATATATTTTCGGGGATAGCTGGGGTTGGGAGTTTATGGCAGCTGCTACACTGCTCTGGAAGAGGATCCAAAAGACCTTATTATCCTCGATGCACTGCTTATCCTTAGAGTCCCATAAGTGAGCATACTGAGCTCCTTCGCACATCCCAGGAGGGAGTTCAGGAAGGATCGACTCCTCGGGTTTGTCCTAAGCGACCAATGATATTAGGAATAATAACCACAAATAGAAGAAAGATGTCCCTTGCTCCTGGGATTTGCGGACATTAGACAAAAATTCCTCGCACAAGTATTGAGTCCAGTTGAAAAAAACACCATTCGCACACTGGCTGGCTAACTAGATCACATAGGTGGGGACAGTCGCAACTGACACTTCCTCATTAGCTTGCAGGCTAAGAGCCGAGTACCCATCTGTGTGGCCGGGTCATTGATAGTCTGGATCACAAACCCTCACTGATTTCGCTGCACCGTGTAGGTCTGCCGCATAAACGTAGTGGTGGCTGCTTCGTATTTTTTTCTGAATTGCGCCAACGGGTGTGGCCCTTGCATAGGAAGGCATGTAATCTTATGGATCAATGCAACATCAATAGGGATCCTATCGTGAATCCATAAGCAACCATCGTGAATGAGGGCGAGAAACTGGCGAGCCAACCGATCTGTGACATTGTAATGGCCAAAATGAGGCATTTGGAGCAGATTCAAAAGTCCCGATCCAGCCAAGCCGCAAACCCGGTGCTGGGGTACTACTGCAACTCTGTCAGCCCTATGGATTGTGTCAAAGTATAATGCAAGGGCCAATTCCGAGAGGGTTTCATAGTTCGCCAAATTGTGATCATCAAACTTGACCTCATGGAGTCGCCCACAAGGATCACTAAGGACAGGGACTTCCCCCGGGGTTAGGGGGGTTTGAAAATAGGTGACCAAGCCATCAAATTTTTTTGGCGTTCGTGTAGACAGACTTCGTGGGTGAACAAAGGGAGGTAACCAATTGATCGGGTTAGCAGGCATAGCGCCCTCCTATGCGTCTTGATCTAAAGGTGATACTGGTGGAGGCCTAGCATGCCTTGGGGAAGTCCTAGGCTTCCTTACTGCTTTCAGGGTTTGTCCCAAACCTTGTGCTTTTTCCTTGCCTTTCCTTGTGACCAGCGTAGGGGGAACTTCTTCCAATTCAGACTCAACCTCCAGGACTTCTTCAACATCAGGCCCCGTCGGGGCTGAGGGTTTGGCAGGGTTAATAGCCGGCATCCTTGGGCGAAAAATGAATCTCAGCCCTAGGTGACTACTATCAGACAGAGTAGGTTGACCAAACATGAAAGGGACAGTGTGGATATGAAAAATCTGATTGCTCAAGTGCTTCCACGAGACGCATGATGCAAGCCAGTTGTGAAATTGAAACAATACCTCTGGCTGGACGATCTTGCTCTTTTTAAAGCACTTCCAAGCGTGCGATAGTGAGGTAAAATTTATTCGAGGTGGGTTCCCCAAGAAATGGTATAAAATCCCCATAATTAGTTCCATTAAAGGCTTGGGGACCACTCCTTCCAATGGTAACTTCTGCTTTTAACCAATAGGTACTATTCCAACGGCTAGTTTTCGCATCCCCGGTAGTCTTGAATTACTCGTTACGCTAGGGTCACCCATCTGTGGCAGTTGCATGTCCTCCCCCAACACAGGCTTGCTTCCTAGGGAACTCATGACCTGTGACCAAGAGAACCTTATCGTCTGTGCAATTAAGGCTTTAAGGGGGGCTATAGTCAGAACATATTGTTTGACCCGCAACTGTTTTGTTGTTGTGGGGATGGCCAGATTCATGAGAGCTCTACTTGCTAAGCCTACGACTATAGTAGGAAGCCTGCTACTTGTGTGTGAGTTATCCTGACCTTTTCCCGAGGTAGGTTCGCAGCAGTTGATTAAGCCTGGATCCGTTCGGGTCCTTACCTCTAAGACAACATAGCGGAAGGCTTTTGTGATGCGAAGACAACGCAGCGTGGAGACATCACATAACCGATTCTGCCAAGTCTCTATTTCCTCATCGGGATCAGAAAAGCCCTCAGTATCCCCCTCACAGCAGAGTACTTCACCCTCGGTTGGGTTGTCCACATCTCGCGTAGTCAACTTATAGATATAATCCACATCTTCCCCCTTGGGTATTGGTTTCGTATAACATTTACCTTCCGTGGAGTCTAATGGCACAACTACCCTTGTGCCATTATTTTTGAATACCATGCTTCATTTCTTTAAGTTAATGACACCACCCATGTCAATGGCCCAGTCCAATCCCAGTAGCGTAGGGTAGGGGTCCGCATCCTCAGTGATTTGAATGACTTCGAAAGTCGGCCCAGATTTTAATTCCCGCGATATCTACCAAAATCCCAGAGAGCCTCCCCAAAGGTATGATCTTTTGGTGATTGGCCATGTGTAGCTGGATGGTGGACCCTTCCAGATTTGGTTCACCCATGCGTTGCCAAGTTTTCTTAGGTAATACATTAGTGTCTGATCCGAGGTCTAAGATAACCCGATCCATCTCATAGTTGTCGATCTGGACCATCAACCACATCTCCCTCCCAGTGCATCTTTGATACCTGTATAATTTGAGCACATCCTTAATGTCAGACGACACGGCGGTGCGTGTTGCGCAGCTCTCTAGTAAAGCCTGAATATTCTACACTGCCTGGGGGTTACGCAGCAGTCTCATACATGCCTGTAGGAAGGTTTTGACCTCCTTAGCCACCTTCACATCCCCAGGGAGTAGGGATGTAGATGCCTTCGTCCCAAGAAAGTCCCTTCGAGCTTCCATAAATGTTTCCCTTGCTTTGTCCAGGTCCAACCCTTCTTGTTTGCTAACTACTTTGCAAATCAGCAGTTCAGTTTCAACCTTCTCCTCAATCCCCCTAGTAGCCAATCCATTGCACGTTACCACATTTATGCTCGGACCCTTACCCCTTAGCTCAGTCTGGACCCTTCGCACCTTCTACGTAGGTGGGAGTTGCTTCTCCTGTATTTTTTCTTTCAAGTCTAGGCACTCTTCCAGCATATGGTCCAACTGTCTGCAATACCTATAGGATTGTCGTGTGGGGTTCGGGAAATCCTGCGCAAAATGCCCCACACGCCCATATTTATAGCAGATCAACTGGCCCCAGCCCCGACCTGTGCTTCCACTTCGGCCCCCATCCATGCTTCCGGAGGGAGAGCCATCCCTGCCCGCAGGGGTTTTTGGCGACGCACCAGTGTTGTTTTTGCTCTAGGATGTTGGTGCCTGGACAGGGGCAGCAGTCAGCACTATGCGGCCCATCTATGTGGCCATCCCCGTACCGAAACATAGGTCCACTTGAGCTCTGTCATCCTGGGCTAGGCCCTCCAGATCTCGGGTGCCCCAAACTAGGTTCTCCTATTTACGGGTGGCCTAGGCGCAGATCCTTTTTCTGCCCTGACGCACGCCATAGTTCTGTGCCAACTTTCCTTCCTCTTTCCCATTGTAGGTCTTGAATCTCCAGGTGCATGGCCCTGAGCTGCGCCTGGATCTGTTGTACTTTCAACGAAGCATATTTCCTAGGTGTAGCTTCTAGTTTCATAGCAGCTTCCAAAGCTTTATCTTGTGAGTCAAAATTCTGGTGACCCATAGGTATGCGTAGGTGAGGGAGTAGCATGGCGATGAACCATTCTGTAAGTTGTCTGTCATCATACTTAAATTCTCCTTCTCTGATATCTTTTTTTAGGCATTGATCTGCTTCCCACACGGACTCAGTTGCTCCCTGCTTGAAAACTTTTACATCTGCTACAACCTGAGAGTAGGATTTAGGTTTTCGGAACTGTTGTTTCAGGGCGTCCTTAACATTTTGAATAGATGCGCTCCCATTTTGAGATATTTACCTCATATACCAGTGTTGGGAAAAATACTGAGAGGGGGGGTGAATCAATATTTAGAGCTAACTAATAAACTTTTTACTTTTCTTTTATATAGAAATCCATCGCTGCTTTACGAACAAAACTGGCGTGTATGCGCGGATGTCTTAGCTTCATGTATGCTAGGATCTCTTATTATGTAATTGATTCTTAAATCATTGCATCATTTATTCATCAGATGCTAAGCAGAAAGCATGTGCAGTAAAAACAGAATAAACCATCACACATAAGCAACACACATGAACACCAGGATTTAAGGTGGAAACCCAAGTCAGGAGAAAACCACTGTTGTCGTCGTCTCAGTCTTCAATATTTATTATATAAAGAAAACTTCTTACAATCATGTACTGGCACAGACTCATACCAGCACGCAGGTACCCACCTGCAGAAGGCTACAACCTTCTCTCGTTTACCAGCCTTTCCTGGAAGGGAGCTACAACCCCCTGCTCTCGTTTACCAACCTCTCCTGGAAGGGAGCTACTACCCCCTGCACTCGTTTACCAGCTACCCCTAGAAGGGAGCTACTACCCCCTTACTGAAGGCTTCAACCCTCAGCACTACTGCCGACCATGTTTCATCAATTTTCAAACTGGATCAACAGCCAGATTTCTTCAATTTCTTCATCAGATTTGTGCCAGGTCTTCATCACTTCTTTTCAGATCATCCTAGAGATTCATCATTTCTAGATCTAGAGTTCTTGAATCTTCATCATATTCATAGGTGCATCATAGATTTAGATCTATCAATTAAGAACAGAGTTCAACCATGCAGATATACTTCAAAGTGAAGTATTCATTAATGCCCCGACACTTGCACCCACTTTGCACTATGATTTTCTTCTCCTTAAATAGATTTGGCCTTTATCAATACCATGAGTCAAAACCACTCAACCACTGATGGTATTCCTGGACGGGATCAAATAGATAATCAAGTGCTCAATAATTTAGGCCAATACCATGGTAATGCCCCCTGGTTTTATAAAAATAGAGCGCAAATTTTCATACGCGACTTGGCACGTTAATTTCCGCGTGCATACGCGACTTCCCCTTAATAAAACTGTGTATGCCTTGTAACATACCTTGTTCAACATTATTCTGGAACTTTCTAAATTCTTTTCTTCTGCTACTTCTGAACGGAATTGTAGATACATCAAATTTACATCATTTCCATCAAGGACAATTGCATCAAATAGGTTGTCATCAAGGACAACACTCTACATCATATTGCCAACAATCTCCCCCTTTGGACTTGATGGCAACCATGATGGTGTTTGATCATTGCAACAGATAGATACATTGATTATAATCATTATGCAAGCACCATGATATTCTCCCCTTATTCAAACACTCCTATTCAAACACCATGATACTACTCTCCCCCTTTGACATCAAGGGCAAAGGGCAGATCAAAACCAAAACAAGGCTTTTCTTCTCATGAAGAGCTCTGTAGATCTGATGTGTAATGAAGTTACCATGCTCCCCCTGAGTTCATGTTGAGTCTTCTAACATATTTTTCAATGAAGTACATGACTCTATAACCAAGGACTTATACTTACATCAAAGATCTAGCCAAGTGGATTTACATATATGACTCATGTACCCAACTTAGTGGGTTTACACAATTTGACTCAACTACCCAACCAAGTGGGTTTACAAATTTTATGGAGCCCTTTACATGACTGAATATTACAATTTACATCATAGGTCATAGCCTTTTCATCAAATTATACATATGAATTTTATAACCAATATCAAAAGGACCTTAAGAGAGATCATAATTCAGAATCATCATAATGCCAACAATACATTACATTCAGCAAGGCTAATGCTCCCCCTAAAACTGTGCATCCAATGCATCCTTTCCATATGACCAAAACTCCTCCTTAGCTTGTGCAACCTGAACACTTTCAACAGCCAATCATTAAGGCATATTTACCCAAAATCAGAGAATGAAACAGAAATATAAGAGCTGAAACATCATCAGAGATACCAAACAGCACTGCAGCTGTGCTGAAAAATGCTGATCCCAAGTAAAATTTGTCAGAAACTAACCATACGCGGTTTTCTTTGTATAAACTCGCGTATATATGTGACTGTCTTTCAGGAAATCCACGTATCAAATTTAATCTTCTGAATTTAGGCAGTTATGATTTTCTGCATGGCAGAGACTACTCCCAGCTTCTGTCTGAGATATTCCAACGCTTCCTTGGGCAGAGGTTTGGTCAGTATATCAGCAACTTGTTCTTTGGAGGGAACATACTCCAACTTCACCTTTTGTTCAAGCACTTGTTCACGTAAGAAGTGATACTTGATGGGAATGTACTTGGTCTTAGAGTGCATAACAGGATTCTTTGAAATACTGATGGCACTTGTATTATCGCACATAATGGAGATAGGAGATTAACGTTTGATTTGAAAGTCTTGTAAGGTTTGCATCATCCAAAGAAGTTGAGTGCAACATGATGCGGCAGCCACATATTCTGCTTATTGCTGAACCAAGATACTAACTGGGGCCCCATATAGAATGCACCACCACTAGTGCTTTTCCGATCATCAACATTTCCAGCCCAATCTACATCAGTGTAAGCATGAAGAGTGAGATCAGCATTCTTTGGATACCATAGTCCAAAGTCTTGATTTCCTTGTAGATATTTGAATATTCTTTTGACAGCCTGAAGGTGAGACTCTTTTGGATTAGCTTGGAATCGTCCAACAATCCCAACTGCATGCATAATGTCTGGTCTAGTCCCAGTGAGATAAAGTAGACTTCCTATCATTGATCTGTATTCTAGTTGATTCACCGTGGGAGAATCATCATGAGAACTGAGATTGCATCCGGTTATCATTGGTGTACTTACAGGTTTGCATTCTTCCATGCCATACTTCTTCAGAATTTGCTTAAGATATTTTGCTTGTGATAGGAATATACCATCTGTAGATTGATGCACTTGTAAGCCAAGAAAGAAAGTTAGTTCCCCAAGTAAAGACATTTCAAATTCTTGCTGCATGACAGAAGCAAATTTTTGACTCATAGATTCTTCGTTACTCCCAAAAATGATATCATCAACATATACAACCACAATCAATATTTTATCATTTTCAATTTTTGTGTATAAGTTGCTATCAGCAGACCCCTTTGAAAATCCTTGTTGATGAAGATATTTGTCAAGACGATAATACCATGCCCTTGGAGCTTGTTTGAGACCATATAGAGCCTTTTTAAGTCTACAAACAAGAGTTTTATCATTTCCCAAAATGAATCCTTCTGGTTGTTCTATATAAACTTCTTCTTCTAGATCACCATTGAGAAAGGCGGATTTAACATCCATTTGATAAACTTTGATTTGTTGGAAGCTTGAAAAAGCAAGAAACATTCTTATGGCTTCAAGTCTAGCTACAGGAGCAAAAGTTTCTTCAAAGTCTATACCTTCTTGTTGATCATACCCCTTGCAAACAAGTCTAGCTTTATTTCTTATAACATCCCCATTCTCATTTAACTTGTTTTTGAATATCCATTTAGTTCCAATGACATTTTTGTCATGAGGTCTTGGTACTAATTCCCAAGTGTGATTCTTTTCAATTTGATCAAGCTCTTCATTCATGGTTTGAATCCAACATTCATCTTTGCTAGCTTGATTGACATTGTGTGGTTCAATAGTGGATAGAAATGCTAGATAGCTAGAAGATCCTACAAGAGTCCTTCTTGTTTGTACACCTGATCCCTTATCTCCCAAAATTTGAGATTCTGGATGATTCTTTTGAACATATCTGGATGGAGCTTTTTCAGATAAATCATCTTCAGGTTCTTCATTGGGTTCACTGTCTATATCATTCCTATTAGATGTAGAAGGATATATGTCATCATCGTCTTCATTTGTTGTTTGTTTTTCTTCTTTTGGAGCTGCAGGAGACTCATCAATAACAACATCAATACATTCAACAATCTTCCGAAGTCTTTTATTGTAACATTTATATGCTCTACTCCTAGAGGAGTAACCAAGAAGTATTCCTTCATCTGCTCTGGGTTCAAAATTGCCAAGTTTTTCATCATTATTTTTGATAAAGCATTTGCTTCCAAAAAATCTAAAATGCTTCACAGTGGGAGGATTACCATACCAGAGTTCATATGGAGTTTTATCACTATTTACTCGAACATGTGCCTTGTTAAGAATATTTACCGCTGCATGTGCTGCTTCTCCCCAAAATGTGTCAGGTGTTCTGGAATCATCAAGCATAGCTCTAGCCATTTGTTGAACTATTCTATTCATTCTTTCTGCTACGCCATTTTGTTGTGGAGTGCCAGCTACAGAAAACTGCCTTTTTATGCCATGTTGTTCACAAAATTCAAGGAATTCATCTGATGTATATTCTCCTCCTCGATCAGATCTAAGACACTTGATTTTTAGATCTAATTCATTTTCAACCAGAGCTTTGAAGATCTGAAATTTCTCAAATGCTTCATCTTTGTGTTTAATCAACCTAATCCAACACATTCTAGAGAAATCACCAATAAATAAAGATATAGTATTTATCACTATTGTCGCAGTGACTTTTTCCTACAGTCCACATATGCTTTGTGATGAATAAGTTCAAGAGTGCTTACTTGATGATACTCTTGCATTAAACTGTACTTCGGTTTGCTTACCAAATTGGCAAGATTTGCGTATGACATTTTCTGTGATAAATATTGGGAAGATCAGCTTAACAGCTTTAAGTCCCGCTGATTTGTTGATCCTAGAGAAGCTTCAGAAGCTCAAACATGCCCCAATGTTTCATGCCACAACCGCTTTTCAAATGGTTACTCAAGTAACATTGTTCTTTGTGCTTCTTCAATACATACAAAGTTGCTTGGAGTCTTTTTCCTTTTATAATTGTTTTTATTACCTTTATCAAGATCACTACTAATCATACATTATTTGAATTCAAAGACAATTTCGCCTCCTTGATCACATATTTTGATCAAGTACTTTCAATAAGTTATAGTTATGCCTTAATCCATCCACATACATGACATCATTAGCCTTCACCTTTTCTTTTAGAAACATGGACCCTTTTCCTTTAATTACAGCAGGAGTATCATTTCCAAATGTAGCTTTCTTTTCTTTTTCTAGATAATTATATGAAAGAAGTTTGCTTTTGTCACCTGTCATGTGTCTTGAGCACCCACTATCAATGTACCATTAATTTTCTTCACCTTCTACAAATAACGCTATCCCACAATTTTTCAAACTGTGAATTCTCTTTTCCATACTTTGGAGTTTAAGGAACATGCTCTTTTCGTTGAACTTTATCAACATTCAGGCATTCAGATTTCATGGCCAAAGTTATTGCAATAAGCACATTCAAATTCATTTAGAAGAGGAGAAAAGTTGTTATAGGTATTCTTCTTTGTTTCAATATCAATCCTTTTCTTTCTTGCTTCTCTTGTCATAATGGTTTTATATGCAACACATTGAAAAGTTTTATGACCAAAATTGTGACATGAGAAACATTGTCCATTGAAGAAGAAATTTCTGCGATCATGAAATCTTCTACTTGAATTTACATGTTGATTTTTGTTTCTTTGAAAGATATTCTTGTTGGTGTTCTTTGAATTGAGATGATCATGCTTTACCTGTAATGATTCTTTATTCTCTTGCTGAGTGGTCGAATGTTCTAAACCAGCTGTAGCTGCTTTTAGATAATTTGGTGCTAAAGCCTGAGAAGATTCCTCGTTATATCCAAGACCTGTCTTTACAAGAGGAGAGCGTTGTACCTTGATAATCTCATTTAAGGTTTCAGATCCTTTAGCAAATCTAAGATTCAGAGTCTTTACTTAATCTTTCTTAGACTCTTCACGCTTCTCATTATAATTTGTACAATGTGTTTCTTTGCTTCTTCATCTCCTGCTTGTACTTTATGGTTATTTTCCTCTTCTTCTAAAGAGCATTTAGCTTTCTGTTTAATTTGAGGTTGATTGCTCTTTTAAGAAAGTCATTGTCCTCTAGATCATCCACATAAGTATCTCTTTTCCCAGATTCAAATTTTAGAAGTCTAAGATCTTGTTCATATTTCTTCCTCACCATTCAGATAATTCATCACCGTTTCTGTTATATCATTTTTTAACACCATCATTATCATTAGATGGACCTACACACTACAAGACCAATTTTACCCAAGTTAAAATTAAGCTATCATAAAATAACTTAATAAACATATTTATTAGTTGTTATGTCTAAAATAAAGAAATCTCAAAGGAAAGACAGTTCAAACTTATATTTGTTTGATTTTCCTCATGGAATAATTAATTAAACCATAATTTAATTATTATTCCTAGTCATGTTTAACCCAAAACAAAGAAATTAATTAGATAAACCTTTATTTATCGTATTATTTTCTAGGAATAATTATTTAAATCTTATTTAGATAATATTCCTTGTTAAATATGACCAAATCACCCACAAATAATTAAATAAATCATTATTTATTTGATTATCCTTCAACTACTTCCTTAAAAAGATAAATAAATCATTTATTTATTTATTATTAACAAATAAAGGGATTTGACCCAAGTCAAATACTTTTTCCCTCCAACAAATATAATAAAATATTCCATAAAAGGTGGATCTAGATTTGGTTAATGCTATTTTAATCATGCACCAAGATCTAGAATGACCCAATATTTTGTTATAAATAGGAGGGTTTTTCCTACCATTCTTCACCTTTTGTTGCCTATTAGATCACTCTGGATCTAAACTCTTGGTCCGACTTTGAGCCATTATCATTGTCATATTTTCCATTATTTGCTGTGTGAGCTCCCTTTGAGTTCTATCTTTGTCTGGGTTTTCTACACCAACAGGAGAGAGAAATGCTAGATCTGAAGTGCTGAGGACTTCCAAGAACCCATCCCATCGAGGAGAATTGGAAACACCTTCTTGTTTTCCTCCCAGGTGCCCTTAATACAAAAATTCTTTCAAAAAATATTGTTCTTGTCTTGTCTATTGGATGTATGGAGAAAAACCTTATTTTTACTGTTTAATGTCTCTTTATGCATAGATCTGGTTTTTGCAGCACTTGTCTTGATCAACTAACTGCAGATCTGAAGATATTGGCAGCCATATTTGATGTTAGGGCTATAAGTTATGTGTAGCTAAAGTGGTCTTTTTTCGTACGCTTCGACAAAAGATTCATACTAACAATTGGCGACTCCACACGGGTTTTCAATTACGACCGCTGTCGTTTTTCATATTCCTGCATATCCAGCTACTTCAGACCCTAGGGTTTCTTTTCAACTTTTTGTTTTTCCTATTTTCATGTTATTTTTCACCTATAAAACCCTAAAACATTAAAATTTCTAACTTCCGTGTGTTTCTAGCCTTATTGCGCAGGTGACAGACATCAGCCGCAACTGAGACGGCAACTTTTCCGGAAATCTGCCGCCGGGACACCCGGAGCTTCAGGTCACACTTTTCAGCCTAGAAACTGCGACTTGGACCTCCAGGTCGCACTTTTCAGCCCATTATCTGTGACCTGCACAGAAAACAGGTCAGAACCTGTGACCTGCCAATTTTTCTGCTATTTTTCTACAATTTTTCTGGGTCTTTCTGAAGCTTCTGTCAAGGTTTTCCAGCCTCTGTCTCAGCCCGTTTCAACCTGTTTCTAATTTTTTTTTCTCATCTAAGTGGGAACATAGCCCCCATAGGGCTTCAGTACCCTCCACTTTTGGTGGAAGAGTTTTTATCTGTTTCAGGTGTCTATTTTTTCAGAGTTTCAACCCCCCCCCCTTTTCCAGATCTGATACCTCCTTTTTAGATCTCTTTTAGTCAGCTCTTCTCCCTTTCAAATCACCTCCTGCTGATTTTTTTGGATCTACCTTTAGGGCCTCCTCCTTGCCCCTTCTGCTTTTTGCTGATTCCCTTCTTTTTTCCAGCCACCTTGCCTCTGCCTCTTGGCTGTGTTCTGCCCCTCTTTTCAGCAGATTTCTCCTTTAGATCCCTATCCCTTTCGACCCTAGATCTATTGGCCTCTTTTTAGTGTGTTTTGACTAGCTTTTTTCCCTCTGTTAGACTAGTTTTTAGAGCCCTGTATTTTTGGGTTAGATCGATGCTTTGATTAGCTGTTAATTTTCTGTTATTTCAGCATTATATACTGTTCTCTGCAGCATTATTTTCAGTTACACAGCACACTTTTTCTCTTGCTCTCAAAATGAAAAGGGTTTAAAAATTAAAATTAACACACGCCACACACTCACCCTAAGCGAAGAAGAGCCTGGTTTACACCACCAGGCAAAGACTTTAAAATCAATTGACACTGCACCTCTCTGCCCTTGTTTCGACATTGTACTCTCTTGATTCTGCACCTCCTTGCCTTTGTTGATCATTCTTCTTCCCCTTAGGCCGTGTTTGTGTTGTCACCATTGCGCCCCCAAGGCGCGCATCCCAGAGACTTCTTGGCCTTCACCCTCAGTTTCCGGTCGGTCGACCTACTCCCTCCCGTCGTCAACAAATTTGTCCTCCTCCGAGTCCGCACTCCGACTCCTCTTCTGATTCATTTGGTTCTCCTTTTACTTCTGGTTCTCCCCTTGTCACCTTCACTATGTCTGGTCCAGGGCCTAAAGCTAGAGGTAATCCCGGCCCTAATGTCGGGACTACTACTAGCGGAACCGCCACAGGAACTACCTCAGCTGCACCTTTGCTCCCTTACATGGCAGGCCTCATCCTCCCCAATCTCAATCAGTTGATCAATGACCCTATCTGCCACGATGTTGGTTGGCCTGCTATGCCAACCAAGCTCCCCTCCGACATCCCTAAGTTCGAAGGCCTTGCTGGAGAAGATCCAACCAACCATGTCTGATCTTTCCACATGCGGTGTTCCTCCAATTCCATTACCGATGATTCCATCTGTCTTCGGTTGTTCCAACGCACGCTTACCGGCGAAGCTTCTAAAAGGTATTTTGACTAGGCCACATCCTCCCATACCACCTTTGCGACCATTGCCCAAGCCTTTTTATCTTATTTCCAACTCCCTCTCCGATACGATACTGGTACAGAGCTTTTGACTTCTTTCAAGCAAACCTCTTCAACCCGCCTTTCCACTCATGTCCAGGAATGACGGAGAAGAAGGAGCTTATGTCGAGCTCCCACCTTTGAAGATCGGGTTTATATGGACTGGTTCCTTCACACTCTCTTACCTCCCATTGGCAAAGATGTCGCCTCCCATTTCCCTCAAACCGAAGAAGTCGCCCTCCAAATAGCCTTGAAATATGACCTGATCTACGCTCAGTCTGGTTATGTTTATACCGTCCTTCCTGACCTCCCCAGGCCCGGTGGCACTAACGCCCCAGGGGCATCTCATTCCGCCGACGGTATCGTTGGAGCCATTTCTCATCTGTATGCTCAACCTCCTATGGGCTATGGTCTCCCTCCGGGAGGGGCCAGCACCTCTAGCACTTTTCCCCCTCCAGGTAGTATGTATCCAGGATACGGCATGCCTCATCCTTTTGCCCAACCTCCTGCTTACTTCAATGTTTCCCAACCTAAACATTATCCTTATCCGCAGCCTGGTGCGCCAGCTCCTCCAGCATATGCGCTTCCACCTCCCTTGCCTCCTCCACCCCCGCAATAGCACCTACAGCCCCCTCCAGGGCAAGTATTTGCACAGCAGGGCGCGACTAATCCCCCTTCTTCTCAAAGAAGGCGGAGAGGCAATCCAAATCAATCGGCCCCTGGTACTCGTGGACCCAATCCTCAAGGTACTAACCCTAACACTGATAACCAGCAACAGGGCACTCAGCCCAAGCCGAACAGGCCTCTTCGCACAAATAAGCCTTGTTCGTGTTGCGGTGTTTATGGTCATTACATCCACGATTTTCCCCTCTTACCACAGATGCGGCAGATGTGGGAGTCTCAAGCCACATTGCGAGGACAACATGCCTCCCCTCACATTCCCCCTAATGTGGCCACCACTCAACCAGCTGTGTTTACCGATCCTTTCCCCCAGCAAGGATTCATGGCTACCCAACCACCTGATGGACAGGTCGCCACTCAACCTTCCCCTTCTGGTTCCTCTGATTACCAGATCCTCATGATGACTTCTGATCCATCCCCAACCGTCGACCTTAACCTTCAAACTCGGTCTCGCCAGTACGCCAAGCCTCCCGCTCAGTCTGCCTCCGAGTCCCCCCCTTCAGGATCTACTGAGCCTCTTTTGACATCCAATGGTCCCTTACACATCCCTCAACCAAAAATTGAGGTTCATACCAAGATCCCTAAAGGACCATTACGTCGAAATGCTGCTCCTGGTCGAGCTACTCATTCGTATAGCATAGTAGATGATTTGGCGCAGTCTCCTGCTACCATTTCCACATTGGAACTCCTCCAATCATGCCCTTCCCAAAAGAAGGCTCTACAATCTGCCATGGGCGCTGTAGATCCTGCTGATGACCAAATGATTGTTTTCGACACCCATCAATCGGAACATCCTCCCCTTCCTGCTTCCGTAGCCTTCCAAATCCCAGTCAAAATCTGGAACGCTAACGTTTCTCGGTGTATAATTGATGAGGGGGCATCCACCTCTGTGATGTCCGCTTCGGTTTGGAAGCAATTCGGATCTCCTGAGTTGGCCCCTTCCACGATCACCCTCCAAGCGTGGGATGGCCACGCCTCCCAGCCCATTGGCCTCTTCCGTAATTGCCCTATCACTCTTGTGGGCAAGACTATTTGCATTGACGTCGAAGTCATCGACGCTCCTCTAGATTACAACATTCTATTGGGGCGAAGCTACACCTATGCCATGTCTGTTGTCCCTTCCGCAGTTTTCGCAAGATGTCTTTTCCTCACAATGGAAAGATAGTCGCCATCGACCAGTTGACTTATCATGAGCCAAAGTCCCAGACCTCCCCTGAGACGACCATCTCTTCTGTAGCCAATAAGCAAACCGTCGATTCCTTGACCAGCATCTCTCTCGGCGTCTATAAAGACTCCTCTTTGCTTGGAACTTTTCCTAGTCTCCCTCCTCCTCCTATCTCTAATCCCAGCTTATCGAATGTTTGCATGATGCAATCGTCTTGGGCCGCCCTTAAGCGGCCCGCTTCGGCTAGTCAGCAACCTCAGACTCAACCTCGCCCACCGCAACCCGCTCCTAGCCATTCATCTCAGCCAGTCGGACCTCCTCCTTCTAGCCCTTCTCCTATAGTTGGTATCCCTGAACCCCTCTATCCTTCTGGGTCGATTCCCCCAGCCATCAACCATCTCGAAGCGATCCCTCCTGGTCATTACCCCGCTGGTCAGATACCTTTCCTGGCTCCCCCTCCCGGAGTCTATTCGGTCCCCATCATGGCCACCCTTTCTCTCCCCAACTTGACCCTGGGTATACCCGTCTGGTACCTTGACCCTCCAGCCGCTACCCCACCTGGTCACCCCAAACCGTATCTTGCCTTGACACCCGTTCAACTGGTCCCCCTCGCTTCCTCCGTTGCCTCCATGCCCCCAGCACCTCCTCAGGACCCTGCTCCTATGGCGGAAACTCCAGGACAAAAAGGCAAAGCTCGCAAGGGGGCATCCAAAGACAAGGCCACCCCGACTGACCCGGCTCCTCCTCCGCCCGCAAAGCCTTGCGCCTTATGTGATGTCGTCGGTCACGCCACCCATACTTGTCCTGAATTGCCCCGTATTCAGCCCATGGTTAAATTCGCGTTCCCTGAGTCTACGGTCCCTGACCCCTCTATTATGTCCTCGTCCGTAACCAAGAACCCAAATATTATTCGCACCAACAAACCCTGTGCTTTGTGTGGTGTCCATGGCCATTACTCCCACCATTTTCCTCACCTAACGCATTACCGTGCCTCTTTAGAGGTAGTTCGAGAGTATGAGGTTGAACAAAATCATTCCGCCTCTCCCATACTTGCGCAGTATGCTTCAGGACAGCTTGAGGATCCCCCCGCTCCCATTGACATTCCCCCCCTGATGTCCAGATGACGGAGTCTACTTCCACCATCCTCTACCTATCATCCTCTGTGAGACCCTTGGAGAACATTCCCCTTGAATCCTCCCCTGTTGTTTCACTCGATCCCCCTTCAGCGACCACCCTGGGCTCAACATCATTTGACCATTTATTTCTCTATTCTTCCGTCATTCCCCGTAACGATCTGTATGTGAGCCTTTCTTCCGCTACGGATGATTTAGGTAGCTTTTCCGCGTCATGTGGTTTCTCTTCCACTCATCATCCCCTCTTTTCCCATCCAAATGCCCCCTTGGAAACCTTTTCCACCCATGACCTCATCCTTCCCGCCCATACACGGGATAACCCCGCTCGTATCTATGTTGACCTCCGCAGCTCGAGTCCCAGCCATACCTCCTATAGCCCTCATATACCACCATCTAGTTTGTATATGTGTCATAGCCATCCTGCCCATCACACTCCCTCCCGCAGTTGCCGCTCGATGTCTACTATACACTCACGCTGCCGTCATTTTTCCCCCTCCCCCTATTTTTTGTCTTGTAACACCATTCCGCAGGACCTCCCGTCCACACCCTATATCGGTTACGCCGATGGTGCAAGTCGTTACTCCCAGAATCTAGCCTCGACAGGTTGGGCCATTTTCACCCCCTTGCATGCCCTTGTTCTCTCAAACGGGGTCTGCATTGGTCCTGCCACCAATAATCAGGCCGAATATGATGCAGTGCGTGGTCTCTTAGCAGATGCCCTCTTTCATTGCATCCTCCATCTGCATGTTAGTTTAGATTCCCTAATTCTTGTCATGCAACTAAATGGTGTCTATCGTGTGCGTAATCCTGTGCTGTTTAGACGATATTTACGAGTGAAACTCTTGATACATGAATTTGAAACCATAACTTTCAACCATGTACCTCGAGAACAGAATCACTATGTAGATAGCATTGCAAACCATGTTCTAGATTGGCATTTATCACACGCATTTCATACAAGACAATAACATTCATAATCATTAAAAAAGATGCATATCCATAATATGTGTCGCAAAAAATGTGTTTAGAGTCCATCTACTCTGATACATATGACATGCCCATAGCATGTTACAAAAAACTCAAAACTGGGGGCACCACCTGCCCCTACATACACACTAGGGGGCACCACATGCCCCACACCTAATCACTATCTGGCGGATCCCAAGCCAATGGCTCTGCTCCTGCAGCCTGTAGATCACGTATCCCCTGACCGGCCATCGCCATGCGCCGCATGACACCTCGCCATTCCGAGGGTAGACCAATACATGGCTCTATGTACTGGTCGTCTAAGTCTTGCCACCTGCACTCTAACACCTTGGTCAGCAACCTCTCACATCTACGGTGGATGTCCTCCAGAAGGGCGGCCGCATCCTCATTATGCGCTACTCTCGACCCACTCGGACCTGCAGCTCCAGATGCTGCCGGTCGTCCCATATATCCGGCCGGTTTTACCGGAGCTATATCTGCATACCAAAAGTACATGAATCAGTATCCTATCTATGATTCACTAACTTTAACATGCCCAAAAAAGAGTAGTTACTTGTCACTTACCATCGGGTCCCCATACTCGACCAGGCGGAAGTGGTAGGTCCGGATCCCCACAATAACTCATCCCACTATAGGGATAGTCGTCTATGTATAACGACATCTGATCCCAATGGGAAAAGAACTCAGGTTGAAACACTCGTCCGACCGCCCCTCCTCCTCCTCTGCACAGTAGCCGCTCCCACCGGCTCATCCTGGGCTCTCTCGGGCCCCCATCTGGGAGCTGTATATGAGGTCGTAAGGTCGGGATCTTCTCAAAGAAGAAGACACACAATAAAGTCCCATACGAGCAATCATGGTTCACCTGTCTCTTGTAGAGCGACAACTGTCGTTTTAACGACACCAACATCATTTGGGCCCACCCATAGTAGGTCCCACTCAACACACTCTCCACAATCATCATCTACCCCCCTGTGATGTGATGGAGCGCCTGGTTGCCTAGGATCCGCAGCACCGCTGCGGCCACTGCACGGGTCTCTAATCTCTCTAGGTCCCCGATCGGTATCCGAGTCCCTTTGATTTGGAGACCCGGTCGGCAATGTCGCTCCACAAACTCCATGATATGCCGCCCCCACGGTAACACTGGCTGCGTGTTTCCCACCATCCCAAGTGGCGGGAGACCCGTCAGGAAATACAGATCCTGGACTGTCAATTCGATCCTGTGCCCCTGCACTATAAATACCTCATGATCTGGATCCCAATAACTGACAATCTGGGCCAACAAGGGCTCCCCATCTCTCATCAGAGGGTTCTCCAAAAACTTCAAAACCCCAAACCTGGCCAGTACACGACGGACACCCTGATCCGCCTGGATCTTTGACCGTAATGTACCCAGGTCTCTCTCTCTCCAGTTGACCCGTATATCTGCCATATCTGCACAAAAACATCATCTTTGTCAACATACATATAGGAAACACTGCAACCATCCACAAAAAACTAAAATCTCAGCCCTAACACAGCACTAAAATCCCCTCCATCTTCAGGTCACACTTTTCTGCCAAATCCTGGGATAGGTCGCACTTTTTTGCTCAAAACCTGCTTCCCAGGTCGCAGATTTTGGCCCAAAAAGTGCGACCCGGCTGTAGAGATCAAAGAGGGTCTGTTCCTGAGATTTTGGGCCCTAAACTGAACTTTCAATCCATCAAAATGAAAGAGTAAGGTTAGGCCTCTTACCTGCAACTGACGGATCTCGATTCCAACGGTCGGTTTGTCCGCTACACTCGCCGCAAGATTTAGGGCCTTCTCTCCTCTCTACATTCACCACAGCAACAATAGCAAATGAGTGAATTTGGAGGGAAAACTGCCTTATTAAAAGAGAACCCCTGTTTCTTCTTTCGACTGCTGCGACCATACCATAGCCCCGTTTGACAAACCGTCTGCACCGTTGGAAAGCTCTCACCGAGCCCTCAAATGGGTATCTGTTATTTTTTTGTGATTTGATACTTCACCAGGACACATTTTGTCCAAGATGGGTCACTTCACCTCCCCCCAAAATCGAATTTCCTCACTTACAACACTTGTACTTGGGGCACCACTTTGCCTCCATACTTGTCTTTGTTTGTGTCGATTTTCGTCATGAGATACCATCTTGTACTCATGTTTTTCGGGTCCCCCATGGGATCTTTTCTGTGTGGCAGCACCATCGAGTTGCCCTTGTTTAGAGCATCCAAGTTGAGTCATCATCGCATTCATGGTGTCTATCCCGAGTCCCATTGTACCCCGCTATAGTCCTCCATCCTTCCTTGCTTGGTCTCTCTCTTGTGTCGCACATTATGGCTTTTAGTCCCACTGTCCCCTATCCCTTATGATATTGTGTCAGTCGCTGCCATGTCATTCATGCCCTTTATGCTCTAGCAAGGGAAGCCGTCCATTCGCTACTCAGTCCCCTCCATTCCACCTTCATCATTGGTATCAGTCTATCCGTCGCTCTACTATTTTCTCTCGTGCCTTAGTTGAGGATCTCTCATTGCCTCACCTATGGCGGACCTCCTTCTGTCGACATCAGCTCCTTCATGCCAGAAGACAGGTCTAGAGGGCGGTGTACCTTGGTTCCAGCTTCCACTCTTGTTCGGTGCCTCAGATCAGGCAAAGGGATCTCTCATTTCCCTTTGACTTGATTGTTTCTCCACTCCAGCTCCTTTCAACATGATCGAGATCCGTATACTTGATGGTTCAGTGATGCAGCAGCAGCTCTTGGTGATTCCCGGGTGTGTGTGAGATGTCTCAACCCTCATGAGGGGGTGGCCCTGCAGGTAGCCCCCCACATGCCCGGATGACCTCTTCATTGCAGCCTTCGATGCAGCTCCATATATTTGATGATGTCAGCCTTAGCCGCTTGCAGCGCCTCTTTGATTTGCATATATCAGTCAGATTTTGTGAGCCCTTCCCCGCTTATAGGGGGCATTTGGGTTGTATTTGTATCTCATGTACTCAGATATTATTGTATAAGTCCTGGCTGTTATCCCAGGCACCGCATGTATGTGGGATTCCTCATTGTATTCTTATCTGGCTCATGTTTATGCCGGTTGTACTTTATGGTTCGGTCCCTTGTTTACTGGACACACTATTCTTTTGTACTTTGTCTCGGCGGGCATAGGTATGCCTCCCCCGCCGCCTTTAGCACAAGTACCCTCTCATAAAAAGAGACTTGTTGCACCTGTAAGTCTCGTCTCCTCAGGGTCTAGTTCTTCAGCACATTAGTCTACCTCACATTTCTCTCTCCGACTTCCCTTTTGATGTCTGGTGATTGAGTTCTTACAACGTACTTCGGTCATACGATTTGCTCCTAACACTAGCACGCTGGGGGGCAATCTGTTACACCATTTTTTGGTCATCTAACCTACTATCATTAGATGGACCCAAGTACACCATGTAAGACCAATTTTACCCTAAGTAAAATTGCTTTCACTATGTAAAATAACTTAATAAACCATATTTATTAGGTTGTTTATGGTCTAAACAGGAAACCCCAAAAGGAAATATTAAACAAACCTATATTTGTTTGATTTTCCTCATGGAATAATTAATTAAACCATAATTTAATTATTATTCCTAATCATGTTTAACCCAAAACAAAGAAATTAATTAGATAAATCCTTATTGATCTTATTATTTTCTAGGAATAATTGTTTAAATCTTATTTAAATAATATTTCTTGTTAAATATGACTAAATCACCCATAAATAATTAAATAAATCATTATTTATTTGATTATCTTTCAACCACTTCCTTAAAATGATAAATAAATGATTTATTTATTTATTATTCACAAATAAAGGGATTTTACCCAAGTCAAATACTTTTTCCCTCCAACAAATATAATAAAATATTCCATAAAAGGTGGATCTAGATTTGGTTAATGTTATTTTAATCATGCACCAAGATCTAGAATGACCCAATATTTTGTTATAAATAGGAGGGTTTCTCCTACCATTATTCACCTTTGGTTGCCTATTAGATCACTCTGGATCTAAACTCTTGGTCTGACTTTGAGCCATTATCATTGTCATATTTTCCATTATTTGCTGTGTGAGTTCCCTCTGAGTTCTATCTTTGTCTGGGTTTTCTACACAAACATGAGAGAGAAATGCTAGATCTGAAGTGCTGAGGACTTCCAAGAACCCATCCCATTGAGGAGAATTGGAAACACCTTCTTTTTTTCCTCCCAGGTGCCCTTAATACAAAAATTCTTTCAAAAAACATTGTTCTTGTCTTGTCTATTGGATGTATGGAGCAAAACCTTGTTTTTACTGCTTAATGTCCCTTTATGCATAGATCTGGTTTTTGCAGCACTTGTCTTGATCAATTAATTGCAGATCTGAAGATATTGGCAGCCATATTTGATGTTAGGGCTATAAGTTATGCATAGCTAAAGTGGTCTTTTTTCGTACGCTTTGACAAAAGATTCATACTAACACTGTCTTAATGAGTATAGTAACTTTTTCTAGTGTTAAACCGATTCTTATTCCTTCTTGCTACTTCCTTCCCTTTTGCAGGTGTTTCTTTATGAGGACACTTAGTAGCATAATGACCAATTCTTCCACACTCAAAACATTTGAAAGGAAGCTTACCTCTGAACCGTCCTGTGCCAAGTTGGAGTTTCTTTACAAAATTTGCCTCATCTTCTTCTGAGATATATCTTGATCCTTTTGCTTCTTGTACTTCTTTCCCTTTTGTAGAAGCTTTGAAGACAACCTCTTTGACTTCAGATGGTCCTCCTCTTCTCATTTCATATGCGGTTAGAATGCCATGAAGTTGTACCACAGTAAGATTTTGAAGATCTTGTTTTTCTTCAAGAGCAGAAACTTTTGACTCAAATTTTGTTGTTAGCGATCTTAAAATTTTCTCAACCAAAGTAGATTCGGTTATTGTTTCTCCCAGATTTCTCATACAATTTACAACATCATCAACACATAAAAAGAAACTGGCAATACTCTCATCACTATGCATCTTCAAATTTTCATATTCAATTATGAGAGTTTGGAGTTTTGCACTTTTTACCTTTGCATCACCTTCATAACTTAGAATGATTTTGTACCACATTTCCTTTGCGGTATTAAGCTGCATGACTTTGACAAATTCAGATTCAGTCAGAATTTCCGTTATAGCATTGACCGCCTTTGCATTTGATTCATAATTCTTCTTTTCAGTCGGATCTGTTGGTATTGTAGCTGGATATTGATATCCTTGTTCAAAAATGGCCCATACATCTGTTCCCATAGACTGAAGATAGGATCTCATCCTTGTTTTCCAGAAGATTAAATTGCTTCCATTAAAGAGCGGAGGCTTGATAGATGCTGTTCCATCTTGATTTCTCATCTTGCTTGATCTTCCTTCTAGCGGCTAAGATTTTTCAGAAGGACCTGCTCTGATACCAATTGTTGGGAAAAATACTGAGAGGGGGGGTGAATCAGTATTTAGAGCTAACTAATAAACTTTTTACTTTTCTTTTCTTAAAACCCATACGCTACTTTACAGAACAAAACTAGCGTATATACGCGGATATCCTTAAAGAAACTTGCGTATGCTCAGATCTCTTATTATGTAATTGACTCTTAAATCATTGCATCATTTATTCATCAAATGTTAAGAAGAAATCATGTGCAGTAAAAATAGAATAAACCATCACACATAAGAAACACACATGAACACTAGGATTTAAGGTGGAAACCCAAGTCGGGAGAAAACCACCGCTGTCATCGTCTCAGTCTTCAATATTTATTATAAAAAGAAAACTTCTTACAATCATGTACTGGCGTAGACTCATACCAGCATGCAGGTACCCACCTACAGAAGGCTACAACCTTCTCTCGTTTACCAGCCTTTCCTGGAAGGGAGATACAACCCCCTGCTCTTGTTTACCAGCCTCTCCTGGAAGGGAGCTACTACCCACTGCTCTCGTTTACCAGCTACCCCTGGAAGGGAGCTACTACCCCCTTACTGAAGGCTTCAACCCTAAGCACTACTGCCGACCACTTTTCATCAATTTTCAAACTGGATCAAACAGCCAGATTTCTTCAATTTCTTCATCAGATTTGTGCCAGGTCTTCATCACTTCTTTTCAGATCATCCTAGAGATTCATCATTTCTAGATCTAGAGTTCTTGAACCTTCATCATATTCATAGGTGCATCATAGATTCATATCTATCAATTAAGAACAGAGTTCAACCATGCAGATATACTTCAGAGTGAAGTATTCATTAATGCCCCGACACTTGCACCCACTTTGCACTATGATTTTCTTCTCCTTAAATAGATTTGGCCTTTATCAATACCATGAGTCAAAACCACTCAACCACTGATGGTATTCCTGGATAGGATCAAATAAATAATCAAGCGCTCAATACTTTGGGCCAATACCATGGTAATGCTCCCTGGTTTTATAAAAATAGAGCGCAAATTTTCATACGTGACTTGGCACGTTAATTTCCGCGTGCATACGCGACTTCCCCTTAATAAACCGCATATGCCTTGTGACATGCCTTGTTCAAAATTAGTCTGGCACTTTCTAAATTCTTTTCTTCTGCTACTTCTAAACAGAATTGTAGATACATTAGATTTACATCA
The DNA here is from genome assembly GCA_034641835.2 of Pinus albicaulis. Taxonomy (NCBI): domain Eukaryota; kingdom Viridiplantae; phylum Streptophyta; class Pinopsida; order Pinales; family Pinaceae; genus Pinus; species Pinus albicaulis. The sequence goes on along the minus strand of CM076580.1, from coordinate 855,957,207 downwards.
TTTCCATCAAGGACAATTGCATCAAATAGGTTTCCATCAACTTTATCAAGTAGGTTGCCATCAAGGACAACACTCTGCATCATATTGCCAACAACCAGTCCAGAGCTCTTTCCTCGAAGGCTAGGGACAATTGCGCTCTCTTCACAGTATCGCTCAGCACACCCTGCGCAATCCATATCGAGTTTTCCACAAACCAGAAACAATCCATGTCTTCATCGACCGCGCCTTTAAAGATAGGTAACTTCAAGTGCGCTACCATGTCTCCTTCTTCCTTGTCAGGCTCCTATTGTTCTTTTGTCATTACCGGATCCTTTTCTCAAAATACTTCAGGTCCCAGTAACAGAACCATTTTTTGTCTCAAGGGGTCCTAACCCAGGTTTGGAGTTCAAGGTTTGCCAACAAACCCCTATACTACTGGCCCTTTCGGCAATGACCTACTTGCGCAGGTCAAAGTCTCACCCGAAGTAGGTGGGTGCTAGAACCAGGTTTCTGCACCCTGAGAAAGGATAGGTAAGGCAAGCAGAGCTGCGTTTGGCCCTGAGATACCCAGATCGCCTTGTTCTACGCAGGGCCAAGAAGGTCTCTATTCGCATCCATGTGCGCTAGATCTAGAATTATATACTTTTATGAAAATAGCACAATATTGCATAAACAGAATAGAACAGAGCTAGATACAGAAAACACACTTACACAGATCTTTCGCAGCTTAAATATAGAATGCGCATAATGTAGTAATTACCAAGATTCACACAGATAATACTCACAGATTCAGTTCTCTATCAACCTTTCTTATTCATCAATTCATCAGTTCCTTCTTACAATCCCCTTCCTAGCCTGCGCACATAGCAACAAGGTTCGCACACAGCTAGACTTTGGATCTCCGCGCACATAGCCAGCAAGAGTCCTTTCCCCAAAACCCAAACAGACAACTTAAACCACAATTCACATCAATAGCTCTTCATTTCTTACCCTTACAATATAAAATGTTCCTCTATTTATAATAATCTAGCCTAGACTTTCCTATGGTCCGCAAACTGTTGTTTTCGGGCCCCTGGTTTTACCCTTTTACACATTACAATGCTTTCGGGGCTTTGACCCACCCCAAAACCCTTGAGCTAGACTAAATCTAATCAAAAGTAATAAAAAATGGACCAGTTTCACAACTCATAGGAGACCCTGTTCCAACATCATCCAAATGTCCTGAAGACCCGAAGATATGAAGTCTACCAGGGCCTACCACGGTCCAAGTTGTATCAGATTGGGAAAATATCACCTGCAACTACACTTGATTCATAATATTTCTCTAATGGCCCAAAGGAAAAATGCCCAATGGGCTCACCCTCGACACTTTTCTACCTTGGGATCTATCAACCCATTCTTAACCAAATTCATTCAAATAAACTGAAGACCAAGCATCGTAGATCATTTTGGGGGATATTTTAACCCCCAATTCAAAGCGCAAATTTGTGCAAGGCCATAATCATGACCTTCATAACGTTTTTCCATAACTGATAATGAACATGAGTCCAAGCTACTCCTTATTCATAATTTTAAGAGAAGGGATATGGTATCTATTAGCACAGTTCTATGCTTAGTCATGAGTGTGTTTTAAATCGTTTTACTTTTAGGATAAAAATATTATAAATTTTAAAAAAATTCAAAACACTGCTGGAAGTTTTGGTAGCGTCTGTTTTAACCCTATCAGATAGTCTATTTTAACTTTGTTTTATGCCTGTTTTTCCTTTACCCGATGCTACCAGAATTTCCAGTAACTTACCCTGTTTTAAAAAAAAAAAAAAAGTGCATACACTTTTGAGTTAGCCACATGTTCCCAATATCAACTAAGGTTTATATATTTTTAATCATGAGCCATGTCATGTCATAGGAAAGGTTATACGTTTGAATGATGTCTAGTTAGTATTGGCCATACGTGGAAGAGTTAGGTGTCAACGTGTAGTCATGAAGACCAACCATTGTTTGTTCTGTCTGTCAGGCCAAGTCGTTGAGCCCACATGTCAAAGGTACATATTTATTATCAAAATTAATCATGGATATACAATTTAATGTGGTGAACGATTTGTTAATCATGCATGAGTGCTGCTGGAACTTTAGGCCTACCATAAAGAATGTGATGGAGGTGACCGCCAACTCAAACACTGTTTAGTTCCAGCCATCTGTTGCAGAGAATATGAAACAAAGCAGGCAACTAAAATATAATTATGAATATCACAAGGTGTGGTATATGGTTCTGGATACTTCCCATTATGAAAAGATCTTGTACATGGAAAAATGAACCAACGTATCACTTAAAGTCACCGGAAGAAAAGGAAAGAAATCAGTTTTCAAATTCGACTATTGGTGAATAAGTAGTTCTAGTGAGCAGCTTGAAGAGGATACTAGATTTTTAGACAGTTTACATTGATGATTCAACAACACATGTTAAGTAATTTTTTCTAATCTTGACACCTTCCTGATCCAGTAGACAAACTTCAATATTGCTCAGATGACTAAAGGAGGAAAACTTAACCATATTGAACCTCAAGGGGTTGATTTAATAGATAGAAAACCGAATGTGAGGAGGTTTTTTGTACAGGCTGGGTGGTACCTATTTTTCTCAAGGTTAGGAAGCTCTCATATAGGAGTAGCCAAATAATTTTCCCTCTAATTCGATGGACAAGAAGCAAATGTTTATGGCCTCAAACTGCAGGTGTCAACAAAATCCATTGTTGAAGCTTTCCACCTCCCACAGGAAGGAGAGAAATGGTTCAAAAACCAAGTTATTACTGGAGGAGACCTGAACAACTTCATCAAGGATGAATACAAACACCCTAAATGAGCTAAAGGGATTCCTATTAGTTATCTTAAGGAATCATGAATGGGTTGAAACTGTCAAGCTCATTAAGATATATCTTACTTGTGAGAAGAGGTATACTATTGTATTTCTATATCACATGAGGTTTTTGTTTCACCTTGTAGGTATGAAGACTCTCAACCTACATTTATTCCTACTGAAAAGCTTGACTAAGATTTTAGCTAGAATACAAACCCATGCAACAACTTCAAATTATAGCATTTGCTATCAAGCTCTTATCAAGGTGTTGATTGTTGAAGAAATCAAAAGAAGAAACAAAAGGGTAAATATCCTTCAGGCTAGAAAATAAGAACCTCCAAGAGAAGAATAACCAAAAGAGATAAGAAGAGGAAAAGGCCATCGAAAAAGAGACAGCTATCAAGACTACAAGGTCACAATCAACAATTGACAGTAAAACAATTTTAGACAAACTTACATAAATTACAACTCATATGGAGGAGACGTAAAAGGATGTCCCAATGAAGTATCATTTTTCCTATTAGTTATATTTTGGAACAACTCAATTTTCATAATGTTTTAATCTACACAAAATTATTCAAATACCTTTTTGTGAATTTTTGAAAGGGAAACGGAGTGCTACCGTTGCTGATTTTTATGCCTATGCTGATAATCTAAATATTGAACATGAAGATGTTTGGATGGGAGTTTTTATTCAGAGCCTTGAGGGTGATGTTAGGAAATGGTTCAAATATTTGAAAGGTAGCATCATTGGAATCAAAACCCTAGATGAGACATTTTTAAGGAAATGGGGTGATAAGAAAAATTTTCTATATTATATCACTGAGTTTGGTGCAATCAAAAGAAAATAAGGAGAATCGATTTCTGATTTTTCTGAGATTCAATAAGATGTATAGAAAAATACCTACTGAAATCAACCTACTAAAGATTTAGACAAAATCACTTATGTTGGTGCCTTTGATCTTGATTTTTGTTTATTATTGAGATAAAAAAGATTTACAACACTAACACAAATGCAAGACAATGCACTAGAGGTAGAAGCTAATGCATTAGCATCTGATAGGCTCAAAGGAGAGATTAACAGAGACAAAAGGAAGAAAAAAGATAAAGTTTCATCTTCAAGAACTTATGACATAGATCCTAAGATAGATGAGCTGACCAAGATGGTCAAGTCATTGACCATTGATATGTCCAAGCTCAAGATGGAAGGAATACCAACTACTACTAGAAATATTTCATTTGATCAGCCTAATAGGCAGCAGTTTAGAAGACCTAATGTTCCTCAAATATTGCAGTGAGAAAGAAGAGATGATGATGATCAAAAAGTGCACCCCCCTTTGCGAAATGTTATGTTTGAAGATGAAGAGGAAGCTAAAGGGTTGGAGAAAGGTGCTGAAATCAATTGTCTAAGAGATACAGAAGGGATGATTCATCTTACAAAAGCAAAGTATGAAGACTTCATGTCATATACTCAGAATAATGAAGTGAGTTATGATCATTCCTTGATTGCAGCTGATCATCAAAGTATATACAATATCAGATCAAACAATATTGATGATAACTCCAATCCAGTTGCACAACCAAATAAGAATAAGGATATAGTTAAAATTCCAGTAGAAAATCAAGTGGTTGAACCAAGCAAGCAAGAAGCAACTAACCCTCCTTCACTTGAGGTAAAAATTGCTCACAAGTTGTCCCCTTCTTTCAATTTTGAAAATGAGATACAAAAGATTAAGATTATTGTTCCTCTTGTTAAACTCATGAAAAATGATGATTTCAAAAATACTTTTATGAAAGCTCTCCAGCCTCCACCTACCAAAATAGCCTCTGATTTCGTTAACCTTTAAGATGACAAGCCCACTGTTATTTTAGGTTTATTGGTAGAAGACATAGATGACTCTACCCCTCCATCTTATCTATCTCTAAATATTCATGATAATATCATGCATAATTGTCTAATGAACTTTGGAGCCTCTCATAATTTAATGCCCAAGGTATTCATGGATGAACTAGGTCTAGAAGTAACTAGAGAATACCAAGATCTCTACTCTTTTGATTCTCAGAAATTCCATTGCCTTGGTGTCATCAAATACCTTTCAGTTAGCCTCTTTCAGTTACCCATGAGAGGGATGGTAATGGATATTGGTGTAGCTAACATTCCTCCTAGATTTGGTATGTTACTTTCTAGGGCATGGATTAGAAGGTTGGGAGGAACTTTGCAAATGGATTTCACTTATGCCAATGTCCCTGTTTTTGGAGGAGAACAAAGAAGACTCTATAGAGAATCTTAGTTAGCATATATCATTAGTGACAACAAATACCCCACTACTCATCTGATTTATGTTGGAACAACTGATATGGGTTCAAGCATTTTACATATGGATAATTATGCCCTGCCTACAGAAAGTTTTCAGATTTTGAAGCTTGCTGAAAATCAAATTAGTCATGAGGGTTCTCATGTGTGAAAAATGTATTTTGATGGCTCATGTTCTAGAGAAGGAGTTGGTGCAGTAACAGTTCTCATTTCCCCTTTGAAAGAGAGCTCCACTTTTCCTTTCCAACTTGAATGTGAAGCAACTAAAAATGTGGATGAATATGAAGCCCTTTCAATTGGTTTAAAAATAGCAAAAGACATTAATATTTCATAAATTTCTATTTTTGGAGATGTTGAACTTATTATTCAGTAGATGAGAAAATTTTATCAAACTAAGCCTCCCAGACTCAGAGATTACTGAAATGCATTATGGAGCATTATAGAAGACTCATTCCTGACCTTTAACATTTCTTTTGCTACAAGAGAAAGTAATATTTTGGCTTATTCACTTTCTATTTCAGCAAGCTCATTCAAGATTCCAATACCTATAAAGCTTAAATATGAAGTGGAAGTTAGGTTTAGACCTAGAATTCCTAATAATATCAAATATTGGAAAGTTTTTTAGGATGACCAAGACATTAGAAGATTCATTGGAGCTATTGAAGAATTTGTTGTCCTAAACATTGATCAGGATGAAGATCTCATGAAGGATAATGTTGATTATCAAGATACCAAAAATCTGAAAAAACAAATTGTTGATCAGCCTATCATACAACTGCCTACCAATCATATTCCCAAGGGGTTAATCCCACTTGAGAAGCTTTGTGATCACAATGATGTTTCAATGAAACCACAATTAACTGAAGCAGATGCATAATTGGAAGATTACAAGTTGGGTACATAACTAGATCCAAGGTATGTTAAGTTGTCAAAACATTTATCAGAAGAAAGAAAGATTGAATACCACAAGTTGTTTTGTGAATTTGTTGATGTTTTTGCCTGGAAATATAAGGATCTTAAGACATATGACACAACTATCATTGAGCATAGAATACCATTGAAAGATGGTACTAAGCCATTCTGGAAAAAATTAAGACAAATCAATCCACTATTGTTATCAATGATGGAGAAGGAAGTGAAGAAACTTTTGGGTGCTAAAATCATCATTCCATTGAGATACTCAGATTGGGTTGCTAATCTAGTTCCAATAAGAAAGAAGAGTGGTGAAGTCATATTATGTGTATATTTTAGGAATCTTAACAAATGCTCCAAGAAATATAATTATCCATTTCCAAATATGGACCATATTCTTCAAAAAGTAATTGGGCCAGACATAATTTCCATGTTAGATGGGTTCTCTGGGTACAACCAAGTATCTATTTTGCCAGAAGATCAAGAGAATACAACATTCACTACTCCTTAGGGAAAATTCATGTATGAAATGATGACATCTGGGCTTATGAATGTCGGAGCTACTTTCCCGCGTCCTATAGACTTTGCCTTCATTGGAGAAAAAGACAAATTCTTGGTCATGTATTTGGATGATATTACTGTGTTTTTAGCTTCAAATCAAGAGCACCTTCAACACTTGAGACAAGTATTTGTTAAATGTATATAAAATATGGTATATCATTGAATCCAAAGAAGCCTCATTTCACTCTTAAAGAAGCTAAGATGTTGGGTCACATAGTTTCTAAAGATGGAGTGAGAATTGATCCCAAAAGAGTGATTGCAATTTGAACCTTAACACTTCCAAGATCTAAGAAAGAGATTCAATCTTTACTTGGTAAGATCAAATTTTTAAGAAGATTCATTTCCAAATTTGTTGAAGTATTCAAGCATATTACTTGTATACTAAAGAAGGACAAAGAAGTAAAGTGGAAATTTGAAGCCAGAAATTCATTTGAGCTGATAAAAAAAGATATCATTGAAGCACCTCAGTTGCTAAGCCTTGAATACTCAAAGCCTTTATTAATCTTCTCATTTTCCTCTCAAGATACTATTGTTGTTGTTTTATTACAAAAATATGTATAAAATAAGGAAGCCCCCATAGAATTTTTTAGCAGAGCCCTTAGAGATGCAAAATTGAAGTATGAAATGCTGGAAAACATGCATATGCATTAGCTAAAGCTCTGAAGGCTTTTAGAGTTTATATTATGCATGCTCAAATGATTGTCTATGTACCTTCATCTATGTTGGAAAATTATATATTACAGAGCAATGAAACACATAAAATATGTGGAAAACATAAGCACACAAAACACATAAAACTGGAGACACACAGATATACATGGTTCACCCAGTTTGGGCTACGTCCACCCCGAACAGCTTGTCCTTCCTTTTTATTATCCAGTAAAATGAAGAGACACAACCTACAACAGATCCGCTGTAATATCCTCTGTTCTCTCTCATCGTCTCCCTATCTGTTTCTCGCTCTGAGAATACACATAGAATACACAGCCGCAATACAATACCCTCATACAAAGTGAGGGGTTGCCTTTTAGGGAAAAAAACCCTAAGCTAAAAATAACTTCTACCGTCATATCATTCGCCTAATGAACGGCCTGGATTGACTATAAATTACTATACTTTTACAAGGCAATTTTACATCTGTTTTTAGATTTGGGGGCGCTGCCCTCGAAACCCCCCGCCAGGGGGGGCTTCATAAAGTCACAACCACCCCCCTAAACCCTCCGGGCAGCGTTGCCACCCCATTAAGGTACTGGGGTACAATGCTGTGATACAAAATAAACAAGATAATCAAGCTCCACACCCAAAAATCTCCCACTTGGAGACTGATTGTAGCAACTCCACCGCTGCTTCATTTGTTGGACAATGACTCCTCTTTGGACCTAGATGTTTCTCATCTTCACCATCATCCTTGAAGACCAATTGAAACTAAGCATAATCTCAGTTTCTCCCTGGTTACAACTTTTGTTAGCATATCTGCAGGATTATGGCTAGTGTGTATCTTTTCCAGCTTCAATTGTCCATCTTCCAATACTAACCATATGAAATGGTACTTGAGCTATATGTGTTTAGTCCTGGAATGAAATGTTGAGTTCTTTGTAAGATGAATGGCACTTTGGCTATCAATGTATAGCATGCCCATATCATGCTTCTTACCTAATTCATCCATAAACCTTTGTAACCAAATCATTTCTTTGCTAACCTCTGTAGCAGCAACATACTCTGCTTCTGTTGTTGAAAGTGCAACAACACTTTGGATTTTTGAAACCCAACTGACATCTGTTCCACCTACAGTAAATACATATCCTATAGTGCTCCTCTTGTTATCTATATCATGTGCCATATCTGCATCAACATATCCTTGTAGAGAAATGTTTGAACCACCAAAGCATAATTCTTGATTTGTGGTACCTCTCAAATATTTGAGAATCCATTTCACTTCCATCCAATGTTCTTTTCCTGGTTTTTTCATGTACCTACTTACAACTCCCACCGCATGTGCAATATTAGGCCTTGTGTAGACCATTGCATACATTAAGCTTCCAACTACTGATGCATATGGAACTTTAGACATACAGTCCATTTCTTCTTGGGTCTTGGGGCGCATCTCCTTACTAAGTTTGAAATGGCCAGCAAAAGGTGTACTAATTGGTTTTGCATTCTACATATTAAATCTTTTCAACACCTTTTGTATGTACTCATTCTGAGACAATGTTAATTTGTGATTTTTCCTGTTTCTAGTTATTCTCATACCAAGTATTTGTTTTGTGGCTCCCAATTCCTTCATTGAAAATGAATTTGCCAATTTTCTTTTGAGCACATTTATTTCCTGCATGTTATACCCTGCAACAAGCATGTCATCTACATACAATAACAATATAATATAGCTGCCATCATTTTTCTTTTTCAGATAAACACAATGATCAGAGTGGCATCTAGTATAACCTTGTTCAGAAATAAACCTATCAAATTTTAGATACCACTGCCTTGGATCATGTTTTAAGCCATACAAGCTCTTCTTTAACCTGCACACTAATATTTCCTTCCCTTTGACCTCATATCCTTCTGGTTGCTGCATATAGATCTCTTCCTCCAAATCTCCATGGAGAAAAGTTGTCTTTACATCTAACTATTCAAGATGTAAATCTTTCGCTGCTACAAGACTTAAAATAGCTCTAATTGAAGTCATCTTAACAACAGAAGAAATATTTCATCAAAATAAATACCTTTCTTTTTTGCAAACCCCTTCACCACAAGTCTAACCTTGTACATTTGTTTTCCTCCATCTTCTTCCTTCAGCCTGTAAACCCATTTATTTTGCAATGTATTTTTACCTACAGGTAACTTGACTAAGTCCCAAGTTTGGTTATGCATTAAGGATTCCATCTCTTCTTCCATGGCTAGCTCCCACTTCTTCCTGGTTTCAACCTGCATTGCTTCTTCATTACATTCGAGTTCACCAGAATCAGTCAACAATAAATAATATAATGAAGGAGAGGATCATTCAAGGGGGGTACTTATCCTAGTAGATCTTCTTACACCACTTTCAGGTGTTTGAGGTGCCTATTGCTGTTGTGGTGGTTACTGTTATTGTGGGTGTTGATTACAGTTATTTTCAGGCACCTTTACTTTTTTTGTGATCTCATCAAGAACTTTGTATTCTTTGTTTTCTTTTTCCTGTTTCTTTTCCTGCAACTAATTCTTATACAAGACCTTTTCATTGAATATTACATCTCTACTCCTAATGATTTTGTGATTTCCATAATCATATAAGTGATAACCAAAATCATTAACACCATATCCAATAAAGGTACATTTCTTTGATTTTTCCTCAAGCTTTGTTATGTTTTCTTTATTAATATGGACAAAGGCCTCACAACCAAAAGGCTTTAAAAAAGAGTAATTTACCTTTTTACCTATCCATGCCTCCTCTGGAATACCACCATCCAAGGAAATTGAAGGCCCTCTGTTTATTAGATAAATAGCAGTATCTACAGCATCTGCCCAAAATTGTAAAGGCAATCCTGCATGCAATCTCATGCACCTTGCACACTCCATGATTGTTATGTTCATCCTTTCTGACACACCATTTTCTTGTGGTGTTCTTGGAACAGTCTTCTCTCTGCGAATTCCATGCTCTAAACAGTACCTATCAAACTCTTTTCCACAATATTCACCTCCATTATCTGATCTGAGACACTTCAACTTCTTTCCTGTCTCAATCTCAACCAAAGCTTTCCATTTATTGAAATTATCAAATAAATCAGATTTATTCTGAATACAATAAATCCAAGTTTTTCTAGTTGCATCATTAATAAAAGTAACATAATAACAAGAGCCACCGAGAGATGATACCTGAGAAGGTCCCCATACATCTGTATGCACAAGCTCTAATTTTTCACTCTTATTTTCTTTCCCAACTCTGATAAATCTGACTCTCTTCTGTTTTCAGTAAATACAATTCTCACAGAAATCCAAATCAACATTCTTCAAACCCGGTAACAAATTTCTTGTTTGAAGAATCTTCATCCCCTTCTCACTCATGTGTCCAAGCCTATGATGCCATAATGTTGCATCTGCTTCTTTGGAAGTTAAAACATTAACAGATTTATAAATACCATTGCATAAATACAATGTACCAACCTTTTCACTTTTTGCTATTACCAGGGCTCCTTTAGTGACCTTTCAAGTTTTATCTGTGAAAGTTGTCACACAACCTTCACTGCCTAACTGCCCTATTCAAATCAGATTTTTCTTCAAATCTGGAACATGCCTTACCTCCTTTAATAGCCATTGGTTTCCATTCTACTATTTTACAAGAACTTTACCCATTCCAACAATTTTACAGGATTTATCATCACCCAAACGAACTTGTCCAAAATCTCCTTGAACATAGTCATGAAAATATTTCTTATCAGGTGTGGCATGGAATGAGGCCCCTAAATCTACAACCCAAGAATCAGTAACATTTTCGAAAGAAATAATCAAAGCATCTTGTAACACATCACTTGTCACATTTTCTTCATGATTGTTTTCTCACTGTGCATCTCCTTCTTTTCCCTTCTGAGATCTACAGTCTTTCTTCAGGTGTCCTTTCTTTCCTCATTTCCAGCACACTATTCTTGATCTGGACTTGGATCTGCCTTTCCTTGATTTACTATGATACCTTGAGCTCTTTCCTCTTTCCATTTTTCTTCTCCTAGAATCTGCACTCAAAGCATTACCCGATATCTCATCAGAGCTTTTCCGTCGCATTTCCTCACTAAGGATAGCACCGACAACATCATCAAACTTTAAAGTACTAGATCCAGAAACAGAGTTACTAATGGCCATAACTAAACCATTCCAGCTTTCTGGCAATGAGCACAGAAATAAAAGAGCCCTAACTTCATCATCAAAGTTTACCCCTACAGAACTTAACTGACTGGTAACTATATTAAAATCATTTAAATGGTCTACAATAGATCCACCTTCCGAAATCTTCATATTAAATAAATGTTTCATAAGAAATACCTTGTTTGAGGCCGAGGGGTTTTCATATAGTTTCGCCAATCCCTTAATCAAACCCTCTGTTGTTGTTTCCTTTGAAATATTGAAGGCTACTGATGCCACAAGGCACAACCATACTGTTCTGAGTGCCTTTCTATCGAGAATCTCCCATTCTGCATCTGTCATAGTCGTCGGCTTCTTTGTTTTTCTGCTTAATAGTAGGTACAGATCTTTATGATACAGATAATCTTCCATCTGCATCTTTCACAACGGGAAGTTTTTTCCGTTAAATTTCTCGACCCTAAACTTACCATCTTCTGCCATTTCTCCCACTCGAACCAGGAACCCTTCTTTCGTGCGAGTTTATCAGCCAAATAGACCTTCGACTCTGATACCATTTGTTGGAAAATTATATATTACAGAGCAATGAAACACATAAAATATTCGGAAAACACAAGCACACAAAAAACATAAAACTAGAGAGACACATATATACGTGGTTCACAAAGTTTGGGCTATGTCCACCCCGAACAGCCAGTCCTTCATTTTTATTATCCAGCAAAATGAAGAGACACAACCTACAACAGATGCGTTGTAATATCCTCTGTTCTCTCTCACAATCCTTCTATCTATTTCTCGCTCTGATAATACACATACAATACACAGCCGCAATAAAATACCCTCATACAAAGCAAGGGGTTGCCTTCTAGGGAAAAAAACCCTAAGCTAAACATAACTTCTACCATCAGATCATCCACCTAATGAACAACCCATATTGACTAGAAATTACTATACTTTTACAAGGAAATTTTACATCTATTCTTAGCTTTGGGGGCGCTGCCCCCAAAACCCCCCACCAGGTTGGGGCTCCATAAAGTCACAGTTGACCCCCCTGGACCCCCCAGGCAGTGTTTAATTACAGGCAGCGTTTCCGCCCCATTAAGGTATAAGGGTCCAACATTATGATACAAAACAAGATAATCAGGCTCCACAGCCAACAATCTATTGTTAGAGAAATATTAGTTCAGCCTGATATTGATGGAAAAATATGTAAATGGTTGACTAAAGTTCTTGAATTTGATTTAGAGATAAAGCCTACCAAGCTAATCAAAGGTCAAGGATTATCCAAACTACTAGCTGAAGAAAATTGTAGAGTTTTGGGCTTGAATTTCATGGATGACAATCTAGGAGGGTAAATTTCAGAACCTATTAATAGCATGGCAGTAGATGTAAATCTTGTTGACTGAAGTTGGTATAATTATATCATTTATTTTCTACAACAATTTAAACCTCCTCCAAATTTTGATAAAAGAAAAGTGAGATCTTTGAAGCTGGAAACCATTAAATTTTGCATCAAGGATAAATCTTTATATTGGAAAGATCCTACATGAGTTTTTTTGAGGTGCATTGACCCAGATGAGTCTAAGAAGGTTATGTTTCATATGCATAGTAGTGTTTTTGGAGGTCATCATTATTGGAGAACTGTTGCATACAAAATACTGAGAGTTGACTATTTTTGGCCTAGCTTATTTTCTAATGTATTTGCTGAGGTGAGAGAATTTGAAAAATGTCAGAAGTTCACTGGTAAAAAACATTTGAAATCTTTTCTTCTCAAGCCCATAGTTGTTTCTGCACCTTTCCAGCAATGGGGATTGGATTTCATTGGGGAAATTCATCCACCTTCAAGTGGACAACATCGTTGGATTCTTTTTGCAACTGATGACTTCACCAAGTGGATTGAAGCAATACCTACCAGAAATGCTACTCATAAATTCATCATTAACTTTAAGGAGGGAACCATAACCATATTTGGATGTCTATCAAGTCTAGTAGCAGATAATGCAGCTGCTTTTAAAGCTACACCATTGGTAAATTTTTGTGAAGATTATTGTATTCAACTTACTCACTCTACAACTTACTATCCACAAGGGAATGGTTTAGCTGAATCATCTAATGAAAGTTTGGTAAGAATCATCACCAAGCTATTGGAGCAAAACAATAAAACCTGGGACTCTAAATTGAAATTTTCTTTATGGGCTGACATGGTGACAATAAAAAAATCTATTAATACATCACCCTTTCAAATGGTTTATAGAACTGAGGTTGTTTTTCCAATCCAATTAGCCATTTTGATTGCTATATTTCTGCAAGATCATGAAGCTTAAACAAATGACATGACCAGAAGAATTTATTAGATCACAGAAGTGCAACAAAAGCGAGAACAACACTGTGATTTGGTAAGAAAATATCAGCAAGATGTAAAGTAATTCTTTGATAAAGGGACTAAAAAATAAGATTTTCAAATTTGAGATATGGTGTTGAAATGGGATGCATAGCATCAAGACCCAGGAAAGAATTCCAAATTTGATGCTTTATGGCTTGGTCCTTTCAAAATCTCCAATATTTTGTAGAACAATACTTTTGATTTTCAACATCTTAATGGAACAAAATTGTTTAGAGGCCCATTTAATGGGCGCTTCCTCAAAAATTTCCTTTGCTAAGGTTGTTGGTGGCCTAAATTCACTGTAAATACCGGTGCGTTTCACAATAAGACTCCATAACCCAATGACAAGGCACAAAAAATGCTAAATATTCTTAGAGCCTCATAGGGAGAGCTCTATCCCATGTGGAGCCAATGTTAGCACAGTTCTATGCTTAGGCATGAGTGTGTTTTAAATCATTTTACTTTTAGGATAAAAATATTGTAAATTTCAAAATAAAATAAAATGTTGTCATAAGTTCTGGTAACGTATTTTTTAACACCGTTGTATATTTTGTTTTAACTTTGTTTTATGGTTGTTTTTCCTTTACTTGATGCTACTAGAATTTCTGCTAACTTCGCCTGTTTTAAAATGAAAATAAAAAGTGCACCCGCTTTTGAGTTAGCCACAGGTTCCCAATATCAACTAAGGTTTAAATATTTTTAATCATGAGCCATGTCACGTGATAGGAAAGGTTATACATTTGAATGATGTCGAGTTAGTAGTGGTCGTATGTGAAAGAGTAGGTGTCAACGTGTAGTCTTGAACACAAACCATTGTTTTTTCTATCTGTCAGCCCAAGTTGTTGTGCCCACATATCAAAGGTACATATTTATTATCAAAATTAATCATGGATCTACGATTTAATGTCGTGACCAATTGGTTAATCATGCATGAGTGCTGCCAGAACTTTAGGCCTACTATAAAGAATGCAATGGAGGTGATTTCCAACTCAAACACCATTTAGCTCCAGCCACCTATTACAGATAATTTGAAACAAAGCAGGAAACTAAAAGATAACTATGAATATCATGAGGTGTGGTATACAGTTCTAGATACTTCCCATTATCAAAAGATATTGTACATGGAAAAATGAACCAACATATCACTTAAAATCACTGAAAGAAAAGGAAAGAAATTAGTTTTCAAATTCGGCTATTGGTGAATAAGAAGTTCCAGTGAGCAGCTTGAAGAGGAGATTGAGTTTTCAAGCAGTTTACATTAAGGATTAAACAACACATGTTAAGTAATTTTTTCTAATCTTGACACCTTTCTAATCTAGCAGACAACCTTCATTATTGCTCAGATGACTAAAGGAGGAAAACTTAAGTGTATTGAACCTCAAGGGGTTGATTTAATAGATGCCAAACCGAATGTGAGGAGGTTTTTTGTACAGGCTAGGTGGTACCCATTTTTCTCAAGGTTAGGAAGCTCTCATCTAGGAGTAGCTAAATCATTTTCCCTCTTATTCAATGGAAAAGAAGCAAATGTTTAGGGCCTCAAACTGCAGGTATCAACAGAATCCATTGTTGAAGCATTCCACCTCCCACTGGAAGGAGACAAAAGGTTCAAAAACCAAGTTATTATTGGAGGAGACCTGAATAGCTTCATCAAGGATGAATATAGAGACGCTAAATGGCCTAAAGGGATTCCTAGTAGTTATCTCAAGGATGAATGGGATGAAACTTTCAAGCTCATTAAGATATGTCTTACTTGTGAGAGGAGGTATACTATTTTATTTCTGTATCACATGAGGTTTTTGTTTCACCTCGCAGGTATGAAGACTCTCAACCTACCTTTCTTCCTGTTGAAAAGTTTGACTAAGATGTCAACAAGAATACAAACCCATGCAACAGCTTCATATTATAGCATTTATCATCAAACTCTTATCAAGGTGTTGATCGTTGAAGAACTCAAAAGAAGAAAGAAAAGGGTAAAGCTCCTTCAGGCAAGCAAACAGGAACCTCCAAGAGAAGAAAAATCCAGAAGAGCTCAGAAGAGGAAAAGGCCATCGCAAAAGAGACAGATACCAGGACTACTAGGTCACAAGTAGAAATTAACAGTAAAACAGGTTTAGATAGGCTTGCAGAAATTGCAGCTCATATGGAGGAGAGGTAAAAGGGTGTCCCAATGAAGCATCATTTTTCCTATTAGTTATATTTTGGAACATCTCAATTTTCAGAATGTTTTAATTTGCACATAATTTTTCAAATATATTGTTGTGAATTTTTGAAAAGGAAAAAAAGCGCTACCAGAACTTCCGGTAGCATTATAGTTTTTTACGTAGTTACAAGTTTTTATTGGAAGTTCCAGTAGCGTCTGTTTTTAATGATTTTTTACAGCTGTCAACAGAATTTTCAAGCTAGTCTAAGGATGACAAGGACTCCTAATGATATGGACATGTCAAGTAATGGTTGATAAGTGGTTTTGAGGTTGTTAAATGACACATTTGATGAAGCTGCATGGGTTTTAAAGAACCAAGATCATGGAGAGACAAATTAGCATAAAAGTAGGATGGTTGCTAGCACACTCAGTAGCACAGTTCGAATAGTATTTTTCTTCCTATCTAGATATGTTCTGTTAGTTATAGTTTGATAGGATATGTATTTAATATGTTATAACTCCTATGTAATGAGAGGAAGAGTGGATCCTCCTTTTTAGGTGAGATGGCGTTGGTGCCTCTCTCTATAAATATAATTTGTAAATACCATTTTAGGGTTGGATTTTGGTCGACCTAAAGACTTTTTCATAATAAATAAAACTCCTTTTTGTACTTCATGCTGGAGGACTTTGTGTTTCAAGGACTATCTAATGTATGGTGTGTTTCTCTTGTTGTTTTATTCATCTAATTTATGAGTTGCAGCAGCTAGCAAGTAGGAGTAAGAGCACTGTTAGAGGATCTAATAATTAATTATCTATTGTTCAGTCTTCTCCAAATCATCTATATGTTGTGTAGAGCATGCTAGTGAACGTTTCATGAAGGATTTATGAGATTCTTTATGCATGTATTCTAATTTCTAAATGTTGTTTCCTTTACATAAAATAGAGTTTATGTCAAAGGCCACTCTTATAGCTATGTGACTTATTTAGGATATGTTTATTTCTTAGACTAAGTACCAGCTATTTGTTACCCTTCATCTATCACAATCTTCTCCCCTATGCTACAAACTTTTCCATACAATTTATACTTTCCATAGTTTGCCAAATGCATGAAAGTCTAAAAGTGTTGAAATCATTTGAAACTCTTTAAGAAGCCATACCACATCCAAAATATTTTTCTTTGAAATCAACTATGATGTGTAACGCTTACTCCTTTGCAGTCAAGAAGTGACTCCTTGCGCTAATAGAACCAAAATAAAATCCACGCATATTTTAAGTTGATTAAGAAACTCCTAGTAGGAAGTCTGGCTTCGTCGGCCTTATGCAGGCTAGTATACATGTTAGGGGGCCATCGATTGACTAGTTAACTATTCCTAAACAACTACACAATGATGTCTACTTGATTAATGGGAGGTATGGTCCATTCAATTCAAAGCATGCAAATTATCTGCAATTCATAAATAGGATACAATTCCCATAATCCAAATACACAATGTGTACAACATAATCCAAACATTTATTTGTCACTCAAAATATGACATAATATGTAAGTCCTAAATTCTATAGCATAACTAACAACACTAGACATTTAGATAACCATAGACATATTAGGCAGTTGCTAATCATGGATACAAAGAGATTTAAGCATGCGTTCATGAATCATACAGAAACATGTATCAACTTGTTATCACATTAAGCATAACTCTTCATTCATAAATATAATGAGCATAAACCATTCTACTTATCTGAATGAGTTGAATTAGCTAGCAACTATAGAAGGGACTTTCACTCTCCACACAACCATAGGTCAAGTACATTGAAATATGCTTTGTAGCTAACCACCCCCGAGCTAGATCTGGTGTCATAGGAACTATTTTGTTAAGGGTAAATTCACACCAATGGATCGGTCAAGCTCTTAGGAGCTACTTCACCCAAGTTTCAAAGAAGTGTGTTACTTAGCTTCATAGGATTGATTTCACTTTTGTAGGTGAGCATAATAGCAAGCACTAGAGGTTTTATAGCCAACAACAAATACCTTGTGTTCCATTGTGTGGGTGGTTTAACAACAAATACAAAAGCACGTAGTGGTTTAATAACCGATAGACAAGCACCAAATAATAGCAAGCACCTAGTAATCTAATGGTTTAACAACAAATAAGCAAGCACTAGTGGTTTCACAACCAACAACAAGCACCCAATGATTAGGTGGTTTGACAGCTAATAGCAAGACCTAGTAATCTATTGGTTTAACAACAAATAAGCAAGCACTAGTGGTTTCACAACCAACAACAAGCACCCAATGATCGGGTGGTTTAATAACAAATAGGAAAGACACTAGTGGTTTCACAACCAACAACAAGCACCAAGTGGTTCACTGTGTGGGTGGTTTAACAAAAAATAGGAAAGCACTAAGTGGTTTAACAATCAACATGAAAGCACTGCGTGGTTTGCCAACCAACAATAAGCACCCAATAATGTGAATTCAATCTCTACATTCCAAGTTGGTAACATTGGTTTAAATGAAGGAAAAATAAGTGGTCTAACACAGTCAGAGATTGCCCAAAGCATCCACCTCCACCAACCAAAAAATCCAACACGAAACTCCTAAATATAGTAGAACACCAACTGATTGTTGAGGTGCGTATATATGAGCCTCCTTCTATGTCCCTTGACACAACTGAGAGGGCAACGATTAGGCTACACGGTGCCTTCATTTTGAAACTTGTCTCTTCAGTCCATGAGGAGAGAATGAGGATGGGCACCTCCCAATCAGATCTATCCTTTCATTACATAGTTGTCAGCGAGGTCTATCGACCCCAATAACACCTCATTAAAATTCAGCTAGAAAAATGGATTTTCCCAACTGCGAATGTTTCCAACATTTTATTCAATAAGATATGTGCACAACTTTTTAGGGTATGCAAGTGAAACCAACAATCTTTCCTTAGACTGATCTGTAAGTCATCTCTTTATCCAACGAATTCAATTGAATTTTGATTAATAAATCCCAGCTGTTATACTGAATCTTTACCAACAATAATTACCCCACATTAAAATCACAACTTTATATATATGTATATATCCCTTTTACATTTAATATTTCTTAAAAAAAGTTAAAATAAATTTGATTAATACTAAATACCAAAATATGTATCATATTATACATATGTATATATAAAATAAACTCAACTAAATTATTAAGCAACAATATGCAAAATGATACATAGTAAGAAATACAAAGTCACATTATTCAATACCTCCCGCTGAGGGGAAAACTAGAAAAATTGAACACGCCTTTAAAGGGAAAAAATTATAAAAGGCTAATTACAAACCAGCAAAATCTACAAACTACACAATTTAGTCCATATAACATTTGACAATGTTCTATCCAAAACTGCTCATAAAAATTTCAACATTGTCTTAGAATTTTAATATATATTTTCTCTTAATGCACGACCTTAAACAACTTATTTGGTTGTTTTACACATATGTCTTTCAACATCAACATTAAGTATTCTCTTATAAGGAACAAGAAATTATATAATTAATATATTTGTAGATGACTCATATATCCCTAAATTAAATACAAATTGAGTAAAGTGCCCCTTACTCTTAAAATAAGGTTGCCACTCGGTCAATGTACAACTACATTTTCTAGCTTTTTTTATATACAACGTGCCTAAAAATTTACGAGTTCGTTGGGAGCGCTCTCATTTTTTTGTCTGGATGGATACCGTCATTGCTGCACGGAAATTAGCTGTCCAGAACCATGTGCAACAAGACTTTAATAGAAAAAGATGACATTTGCAAGAATTTAATAGAAATAAGAAGTACGGAAAGGTTTGATTTTTTTTAATGTTATTAATATTAATCAAATAAATAGATATATTTATTAAACTTTAAATATTTATGTAAAATAAGTTAATAACAGAGTTTTTCAATTTATATAATTGGTTTTTTAAATTGTATATTTTATTTCAAAGATGTGTTACTTTTATTGTATAAAATATTATTTAAATGTTAATTAAAAATTTAACATGTAAGTTAAATATATCTTTAATTTGTAAAATACATTATGATGTAGAAAAAATATTAGTTTTTATGTATTTGATATTAAGATTATGAAATGTTAGGTTTTAAATAGCCTTTTTATTTCAATTTTCTTTTGTATACTAAAATTGTTTGTGCATTCATTTTCGTTTAATGACCTTTCAACATTCATTCGTTTATTAAACTTCTTGCTTCCTCCTTATCCTTTTTTTTCAAACAAATTTTAACATTGTTGATTCTAAGTTTTCATCATTCTTTTTATTTCATATAAATTAATTTGAAGCAAAACTTTATTAATATTCTAGGCTGCCATTTTCTATTTATACATAATCAGATTTCTTAATACTTCTAATTTAATGATTATAGTCCTATTTTATTATGTTACTGCTTATGCAATGATATTCATAATCGATTCTAAGTTATTTGTTTTTCTATACTGCTGAAATTTTTCAATTTTCTATAATAAACACTTGGTTTTTCCTTGAAATTTTTGAGTGATGTCAGTCTGTTGCCGCATTCCCGATTCCAGATTTCGAAGGTGGATGCCATCTTGCCATGTACGATAGATCGGGTTGATCGGATAGTACAGAGTAGGTACATGAAAGGGTGATTCTTCGTACACTTGGGAGTTAACTTCGGCTGCTTTGAGGTTTGGTGGCATAAATTTGGTTTTAAGAGTGTTGTGGGACAATTTATTAATGGATTATCGATAAGCGCATTTAGCTATTTTCCGTGTTCAAAGGCTCTAATTTATTTTCTTGGTGTTGTGGTGCTCATTGAGGTTGAAATTCTCGTTTATGTGCCTACGTTTTCTTTGCGGCATAACTCCTCGTTTTGAGGATTCCATTGTTACAAAGTGAGTTATCCGTTGCATTTTTTTTTTTACTTCACCAAATGTGAGTAGTAAACTTTTTATGTGGAACCCTGAAGGTGTTTGGTTATGTGTGAGGTTGTAGGATTACTGACCTCTTCGACGACCATCTAACAGGTAAAAACATGAACATTAATCTGTGGTTTAATCGTTGTGGTGCATAATTTGGACTTCTAATGGTTCATTGTTTCACATAATTTGCAGGTTATAGTTTACAATTTAGACAACAACAATTGCTCGGATAAGTGGATTGTTGGATTCTACTAACACAAACTTGGTGAGTTTTTGAGATCTCCCAGTGAGAAAACTCTGGTTTAATGCGTGATTTTATTTCTTAGCAGAAGTGTTAAATACATTGTTGGGTCAAGTTTCGATGGTTTGAATGCAATGATGTAGGAATAAAATAGTAGTAACTGACTACAACTAAGTTGGAACTCGGCTCATATTTGCATTTGTACAAGTCCCATGAGCAAGGTGTCGACCCCGATTCTGTATGGTCTACTTTTAAATAGTCTGCCGACCCCAATTCCATTGCCTTGATGTCATCAAATACCTTGCAGTTAGCCTCTTTCAGTTACCCATGAGAGGGATGGTAATGGATATTGTTGTAGCTAACATTCCTCCTAGATTTGGTATGTTACTTTCTAGGTCATGGATTAGAAGGTTGGTAGGAACTTTGCAAATGGATTTCACTTATGCTACTGTCCCTGTTTTTGGAGGAGAACAAAGAATAATTTATAGAGAATCTCAGTTAGCATATATCATTAGTGACAACAAATACCCCACTAATCATCCTATTTATGTTGGAACAACTAATATGGGTTCAATAATTTTACATATGGATAATTATGCCCTGCCTACAAAAAAATTTCAGATTTTGAAGCTTGTTGAAAATAAAATTAGCCATGAGGGTTCTCAGGTGTGGAAAATGTATTTTGATGGCTCATGTTCTAGAGAAGGAGATGGTGCAGTAACAATTCTCATTTCCCCTTTGAAAGGGAGCTCCACTTTTTCTTTCAAAATTGAATGTGAAGCAACTAACAATGTGGCTGAATATGAAGATCTTTTAATTGGTTTAAAAATAGAAAAAGACATGAATATTTAAGAAATTTCTATTTTTAGAGATGTTGAACTTATTATTCAGCAAATGAGAAAAGTTTATCAAACTAAGCCTCCCAGACTCGAATATTACCGGCATGTAGTATGGAGCATTATAGAAGGCTCATTCCTGGCCTTCAACATTTCTTTTGTTCCAAGAGAAAGTAATATTTTGGCTTATTCACTTTCTATTTCAGCAAGCTCATTCAAGATTCCAATACATATAAAGCTTAAATATGAAGTGGAAGTTAAGTTGAGACCTAGCATTCCTGATAATATTAAATATTGGAAATTTTTTTAGGATGAACAGGAGATTAGAAGATTCATTGGAGCTGCTGAAGAATTTGTTATCCTAAACATTGATCTAGATGAAGATCTCATAAAGGATAATGTTGATTATCAAGATACCAAAAATCTGAAGAAAAACAGATTGTTGATCAGCCTATCATACAACTACCTACCAATCATATTCCCAGGGGGTTAATCCCACTTGAGAAGATTTTTTATCAAAATGATGTTTCATTGAAACCATAGTTAGCTGAAGCAGATGCATAATTGGAAGATTACAATGTAGGTACATAACTAGATCCAAGGTATGTTAAGTTGTCAAAATATTTATCAGAAGAAAGAAAGATTGAATACCACAAGTTGTTTTATGAATTTTTTGATGTTTTTGCCTGGAAATATAAGGATATTAAGATATATTACACAACTAGCATTGAGCATAGAATACCATTGAAAGATGGTACTAAGACATTCCGGAAAAAATTAAGACAAATCAATCCACTATTGTTACCAGTGATGGAGAAGTGAAGAAACTTTTGGATGTTAAAATCATCATTCCATTGAGATACTCAGATTGGGTTGCTAATCTAGTTCCAGTAAGAAAGAAGAGTGGTGAAGTCAGATTATGTGTAGATTTCAGGAATCTTAAAAAATGCTCCAAGAAAGATAATTATCCATTGCCAAATATGGAGCATATTCTTCACAAGGTAACTGGGCCAAACATAATTTCCATATTAGATGGGTTCTCTGGGTACAACCAAGTATTTGTTTGGGCGGAAGATCAAGAGAATACAAAATTCACTACTCCTTGGGGAACATTCATGTATGAAAATATGCCATTTGGGCTTATGAATGTCGGAGCTACTTTCCTGCATGCTATGGACTTTGCATTCATTGGAGAAAAAGACAAATTCTTGGTCATCTATTTGGATGATATTGCTATTTTTTCAACTTTAGATCAAGAGCACCTTCAACACTTGAGACAAGTATTTTTTAAATGCAGAAAATATGGTATATCATTGAATCCAAAGAAGTCTCATTTCGCTCTTAAAGAAGCTAATATGTTGGGTCACATAGTTTCTAGAGATGGAGTGAGAATTGATCCCAAAAGAGTGATTGCAATTCAGGCCTTAACACTTCCAAGATCTAAGAAAGAGATTCAATCTTTCCTTGGTAAGATCAAATTTTTAAGAAGATTCATTTCCAACTTTGATTGAAGTAGTCAAGCATATTACTTGTATGCTAAAGAAGGACAAATAAGTAAAGTAGACATTTGAAGCTAGAAATTCATTCGAGCTGATAAAAAAATCTATCATTGAAGCACCTCAATTGGTAAGCCCTGAATACTCAAAGCCTTTCTTAATCTTCTAATTTTCCTCTCAAGATACTATTGTTGTTGTTTTATTACAAAAAGATGTAGAAAATAAGGAAGCCCCCATAGAATTTTTCAACAGAGCCCTTAGAGATGCAAAATTGAAGTATGAAATGTTGGAAAAACATGCATATGCATTAGTTAAAGCTCTGAAGGCTTTTAGAGTTTATATTATGCATGTTCAAATTATTTTCTATGTGCCTTCATCTGTTGTTAGATAAATATTAGTTCATCCTGATATTGATGGAAAATTATGTAAGTGGGTGACTAAATTTCTTGAATTTGATTTAGAGATAAAGCCTACCAAGCTGATCAAAGGTCAAGGATTATCCAAACTACTAGCTGAAGAAAATTGTAGAGTTTTGGGCTTGAATTTCATTGATGACATTCTAGAAGGGGAAATTTTAAAACCTATTAACAACATGGCAGTAGATGTAAATCTTGTTGAGTGCAGTTGGTATAAGTATATCATTTATATTCTGCAGCATTTTAAACCTCCTCCAAATTTTGATAAAAGTAGAGTGAGATCTTTGAAGCTGGAAACCATTAAATTTTGCATCAACGATAACTGTTTATATTGGAAAGATCCTACAGGAGTTTTTTTTAGATGCATTGACCCAAATCAGTCTAAGAAGGATATGTTTGATATGCATAGTAGTGTTTGTGGAGGTCATCATTATTGGAGAACTATTGCATACAAAATACTCAGAGTTGACTATTTTTTGCCTAGCTTATAACTGATGTATGTGCTGAGGTGAGAGCATGTGAAAAATGTCAGAAGTTCACTGGTAAAAAACATTTGAAATCTTTTCCTCTCAAGCCCATAGTTGTTTCTGCACCTTTCCAACAATGGGGATTGGATTTCATTGGGGAAATTCATCCACCTTTAAGTGGACAACATCATTGGATTCTTGTTGAAACTGATGAATTCACCAAGTGGATTGAAGTAATACCTACCAGGAATGCTACTCATAAATTCATCATTAACTTTATGGAGGGAATCATAACGATATTTGGATATCCATAAAGTCTAGTAGCAAATAATGCAATTGCTTTAAAAGCTACACCATTAGTAAATTTCTGTGAAGATTATGGTATTCAGCTTACTCACTCTACAACTTACTATCCACAAGGGAATGGTTTGGATGAATCATCTAACAAAAGTTTGGTAGTAATCATCACCAAGCTATTGGAGTAAAACAAGAAAGCCTGGGACTCTAAACTGAAATTTTCTTTATGGGCTGACAGGGTGACAATAAATAAATCTATTAATGCATAACCCTTTCAAATGGTTTATGGAACTAAGGTTGTTTTTCCAGTCCAATTAGCCATTCCTGTAGCTATATTTCTGCAAGATCATGAAACTGAACCAAATGACATGACCAGAAGAATTTATTAGATCATAGAAGTGCAGAAAAAGCGAGAACAACAATATGATTTGGCAAGAAAATATCAGCAAGATGTAAAGTAAGTCCTTAATAAAGGGACTAAAAAGGATATTTTCAAATTGGAGATCTGGTGTTGAAATGGGATGCACAACATCAAGACCCAGGAAAGCATTCCAAATTTGATGCTTTATGGCTTGGTCCTTTCAAAATCTCCAATATTTTATAGAACAATAATTTTGATTTGCAACATCTTGAAGGGACATAATTGTGTGGAGGCCCATTTAATGGGCGCTTCCTCAACAAAATATTTTACTAGGGTTGTTGGTGGCCTAAATTCACTGTAAATACTGGTGTGTTTCATAATAAGACTCCATAACCCAACGACAAGGCACAAAAACTGCAAAATATTCTTAGAGCCTCACAGGGAGAACTCTATCCCATGTGAAGCCAATGTTAGCACAATTCTATGCTTAGTCATGAGTGTGTTTTAAATAATTTTACTTTTAGGATAAAAATATTGTAAATTTCAAAATAAAATAAAATGTTGTCATAAGTTTCGGTAACGTATTTTTTAACCCTGTTGGATATTCTGTTTTAACTTTGTTTTATGGTTGTTTTTCCTTTACCCGATGCTACCAGAAGTTCCAGTAACTTCCCCTATTAAAAAAAAAAAAAAGTGCACCCGCTTTTGAGTTAGCCACATGTTCTCGATATCAACTAAGGTTTAAATATTTTTAATCATGAACCATGTCACATGATAGGAAAGGTTATACGTTTGAATGATGTCAAGTTAGTAGTGGTCATACGTGCAAGAGTTAGGTGTCAACATGCAGTCATGAATACCAACCGTTGTTTGTTCTGTCTATCAGCCCAAGTCGTTGTGCCCACATGTCAAAGGTACATATTTATTATCAAAATTAATCATGGATCTACGATTTAATGAGGTGACTGATTGGTTAATCATGCGTGAGTGTTGCCCGAACTTTAGGCCTACCATAAAGAATGCGATGGAGGTGACTTCCAACTCAAACACCGTTCAACTGCAACCACCTATTTCAGATAATCTGAAACAAAGAAGGAAACTAAAAGATAATTATGAATATCATGAGTTGTGGTATACGGTTATGGATACTTCCCATTATCAAAAGATATTGTACATGGAAAAATGAACCAACATATCACTTAAAATCACCGAAAGAAAAGGAAAGAAATCAGTTTTCAAATTCAGTTGTTGGTGAATAAGAAGTTCCAGTGAGCCGTTTGAAGAGGAGACTGAGTTTTCAAAAGTTTACATTGAGGATTCAACAACACATGTTAAGTAAGTTTTTCTAATCTTGACACCTTTCTGATCTAGCAGACAACGTTCATTATTTCTCAGATGACTAAAGGAGGAAAAATTAAGCGTATTGAACCTCAAGGGGTTGATTTAATAGATGCCAAATCGAATGTGAGGAGGTTTTTTGTACAGGCTAGGTGGCACCCATTTTTGTCAAGGTTAGGAAGCTCTCATCTAGGAGTAGCCAAATCATTTTCCCTCTTATTTGATGAAAAAGAAGCAAATTTTTATGGCCTCAAACTGCAGGTATCAACAGAATCTGTTGTTGAAGCTTTCCACCTCACACTGGAAGTAGAGGAAAGGTTCAAAAACCAAGTTATCACTGGAGGATACCTGAATAGCTTCATCAAGGATGAATACAGAGATGCTAAATGGGCTAAAGGGATTCCTAGTAGTTATCTCAATGATGAATGGGATGATTTCAAGCTCATTATGATCTGTCTTACTTGTGAGAGGAGGTATACTATTGTATTTCTGTATCACATGAGGTTTTTGTTTCACCTCGCAGGTATGAAGACTCTCAACCTACCTTTCTTCCTGCTAAAAATTTTGACTGAGATGTTAGCTAGAATACAAACCCATGTAACAGCTTCAGATTATAGCATCTACCATCAAGCTCTTATCAAGGTGTTGATTATTGAAGAACCTAAAAGAAGAAAGAAAAGGGTAAAGCTCCTTCAGGCCAGAAAATAAGAACCTCCAAGAGAAGAAAAATCCAGAAGAGCTCAAAACAGGAAAAGGCCATCGCAAAAGAGACAGATACCAAGACTACAAGGTCACAAGCAAAAATCAACAGTAAAATAGGTTTAGATAGGCTTGCAGAAATTATAGCTCATATCGAGGAGAGGTAAAAGGGTGTCCCAATGAAGTATCATTTTGCCTATTAGTTATATTTTGGAACATCTCAATTTTCATAATGTTTAATTTGCACAGAATTTTTCAAATATCTTGCTGTGAATTTTTGAAAAGGAAACAGAACACTACCAGAACTTTCGGTAGCATTACAGTTTTTTGCGTAGTTACAAGTTTTTACTAGAAGTTCCAGTAGCGTCTGTTTTTAATGATTTTTGACAGTTATCAATAGAATTTTCAAGCTAGTGTAAGGATGATAATGACTCCTAATGATATGGACATGTAAAGTAATGGTTGATAAGTGGTTTTGAGGTTGTTAAATGACACATTTAATGAAGCTACATGCGTTTTAAAGAGCCAAGATCATGGAGAGACAAATCATCAGAAAAGTAGGCTGGTTGCCAGCACACTCAACAACACAGTTCGAATAGTCTTTTTCTTCCTATCTACATATGTTATGTTAGTTATAGTTCGATAGGATATGTATTTAGTATGCTATAACTCCTATGTAATGAGAGGAAGAGTGGATCCTCCTTTTTAGGTGAGATGGTGTTGGTGCCTCTCTCTATAAATATAATTTGTAAATACCATTTCAGGGTTGGATTTTGGTCAACCGAAAGACTTTTTCACAATAAAGAAAACCCCTTTTTGTACTTCATGCTGGAGGACTTTGTGTTTCAAGGACTATCTAATGTATGGTGTGTTTCTCTTGTTGTTTTATCCATCTAATGTATGAGTTGCATCAACTAGCAAGTAGGAGTAAGAGAACTGTTAGAGGATTTAATAATTAATTATCTATTGTTCAATCTTCTCCAAATCATCTATATGTTGTGTAGAGCATGCTAGTGAAGGTTTCATGAAGGATTTATGAGATTCTTTATGCATGTATTCTGATTTCTAAATGTTGTTTCCTTTACATAAACCAAAGTTTATGTCAAAGGCAACTCTTATAGTTGTGTGACTGATTTAGGATATGTTTATTTCTTAGACTAAGTACCAGCTATCTGTCACCTTTCATCTGTCACAATCTTCTCCCCTATACTACAAAATTGTCCATACAATTTATACTTTCCACAGCTTTCCAAATGCATGAAAGTCTAAAAGTGTTGAAATCATTTCAAACTCTTTAAGAAGCCATCCCACCATCCAAAATATTTTACTTTTAAATCAACTATGATGTGTAAGGATTACTCATTTGCAGTCAAGGAGTGACTCCTTGCGCTAATAGTACCAAAATAAAATCCACACATATTGTAAGTTGATTAATAAATTCCTTGTAGGAAGTCGGGCTTTGTCGGTCTTATGCATGCTAGTATACATGTTAGGGGGCCATCGATTGACTAGTTAACTATTCCTAAACAACTACACAATGATGTATACTTGATTAAAGGGAGGTATGGTCCATTCAGTTCAAAGCATGCAAATTATGTACAATTCATAAATAGGATACAAACCCCATAATCCAAATACACAATGTGTACAACACAATCCAAACATTTATTTGTCACTCAAAATATGACATAATTTGTAAGTCCTAAATTATATAGCATAATTAACAACGCTAGACATTTAGATAACCATAGACATCTTAGGCAGTTGTTAATCATGGATACAAAGAGATTTAAGCATGCATTCATGAATCATACAGAAACATGTATCAACTTGTTATGACACTAAGTATAGCTCTTCATTCATAAATATAATGAGCATAAACCATTTTACTTATCTGAATGAGTTGAATTAGCTAGCAACTATAGAAGGGACTTTCACTCTCCACACAACCATAGGTCAAGTACATTGAAATATGCTTTGTAGCTAACCACCCTCGAGCTAGATCTGGTGTCATAGGAACTATTTTGTTAAGGGTAAATTCACACCAATGGATTGGTCAAGCTCTTACGAGTTACTTCACCCAAGTTTCAAAGAAGTGTGTTACTTAGATTCATAGGATTGATTTCACTTTTGTAGGTGGTTTAATAGCATATTGACAAGCACTAGTGGTTTCATAACCAACAAAAAACACCTCGTGTTCCATTGTGTGGGTGGTTTAACAAAAAATACGAAAGCGCATAGTAGTTTAATAATCAATAGACAAGCACCAAATAATAGCAAGCACCTAGTAATCTAATGGTTTAACAACAAATAAGCAAGCAGTAATGGTTTCACAACCAACAACAAGCACCCAATGATCGAGTGGTTTGACAGCTAATAGCAAGCACATACTAATCTAATGGTTTAACAAGAAATAAGCAATCACTTGTGGTTTCACAACCAACAACAAGCACCCAATGATCAGGCGATTTAATAACAAATAGAAAAGACACTAATGGTTTCACAACCAACAACAAGCACCAAGGGGTTCACTGTGTGGGTGATTTAACAACAAATAGGAAAACACTAAGTGGTTTAACAATCGACATGAAAGCACTAAGTGGTTTGAAAACCAACAATAAGCACCCAATAATTCAAATTCAATCTCTACATTCCAAGTTGGTAACATTGGTTTAAATGAAGGAAAAATAAGTGGTCTAACACAGTCATTGATTGCCCAAAGCATCCACCTCCACCGATCAAAAAATCCAACACGAAACTCCTAAATATAGTAGAACAGCAACTCATTATTGAGATGCATATATATGAGCCTCCTTCTACGTCCCTTGTCACAACTGAGAGGGCACCGACTGGGCAACATGGTGCCTTCACTTCCAAATTTGTCTCTTAAGTCCATGAGGAGATAATGAGGATGGGCATCGCCCAATCAGATCTATCCTTTCATTACATAGTTGTCAGCAAGGTCTATCGACTCCAGATCGACCCCAATAACACCTCATTAAAATTCAACTAGAAAAATGGATTTTCCCAAGTGTGAATGTTTCTAACATTTTATTCAGTAAGATATGTGCACAACATTTTAGGGTATGCAAGTGAAACCAACAATCTAATGCAAGTGAAACCAACAATCTTTCCTCAGACTGATTTGTAAGTCATCCCTTTATCCAATAAATTTAATTTAATTTTGATTAATAAATCCCAAATGAATTTTTACTAGCAATAATTACCCCACATTGAAATCACAACTTTATTAAATATTTGAAATCTATATATATATATATCCCTTTTACATTTAATATTTCATAAACAAAAAATTAAAATAAATTTGATTAATACTAAATACCAAAATATATTAGACACATAAACTGATAATAAACTCAACTAAATTATGAAGCAACAATATGCAAAATGATACATAGTAAGAAATACAAAGTCACATTACTCAATACCTCCCGCTGAGGGGAAAAACTAGAAAAATTAAACACGCCTTTAAAGGGAAAAAATTACAAAAAGCTAATTACAAACCAGCAAAATCTACAAACTACACAATTTAGTCCATATAACATTTGACAATGTCCTATCCAAAACTGCTCATAGAAATTTCACTATTGTCTTAGAATTTTAATATATATTTTCTTTTAATGCACGATCTTAAACAACTTATTTGGTTGTTTTACACATGTCTTTCAACATCAACATTAAGTATTCTCTTATAAGGAAAAAGAAATTATATAATTAATATATTTGTAGATGACTCATATATCCCTAAATTAAATACAAATTGAGTAAAGTGCCCCTTACTCTTAACATAAGCTTTCCACTCGGTCAATGTACAACTACATTTTCTAGGTTTTTTATATACAACGTGCCTAAAAATTTACGAGTTCGTTGGGAGCGCTCTCATTTTTTTGTCTGGATGGATACCGTCATTGCTGCACAGAGGAAATTAGCTGTCGATAACCATGTGCAACAAGACTTTAATAGGAAAAGATGACATTTGCAAGTATTTAATAGAAATGAGAAGTACGGAAAGGTTTGATTTTTTTTAATGTTATTAATATTAATCAAATAAATAGATATATTTATTAAACTTTAAATATTTACGTAAAATAAGTTAATAACAAAGTTTTTCAATTTATATAATTGGTTTTTTAAATTGTATATTTTAATTCAAAGATGTGTTACTTTTATTGTATAAAATATTAAATAAATGTTAATTAAAAATCTAATAGGTAAGTTAAATATATTTTTAATTTGTAAAATACACTATGATATAGAAAAAATATTAGTTTTTACGTATTTGATATTAAGATTATGAAATGTTAGGTTTTAAATAGTCCTTTCATTTCAATTTTCTTTTGTATATTAAAATTGTTTATGCATTCATTTTCGTTTCATGACCTTTCAACATTCTTTAGTATATTAAACTTCTTGCTTCTTCCTTATCCTTTTTTTATCAAACAAATTTTAACATTGTTGATTTTAAGTTTTCATCACTCCTTTTATTTCATATAAATTAATTTGAATCAAAACTTTATTAATATTCTATGCTGCCATTTTCTATTTATACATAATCAGATTTCTTAATACTTCTAATTTAATTATTGTAGTCCTATTTTATTATGTTACTGCTTATGCAGTGATATTCATAATCGATTCCAAGTTATTTGTTTGTCTATTTTTTTCAATAAGAAAAATACTCTGATTTATATTTAGTACCAGGAACATACTTCAAGTACATTACATAAACGCTCATGGCTTGGGCCTCCATATCCCAAGATTGTTACTGTTTATGACAGTTTGGCACAAATTATAGTACTACTATAGACATTAAATCAAAATTTCTGCCTATAAATACATCATTACATTCAGATATTTGTTGTTATCCCCACCACACATATTATCAAAAAGTTAACTATAAGATATGCTACATAACAGGCCGTACAAAAAGAAAAAACAGTGTTAAAGATGTCTTTGTTTAGTTAAACATCAACCCTGATAATTGAAAACTCAGTAGCAATTGATCCCCATTCTACTCAAATAATGGGAACAGAACCTTCAACCTGTAGACCCTGCACGTTATGTAGCTAGTAATAGATATTTCCATATATAGCCTTCAGCCCCTGTTTTGACAGATCATCTGCAATAATGTTCTTTTCTCGAAAAATATGATTATAGGAAATACCTGCAAATACAGATTTTAAATTTTCAATTCTGCATAGCCAATGTGAAAGTGATCCATAATTACTATTTGCTTTGTGATTCAGATGGTCAATCAAAACCTTCGAATCACCCACAATCCAGATGTAATCTTCGCTGAGAAGTGATGCCCACCACATAAGGCCCCACAATGCCATAATTTCGGCTTTCATATTAGTCCCAATTCCACCATTCCAGAACAGTTTATAGTGACATTTTGTAGAAAAGCAGATCGAAGCTCCACAACCACAGATAGAGTGTTGTGCCGCGCCATCAAAGTATCTTACTGGAAATTGAAACTCAAATGGGGAAAGTCTTTTAGATAGATCTTTGATAGGCTTTTCCACATGTTTTATGCTGACCCAGTCCTTATAAATATAATGAACAATTTCTGTCGGTGACAAACGAAATCCCTCAAATATTCTCTTATTCCTCCCACACCAGATATGCCAATGAAACATAATGGGTATTGGCCACCAACACTCACCCCTTTGCAACCACCATCGCAAACACTCCTCCGTGCAGCCAAATAATGGAACCTGTAAATTTAAGCAATCACACAGAATTTGAAGGGACGCCTTAGCATATGGACAAGAATAAAATAAATGGAGATTATCTTCCTCATTTGTTCCACAAAGAAGACACAGTCCTAGCCCGTACCAACCCCTACGTTGTAGATTCCTCCATGTCAGATTTTTATCATTCGTCACCAGCCATAGAAATATTACCATTTTAACTGGCAAATCTACCTTCCAGAAAACCCCAAACCAATAGTCCTGTTCCAGGTCTGGCTTTTGTACTATCAGAGTGCTATAAATTTCCTTAACTCTCGGACCCTTATCACAGCGAGAGCCCTCCCATCTTAGTTGATCCCCTGCAATCAATCTACATATACCTTGTCTTCTCAGTAGATTTAAATAAGAATCCCATGATTCTCCCCAACTTCCCTCCAGTCCCAGATTCAACCTATTCTTCCAAATCGGAATATCACCCTCCCATTCCTCTATTATTTTGTTTATATAAAAGATCCCTTTTTTATTCAAAAAAGGAATCAAGCCGTCTAGAAGCTGAAAATTGTTCCAAATACCCATAATGTTATTGCTCCCAACCAGGATCTTATTACCATTACCAAACTGCCATATCAAATGTTGTTTGAAGACCGGCCATAGTTTTCCAAAGCCCTTCTAGATTGCAGAGCTTCTACTCCCAAAGTTCCATCCCAAGACATAAACCTCCTCCAAAGAGGCCCCTCCCAAATACTTTTGATTTATGATGTCTTGCCAGAATCCACCAGAATGAAGACTTCTCCACATAGATTTCAGCAAAAGGGATTGACCAAAAAGTCCCAAGTCCAAAAGACCCCATCCCCCCTTATCATTTGGGCAAGTTAACAGATCCCATCGTGCCAAGTGAATAACATTCTTCTTTTCTCTCCCTCCCCAAATAAAATTTTCCATTATTTTACAAATCTCATTCGCAATCTTCTTTGGAATGATATACAGATGACCCCAGTAGACTGTAATCTGTTGTAAGACAACCTGAGACAAAATCAATCTACCGCACTTAGAAAGCCACTTAGTAGACCAAAAATTTAATTTCTTGTCATATTTTTGTAGTAACCACCTCCAGTCCTCCGATGAATAACTCAAGGCCTTCATCCGAAACCCAAGATAGGTTATTCCATCATATAAGGAAGCATTTGAAAATCCAAACAGCAAAGACAACTCATCCTTATTCCTGTCATTACCACTTGCAAAATAGATACATGATTTCGCATCACTAATCACCATTCCAGTAGCCATACAGAAAATAGAGAAAAATTCTTTTAGAGTCACCCAACCGTTATAAACTAGCATGCCAAAAATTAAAATATCATTGACAAAAAGACTATGTGTAGGATTCAATTGTGGGCTAATATTTATCCCCTGAAAAGACTTCATCTCCGCAGCCCTGCTAATCCTCCGACTTAATGCATCCATGACCAAGATAAAGAGAAAGGGGGACAAAGCACACCCTTTCCTTAATCCCCTCCACGACTGAAAGAACTTTGTAGCTGAGCCATTTATTATGATAGCCATAGAAGACCTGGTAATACAACCCATAATCCATGCAACCGCATTTGTACTCAAACCGATCCTGTGAAGCACCAATCTCAAAAATAACCAGAGCGTTCATCTTTTTGAGCCCAATGGTATGAATTATCTCTTGAGTCAAACCAACAGCATCATGAATATTCCTATCCTTAAGAAACCCAGATTGTTCGAACGTGATAAACCTTGATAGATTACCTTTCAATCTCTGTGCAATGACTTTTGATATGATCTTATAAAGTGTATTACAAAGAGAGATAGGTCGATAATCATCAAAGGATAACTTACCAGATCTTTTAGGAATAAGAGCAATGAATGTTGAATTTACAACCCCCTGGATCCACCTGTTGGTGTTCCCATGTTTTGGCCAGGTTGACAAGACCAAAAGATGAGACAACATAGAACCACTTTCAGACCTCAGGATCTAGCCCTCCTGGGTCCAGAGAGGGATCTCTCTATGATAGTCAAAGGATTTATGTCTTTGAAGCTCGAAGTTACGGTTTTAGGCTAGTTATAGGCTCAGGGTTGTTTGTTTGATTGTTTATGTTTGGTTGTTGGGAATCAGGAAGGAAGGTCCAATATAAGACAAGGATGAGCATAGAAGGATTTAAGCTAAGAACGACTACTCATGGAACATCAAAGCCATTGGGCTATGGAGTCAAGAAAGGATTTATTTGTGTTCAATGTGCAAGCTTTCAGTTGGGCTAGTCATCTAGAGAATTTGGGTCTTAAAGATGATATGTGGAATGGGACATTAAGAACTGAGAAGGAATGCAGGGGAACCATCTAATTCTGTCTATAGATCAGGCCAGAGGTCATTTAACTCCAGGCCTGCTTGGACAAAATCAGAGGTAGGACAAGGGATCTTAGAAAGGCTTAATGAGATGGCAAGGCCCTAGAGAGGCGGAGGCAAGGTTCTATACCTCCCAGGTTACTCAACACATCCAAATAAATCTAAATAAGAACATATAAACATAGATTTCATTAATTCATACATCAGAGAGCAGGCAAAAACATCCACATCCACTACACTGGTTAAATCAATTGAAATTAACATCCAGATTCACATATAAGCAGAAAACATGAAGGGCTGGGAGAGCAGCAACATAAGGTACTTATCAGGGGTAAATCTTATGCCAAATTTCTGATGTGAGCCTGAAGAAACGTAATGAACTGAAAGCAAGTCAATCACAAATACAGAGAAGGGAAACACCATCATCTGCTTTAGATTAGGATCCAAAGAAATATGCTTGTCATATTAAAAACAACACCAATCAGGTACATCATAGCCCATAGCTTGAACATTCAGTCTGAATACATCAAATCTCAGCCTATCTTACAATATTACACAGAGAACTTGCCTCAAGAGGAAAATGCTTGTGTTTCACTGATATCTCATCAACAACCAACAACATAGTTTCTTTCTGTGCTTTATAGCAGAGGACGAACAGAAGATCAACTGAGGGGGGTAGATGAAAACTAAATGTAATATTAAACACCGAAATGAATGCAGGGCCGAGACCCTTCCTGTTTAATTGCTGTGTATTTAATTTCTGTCACCCATTTTATGAAAGAGTGATCTTCTTCAGATATGAGTTTGACATATTTTGGCTGTAGTACTCCTGGTGCCTTTAAACAGAAATAAAATAAGCTACTGGGAAGTCTACCATATAAATGCTCTGGTGATTTTGAACCGCTGCTAGGGTGGGAATTCCTTCAGGGGCGTTGTGAGTAATAAAAGCTGTATGGACACCCCGTACTTGATGAAGAAAAACATTCTATTGACGAATAAACCCTGATGTTACCTTTTTCTTATGCTTAGGACCTTTTGATTGATCCTCGGGGTCTTCAAACTGATGCTCTGCCTCTGTGAAACACCGATTTAAGGCTTAAGTTGATCATTAGTGCGCCCTAATCTCTTTTCTTGGTGCTAAAACACTCTGCTGCTTCATCACGGCCTCTGACAGGTTAGCTCGGGCTTTAATGGCGCTGAAAGGTTTCTAATGTTCGAAATCTGCTTTTCCTTAATGCAAATCCTGCCAGCCGCTTTCTTTGACTATCTCACGACAGTACCAGCTCTCGGATTTAATTTTGTCTGCACAGCTTGCCATGTAGAACATGGCGGTCTTCTGCCTTTAGAAACCCTGCAAAATGACAAACCTGTGAGGAAAACCATGGATGGGATGATGGAGTCGGTGTAGCAGACGAAAATGATTATGCAGATGATGGGCTGAGGGAGAAAACGCGAAGAAATGGTGACAAATTAATCTGGCGGAGGGTGGCGGGCTGCGGAGCGGAGGAATGAATGAAAACATTAAAAAAAACACGACAAAGAACCGATTATATGACATGGACTGAGAGGGAGTACGGCGGGTGCACGTGGAGGTGACGTGGCGAGACCGGGGACAGTGGAACAGTCAACGTCGGAGGGACGAATTTGGGCCATTGATCACGGTGGAGATCAACGGCGGGGCGCAACAGATAGCGGGCCAAAGGTATAGAGGCCATGAGTTAAACAACGCACAGCTTCGAGGGACGATAGCCATCGGATGGGGGCTGACAGATCGGACAGGTATTACGCATATCGCTCTGCGGCTTGGTCCGAAGGATAATGTGCGATGGGATGGCGGTTTTGCCATCGTACAGGGGACACGCGGCAGTCGGTCAGTGGAATCGCTGTCATTTTAGAAATACCGCCTGCTGCCCAAAGGCGGTGCGATAGAAACAGCTGGGTTTTAAACAGTGTTTGCGGTAGGGTCCACTGGCAGGGCAGGATCTGGACCGTTAGATCTGGCTTTAAATGAATGGCGATGGCCCGGCATAGGAAAAAGGCGGGGAAAACACGGGCGCTGGGATTAAATGCTGGCCATCCGATCCGTCAGGATCGACGGTCGAGGATGTGCCCGATGAATAGATACGGTAAACGCCCTTTGGTGGTAGCGATTGGTTCCGGCGCGGGGTTATATGGAGAGAAACGGAGCGGGGCTAGCGGAGAAGGGGGCTTAGGCCTGTTATATGGTCGGGAGTGGGTTTTTATGCCATTTTCAATGAAATTTATGACTTTGGCCCATTTCTAAAGTGTTTTAAGGCCAGCCAAGGGCAACGATAGAGAGATGGGGGGGGTTGATTGGGGAAAATAGAGGGGGACAGAGGTATTTTAACAAGGGGAGGAAAAAAGGTGAGAAAGGGACACTCTGCAAGGGTGCAAGGGGAAGGAGTAGGCCTTTGAGGAATGGATCCGCAGAGAGAAATTGTATTAGGCAAAGCACCGAGAGACTTCAAGGATAATGAGTTTTCAATGGAAAGGAGTTCCTTGAAGGCTCCACAACAATC
Organism: Pinus albicaulis; assembly: GCA_034641835.2. NCBI lineage: Eukaryota > Viridiplantae > Streptophyta > Pinopsida > Pinales > Pinaceae > Pinus > Pinus albicaulis. The sequence continues at coordinate 855,919,537 of CM076580.1, read as the reverse complement.
TAGCCCCCTGCTTGCTTGTCAAGAATTTCATAGGGGGGCTAACAGTGGCTCCACATGGGGATGTCTTCTTCTTGAAGGAGGAAAGAAACCATAAATTATCTTTGGAGTAGGCCAGTTGCCTGCTGCTTAGCACATCCCTTTCATTGAACAACTACCACAATATGAATATGTTACATCAGCAGAAATACTTTCCTAACCACAACTACCTACCCGGACTACAATCCTAACATTTTTTCTCCCTTTAGGGTGCATTTGAGCTAGCAGGCCCTTTACATTTTATTTTCAAAACAAAAATAAACCTATTCTAAATCTACCCTTATTGCTCCATGAGACCAGCTTAGACTGTTGGCATCATATGTTTCTCTACCTAATCTACTACCTGTTGGGATTAAACTGTCCAACAGGTTTCTTCACCTACATTCTAAGACAGGAAATTTAAAAACAACCAAGCCAGGATTAGACTGTCTGACTTGTTGGAGTGAAAACTTGTAGAAAGCTGAAAACAAAACTGTGAAGGCACGAAATCTGCGGTTTTGAAACATCCTTCTTTATCTATGACTCCGGTTTTGAGCATACTTGAGTCACCTTTTTTCTTTGATTTTCAGCTCTGGTTTTGGGCACATTAGAACTGATTCTTATTTTCCTTTTCTGATCCAGGTTTTGAGCATGTTTGGACCAACTGCTTTCCTTTATTTGGCTCAGGTTTTGAGTTTATTAGAGCCAATATTTTGCACATCAGAGGTTCATGTTTTAAGCATGTTTGAACCTCTCCACTCTTTCTGTTTTTTGAAACATTTTTTCTTTTCTTGAAAACAAAAAATGCAATGGTATGTACAATGGAATGAAACTGGAAATTTAAAATCAGCAAAAGTAGTGTTTGAGCATCGTACCATTGACAGGACCCCCAAACAGCTCTGCACCATCAAGTTCTTGCAAGAAAAATGCATTAGGACCCATAGTGGCTTGGATGATGTAGGGACCTTGCCACAAGCTATCAAACTTGCCATGTTTACCTCTGTCCTCTCTCCTTGAATCCCATTTCAGAACTTTATCTCCAACTTTGAAATCTGAAGCTTTGGCTCTTTTCTCAAATTGCCTTTTTATGCTTTCCTGCATCCTAACGGCTTTGCCATAAACCTGCTCCCTTGTCTGCTGAAGATGGATTGTCTGATTTATCCTTCTTATCATGCTGTCTTCCTCTGACTGGATCTCCTGGAAAAGTTTGATTACTGGAACTCCAAGGCTTGTAGGGAAAACTACTTCTGTCCCATAAACCAGCTGGAATGGTGACATGCCAGTAGATTTCTTTGTAGTGAGCCTGTTAGCCCACAAGCATGCACCAAATTTTTGTGCCATGACTTCTTGTTCTCTTCCAGCAGCTTTTTGATGATTGTGACCAGGCTTTTGTTGGATGATTCAGCCAATCCATTACCCTGGGGGTAATAGGCAGTTGAATGGCCAAGTGTTATTCCGTACCTGTGATAGAAATCAATCATTCTCTTGGATCCAAAGGCAGCAGCATTGTCAGTGATTATTTTCCTTGGACAGCCAAACCGAGATAAGATGAAGTCCTCTAGGAACCTAATGATGACAAAATCAGTGGCATTCCTAGTGGGTATGGCTTCTATCCATTTGGTGAAGTAATCTGTAGCAGTTAGGATCCATTTATGTTGTCCAGAGGAAGAAGGGTGAATTTCCCCAATAAATTCTAGGCCCCATTGCATGAAGGGACCTTCTACGGTGATAGGTTGCAAAGGGAGGGGAAGGAGCTTTCTTTTGCCTTCAAAGATCTGACATTTATGGCAGGCAAGTATCATTTTATGGACATCACTGAAGAGGGTAGGCTAGTAGTAACTAGCCCTGAGTATTTTGTTTTCAGTGGCTTTCCAACTCAGGTGGCCTCCACATTCTCCAGCATGGAATTCTTGTTTGATTCTTTCAGCTTCAGTTTTAGACAAACATTTCAGTAAAAGGCCATTTGGATATTTCCAATATAGACCCTCATTCATAATGCAGTAATTTCTAGCTTTGATTTTTATGAATCTGGCCTTTGTTTTGGACAGTTCTGGAGGGGCATTGAGGTTTGTGAGCACGTAAAGGATATCGGTATACCAAGGAGAGTTATGAAACTGCTCCTCAACAGTTGGATGGGGCGATCCTTCTTTCTCATCTAAGGCATTTATCATGTTAATGTCCAGGGCCTGCAGATTTGATTCAGCCATTAACCGGGCCAGGCCTTGACCTTTGATCAGCTTGGTGGGTTTTATTTCAAGGTCGTATTCCAAGATTGTAGCAATCCATTTGCCCCTTTTCCCATCAGGGTCTTGGGACAAGATATCCTTGACCACTATATTTGGCACATAAGCAATGGTGTGAGAATGCAGAATGTACACCCTAAAGTCTTTTAAGGCCTTCACCAGAGCATAGGTCTGCTTTTGCATGCTGTTGTATTTCAAGGGTGCGTCTCTTAAGGCTTTGCTAAAGAAGGCAATTAGCTGTTCATGACCTTCTGAATTCCTTTGCAGCAAGACTGCAGCTATTGTATGTTCAGAGGCAAAGGAAAAGATCAGAAAATCTTTTGAGAAGTCTGGGCTGATAAGGACAGGATCCTGAGTGAGCGCAAGTTTTACAGACTCAAAATATTTCTTGGCTTCAACAGTCCACTTAATTCTTGCATCTTTCTTTAGCATGTTGGTCATTTTTCTAAGGTGCTCAGCTAGATTAGGAACAAATCTCCTAAGGAAATTGATCTTCCCGATGAAGGACTGTAACTCCTTGATGTTTCTCGGATGTGTGATTTGAAGTATTCCCTCAACCCTCTTAGGGTCTATCCTAATCCCTTTCTCAGATATAACGTGGCCAAGAAGCTTACCTTTTTGCAGCCCAAAAACAGTTTTCTTAGGATTTAAGGACAGGCCATACCTTCTGCATTTTTCAAAAACTTTTCTTAGATGTTTCAGATGTTCCTCTTCAGTTTTAGAAAAGACAGTCAAGTCATCCAAGTAGATAACTATGAAGTGTCCTATCTCGTCTGAGAAAGCTATATCCATCGCTCTCTGGAAGGTAGCTCCAGCATTCATCAATCCAAAAGGAATTTTCACATACATGAAGGTGCCCCACGGAGTGGTAAAAGCTATTTTGAGTTGATCTTCTGGGAGTACCAGAACTTGGTTGTATCCTGAAAAACCATCAAGCAGGGAGATTCTCCTAGAACCCACTACCTTTTGTAAGATATGTTCCATTCTAGGCAAAGGGTAGTTGTCTTTCAGGGAGGCTCTGTTGAGGTGTCTGAAGTCTATGCATAGTCTGATTTCTCCTATTTTCTTTCTTACAGCCACTAAGTTTGACACCCAATCAGAAAACCTTACAGGGACTATTATCCCTGCATCATACATCTTCCTGATCTCTTTCTCATTGCAGGAAATTGTTTTGGATTGATTCTACGAAGTTTTTGTCTGAAAGGCTTCTGATTTTCCTTCAGGGGTATTTTGTGTTGTATGATGTTGGTGTCATAGGCCTTTAAGTCTTCATAGCTCCGTGCAAACACATCAATGAATTCCTTAAACAAGTCAATGTATTTTCTCTTCATGTCTACAGGTATAGACTTAGCCAGTTTTATCATTTTGGGTCTGTCTTCAGTGCCTATGTTGCATTCTTCTATGTCTGATTCTGCATGTTCTATAGTGGGCTTTTTTGCTACGTCATCAAAGTCAAAAAGGTCCTCTAAGGGTGCCAGGCCTCTGGGTATATTCTTATCTTTGGCCTGCAGTACTTCTACATCTTCACTATCTGCATTTTCACATTTTTCGATTGTATTTCCAGTTTCCTCAGAAAAGGTGTTCATTTCTATATTACAGGATGTTTCTTGTTTATCTGGGGGATCCTCACTGGGGCAGATGTCATTAGATTTTGAGTCCGAATCAGAGAATTCGAACTCATTCCTGCCCATTAGGAAATCTTCGATCTGTTTGTCTCCTTCAAAGACCTGCCAGTATTTTTCGTTGTCTGGCACTGCAGGTCTGAACTTAGTTTGAACGATGATTTGTTGGTCAGGGGGAGTCTTAGGATATGAACTAGCTAGGAAAGCTAATCCATTTGCAATGACATTTTGACTCCTGGGAACGAACACCAAATCGTATTCGACAAAGGTTTTCAATAAATCTACTGCATCATTCCTGTATGCTCTAAGTCGAGGATGTTTCGTTGTATATTCACCATTCACCTGTTTGATTACTAACTCAGAATCTCCTCTTACAGCTATCCTATGGGCTCCTAATTTTTTCAATAGTTTCAAACCCAAGATGAGAGCCTCATATTCTGCAATATTATTTGTGCATTTGAAATGCAGATTTACAGCATGGCTCTCTGCATGATTCATTTTTGTGTTACGTAGCCACACCCCTGCTCCAGCATTTTGTTTAGTACAGGACCCATCGAAATTCATTTCCCACAGGGGTTCGCCATTATGTTGGGTTGTGGGGTTTGTGCTAGGTTGTGGGTTATCTTTTTCTTCATGTGGTATGTTAGTTTGATGGGTGTGACTACTAGGTTGACTATACTGTGTCACTGGTTCACTCTGAGTTTCGTTTTCAGTACCCCGGCCCCAGTCTTCTTCATTGCATTCTTCTAAGGTAGCCATTATGCTAAAATCCATGGGCTTTGTATCTTTGCTTGTATTTCTGCATTCAGAATCTGGCTCTTCTAAGGATTGGTCATTATAAAGAATGAAAGAATCCAGGTCTGTGTGTACAGAGTATAATGGTGAATTTTCAGGTTTCTCGGGGCTACTGACTAGGAATTTCATCTAGGATTCTCTATACAGTCTTCTAATTTGGCCAAAGATGGGGATAGTGGCGTATGAACCATCCATCTGCATTGTTCCTTGAAGTTTAGCTCCCCAAGATCTAGATAGCAGCATGCCATATTTGGGTGGCACATCTGCCACCACCACATCCATGACCGTACACTTAGCAGGAATCTGGGTTAGGCTCACGCATAAGTCCTTGATTAGGCCTAGGCATTTTACCCTGCTAGAGTCAAATGAATATAGATATTTGTAAGGTCGTGTTATCTCTAGGCCTACCCTCTCCATCACTACCTTAGGCATTAAATTGTGTGATGCTCCAGAATCATGCATGGCATTGTGAATTATCTTGTCATGAATGTTGAGACTGATGTAGAAAGGTGGAACTACCCCTTCCTGAAATTTTCCCTCAATTTTTGGACCAAATAGGAGGGCAGGTTGATCATCATTCAAATTTACAGAGTCATTGTTTTCCCCTAAATTCAATGCTTTCAAAATTTGGCCTTTATATACATTCTAAGTGGCCAGCTCAGAGAGTGGGACAGATATTTTGATTTTTGCAATTTCACTCTCTAAATTGAAAGTGGACTGTGCCTTTGGAGTGCTTAATTCTGTTTTATTTGCTACTGCCTTAGCAGCTGAATCAGTTTGTGATTTATCACTATGTACAGGTTTGGGAACAATTGTATCAGGAGTACTAACTGAAGTGCTAGTACTTCTGGTTGGTTGACTTTGTTTTTCGGTGTCTTGGTTGTCCTTTTCCTTGTGTCTACCAGAAATTTCAGCTGTTGATTTGTTATTTGCAGCAGGTGCTTTAGAAGTTTTATCAGGTCTCTTCTTGATGGTTCCCTCAGGAGTCTTTGTCTTGGAAGTATCTTGGTTCTTTTTGTTCCTAAGCTCATATTGTTCCCTGACCTGTAACATGGCATTTTCAAATTCTAATCTGTAATCTTTAGTTTCTAACCACTCCTCATCCCAGTATGTAGGTGAGGGTTGGTCTTCCCCTGAATCACAGTTAAGGACTGAGTCTTCTGTTTCAAACATGTTTATTGTGTTCCCTTCAGACCCTTCTATGATTCCCTCATCTTCATCTAAAACGTTTTGGAATGGGGGAATAACTTGTTGATCTGATTCTTTCTGTCTGTTGGGAGCATTGTTGTTCCTTCTAAAGTTTTGGTTCTGATTTTGGTTTTGGTTTCTGTTCTGATTGCTGATTGTGACAACCATTTTTTCCATCATTTGTTGTAGCTTATCCACGTTTTTAGATAATCTGTCATAGTTTGGGTCTGAAGTGGAAGCTACGGTGTCATCCCTATATGTTACCCTTTTCTCAGCTTTTAATCTTGCCCTTTTCTCCATCAAGTTTGCTTTTATGGTTATGGCTCCCTTCTACATGTCTTCTAGTGTGGTGTACTCTTTATCTCTGAGCTCATAGGCCATGTTAGCATCAAATCCATCAGGATATTTGGCCAGGGCCATACCTTGTGGAGGTTTCATGTGTGGGGGGAGAACATTGTAAATGCTGTTGAATCTAGTGGTGTAATAATGTATACTCTCTCCCACATTCCTCTTCAGGGACATGTATTCTGCTAGGAGCTGGCGAGGGTTTGCTCTCACTTCCCATTTGTCTATGAAGGTATGATATAATGCAGGGAGATCTTGGACACTGCCAGGGGGTAAGCTTTTAAACCATTTCTTTACATCACCCCCTAGGCTCTGGGAAAATATTCTCATTTTGATTGTTTCATCATCAATTTCCATATAATCAAAAGAATCCTCCATCTTATCTACATGTTGCTGAGTTGTGATGGATTCTTTAGCATTGAAATGTGGGATTTTTGACTGATAATCATTGGGTAAGGGTAACAAGGGTTGTGGTAAAACTAAAGGTGCATACCAGGCTGCCATGATAATATTCTGATGAGGTATAGGGTTGGCTTGAGCAGCTGGTATTTGGATGATAGGGATATTAGGACCAGCAGAAATCTGTTGAGCAGATCTAGGGTGGGAGAGCCCCAAGTTTTGAATGAAATGGATATCAGGTGGCGTAGATGGAGGGGTTCTGCTGTCCCTAGTGTGCTGACCACTGTGAGACGGTGTACTGTGAGGCTCAAGGTCTTGCTGATCTAGGTGATTGAATGACCTAGTTCTGGGTAATCTGTTTGGAGGATCTAGGTCAAGGGGAGAAAGTGATAGAGCTGCTAGGTCTTCCGGTGCAGAATTAGCTCTATGAATGTGACTGGAAATAGTTGGTATTTTGGGTGCAGGAGCTCCTTTGAGGATGCTTTCCGGATTATCAATTATTTCAGGTCGGTCAGGGTTAGGATAAGCTCTTGTGTGAATGGTTCTGAAAGCTAGAATGTTGTTTCTTAGCCAAGCAGCTTAACCCTACTTGTTGTTTCCACTGTGGTTGATGTTGTCTCAAGGGCTGGTCTCCCAGTGGAGTCTTTTGTGAAACCAAGATAATCAGCAGGCCTACTGATCACCAGTGGAGTCTTTTCATTTGGGAACAATGGAGTCGCCAGGTGGAGGGTTTTAGGGTGTATCTAAGGGGTCACACTGTCCACCACAGTGCTCAGGCACTATAACCTTTCAGGAATCTCCTCGAAAACATCAAACTCCAACCAGAGATTGACTGGGAGGGCATTTACCAAATCTGTCACCTCCGAAGAGGGTGAGATCCGGAGGCTACTTGGCCCTTTCCAGGCTTTGTCTAGGAGTGTGGTGGATATTCGATAGTGGAGGCCGATTCAAGAAAGGAGTGACCTACTGTCAACCTAACCAGACTTCTAAATTTCTGAGTTTTTAAGAGCGTTTAAGGTGAAATGTACTCAGAAATCCCCAGCGGAGTCGCCATTATGTTGGTGTTCCCATGTTTTGGCCAGGTTGACAAGACCAAAAGATGAGACAACATAGAACCACTTTCAGACCTCAGGATCTAGCCCTCCTGGGTCCAGAGAGGGATATCTCTATGATAGTCAAAGGATTTATGTCTTTGAAGCTCTAAGTTACGGTTTTAGGCTAGTTATAGGCTTAGGGTTGTTTGTTTGATTGTTTACGTTTGGTTGTTGGGAATCAGGAAGGAAGGTCCAATATAAGACAAGGATGAGCATATAAGGATTTAAGCTAAGACCGACTACTCATGGAACATCAAAGCCATTGGGCTATGGAGTCAAGAAAGGATTTATTTGTGTTCAATGTGCAAGCTTTCAGTTGGGCTAGTCATCTAGAGCATTTGGGTCTTAAAGATGATATGTGGAATGGGACATTAAGGACTAAGAAGGAATGCAGGGGAACCATCTAATTATGTCTATAGATTAGGCCAGAGGTCATTTAACTCCAGGCCTGCTTGGACAAAATTAGAGGTAGGACAAGGGATCTTAGAAAGGCTTAATGAGATGGCAAGGCCCTAGAGAGGCGGAGGCAGGGTTCTATACCTCCTAGGTTACTCAACACATCCAACTAAATCTAAATAAGAACATCTAAACATAGATTTCATTAATTCATACATCAGAGAGTAGGCAAAAACATCCACTACACTGGTTAAATCAATTGAAATTAACATCCAGATTCACATATAAGCAAAAAACATGAAGGGCTGGGAGAGCAGCAACATAAGGTACCTATCAGGGGTAAATCTTATGCCAAACTTTTGATGCGAGCCTGAATAAACGTAATGAACTGAAAGCAAGTCAATCACAAATACAGAGAAGGGAAACATCACCAACTGCTTTAGATCAGGATTTAAAGAAATATGCTTGTCATATTAAAAACAACACCAATCAGGTACATCATAGCCCATAGCTTGAACATTCAGTCTGAATACATCAAATCTTAGCCTATCTTACAATATTACACAGAGAACTTGCCTCAAGAGGAAAATGCTTGTGTTTCACTGATATGTCATCAACAACCAACAACATAGTTTCTTTCTGTGCTTTATAGCAGAGGACGAACAGAAGATCGACTGAGGGGGGTAGATGAAAAATAAATGTAATATTAAACACCGAAATGAATGCAGGGCCGAGACCCTTCTTGTTTAATTGCTGTGTATTTAATTTCTGTCACCCATTTTATGAAAGAGTGATCTTCTTCAGATATGATTTTGACATATTTTGGCTGTAGTACTCCTGGTGCCTTTAAACAGAAATAAAATAAGCTACTGGGAAGTCTACCATATAAATGCTCTGGTGATTTTGAACCGCTGCTAGGGTGGGAATTCCTTTAAGGGCGTTGTGAGTAATAAAAGCTGTATGGACACCCCGTACTTGATGAAGAAAAACATTCTGCTGACGAATAAACCCTGATGTTACCTTTTGCTTATGCTCAGGACCTTTTGATTGATCCTCGGGGTCTTCAAACTGATGCTCTACCTCTGTGAAACACTGATTTAAGGCTTAAGTTGATCATTAGTGCGCCCTAATCTCTTTTCTTGGTGCTAAAATGGCGCTGAAAGGTTTCCAGTGTTCGAAATCTGCTTTTCCTTAATGCAAATCCTGCCAGCCGCTTTCTTTGACTATCTCACGACAGTACCAGCTCTCGGATTTAATTCTGTCTGCACAGCTTGCCATGTAGAACATGGTGGTCTTCTGCCTTTAGAAACCTTGCAAAATGAAAAACCTGTGAGGAAAACCATGGATGGGATGATGGAGTCGGTGCAGCGGACGAAAATGATCGTGCAAATGATGGGTTGAGGGAGAAAACGCGAAGAAATGGTGAAAAATTAATCTGGCGGAGGGTTGCAGGCTGCAGAGAAGAGGAATGAATGAAAATGTTAAAAAAAACACGACAAAGAACCGATTATATGACATGTACTGAGAGGGAGTACGGCGGGTGCATGTGGAGGTGATGTGGCGAGACCGGGGACAGTGGAACAGTCAACGGCGGAGGGACGAATCTGGGCCGTTGATCATGGTGGAGATCAACGGCGGGGTGCAACAGACAGCGGGCCAAAGGTATAGAGGCCATGAGTTAAACAGCGCGCATCTTCGAGGGACGATAGCCGTCGGATGGGGGCTGACAGATCGGACGGGTATTACGCATATCGCTCTATGGCTTGGTCTGAAGGATAATGTGCGATGGGATGGTGGTTTTGTTGTCGTACAGGGGACGCGCGATAGACGGTCAGTGGAATTTCTATGATTTTAGAAATACTGCCTACTGCCCAAAGGCGGTACGATAAAAATAGCCAGGTTTTAAACAGTGTTTGCGGCGGGGTCCACTGGCAGGGCAGGATCTGGACTGTTAGATCTGGCTTTAAACGGATGGCGATGGCCCGTCATAGGAAAAAGGCAGGGAAAACACGGGCACTGGGATTAAATGCTAGCCATCTGATCCGTCAGGATCGGCGGTCGAGGATGCGGCCGATGAATAGATACAGTAAACGCCCTTTGGTGGTAGCGATTGGTTCTGACGCGGGGTTATATGGAGAGAAACGGAGCGGGGCTAGAAGAGAAGGGGGCTTAGGCCTGTTATATGGTCGGGAGTGGGTTTTTATGCCATTTTCAATGAAATTTATGACTTTGGCCCATTTCTAAAGTGTTTTAAGGCCAGCCAAGGGCAACGATAGAGAGATGGGGGGGGTTGATTGGGGAAAATAGAGGGGGACATAGGTATTTTAACAAGGGGAGGAAAAAAGGTGAGAAAGGGACACTCTGCAGGGGTGCAAGGGGAAGGAGTAGGCCTTTGAGGAATGGATCCGCAGAGAGAAATTGTATTAGGCAAAGCACCAAGAGACTTCAAGGATAATGAGTTTTCAATGGAAAGGAGTTCCTTGAAGGCTCCACAAAAATCTAGCCCCCCGCTTGCTTGTCAAGAATTTCATAGGGGGGCTAACACCGCCCATAGACACGGGCCTCCTCTACCATCTCCGTTATGTCCTGAATAAAGTCTTCAATGAAGTGTATAAAGAAATCCGGGGTCTAGCCATCAGGCCTCGGACTCTTATCAACAAAAAAAGAGTTGAGGATGCCCTTTACCTCCTCACGTGTCACCACTTCCATAAACATCCTATTATCTGCGTCATTAAACATCATAGGATACTCAGCAATCATTTCCATGTGATCCTCGGCTAGCACCATGTCTCTTTTGGCATATAGAGACCGAAAGAAATCAACAGCCACTGACTTTATCTCAGAGTTCTTGTACAATGTTTTTCCCCCAACCTCAATTTCCCATATTGCGTTATCCCTCCTTCTTCCCAAGACAAACTTGTGGAAAAATTTAGTGTTTTTATCACCCACCTTCAGCCAAACTGCCCTACATTTTAACCTCCATTCTGCCTCTTCTTTTAATAGGATGTCCCTATATTCAGCCTCCAGTTTTTTCAGGTTCTCCCAATAGTTATCATTTTGTATACCATCTGCCACCTCAGAGTAAATCCTCGCCCTTTCTACAATGATATGCCTTGCTCTCTGCTTGAAAGCCCTCTTTTTCCTACGATCCCACCCTCAGACCTCCTTTTTGAGGCCTTTTAATGTGTTTATAAGATGTGCCATGGCAGAAGTACCCGACCTTCTACTATGCAATGACAAGTACCCCTTCACCAGATCATTAAATTCTACATCCTCTAACCACAACCTGTTAAACTTAAAAGGATACCCATAAACTTTCTCCTGAAAGTCCCAGACCAACTTTATCGGTCTATGATTAGAAATCGTGAGGTCAACTACCTCAGCATCCAAGTTTCTAACAACCGATTTGAAACCCATACTGATCATAAATCTATCAATACGTTTCCCAATGAAATCCAAACCTTTCCTCCCATTGATCCAAGTTGGACTTTTAGTGGCCATAGGAATATCAATTAGATCATAATTTTGCAGTAGCTCCCTTATGTCCTGATCCCGAGGATCCACCCGACCCTTATCACCCCAAATTTCATCAGGAGAAAATGAACAGTTATAATCCCCTGCCATAATGATATTCCTCATCAGAAAAAATCCACATCCTTCCAGATGATGCCAGAAATTCAACTTGTTAGAATACGGATCGTATACATTTATAATGTGGATCCTTGATTTAAAACCCCTGCAGTAACCTGTGAGAACAATACCCCCAGGAAAGCCAAAAGCAGAAAAAGCAAATACACTGGGATCCCACAACACCGCACATCCCCCGGATAAACCATTTGCAGCATTAGTCACCAAGGACCAATCTGGAAACAATGGTCACAAAAAGGCAGTAGCACGATCCGCATCAAACATAGTTTCTTGTAATAGTATAATATCAGACTTGTTACATAACAAAAAATTCCCAAGGGACAAAAATTTTGCATGCCCCCCGAGACCCCTAATGTTCAAAGAGACCAACTTCATTAAGACAGTCCATCAGCGGGTGTGAGTGCTCTAAGGACCCGCCCAATAGCATGTGCCATAGGGACTTCACGGAAGTTTTCAGCAATGAGACCCGACTCAGAAAAAAGATTGGATTTCTTTTTCAGTTTCCCTCTTCCTCTATGAATGGTAACATTTTTACGAGAAGGAGGACTGATAATATTGCATGAAGGAGAATTACCAGTGTTCATGGAAAGTGGAATTAATCCAACCTCTGGATTAGCAAGTAAATACTCAATGTCACTTCTGACAGAGTTCCTTGGAGAGTGAACATCCACAACTGCCAAGTCGGACATATTGTCCCCCATCAGACAACGCCCATCCGAATCCCCCAAAATTGACATGTCCAAAAGACTCTGACCACAATTCCCCCCCATCCCCGAAATAATTAGTCTCGGCCTGGTTATAGTCGCCAAGGACCCATCAGGCAACCTTGGGATGATAGGAATCGAAACAGAAGATAATTGAGGGGAAACCCGACCCACCCCCCCCCAAAACAACATCCGACATAGAAGGACTCTGAGTCAAAGAAATCCCACCCAAAGACAAACATTTATCCACATAGACCACGTGTTCATCTGATCCCAAACAAGGCCGGTAATCCAACCCATTTCCATTGTTAACACAACCCCTACCCTTCACAGCATGCTCCCCATCCATAACATTTTTAATAACCCTATCAGAAGAAGGAACCTGAAAAATTTCCAAATTACAAGTATCCTTAATAGTGATACTAGAAGAGGAAATGTGGTGCTTACCCGCAAAATTTCCGGCATCCGAGAGAGGTTGGACCACAACATTCGACTGCGCTCAAAATTTCTGGTCATCCAATGGCCTCTGACCCATACGTTTCCACGCACGGAAATTCCGCCTGAGATGTCATGTCTCGTGACACAGGAAACATCGATATGGGATGTTCCAATAGTCTAGCTTCTGGTTATGAACTGAGCCATCCCACTGCAGCTTAATCTCCGACGACAAACCACTAGTGAATGGGATCTCTACCAGTACCTAGGTTATTTGTTTATCATAGGTCTCGTGGAATTTTGGGTTGGCGTAACGGCATGTACCAATACAGTCCCCTATCGCCTTGATAGCCCTAAAATTTCAGAACATAAGAGGCAAACCATATAACCTGACCCAGACCACATGATTCACAAGCGCGTTAGTAAGTGGGTGGAAGATGGCATCCCACCAATGGAGTGCCATAAAGCACCGGCCGAGAAGCCACGTCTGACCCAAAACCACAACTATGTCTTCCTCCTTCTTCAAGATGAAACAAAACCACCCCGCCTCAAGCCTGCTTACCTCAAGGAAATATCCTAATAAGTCCTCCCAATGTTTTAACAACCACTCCATTTTATCCGATTTGCAGAACCTCTCGAATTTCCACCTTCCAATCACCGCCTGCCTGGATAGTGTCAAAACCCGCTCCCACAGCACTTCTATTCCAAAATTAAGGAGACGACATTCATCTGAAGGATTGAATGCCTTTGGCACCCTCTTTTTCATGTGATCATGCCCTGGGTTTGAGTGAGATGAAGGATCCCCCGACCACCCTTCCTCAAGCGATTTTTCAGAAATGAAGTCACCCGCGGGGACAGAAGACCTCACTACATCTCGCCCACATCCTGACTCAGCCAGATGTACCACATGTAGAAGATCCGTATCATTAAATGCCTCATCATGATCCTTAATATACTCTGTTAATTCCATATGACTTACGTGACCCACCCCCCAAAGTGAACAGTCCACGGTGTCCAGCCCACGTAGGATAAAACACTTACTACCAAAACCCGTAAGTTCCATCAAGATCGGCCTTGATAAATGTGATAAATGAATTAAGTGACCTTATAATAGTTCATGTGCCGGCATTAATAAATTGGAAGATCAACATCCCCTGGCAGTTACCTCCAACTTGGAAAGTACGAGATGCCGTATCAGCAACGCACACCATACCGCACCACATACCAGAGATCATAAATCAACAGACATACGCCAACCCACCAGCCAAGCCCACAACGTCAAGGAATTGAAATGCAAAAAAGGCCTCAAAAGGCTAAGTGTCCTATACAACAAAACCCCATATAAATCAAGTCACTTCACGATCCCGAGGATGATAGTTGCAAAGGATCTAGATCTGGGGCAATAAAACCTGTAAGACGCAATTACTTGATCATAAAAGTGACATCTTAACACCACCAATCCACCACGCAAACCCAAATCAACCTTGGGACCACCCCTAATAGCTCTGCCAAATGTGGGTAAATCAACTTTATCCCAATTTAGCCCCCACCCACAAAGGTAAAACCACACGCCTCCCACTATCAACCGTATCGTGCATAGGAAAATCCTCCTCATCAGATAGAGGTACTTTAAGCCATCAAAAATTCGATATCGCCGCCAATGTCAGAAGCTTAAAGATATTTGAATCTAAATTCCGGAAAAAACCTACTGGAAGTCACCCATGTCCAATACCAGAAAAACCGAGACCTACCAGTAGCCTACCAGCATCGACAGAAACTAGAGTGATGAAACATGCGTGTTGACGATCGGAAGAGTAGCAACCAACAATCCACAGTGATAAACGGCTAAGTTATAGGACCTCATGCCCCATTAGTATCAAGTGGTAAACAACAACATGTGAAGCATCTGCATATATTCCACCACCTTTTGCATACATAAACCTTAATACTCTCGCAAGGCCTCTGTATACAAAACTTATCCGACCAAATTAGACTCGCTGAAAATCCCAGAAAAAACTCCTTCCACCTAGACCCCAAGAAGTCCAGTCCGAAAAAGGAACTCATTATAGGATCACGAAAAGAGTAATCCTTGTTCCCAGCATCCTCCCACAACCCTCCCCATAGTCCGAAAACAAGAACCTACCTACATGAAACATATCAAAAAAATAGGAAATTTGGACAATTTCTCAATTTGTGCGTGTCATCCTTGTGCAGGGGCCATGTTAATCTTCTCTGTATCGTTCCAATTTTATCGAATGTCTCCGGAGAGACACTTAGTGCTCGAAGATGCATGGTTTGCAGTTTGATGGTAGGGAAAAGAAAGAGAAGGGGCAGCAATCCATGTTAATATGAATATGAAGACAATGTATATGGAAGACCAGAGCATGCAATGTGTTTTGCACGCGATTGTGCCCTTTCCTTTGCAAAGTCATGTTAACACTCTCAAGAATTTGGTGCAACTGCGGGCTATGCGAGGATTTTTCATAACCTTCATCAATACTAAATGGATCCAAAAACACATGGTTAAAAATCAGTTATTTGTTTGTCTATACTGCTAAAATTTTTCAATTTTCTATAATGAACACTTGGTTTTTCCTTGAAATTTTTGAGTGATGTCAGTTTGTTGTCGCATTCCCAATTCTAGATTTCGAGGGTGGACGCTATCTTGCCATGTACGAGAGATCGCGTTGATCGGATAGTACAGAGTAGGTACATGAAAGGGTGATTCTTCTTACATCTAGGAGTTAACTTCGGCCGCTTTAAGCTTTAGCGGCGTAAATTTGGTTTTAAGAGTGTTGTGGGACAATTTATTAATGGATTATCGATAAGCACATTTAGCTGTTTTCCGTGTTCAAAGGCTCTAATTTATTTTCTTGGTATTGTGGTGCTCATTGAGGTTGGAATTCTCATTTATGTTCCTGCATTTTCTTTGCAGCATAACTCCTCATTCTGAGGCTTTCGTTGTTACCAAGTGAGTTATCAGTTGCATTTTTTTTTTTACTTCACGAGATGTGAGTAGTAAACTTTTTAGATGGAACCCTGAAGGTGTTTGGTTATGTGCGAGATTGTAGGATTACCGACCTCTTCGACGACCATCTAACAGGTAAATACATGAACATTAATCTGTGGTTTAATCATCGTGGTGCATAGTTTGGACTTCTAATGGTTCATTGTTTCACATAATTTGCAGGTTATAGTTTAGAATTTAGACAACAACAATTGTTCGGGTAAGTGGATTGTTGGATTCTACTAACTCAAACTTGGCGAGTTTTTGAGAACTCCCTGTGAGCAAACTCTGGTTTAAAGCGTGATTTTATTTCTTAACAGAAGTGTTAAATACATTGTGGGGTCAAGTTTCGATGGTTTGAATGCAATGATGTAGGAATAAACTAGTAGTAACTGATCACAACTAAGTTGAAATTCAACTCATATTTGCATTTGTACAAGTCCCATGAGCAAGGTGTCGACCCCAATTCCGTATGGTCTACTTTTAAATAGTCTGCCGACCCTAATTCCATGTTTTTCCGTAGCGGTTACGACGAAGTTTGCCAGGAATTTAACACTGAAAGTTGCAAACTCGGAAGTATATGGATCTTTGCATTTTCAGAAGCCTTGTGAGCAAGGTGCTAGCTTTGACTCCATATCATGGTGTTTTAAATACTTAGGAGGGCTCAGTCGGGTGCGATTCATAGATAAGAGGATGTGTTAATTATTAACTTTCTAAATTTGCAATGTCGGAAGTTGACACATTTTTTCGTTTCCACAAGACTCGTGAACAAGGTCTCGATGCCGAATCCATATCATGGTATTTTAAATAGTTGGGGAGTCAAATTTCTATTGGCATAAATATCTAGTTGGAAAAGAAAATGTTAGATAAACCTAACCTGATGGTGGAGTTGAGGTGATCCAGGTGGATTAAATAGGTACAAGTACAAGTGGCTCAGCACAGAGGGCTCAAAAATCAAAGTGTTCAAAAATATCTCGAACCAGCTTCATGTTGTAGATCTTGTCTTCCTGGTTCCAACGGCGCAGACGGCACTCAATTCCAAGTCTGTATGAAGGAGTTAGAGCTGGTCAAAGTTTCAGGTTGACTTAGTGACTAGGCAGCCTTAAGGAAGGCACAAATTTGCACTTTTCTGGCCAGCTCTGGAAAAATTCCAGGTGAAATTGTGGCCTACTTAAATCTACTCCTACGATCCAAAAAAAATTTTTGAATTTCGTATAAATTGTTTTAAAAATAGAAAAATAAAAATATTAAAAAAATAAGGGGGTGCTGGGCCAGCACAGCACAACACACCACCCACATGTTACAACCCTACATAAATAAATTACAACCGAGATGAGTGGGAGTTGAACCCACGGCCAGCGGGTTGCTAGCTCCGCCCACGCGGTCAGCCCATATAAACCATAAAACCCAACCATTGCACCATGATACGGTGCGCCGGTGGAGATCACGGGCGGGCCGCCCAATGTGGGTTGGCCCCCCATAAACTGACATATCAAATTAATGCAGCGAGTTTCAAAATATATTTGGTGGGGTTAAAAATATGACAGTGTAGTTGTTAAAACTAAAAAATGTCTTTCTATGGAGGGGTCGGGGTTTGACCACTTGACCTTCTCCCTCTTAACACGCATCCAAACCAACTCGTCCAAATGGTGGTTTTTGAAAACTTCGCCACGAAATATACTTAAACTCAGGATTTGCATAGTGCGTCCAAAACATGCAGAGCAGGGGAGCACGCACGCACATCGAGGTAAATTTGCAGGGGGAACCATGAGCGTGGAGCAGTGATTATGCAGGGGGAACCATGAGCCTTGAAATTTTTTCGGGAAAGTAAATTTTTTCCATGTTGGAATATAGTCAAGTTTATCATCATTTTTCACGGTTTTTCGTAGGGAACTCAATGGCGAGGCTATATTTTCTTTTCGAGTTGTAGATTTCCAATCCACCCATGGAGTAGCTACATGGAGGAATCTAGGGGGAATCTAAAAGATTCATTTTTGCCCCAGATCTTCACTTTCTCAGAATTCAGCAAATGGACAGTCGTTTTTGCACTATTCGATGTCACGACGCTGATGGTATATTTAGTTTCTTCATCTGACTTTTCAAATTTTCAGCCACTTTTGGAAGTGGGTTATGCAGGTGTCAAATTTCCACAAGTAAACAACCATTTTCACCTTTTTCGATGCCACAAGATTGATGGTGTTTTGCCGCAGAGTAGCTCAACCTTCAGCAAATGGCAGCATGAGGTATATGATGTGGATTCCATGTACTTCTTCATTTATTTCTCTTTGAGATGCATTATGTCCTACAGATCCTATTTGATACATGAGTCGTGGGATCTTGCCTTCTTTTGTTGTTGATGTACTTTCAACTATGGATTTGTATCATGTATGAGATCCATTTTATGCCACATTGATGAGATGCTCGTTTTCATATGTGTACTGTTGAGATCCCTTGTTTGCCAGGATTGGCGGGATACTCTTATTTATTACATGTCAGCTATGGTCATACTGATAGGAGTCTTTCTTTATGTATGAGAGTTCTGAAGTGGAACATCTCTTAAAGAAGTCGAGTCACTCCTGCGTGAGGGCATTTTTCCTTGTATGTCATAGGAAAACACATCCATGTACATCTTCTTCTTACAACACATAATGCAGCGGCCTACACCATCTTGACACCGAGGCCCAGAGATGTAGTCCCTCCTAGACGAATTCCATCATCAAACGACGTGGTCTTATGATTGCTGATCTTGTTCATTTATGTTCCTCTTATTTACAACTACAATTGTTCATTTCAGTTCATTAACATCTTGATTAAATGAAATTCTAATTATCAGCCGAAGTAAAAGGTCTTGATTAAGGGTATCAAGATTTTACCTTGGATCATGAGGTTGTGCCAACAATTATGGTTAACAAATGTGATTTTGGGCACCTCGTATTTGTGACTCATGGTATTGAGCTCATGTTATTACATATAGTTGAAGCCATTGAAAGGCTTGAGGATTCTCCATTGTATGGAGCCATGGCGGTGAAAGATCAGGGTGTTGGTCGGCTCGGCTGTATTTTAGCCAAGGACAATAATAGATCTATTATTGGTTGGTTTTTCGCCAATTGGGGTTTTCCAAATAAATCATGATGTATATGATTTGAATGTGTTGTTGTTATGTGTGTTATTATTATATTTATTTTTCTAGTATTCTCTCTGAAAGAATAATAAGTGGTATGAGAGCTTATTGAGAAAAGTATAACCTTCTCATGAAATCGTTCCTATAAATGGACTATCCCTAGAAATGGACTTCGTTGTACAAAGTAGCAGCGCCGGTTGAAGCAATGGCTCGTTGCACAAACCAATAGGGTCGGTTGAGCAATGGTTCGATGAGGAGCATGATGCAAGTGCATGGGATTGGTGTGATCCCATTCATTATTTTCTGGTGCCAACAATGAAAAGGGATTTGTGACGAAGTACCCTAAGCCGCATTGATGTTTTAGAGCCAAAGGTGGATCAAAGTGCAGGGACCACACTGTGATTGAACAAAAAAAAAGATATGGACTCGTTGAGATCGCATAGAGACTTCAGACCACTGCAGATGTGTGAATCGCAGTTGAGGAAGAGTAAGAAGTGGCACCTTTCTACTTTGTAACGTTCCAAGAAGCGATGAGGGATTTAGATCTAGATATTAAGTCTAATGTTTGTGAGTCCTAAGGAGATTGAGGAATTTGGGGACACCCTTTCTGATAGAAAGCGATATACCTAACATAAACTATGTCAAGATAGATGGGGTCGTCGTCTGGCTCAAGAGAAACAAATCCATTTCCTATAGAACAAATTCATTGCTATAAAATAGTCTCTGCAACATTTGATCCCAAGAACTTGTTTTCAATACAAAATTGACTACTTGGGCATCCATAACAGTCAAATGCTTTCGATATGAGGAAGATGCCCTCATTCATTCAGGGATCAACGAAAAATTATCAAGAGTATTCGTTCAAAGAAATGGAATGAAGCTATGGGGATCCATTGCAGAGGTATGAGTGTGTTGAACCGATCAGAGATCAATGAAGTAAGAGTCGAGGTAGATATCTTGTTTGATTTCAGTAAATGAAATGTGCAGAATTGAGAGAAGTACCCGATACACAAAGGAAGTCGATGCTAGTGGCCAACGAATGGAAGCAGGCTGCAAATGGTGTAACATGGTCATGCCGGAGCAGAACTGTGAAGAGGTCTCAGTCTGAGTTAAAAATTTATATATATACTACTTGTTTTTTCATCGAAAGGCTATCAACGAGGAGGGCAGTAACAAACACACCAAATTTGTTTTTTTTAAGATAGAAGTGGGAGGTGTGAAATGTAATTCCACCCACGTTGATAATGATGAGCACAAACTAGAGAAGCGCCCAATGGATACAAGATGGTATAGGTTGCCAGATCGACTGCATTTTATTTCTAGGCTATGGAGACAAAGGTTCTGGCATCGAGAAAATGCGTATAAAGCATGGTTTGATTGTTGGGAAGTGGTAGAAGTCATTAATTTGAAATGCAAATGCAATAAGAAGTGCTTCTTTTATCGTTGAAACTGGAGAAATCCAGTGTTGTTAATGTGTCGGCGTCCATTGATGGTTGGATCATTGCTATGTCCATCAAATGGGATCTAGATTTAAAAAAAAAAAAAATGCGAACTCGACATGCCTATAATGTGAAATGTAGCGTTTTGAAAGCAACGATTCAAGTTGTGCCGGAAGAAAGTTGTTAAGTGTAATAAAATGAGAGAATAGTGATTTAAGGCTAGGATAGCAACAAAAGAAAAGAAAAAATTGTATTTTATTTTTTATATGTAAATGGGCATATACATGTAAGACCTGAAAAGGCATGTGTACTTTGATATATAATTACTAGTAAAGTTTGGATATACACCTAGGTGATATAGGGGAGCATGTGGAAGCATGTTGAGCTAGGACAACATGTGAAGACCTAGGTGATATAGGGGAGCATGTGGAAGCATGTTGAGCTAGGACAACTTGAGAAATTCTTAAATACCCTGGTGTTGACTTGGTAGGGCCTCAAGGTGAGTGGTGGAGGCTAGCTCACTTGGTTGATTTGGCTAGATTTGACCAACGAAAACCCAAATTCAAGTTTAAAGGGGGGATTTTTAGATAAAATTGACCCGGTGGTGGAGTTGAGGTTGTGTCAACAGTTGTGGTTTTGGACACCTCGTATTGGTGACTCATGGTATTACATATAGGTGAAGTCGTTAAAAGGCTTGAGGATTCTCAATTGTATGGAGCGATGATTGAGTGGTGAAAGCTCAGTTTGTTGGCTGACTTGGCTGTGTTTTAGCCAAGGACAATACTAGATCTATTATTGCCTAGTTTTCCCCTAGTTGGGGTTTTCCATATAAATCATTGTGTATATGATTTGAATGTGTTGTTGCTATGTGTGTTATTATTATATTTATCCTGGTAAGCGTTGTTATCACTCAGTAATTTTCAGGTTGCAGAGTAAATCACAGAGGTAACCTTAGAACCAATTTGGAAACTTGGAATCTAGCCCTTCTAGTTTCAAAGATGGATCTCTCTTTATGATTTATCTTTTTTTTAGTGAAGGTATTAGGCTAGCTATTAAGTTCAGGTTTGGGTTTTTTGTGTTGTTAGTGTTGGTGCAAAAAGCTGACTTGTAAAAATAAATCATAATGCCTATATTAATCATCAACCAAGGATTTGTTTGTTTGTTTCAAGAGTGTTGGAACTGTGTGTGCAGAGTGAAATCATAAGCTATCTAGGAATAAATGACGCTAACTCATTGTAATAACTACTTTTCTAATTCTCAAAGTTCAATCAAAAGAAAACCTTGAAGAAATTACAAACCATGATTCTTAATATATCTTCAATTAATTTGTATTGAACCTGAATCTAACTTATGAATTTGAAGAATTTCACTCAAAGAATTATTGCTTAACAATTATCTATTAAAAAAGAGAGATTACAGAAATGAAAAACAATCCATTATTCATACTTTTAACTGAAAATAACAATAACTGATCACTCAGGATTTCCAATAACATTACTCAAAAGAAACATCAATCAATTGCAATGCTTAAACTAATTTGATAAATTCATTAAGGAATAACATGCAGGCATAAAAGTAACAACAGCTGAAAGTCATCTCAAAGCAGAAGAAAATAATAAAGATCTATACTAATAGCAGTTGAATTAATTGTAATTCTATGAGATAGCAAAAATGAATAATTGCGAGAAGGAAAAGAAACAAATATGACACAAGAGAAGAAATAGATCTCCTACTGACCGGGCCCAAATTATCGAGAAGTCAATGCCAAAAGATACTCAAAATGCGAGTACGAAGGAAACATTGTCTTTCTGATTAAATTCAATAATAATGATACAACATCACCACAATGTAATTACTATGTTTCAATAATAATGTCGAAATGTAAATTACAACTTTCCGGGTTAAAAGTCTCATTCTATTTCACCTATTGGCTTTATATAATCTAAAGGAAAACAAATGGATGAGAGTGAATCCTTAGGATCAGGAGATCCTGAGGATTTCGCAACTGTCAATCAGATTGCCTTATAAAATAAACTCAATCCTCTTAGTCTTCTGCTGGCTTGTATGAACAAGACATGGTCTTCTTTTCCTTTATTGGTCGTTGTTGTCCCATCATTTGAACAACAGTTGTTCCATTCAGATTCTTGCACACAAAAAGGAAGCAAAAGTTAGTTTTCATGCCAGAATTGCACAATTCGTGGATAATTGGTATTTTTCGTTTTTCACAATATTTTCTTCAAATTTTATTCCAAAAATGAAGATAAATACATGAAAATCAATGATAAATCAAGCTAATATGAAGATAAAACATACATTTTCCATGGCCCAACATACTCCCCTACTTACCTTTTTGCATGTCCTCATGCAATAAGATGGTTGAGTTGCAGTTGTGTCAAAGAATAAGTAGGATAAAATTCTTCCTTATATAGCCTAGAACCATTTTTATGTTTGATTATTGCAAAGGCCTGGTTCACATGGCATTCTGGAAAATCATAGTCATGGTAATATCCTTCAAGGGGATACCATATAATAGGACACCTGTAACGACATCCTATCCAAGTAGGACCCATGCATAGGATTATATTGATGTACATGTTTAGGCAAGCAACAACAGCTTTAAAGTTCTTGTAACCAAATGGCTCACAGTTTCCTGCCTGTACTATGCAGTGATCCTAATTTAGCCACAAATCCCTCTTGTTTCATGAATCTTCTTTGTTGAGTGAAAATATGCAAGGGTTTTGTGGGTTCTCCTCTTACCCATAGATCCAAACCATGTTCCCTCTTTTGGAAAATTTTATAGGCCTTAGCCCATTTAATCTTGTTTTCAGCAAAAGAGAGGAAAGCTTGGAACTGAAGATCTCCAATAAAAGGACTGTGATTGGCATCCCTTTCATCCTCCAAGAAAAAATTGTGCAAATATAGTTCACATAGAAGGCATGTTACCTTCTCATTTTGCTCCTGACAACATTGGATGAACTCTATAGTGGTTTTAAATTCAATTGGATTTACAGTCCTGACAACTTTAATCTTTAACAATAAATATCTTTCCAACAAGAATAATGCATAGTTAGTGGCAGGTGACTGGCAAGATAAAACATCAAAGTAAAGAGAACATATGATTTCGATTTGTTCCTTAGCTTTCTGAAGCTGGGTTTGAATTCTCTTCACTTTCTCCTTCTCACCTCTAAGGCTAGCAAAAGTTTCATATTTTGTTGCAGTGATTGTATCGAATTTCTTTCTCAACCCCTGGTGTATTTATAAGGGCACCACTTCTTTCTTGTATTGAGCCAACATTTGTTGAGTCTGTGTCAATTCATTTTGTATTTTTAGAATAACATCCTCTCTTACCAGAGGGGTATAGTGAGGTGTTTCTTTTATCTGTGTCTCATTGTCATGTGTCGGCACTAAATCAGTTTGCACATCAGTTTCAGTTGTTTCTTGGGAAATACAATGATTGGTCTAGACATTCTCCTCAAAATCTGTTTGAACAACAACATCTATGGAATCCATAGGAAAGTTCGTTTGGGTATCTATTGAACAAACACAAGGTTGTTTAATTTGAGTGTCAATATCCTCTATAGGACATGGTTATGTTTGGGTTCCAATAACCTCAATGGAGCATTGATCTGTTTGGGTTTCAACAATTTCCATTTCTACTTTCGGCTTCGAGGCCTTGTCTGCTTCCTTTAACCATTCCCTTAATTTTTTGACCCTTTTCTTCAATTTTTTGTACTTCTTACTCAACTTCCTCAATCTCGCCTTGTCTGATTTATTCTCCTTCATTTAGTTTTCAGTTGGAGAGGGTACATTGTCTCTTTCAGGTTCAGGAGGAGTTGTACCAATGTCAAGGCCATGCTCTGGTGGGACAGTGTCACATTCAGGCACAAGAGGGGTTGTACCAACATCAAAATCATGTTCTAAGGGGACATTATCTTTTTTCAGGAACAAGAGTGGTTGTACCAACATCAATATCATTTTGAAAAGAGATTCCATACAGGTGAAATTAGTTTTCAAAATAGAGGAATAACCTGTTTCGAGTATTTTTAATAACCCAACGTTTCAGACTTCTTAAGTGAGTCCATCATCAGGGGTAAACGCCTAGTATTCTTTGAAAGATTTGTGAGGATTAGGGCAAAGGAATAATAATATAAATAGTAAATTTTAGGAACATTTTTATTATTATTAAGGAGGTCGATTGGAAGAAAGGTTATGTAATTTTATTTATTTATTATTATTATTATTATTTTAACTTAATTATTTATTTGTTTAATTTATTAATTTGTTTAATTAATTTTTTTTTTAATAAAAAAATAAATAATTAAGTTAAAAAATAAATAAATAAATAAATTAATTAATTAATTAAATAAAATAAATAAATAAATAAATAAAATTACATAACCTTTCTTCCAACCGACCTCCTTAATAATAATAAAAATGTTCCTAAAAATTACTATTTATATTATTATTCCTTTGCCCTAATCCTCAAATATTTCAAAGAATACTAGGCATTTACCCTTGATGATGGACTCACATAAGAAGTTCAAAACATTGGGTTATTAAAAATACTCGAAACAAGTTATTCCTCTATTTTTAAAATCAATATCAGGTTTTAATGGGACAATATCTCTCGACTGATTCTCGGATTCAGAAGCTTCCTCTGTATGGGTTTCTACCTCAGGGTAGTCATTTTTAGAAGGAATTGGTTCCCCCAAGTCCTGCAAATCTCCCATATCTTTAGTGGATGGAAAAAATTCAGCATGGACAGAACTGTCAGCAGAGGCAGACTGGTCAAGATCTTGTCCTTCAGGGTTTCCAGATTTTTCCCTCCCTTCATAGAGTGTACCCAAATTCTCCAGTACTTGGGCCATTTCTTCCTCATATTCCTATAAAGAATCACTCTGCTGGCTTAGAGGGGGTGTATGAGATGACCCTACGCCATCTGTCAGAATTGGGGTATGTTGTTGTGAGCTTATCCTCACAGAGCATCTTCGTTTTACTTGGCCAGAGGCCAAGGAAGGAGTCTTCATTTTTCTTTCTCTTTTTGGAATTGACACTTCTATTCTCTATTTTTCATTGTTTGTGTTATCAATGTTTCTACCCTCTATCCATGTCTGTGTATCTAGATTTTATTTTGGTGGGGCAGGGTTTACAAAGTTGTCCCATGTCAATTTATGCCGGGCTAAGTCATGGATGATAATTAACTTGATTAAGCCATGGTGACTGATAACAATATATGGATCTTTAGCCTTCCTAAACCGTCTAGAAATATCATGCAATAAAGAATTAAAAAAGAATGACAAGTTAACCGTAATTTTCTGTTTGAGTATGGCTAGCAATTTAAGTTGTCCAAGTTTTACCACGTCTTGATGTCTGCCACAAGTGATGTACCTTTGCACAGTGGTTTCCAATTCTCGCCATGGTTCCTTTATAGATGCAGGGTGAATTCCTTTGCCTTTGCGAACCAATTGTTCATTTGGGTCCTAAATTACTGTGACTGCGTCATGCAAAAAAACGTACTTGTCGGTCCACTTTTTGTCTTCTGCTGGAAGTCCTGAAACCTTGGCTAGGATTTCTTCAAACACTATTATACTTCTGCATCTTACAATTGTGCGTCTGCCTTGTAGATTTTGTAGGAACTCCAGTGCTATTTCAATGTGTAATCCTTGTAATTTGGTCAAATATTGAAGCTAGCCACCGCATTCAAGAACTGTGCGAGCCTGTTCTGTTAATCAGAGTATAGTGGGTTCATTGTGAATATATTTTCCACCAATGATTGTTGTGTTTTAGGAGCAAAGTTCACACTTCTGCATGCACTTCTTACAATTTTCTCAGTTTGGAACAACACCACTAAACTGCATATAATGCTTTGAAGTTTGTTATTTTTGATATAAAAGCCATAATATTATTTGTCTCATCAACACGTTTCGGTGGAGTTTATTAATTATATCGCATTTTGTTCCATATGCCTACCTTCCCCCCGCCCCCCCAATTAAAAAAGGGCGTCCACAACCATAAAGCACAGGAAAAGAGGAAAGGACATTGGAAATTCATAAATGTAGCAGAAAATGGTGAGAGTAGCATACATACTGTAAGAAACAATCGAAGTCATGTAAATTATGAAAAATGGTTAGGAAATGACCAAAAAGGAGTAAAACAGAGGAATAACCATTATGAGAAAATATTTTCCCTTTAAAGGAAAGATATGATGAAATCGTGACAGGTGATATATGACGATGACTGCTAATATCAATTGATTGGACATTATTGATATAATTCATATAAAAGTATAGTCTACCATGTATATTGGTTAATATAGATATGAACATTATTCAAATTATGAATTCATCTTTGGAGACGAATCAATAGGAGATAGTTGGATATAGAGTAATTGGCAATATAGCATAAAACTCCAATACCATAAGCAGAGCCACTACTGCTAGCAAGCGTCCATAGCCTCGACAGGGTTGCTTTTTAACCCCAAAAATGAGCTAGAATCCTCTATTTAGGACTTAAATGATTTGTTTATTTCTATAAGTCTTGATATGGCAACCAAATAATCAAAGTGCCATTCACTAGGGTATAACAAAGTGATTAGGTTGGCTCGTGATGAGACCTCCTATCCTCTCTAAGAATATTTGCATTACATTTTCATATACACATTATAAATGGAGGGAGGCTCATTAAATCCTTAAGAGTTAGGGATGGTGTGAGAAGTAAAAGAATGCCAATAAAAGTTATGCCCTTATCCCTACATCTTCATACCAAAGAGAATTATCAATTGAAAGTGTGAAAAAACATAAACCAACATGCTATTGAGATAATGAATCATTTTATGATATGTCCGAAGAGAATATATTTAGCAAGTCATTATATAGGTGAACCATGTCAGTTTCTAGATTAAATATACCCATCAAAGATTTAAAAATCATAATGTTGTTAATATCACTGTCTTTCCTCTATATTGGGTACTAGTTTCCAATCCAAAAAGATGATCTTCATAGTAAAGCATGTGAGAGAAAAGATGGCAAAAAAAAGGTGTCAACAAACCAAAAAAAAAATAGTAGTTGTTCATTTTTCTGAACAACAGTTGTTCAATTGATTGAATAATATCATTCGATCTATTAAACATCAATTATTAAACACACAAAAATAAATTGTGACCGTTCATTTTTGAACAATATTTGTTCAATTGATTGAACAACTGACAAAAATTCATAGGTACGTTCTTTCACTGCAGACAATAATTGTTATTGATTGAACAATAACAGTTCAATTGATTTAACAGAAAAAACACACCGAAAAAAATAAATCGCAGTTGTTCATTTTTCTGAACAATAGTTTTTTAATTGATTGAACAAAAAAAACACACCAAAAAAAGGAATCGTAGCTGTTCGTTTTCTGAACAGCAGTTGTTCAATTGATTGAACAAAAAAAACACACTGAAAAAAAAGAAACCACAGTTGTTCATTTTTTTGAACAACATCTACTTGTGACACAAACTAGTAATAAAAAAAAGGCATATTATTATAAGTGATTATTTCAAAAGAAAAGAAATTCATGCATTTACACAATGATGCTTAAAAAACGGCAAATTACAACCAAATATTAAAAATTACATTATTTACAGTTGAAGAGAAGTGAATTTTCACGAAAGTAAAGTTGTTGTGTCATTACTCCCTGTAGCTAAGATTTTCATAGTGGGATCATCAAGTACCTGTTGGAAAAAAGACTCTTTGGTGAGTGGTTTGTGATAAAGACATACCCATTGTCCATTCACCTGAAAATCAGAGCTAGACCCATCAATTGTGGTCAAAGTTAGAGTAATGTTACTGTACACCTCTTGAATTTTGTATGGGCCAAGCCATCTTGTCTGTAATTTACCCGGAAAGTCTTGGAACTTAGAATCATATAGGAGTGCCCAGTTTCCTTCCTAAAATGTCTTATTTTTTATAAGACTATCGTGCCACTTATCCCTCTGTTGCTGAATAATTGTGGTGCGTTGCAGAGCAAGTATCTGAGCTTCATCCAATTCATTTATTTATTTAAGTCATTTAGTTTGTTTAGATCCAGTCCCACTTCCTAGGTTGTTCTGAGAGTCTTTATTTCAAATTCAAGAGGAAAAATAGGTTCTTTTCCAAATACAAGTTGGTATGGGGAATATCTAGTAGTATTTCTCCAAGTTGTGTGATAAGCCCACAAGGCCTTTGGCAGTTTAGTAGCCCAGTCCCAACGATGTGTTGAAACTGTCTTAGTCAAAATTGCCTCAATGACTTTGTTAGTTCTTTCAACCTGCCCATTCGCCTACGAGTGATACAGAGAAGTGAATCTAGGTGTGATATGGTGGTTTCACATAGTGGTTGTAATCTTATGTCCTACAAACTGTGCCCCTCTATCTGTTATCACTTCCCTGGGTAAGCCATACCACACAAATAATTCAAAAAGAAAATTAATTGCAACTTCTTCTGTAGCTCTTGGCAAAACTACTATTTCTACCCACTTTGTTACATAGTCTGTAGCAACCAGTATGTAAGCCTTCCGGTTTAATGGCGGATTAAATGGGCCAACAAAATCTAACACCCACCGTTCAAAAGGTTTCATTACCAAATATGGTTGTAATGACATTTCGTCAAATTGACCAGGACGACCCATCCTCTGGCAGCTATCACAGGTCTGGACATATTTCTTGGCATCTTTAAAAATAGTGGGCCAATAATAGCCCATCTAAAGTATTTTATGCCCAATTCCGTGATCTGCGAAGTTTTTTCCACATGGATCGTCATGGAAAGCCTTTAGGATGTCGTAGATTTCATCTTCTTGAATGCATCTGCATATGTGCATGTGATTCGGATTTATGCAGGAACGCAACAGAATACATATATAACCTTAAACACAGAGATGCAGTGGAAATAATACTTCATTTTACTAAAATAAAATGACTGAAATAGGCTTACAAACATAATGGAAACTAGCTAGGGAATTGGTAGCATAACTCTCAGAAGATATGTGGCGGCTACAAGCCTCTGAACTATGTTACATTGACTCTCGAAGGCCTATTACAGACATAATGGAAATAAACGAGTGAGGGTAGTGGGTGCGTATCTCTGAGAAGAGATGTGATAGCTACAAGCCTCTCCACTGTGTTACAATGAGGCTCGAAGGCCTATTTATTGTTGATAAATAATTGAAAACCCTAAAAATCCAAAAACCTAACCCTAAGAGATGAAGCACCAAAACTATGGGTCCCGTTTTGGTAAATTGGTGTTTCAACTTCCCGGGGACGTAACTTTGGCATAAGATCTCCATTTTACATGATTGATAGCTCATTAGAAATATCTATCCAAGGAATACAAATTTTGAGTGAGAAACAAAGGTCTATAGACCCATATTTCTCCCGGTTTTCCCAAAAAACGTTGTTTAGGAACTCAAAACGGCTTCGGAAGTCCAGGACCCAAAAAACTGCTAAAAATAGTAAGTTGTGCCATAACTTAAAACAAAAAGAACTAAAGGTGGGGGTTCAAATGGAATAAGTGAGTTGCCACCAATATCCACCTAAATCATTAGGGCCCCAAAACGGCTTCGGGAGTGCAGGACCCGAAAACCTGCTAAAAATAGTAAATTGTGCTGAAAGTGAAACTGAAAAAATTGATGGTGCGGGTCCAAATGGAATAGGTGGGTGGCCACCAATATCCACCTAGATCATTAGGGCCCAAAAACAGCTCCGAGAGTGCAGGACCTGAAAACTTGCAAAAAATAGTAAGTTGTGCTGAAAGTGAAAACTGAAAGAATTGATGGTGCGGGTCCAAATGGAATAGGTGGGTGGTCACCGATATCCACCTGGATCATTCCCCCCTCCATATGAAGAAATGGTCCCCATTACATTAAGTTCCTCCATGAGAGGCAAATTCTGCGAAACTTGGTATTGGATTTTTCCAGCATGTCGCGGACCTGTTGGCAGACGTGCTGGATGTATATGTGCCGCCGGTGGCAACTGTTGAAGGATCTGGGCAAAGTTATCCATCATCGCGTTTCTCTGTTTCCCGCGGGCGTCCTCAAACAATATTTTGATAGGATCTCCTTCTCCCTCGTCTTTCTTTTCTTACGCCATGGGAGGTCATCGGAGTTTGCAAGGCTGATCTTGCAAAGGTTCTGTTAGGGTCTTATAATAATAGGGTTCATAATATTGAATTGAATTTAATAGTCTTGTAAATATGTACATACCTTGCTTTCTGCAAGTTGTTTTCCCATATTTGAAAATAATAAAAAATAAAAAAAATGACAAGAGGGTAAAAGTCCTAAAAGAAATATCAAAGGACTTAGAAAAAAGAATAAAATAGACCCCAAAAGAAAAAAGAGATAAAATAATACATGAAAGTGAGCAAGTCAAAATGCCACTACTTTTACTTTTACCGCAAGAATAATGATTATGTGTAGATTGTCAATAAATGCCATAATCCATGATCAGTTAAACAATTTAATCTTAACTTTTCATGCTTTGAATTTCATGTTTTAGATAGAGAATAAAGATATGTCAAACAATTTAAACTTGACAAATCAGTAGATAGTTAGAGAATAAATGAGGAGTTCAACAGTTTAATCTGAGCCCTTGGATGAAATAAGGTTAGATTTAGATAGTTTTTATGATTTGAAAGAAAATTGATTTAGGGTTGCAAGCTTAAATGCACCGGTGAAAATGAAGTAAAAAATGTTAGAAATAATGATGGGTAGGTAGAAAGCAGTTGTGCAAGAATGTAATAAAACATCATCGGGAAAAAATTACTAATTTACCCTCCCTCGCAATTATTCAGTATTTTAAAGCTTTAGTTAAAAAGGCTTACAACATTTCTCTGACTTCTGTTGGGACCAGACCCAAGGCTCAATGACTGATTGGTTAAAAATATTGAATTACTACATAAAACCCAATTTCGTCAACATTTATCCTTCATCCATAATCATGATCCCTTTTCCTACGTAAAAACCCATTTTTACTTAGTAAAAGTAAAAACCCTACAAAATTAATTTAATTTCCACTTAAAATCACTTAGAAACCCATAAAATGCATTTTATCCTAAGTTTAAGTGTGAAAACCAAAAATAGGGAAAAATATGTTTATTTGTCTATCTTTTACATTTTACTTAGTGTTAAATCATGTATTTTTCATTCATATCATATATTACCCCTTTATTTCATATTAATTTCTAACTATATTTATTAAATCCGTAAACTATACCCTTCCCGTATATTAAATAAATCCTTTATAAAGTAAATAGCCCCAAAACCCACTATTTTAATGTTTAAACCAATGTCAAAATATCCCACGTGAAGAAATAAAACCGCCCTTTATTCCCATTGGTTTGAACATATCAATAAAACTAATCCCCTCCCCCTTATGGTATTTAAACAATTGTTAAAGGTTTATTATACCATATAATATTAAAACTTGTGCCCGTGTTGAAACATTGATTAGATGTTTTAATTAACGCATATATGACATTATCCCTCCTCTCAACCATATAGCCCAAAGTTTTAAACTTCATAAATTTATATTTAAAGGTTTAAACAAACCATCCCGCCAAATGTGAAAACCCCGAACCCACTCCAATCTCGATGCAACTTCCAGATTAAATCTCAACCGTTCGCAATCGAACTTCCAAATCTGACGATTGACAATCAATATCGTAAATAAAGTTGTCCGACCCTAACCATTCCATTTCAACGCGAAATAGGCAGTTTCGCCTTTTTCTCTCTCCTCAACGTGGCATATTCTCATTAGATCGCATTTGATCCGTTCAAAATTGCTTACCACCTTAGACCCGCGCGATAACCACCAGTGGTTTCTTCCCTTAGAAGCCAAAAACCGTCATTCCGCCCAATTTGACCGCCATTTATTGTAGGTTAAATTAACCCTAAAACGCATAATAAACCATGAAATGCACTGTTATTCTCTCCTTCTACGCGTATCAATTGTATTTGCCATTCGGACTCAGAGAACAAGCATTTTTCACTCTTTTCTTTCCCAAAACCTGCAAAATTCTGCCTATAGCCATTGAAGATTGCCGAGAAGCTCCATAAAGCTTCCAAAGACTAGAAACATAGCATAGAACCTATTATAAAGCCTCAGAACCATCTTCAAAGACATATACCTGCGTATAACAGGTATTCCTTTAGAAATTAAGCCTATAATTGATTTAAAAAGAACCTTGATAGAAAACAAATACATTCAGAGTTCAAATTCATCCAAGGACAAAAGATTCTTAGCCCAATTATCCATTGAAAAAGCCCAAGAAACCCCTATTTCTTGTTTTCTAACATGTTGAAAGTCCAAAATTGAAAGGATAAATCCAAGAAAATATCATATTCTACATGTTTTAAATCCAAGAACCCCTGCCAGAGTCAAGAATACTTCTGTAAACTGTTTAATCTTACAAAAGTAGCCAGAAAAGCCTAAAAGTAGATTTTTGTAGTCCAAAAAGCCTCAAAAATGCCTAAACCTACTCCAATTGCATCTTCCAAAACTGCCATCATTATAAATCCTCTACAACCTCCTGTTGTAGACATTGAGCACACTCCATTAGCAGATGTTGACTACAAGATAACAGATCCTATTGTAGAATTCAATTTGTTAGAACTTCATAACTAGAGCTATGAAAAATATCTAGATAATGTGGAAGAAGTCCAAATGTGGGAATCAAACTTGCCCAAATATATTGTTTCGGTCACTTATTCATGTCAAGAGGTCATTAGGTTATGCCATCATTATTATGTGCCTGAGCAGAGAGCCATAGTAAATGCAAACAACGATGTACTTTTTACCATTACTGCTGTGTCCATTAACCAAATTTTACAGATCAAGCTTGATCCTCAAGCAGTCCCTTTGTCCATAGAAGAACTTACCAAGCTATACATTGGCCTTGATTTTCCCGAGAGATTCCAAATCTTCCAAGTATTCATGCCCTTGCATGTGGAAATTCCTCAAATAAATCCTCCATATTCTACTTCAAGGTTTCCAGAATGTTCAAGGCATGTTATTTCCATGTTGTCATTTATCTTAGGTTATTTCACTGATGAACATACATATGAATCCATTTTA
This sequence comes from Pinus albicaulis, assembly GCA_034641835.2. Classification (NCBI taxonomy): domain Eukaryota; kingdom Viridiplantae; phylum Streptophyta; class Pinopsida; order Pinales; family Pinaceae; genus Pinus; species Pinus albicaulis. The sequence continues at coordinate 855,885,999 of CM076580.1, read as the reverse complement.
TGTTTCCTATCTACTTTTACACCTAGACAACCTCCATCTGTTATCTTCAATTATGTTGAGTACATTTCAGACAATATCCATGACCAATTGGTTAAATTGCCAACTGAAGGAGTGTTTAGATACACATCTTTCCTCTTCCACATGTTATTGTATTTTCAAGCAGATAATTTTCCAGTAACCCTTTAGAGGCCTGACATAGAAGGAAATCCTCTTTCAGTCATTTTCCGGACCTCTTTGATCAGAAAAGAGTCCACAGGGTTTACCTATGTAGAGTTTTCAGACTTCTTCATCCATCCATTGATAAAAATGTTAACAAATACTGAATAGCCAAGGATAAATGATGTGATGAAGAAGATTTTATAGCTATCAGAACAGACCAAGACTGGAGATTGGTATTTATATGAAAAACATACCGAGATTATAGTTTTTGGATCCAATCTGTTGCTCTACAAACTACCCAAACATGTATTAATGATGGTTTTTTCCTTGGAGTATATCAGGAAAATATTAAACTCTAATTCTATCAATTTCCTAGCAGAAAATAAGAAAACACAATTTAAATTGAAGAATCAAGTGGGACCCTTCATTTGCAATCATAGAGACGCAGAAGCAGAAGTAGCTAAACAGTTACTAGAGTACAGATTTGAAGAGAGTTTTTCCTGGAACTATGATCCACAAGGAATCTTAAGTAAAATGAGGGTTAAGTGTAAATTAACACCCTACATTCATGAGAAAAAACCAGAGATTAAGAAATATTCCAATCAGACTGAGTGGACAGAAAACACTTTAGTAGATACAGTAAAGAAAAGTGATACTAGTCGCACTTTACAAACTGCAGATCAAACAGAGAAAGCCCCCAAGAGAGTCAGAGAAGAAGGTACTTACGTCGCTGAAACCATCACTAAAACTAGATTCAAGTTAAGATACAATAAAAATCCTAAGTTAAATCCAGTGGGTAAAGAGAAAGTAACTATTGAGGTTGAAGACATAGATGTCCTAGAGACAAATGTTGATACTACCACAGTTATCACAAATGAGCCAGTAAATGAGAATCGGAATGAAAAACAAGTTGACAATTCAAATGCACGGATGGTAGAAAAACAACTAAACATGGAAGCATCATCCTCATAGACAGTAGAGGAAAATGCTTTAGATATCAGAGAAAAATACAAATAGATTAATTTAAAGAATGAAGAGATTAAAAATGAAATTTACTCTCAACACCTCAAGAAAACACCTAGTATTCAAAACAGACTATTATCAGCCTTTGATTACTCAAATAAAAATTTGATCATATCATTGTTACAGCCTACAGTGAAGACTCCAAAGACAGTTGCAGATTACAAAAAGACTGATATAGAAGTGCCAATAGAAAGCATTCATGCACTTGATAAAATATAATTTCATAGACAGAGTTCATAGATGTTGTATTATGTTGTTACAACCAAAGTTATGAGTGTTCAAAAACTTCAAAACACTATAAAAAACATGAAAGATTAAGTGAAACTTGACAAAGCCTCATTATATGCTAAAGATCTTAGAATTAAATCTTTGGAAGAGTTGGAAATTCAAGTGGGATATGACCCTACAAATGTCAAAGTAGCAGAACAGTTAGTGAAGAAAAAGAATGAAGACATTGCAGTCTTGAGGAAACAACTCAAATTTCCTTCAACTGAACATCCTCAGGCCAAATAAATTATACAGGAACGGACTCAGAAGGATGATATGATGAACTTAATCTTTCATCTTACAACACAAATAAAAGAAATGGAGATTCAAATGGACAAGCTTGTCCATGAAAGAGAAACAATAAAAATCCAAGAACCACCTATAGTCATCCCTATGGTTACTATAGTTGTGCCTTCAACTCTAGCAGAAGAGTTGGCACCCAAATTACCACTGGCTACTACATTTCCAGTGACATCATCTACAACATCAGCTACAGAGTCATCTACTACAGCATCTCACCCTACAGATGAGGTCAGGAAACTATTAAAAGCCATGGAAGAAATGTCACTTCAGACAAGTGAGATTAATAGATTGAAACAGGTGATTGAAAATCTTGAAGATCAAAAGAAGTTAGATCAAATCAATGCCAAGACTCAAGAGCAAAGAGCTAATAGGATTAATGAAGAATTGAAGAAATTACAAAAAGATTTAACCTTACAGGAGCAAATGTCATATGTGAAAAACCAATTATGGAACAAGATCATTGCAGCCATCAATGATGTGTGGCCCTCAATTCAGGTAATCTTTGAACAGAGAGATTTACTAATAGCAGCACAAGCAGAGATCCAGAAAACTAAAGAAGAGCTAGGCAACAAACCTGAGTAAGCCTTAGAATTGATAAAGTTTCTCAACAGTAAAAACAGGCAAGAGTTGGAAGAAATTGAAATTACTGACAGGACTGAAACAATCCTTGAAATAAGGAAAGTTATCACCAAGAAGAATCTAATGAAGTAGCTTGAGGAGAAATGTGAGAATATGAGCATAGCCATAACCAGGTTTATGGTGAAATTTGAAAATTTGAGGCAAAGGATTTTGCCTAGTATCTTGGTCATAAATGATAAACTTATGCCTCAGGATGACTACAATAAAAAGATCAGAGAATATGCAAAGGAACAGGTGAATAAGACACAAGGACAAGGAATCCCTACTGGAAAAGTTTTGCATAGAAGTTTTGAAGATTTATTCTATCTGTAGCATGAGATAAGACATTTATTTGTCATAAAGCCAACTTTTGTCAGATATACTGAGGCAGATGAAAACTTCAGGAAGCTAAAGAAGATACAAATTCCAAAAAATGAAGATTTACAGTCACTTACAAATTTATTGTGAAAGGTAGAAAGGCAAAAAGATAAAAATAAAAAACAGTTTGCTGATTTTCAGTCAAAACAGATTTTTATTACATCAGTAAACAATTTTACAGTGGTTAAAGAGTATCCGAGTTTAAAAGAGTATCAGAGATTAAAGAAAATCAGTGAAAACGTAAAATATAAAGCAGATCAGGTTTCAAAACGAACTTGAAATATCTAAGCCAACAAAAAGGACACCAAGGCAGAGAGCTGCACCTAATCCACAAATTAGTTTCTATTTTATTTGGATAAATAGGACAACTTGCTAATTTGTTAAGCAGCTGTCACTGTTTTGTTATAAAGATATTTCTATTTTCCTTAGATAATTCCTAGAAGCATTCTAGGATATTTTGTAAACAATTATGTATAAATACTTCAATCTTTGAAGTATTATTGTGGAATAAATTGTTGAAGACTTCTATAGTCATTTTTGTTGGACTTGAAGGCTTTTGTGTTTCAAATTTCGAGTAGTAGACAAGATCGAATCAATTAGCATCATATTTTAGGATTCATGTGATGATCTATTGAAGTGAAGTATTTTCTACTTGTCATCATTTATCTTCTTTGTTTCATGCATCCATTATGTGTTCTAAATTTGAATGAATAAACAGGAGTATTACTTCAGGATTTGTTAAAAGCACCCTGTCTTTACTGTTTATCATTTCTATGTTTTCTGTTGATTTCCAGAGTAGGGAACCCTTAATTTCTCCCTCTTTCGTTTGACCTCAACCTAATACTTCTATTTTCCAAATCAAAGAACCCTTCATTGCTCTTTATCTCGATCAAATCACCTCACCCAATAGCCTACCAAGATCTTCAAAGGCTTATCTATCTTGCCCTGAAAACATTTGACTTTTTGACCTTGATCCTAGTCCTGCCTACTTGACTTTTGACTCCTTAGCCCAATGGACAAACAAATTTCCCACTATCCATCTCATTAAGTTCTCTTTCCCACCAAATCAATCAAACCAAAACCCAATTGCACTATCATAACTAGCCTAATATTTTATAAATTAAAACAAAGTTAAATTTTATAGAGAGAGCCCTCTGTGAATCCTAGGAAGGCTAGATCCTAGAGTTTAAAAGTTGGTCTGTGGTTACCTCTAGTATTCTTATAAACTTAAAACAAAATCTCACAACCTAGAGAATTACTAGAGTGATAACAGGTTCAACTAGATCGAACCCTAACTCCTTATACCCTGACCGCGTTGGGGACATGCAAAGAAAAATAGAGAAAGAGATGCACATATAACCATAAACAGAGAGCTGCAGCAGTAAAAATGCTTCACTTTATTAAAATCAAGTTACTAAAATAGGCTTACAAACATAATGGAAACTATCTATGGTGTTGGTAGCATATCTCTGAGAAGAGATGTGGCAGCTACAGGCCTCTGAAATGTGTTACATTGAGGCTTGAAGGCCTATTACAGATGTAATGGAAATAAACGAGTGAGGGCACTGGTAGTGTATCTCTAAGAAGAGATGTGACGGCTACAGGCCTCTCCACTATGTTACAATGAGGCTCAAAGGCTTATTTATTATTCAGAAACAATGTAAAACCCTGAAAATCCAAAAACCTAACCCTAGGAGATGAAGTGCTAAAACTGTGGGTCTCGTTTGGGTAAATTGGTGTTTCAACTTCCCGGGGACGTAAATTTAGCATACGATCTCTGTTTGATATGCTTGATACCTTGTTAGAAATATCTATCTGACGACTACAAATTTTGAGGGAGAAACATTGGTATATAGAATCATGTTTCTCCCGATCTTCCCAAAAAAATTCGTCCAAGGCCTCAAAATGGCTCCAAAAGTCCAGGACCCGAAAAAATGCTAAAAATAATAAGTTATGCCGCAACTTAAAACAGAAAGAACTGATGGTGGGGTTCCAATGGAATAGGCGGGTGGCCACCAATATCCACCTAGATCATTAGGGCCCCAAAACATCTTTGGGAGTGTAGGACCCAAAAACCTACTAAAAATAGTAAGTTGTGCTGAAAGTGAACACTGAAAGAATTAATGGTGTGGGTCCAAATGGAATAGGTGGGTGGCCACCAATCCCCACCTGGATCATTAGGGCCCCAAAATGGCTCCGGGAGTGTAGGACTTGAAAACTTTCTAAAAATAGCAAGCTATGCTGAAAGTGAAAACTGAAAGAATTGATGGTAAGGGTCCAAATGGAATAGGTGGGTGGCCACCGATATCCACCTGGATCATCATATCAGCTCCCGTGTGAAAAAGGTACCCACCGATCCAAGAAAATTGAGTGTTGCGCTAGACAATCACCTTCCTCTCTAATGTTTTTAAGTGCTTGGGCAGTGTTCCTACTGCCAGATAATTTGCAACATCTACGTACCATGGCACTTTAACTGCTACAACAAACATATTTTCATTTGGAAACTGATCGTCCATAGCCAGTAGATCATTTGTTTTAAGAACCCGTGACAGAAAATCTACGACTGGGTTTTCCTTTCCTGGGTGGTCTTTAATGGTAATATCAAACCCCTGCAAAATTAACAGCCAACGGGTCACTCACCCAATAGTTATTGGTTTATTGGCTAAATATCTAATGGCAGAGTGATTAGTGTATAGAAAAATTTGATAGTCATTATATAATGTATAAATTTAGTTATGGCATAAATGACAACTAAGAATTCATTTTCTGTTACTGTATAATTGAGGTCAGCAGAATTAAGATTTTTTCTAATATAGTAAATAGCGTAAGGCTTTTTTTCCTGTTCTTGCCTGAGGACAACTCCTATTAATGTATCTGACGCATCTGTATAGATATGAAAAGGAAACTCCCAATTCGATCTGCAAAATACTGGAGCAGTCGAGACTAGTTTATTCAAATTTGTAAAAGCAATGTCACATTTATCAGACCATTTGAATTCAACATTTATTGTTAAAGAATACAAAGGTGCAAAAATTTGTGAATACAAAGCCGCAACCCTGCATATCCAAGGAAACTACGTACCTCTGTCTGACTACAAGATGTAGGTAGTAAAAGAATTACCTCTATTTTTGTTGGGTCTACCCGTATTCTAGCTGTAGAGATGTAGTGTCCTAGGATTACGCCTTTTGTCATCATCATGTGACACTTTTTGTTAATTAAACACAACCTAGTAGCGATGCATCATTCCAAAAATTTATCTGAAGTCTGTAGCACTTGGTCGAAATCGTCCCCATATGGGGTGAAGTCATCCATGTAGACTTCAAGTCCCTCATTTATCAGATCAAAAGAAAACTGAGTATGGCCCTCTGAAATGTAGTTGGGGCATTGCATAAGCCAAAAGGTAACACTCTATAACAAAACGTACCCCATGGGCAGGTAAAGGTAGTTTTGTCTTGGTCTTCGGGGGCAATTTGGATCTGATTATAGCTGTTGAAGTTGTCAAGAAAAGAAAAGAATCACTTTCCTGCCAATGTTTCGAGGACTTGATCAATAAATGGAAGAGGGAAGTGGTCTTTCTACGTGGATTTGTTAAATTCCTTGTAATCCACACAAATTTTCCACTTCCCATTCTTTTTGGGAACAACTACCAGCGGAGAGACCCACTTACTGTCCGAAATAGGATAAATAAAATTCACATCCATAAACTTCTATAACTCTTCTTTTACGATGTCCTTGAGGTGCGGATTTAATATTATATTGACGTTGTCGGATAGGAAGGGCATCCTTTTTTATGTAGATGTGATGTGTACACAATTTAAGATCTATGCCCTTCATGTCTGGGTAATCCCAAGAAAAATCCCCTTTATATTTTTGTAGATTTTGAATGAGCTTTTGTTGTTGGTCATTGTCCAGATTGTCATAGATGTTCAAAATCTTGCCTAGTTCAATCTCAACAAGCCAGCTTTTATGAACAACAGTTGTAGGTATGTGCTGATCATCGACATCTTTCAAAGGGTCTTCCTGGGCTTCATTGTCAAGAATTTCTTTCAAAATTTTACATTTGACATTGTCCTCAATAGTTGACTGATTTATAAAATTATTAATTACATCATCTTTAGTCTGATTCTTGAACTCAAGCACTTTTGCGATTGTAAGAAGTGAACAAATGTTTTCTTCCAGGTATGTATGTGGATGTTTATGATTTTTCATGGTGGGTAGACTTGGCTTAGCAGGGGGATCTAAAACAAGGTTTTTTACAGTGTTACCCTTTGTGATGGTTATGCTACCAATATGACAACCTATGTAAGCATCATCTATTGCTAACCAAGGTCATCCCAAAATTAAAGGGTGTCTATCTAATTGGCTTCTTGGGTTAATAACTAGAAAATCGACTAGGTATTCCCATGAGTCAACAAAAACCATGATATCCTGTAAGGTTCCTTCTGGTTTAACGACTGAACAATCAACAAGTTCCAGTAAGGTGGTGGTCGGTTCAAGAGCTTTGATACCAAGTGTTTCACAGTTTTCTGTCGTGAGAATGTTAATGGCTACACCTAAATCAACTATGTTTGGAAAATAGCGGTCATATATTTGAACTGTGACTATGGGAATCCCTGGATCTTCGTATTTTACTGGTGTTTCCCTACTTAAAAGGATATCAAACAAGGTCCCGACGACATGGACAGTTGGTGAAGCTTTTGTTTTCCTCACAGGTTTTTTCACACACAATTCTTTAATCGTTTTAGCATAGATGGGAATGTCTTGGATAGCCTAGAGGAGAGTAATTTTAATACATAAATTTTTAATTTCCCCTAAGAGATCAAATTCTGGATGAAAAATTGGTTTAGGTATTATTAATCTTTCATGGAACGGAGGAGAAGTGATGATAATTTTTTCAGGATCTTGCTGCTTGACTGTGTCTTCTCCCTGATTTATTTATGTATGAGTCGTAGTCGAGGATTTAGCTATGAAATTTGTTTCTGTCTCATCTCCTTTTCTATTTTTATTTTCCTCAAGGGTGATGATGCATCCCGATCTTAGCCTAAGTTCACTACATTCCATCGGTTTTGTTTCAGGATCTGAATTTTCAACAATCTGTATCAACTGAACTGGTTTGTTATTAGGATTTGGATTTGGTTGGGCTGGAAGTTGTAGGCGCATAAGAGGCTGAGGATTTTGCTGTAATGGGTACGGAGCTGGGAAAGTTGGATAAGGTTGAGGACCCATCCCCATACGTGGATTAGTTATTCCCAGGGGTCGCTGCCAGTTTGAGGACCAATTTGGATTTTGTGATGTGGAGGTAGCCCACTGGGATGGGTATGGATTTTTTTGCCAAAAAGGAGTATAATTTGACCAACCAACGTTTGGAAAAGGTTGGTTTGGCTATGGTGACATAGGAAGTGATTGCAATTCCAAGTGGAGAAAGGTGATTGGCCTTGACATGTTGTTCCAGAATCCTGTTACTGATTAAATGATGGAGAAGAAAAGAACATAGAAGGATCTTGTGACATACCTGTGGGTCGGGCTTGCCACTGTCGACGTTGGCCCATCAAGTATATTGGTTTCGTCTCTTCTTCTGCTTCTTTAAAAACTGCCTTTAGTCCCAAAAGTGATGGACACTACTCGGTGGCATGGTTCTTAGTGCATATGGCATATGTTTGGACCGTGTCCATCGAGCATTCCCTCTGACTATGTTTCTTTCGGCATCGTGGGCAGAAAACAAATCAATTATGTTCTACTATAGCTCGTTTATGTTTGACTTTCAGGATGTCCAATTGTGTTGTGAGGGTGCCTACGATATTGGTTTTGAAATATTCTAAGAGATTTTTTATTTATGTCTGAGTTACACTGCCACCAACAACTTTGTTATTTCTGGTGGTAGTATCTCGTACAGTAGGTCTGATGTGCGTACTACCTCGAGAGCACCTGATACACAACTAAATAATGTCATCATAATTTTCCTGATAAATATCTCCCATCCCATTAGATTTAATGTTTCTATCCATTCATCCTTCATTCCTTTTATCATAGTTACTTTTAAAATATCTTTAGATAAAGCAACATAAGGAGACCGTTGTAAATTATATTGAAATCGTTCAACATATTGTTCTAAAATTTCATTATCTTTTGTAGTCATGTTAAAGATTTCGTCTTTCAGGTCTCTAGTTCTGCAGTAATCTTGGTATTTAGTGAGAAAAGATGTTTTCATTTGATCCGAAGAGTTAATAGTTCCCGCACCGAGCCCCATAAACCATCACAGGGCTTCTCCCTTTAATGTAGAAGGGAACCATTTTATCTTTTGGGGATCGGTGGTATAATCATACCCCTACATAAAATTTCAAATTCAAACAGGAAAGCATCAGGATCTTCTGAGGTTAAACCATGGAAAGTAGGGATGCTCTACAAAGGAATGACTTTCATAGGGGCATTAGAAACTTGGCGGATGATGGGATATTCCAACGTCGATGTTTGTCCCTGGGGTTGATTTTGCGCCATCTGATCAAATATGTACCAATAACCTTCAAGAATATCTTGGTTTGGAAATTTTATTTGGGTAGGAATGGTAGAAAAATTTGGAAGGGGTCTTACAACACTACCTTGATATGGGATATCAGGTATCCTTTCTTCAACCGAGATCTTAGGAGATACAGGTTCTGATGACTGTAGATTTTCTACTACAACACCATTAGTTTCTCCCTCTCCTTCTTGCAGATCGTATGTTTTTCCCTATTGTGAAGGGTAAGAATGTAAATTTTTTGTATCCTGAAAGCTATGTTCAGACCCTTTGGTTTTGTTATGCATCTTGGTGTGAGCTGCAGATGGTGAGCCTGTTACTTGAGGGATTACAGTAAAGTTTTTTTCGAATGTGATCCGAGGTCCTACTAACGCCTAACATTATGCTTTTCTTATGATTTCGCCTATAAAGGTTGATCTTCCAAGGGTCACCGACCCCTTGGGTTTGGTGGATTTGGGAGGTGGATTTGAATCTATTTCTACTTTTTTCTTCCTAGTCATTCATAAAAAAACATCTATTTCTATCTACTCTATATGCATATGCTGGAAAATAGGCTTTGAGCAAGCATTTTACTTACGGGTACGCAGGTTCTTACCTCTCACTTTCAATACCCAAATCCTTCACAACAATAAAATCCAATTCAAAAAGGAAATCAATCTTTAACACTCTCCATAGAAACAACGCCAAAATGTTGGTGAAAAAAGGTGACTTATAAAAATCAATCCTAATGCCTACATTAATCATCAACCAAGGATTCATCTATTTGTTTCAAGAGTGTTGGAACTATGTGTGCAAAGTGAAATCAAAAGCTATCTAGGAATAAATGGTGCTAACTCATTGTAATAACTACTTTTCTAATTCTCGAAGTTCAATCAAAAGAAAACCTTGAAGCAATTACAAACCATGAATCTTAATCTATCTTCAATTAATTTGTAGAGAACTTCAATCTAACTAGTGAATTGCAAGAATTGCACTCAAAGAATTACTACTTAACAATTATCTATTGAAAAAGAGAGATTACAGAAATGAACAGCAATTTAGTATTCATACTTTTAACTGAAAATAACAATAAACGATCACTCAGGATTTCGAATAACATTAATCAAAAGAAACAACAATCAATTGAAATGTTTAAACTAATCTCATAAACTCATTAAGGAAAAACACGCAGGCATAAAAGTAACAGCAACTAAAAATCATCTCACAGTAGAAGAAAATCATAACGATCTATACTAATAGCAGTTGAATTAACTGTAATTCAATGAGATAGGAGAAATGAATAATTGCGAGAAGGAAAAGAAACAAATATTACACAAGAGAATAAGTAGATCTCCTAGTGAGGCCCATAGTCTCTAGAAGTCACTGCCGAAAGATACTCAGAATGCGATTACGAAGGAAACAATGTCTTTCTCATTAAATTCAATAATAATGATACAACATCACCACTATGTAATTAATTGTTTCAATAATAATGTCAAAATGTAAATTACAGCTTTTCGGGTTAAAAGTCTCGTTCTATTTCGCCTATCAGCTTTATATAATCTAAAGGAAAACAAACAGATGAGAGCAAATCCTCAGGATCAGGAGATCTTGAGGATTTCATAATTGTTAATCAAATTTCCTTATAAAATAAACTCGATCCTCCTAGTCTTCCATTGGCCTGTATGAGCCATGGTATTATTTTCCTTTCTTGGCCGATGTTGTCCCATTGTTTGAACAAAATTTGTTCCATTCGGATTCCTGTACACAAAAAGCAAGCAAAAGTTAGTTTTCATGCTAGAATCGCACAATTCGCGGATAATTGGTCTTTTCCATTTTTCACAATCTTTTATTCTATATTTATTCCAAAAATGAAGATAAATACATGAAATTCAATGATAAATCAAGCTAATATGAAGATAAAATATACCTTTTCCATGGCCCAACGGTTGGGTTGAAACTAGGAAGATAGGCCATTGGGCAAATGGAGTCACAGGTTTGGATTGATCAAATACAACTTTTACAAGGTAAACTTACAGGGCAAGGTAGGCAAATTCATTGGATCCTTTAATATTTGTGGTATGATAGTGAGGAGTATTTTTAGAAAATCCAATTAAAAACAGAGCAATTAAGAATTCTGAGTTTAATTTTCAGTGGAAAACATAGAAATTATTCTAAAGCCAGAGACAAAGTGTACATTTAAACAAATTCTCTTTTTTGTCTTCTTAGAATAATTCATATTTAAGAAACACATATGATAACAGAGAGAAAACAAATTGACAAAGGGAGATGCACTTCACCAATAAAAATGACACAAAAATCTTGTATTGATTACACTGTATTACTGAAAAACTAATCAATGGTGGCTCTGTGAGCATCTTTACAATACTAGTCCTTTTCTTCAAACAAGTCCCAACATCCATTACTTCAAATTATTAAGTATTTATACAAATTCTTCACAAAAAATCTTGATTGGAAATATCAAGATTCATTACAAATATCTCAAAACTTTGTTACAAAAATAGAACTAAAATTGTTGAAGTTGCTTGGCACTATCTTTGAGTAGTTTTGGTGATAAAGAAAAACAATTTTAATTTAATATCAAGTCTTATTTGATGAGGTGGCATCCAAGTCACTAACTTTTCATGAGCTTTTTCCTCACAAAATTATGAAAACTAGGGTCCAATGATCACTTTGAATATCTAAATCCATAATAGATGTGTAAAAACTAAGAGAGGATTTTGTAGATACGTATGTTACCAACGAAAACCTAACTCGTGTTTTGAAAATTAATTTCCACCTATTCGGAAACCACAATTGAAAAAAATGACTAAAAACTGGAAAATTTTAGAAAATATGCCTTCAAAGGTTCACTCGTATATCCTAAACCATATTAGTTGTTAGAAAACTGAGAGAGGTTTTTTTAAATGGGTCCGTTATAGACAAAAAAATCTTTCAATTTTGAGAAATTTGTTCTTATTTTTTTGTAAACCATGCTTGAAATTACTATTTTGTATAGGAAAGACCCCCCCCCCCTGCCATAAATAAAGTGTGAAGGAGCTCGGGGGGGTTGGAGGGGGGTTGAAAATGATTCCCCGTCGTTGATCCAGGTGGGGTAGATCACGACCATTGAAAATGATAGTGTTATTACATACCATAAAATTTATGTAGAAAATTTATTATAATTTATGATAATCGCACTTTAGAGGTTGCGATTAACTAATCTAAACCTACTTAATTATCCTCTAGTGTTGCATTTTGATTCACAAGCCAAATTTTTCTTTCCTAGAAATAATTTAAATAATAAAAAATTATTTAAAATATCATCATATGAAAATCAATAGTCATCAATTGATCCTATGAATCATAGGACCCTAACAAGTGCTTCTATTTGTTCATCACTAGAGGTGCAGGTACAGGAAATAGATTCACTGCACAAGCACTTTACCATGCACTAATACGTCTTTATAACAACGACTTACAAAGTGACCCTTTGTAAAAAAAGGTTTAATACTTGCATTTATGGAAAATTTGCATGTAATATACATGGTATCACAGCCCATTCATATTTTCATTTGTCACTTTCACCATGCCACATGGTGCCATTGGCTTCTAATACACTCTATATATTAAGAAAAAAATATGAACAACTTAAATTTATGTTTATAGATGAGGATTCATTAATTGGCTCTCAATTTATATATAACATTGACAAGCGACTTCATGAAATTATGCATACTCCAGCTTCCCTGTTTGGGATCCTTGACATGATATTCTATGGTGACCTATGTCAAGCACAACTTATACATGATTGTTGGATATTTGAACAACCACAACTTAAAGGAACTAGTGCTCCTTACAACTTTTGGAAAGAAAATGTGAAAACTTATGAACTAAAATAAGTAATGCGATAAGACAATAAATAATTTGTATCCATCTTAAACATAATTAGGACATGTTCACATTCATATGATGATCTTGCATTCTTGGAAAAACATTGTTATAGATCGGCGCCAAATGATATAACTTTTCCATACCTCTTCTATTTAAACAAGAATGTACATGAACATAATGAAAGAATGTTGTCTCTCATCATCAAAGAAGAAATCATATTAAATGCATATGATAGAAAAATTTAATCAACAAATATAAATAACAATAAACACATCAAAATGTGGTTTCCATCTTCCATTGTTCTCAAATAAAATATGCTTATTGAACTAATTGGTGGAAATTACAATATTTAGGATGGCTTGGTCAATGATGTTGAAGGATTCCTTAGATCACCCACGAGATTTTAAAATGGCGCAATTTGGATCGTTTTTTTTTTTTTATCCAGCTGTTGGAATTATTCAATGGAAAAAAATGGCACATTTGTACAAAGATGGAATAATGTCTACTTGAACACTTAATACTAAAGTCTGTAGGAATAATGAATCAAACAACAAAATTATTTTTACAAAAGAACAATTCCCTATTCAATTGAAATGTGCACGAACTATACATCGATCACAAGGGTTAATAATGGACAAATTGGATTTTGACCCAAAAGGAGTTAGGCAACATGGGCTTGTCGATGTTGCACTTTCTCGTGTCAAATATATTAAATCCTTGTATTAAGTAAACAAATTGGAACATAGTAACTTTTCCCTCAATGAAAAAGTTGCTATTGAGCTAAATAGACTTAGACAAAATGCCTCTTATGAGCTTGAATATAGCATATATCAAAGTAAAATAGTTGACGAGTTGACAATATGTTCATTGAACACTCGTAGTTTCTCCTTGAATTTTGAAGATATCATTGTTGACTATGATCTAATGAGTGTTGACATTCTTTGTTTCCAAGAAACAAAAGAAAAATCACCTCCATCAAATCCATTATTGTCAAGCAAATATCACTACATACATTTATACCATTTACATGGAATTATCACATACTACAGAAAAATATTGTGGTTGAAAATCATTTCACTTATACAAGAAGCCAAATTGAATCAACAATTGCAACATTCCATGTTGAAAAAAAAAACCATAACAGTAAATGTATACATTGCACCAAACGCAAGCATTGAAGAAATAATTAATTTCATCAAGTTCAATTTAGAGCACACATGCAACAACTACCTAATTGTATTTGTTGGTACTTTCAATATGGACATGTTGCAAAATAGCCATCAACAAAGAAAACTACTTTCATTTATGCAAATTAATGACTTAAATTTTCATACTAAAAAAACCAACTGACTATAGCTCAATGCTAGACCACTTTTGGATAAACATTTTAGCTAGTATTGTTTCTTTCCATGTCTTCGATGCTTATTGGACAAATCATCATACAATTTGTCTTACCATATTTTTGTTGTCGACTTGAGTCATTTTGTTGATGTTCATATTCTACAATTTCATTGTTGACTTGTCACAATATTTTTCACATTTGCAAATGTGCTCCTTTGACATATGCTTTCATTTGAAAACATTGAAAAACAAAGAAACTATGCACAAAAAGAAACAAGAAAACAACAAAATATGCAAATATAAAATTTTGATAAGTATTTTAACCATCAACATAAATTTGTTCAGTTTGTCTTCTATAACTGTAATTTTTTATGTCATGGTTGGCATGGAATTTAGGCATTTTGGTTTTCACTTTGTGACATTTTGATCTATATATTGAATAGTATTATTTTCTTTAGCTTTTAGTTCATATTTCATTATTTATTTTGCAGTTGCCTTTGAAAATAATTTTTTTTTTTTGTGGCCATAGTAATTCTTAATAACACATTCCGAAAATTAAATTTGTGTACTTGTCAATGAAATCTATAAAAAAAAATATTGTAACTTATGCACATTTACTACATAGCCACTAACAATGGAAAATAGTATTATAAAAACATAATACATGTATATATAATGTATCATTGTAGAGCATACATTGTTTTAAGTGTTCTTTATACACTCGTTTCATACTTAATGACTTGAATTTTCATTTTTTAGAAACGATTGGTCCAATCATTTGGAACAATATCATGGAAACACCTAGCTCTAGTAAACAATCATTCGAAGAAAAAATGGTGGAAGTTGAGAATCCAAAAAGGTTAGTTTTGTGTTTCACTAAATATATGTATAGTAAAATGACATATTTGCATTATATCAATGCCAGTGTTTTTTAAAGCATTATTTTTTAGACTTTTCATATAAACAGACCAAAATCAATGGACCCAACATCCTTTCCAATCAATGAAATATGCTCAGGAGCATATGAAAAGACTTTTGAAGGTGATATATTGCCTATTTATGGACCAACACAAACTAAAATTCATAACTCTCTTGCAAAGCCACGGTTGGTTCATGCTGATTTGGTTGATAGCCACGGTCATCTGACTATCACAGTGAACATGAGCAATAATATTATAGAGAATTTCCAAAACATGTTTACCATTGGAAATAGTGTTATAATTACATATTTTGTGATAAGAAACAAGGGTATTTATGAATGAGGAGATGGAAAATTTTGCATAGTGTTACATGACAAAACCACGGTTAAAACAATTGCACATGTTTGCAAAAAACGTAAACTGGGTCTAGATACAACAATACACATTCTTCTTGTCTCAAATGATACATATGTAGTTGGTTCAATAGGAGAAATAGTGATAGGTTGTCAACAAAATAACAAGAAACTTGAACTCAATATAAAATATGGTGAAGTTGAGGATGTAAATGCAAGTGTAAGTATGTTGCTACAATAACTATACTTGCATTTTCAACAAAAGCCAATTGTTTATTTGAAATTGTGTTGTTGTATCTTTTTTTTCCATTTTGTTTTTTTTCAAGTTGTTTGTGATCCTCTAGCCTTGACATGTGGATTTAGAAACCACGACCCAAGGGCATCTAATCCGTCAAAGTCACTTGTCCCGGACCACACTAGCACTAAGCTGACCGTATTTTTAACATGTCTCCTCTCCTTAGGATGAGCGCAACAACCTCCGTGAGGTTTGATACTAGGTCGCCTTACTGATGAGGCCCATCCTCAACCGGTTCTGCTAGTGAGACTTAACATCTTTGTTTTCCATTGTTATCAAGGTAGTAATTATCTCATTATTTCTTTCACAAACTGCTTAACAAAAAATACGTTACCTGGTTCACTGCAACTGCCATTGAATGATATTCATAGAGAAAAAACTTTCAAAATACAATATGAATTTGCATCAAAGATAACTTCACTCTATTTGCTCAAAAAAATTGTTAAAATATGTGAAGGGCAATCAACAGCTACGCTTTGGATCAACAAATTTTGTTGACCCATTAAATGATGAATTTGCAAGAATGCATTTATTATCTTTTGTCATGTCAAGAACATAGGTATGTTTCCCAATATCTTCTTTGTTCAAGTAACAATATTTTTAGTTTGATGTAAAAAAATATTGCATTTTGTTGATACATATTTGAACCTAACAATTAAATTTTCTAAAGAAGAAGAAAAAGGATCGAAGGAGTGTTGAAAGCCAAAAATGTTTTCTCTCCTATTTTTCAGTGAATTTGCAGTAAATGAAAACAAATCGTTCATCCAAACAAAGAAAAATTCACAGTCTGTAAAGATGACACAACATTTAACTATGAGCATAGTGTTCAATGCACACTGGAAACAAAGATTTGCAAAATTTATTGTATGTTGCAAATGTCGTAGCTAAAATAACATTGCCTGGTTATTGTTGAGACAAGCTTTCAGCAATCCATGCAAAGCATATCATATACAGTTTTAAATTTAAGAAAACTTTGTATGCGAGGTCTTTTTACTTTAACAATTAGCAACATTATTTCTGAGATAAAAGAGTTGTGACCAACAAACAAAAATCTTCCTCCATACATCAAGTTCATACATTTTGACAGTCAAGATATTCTCACAGTTAATAAGAACATAATATCATAATTCCATAGTAATATAATCTAACTCCAGAATACTTATTATTCCATAGTATATATATATATATATATATATGTCGATATTTTTCTCTCCACTATTGAAATATTAACTTGAATTCTCATTTGATGTAATTTATGGAATTGTGTTATTTTAGGAAAACAAAAGGGGGGGAAGAAAAGAGTCGTATGTGTATCAATGTCTTCATTTCTGTATATACTCAATTAAATGCTATGTGTTAAAATAATGCAATACTGGATAATTGAGATATCAGTGTTCTGGTTTTCTTTTCTCATACATCAAATCATCCTTATTTTCCTATTTGCATATTTGTTTTTCATGTAGTGTTCATTTGATGACTAGCATTTTAGTTCTTTTTTTTCAGCTATATAGTGTTGTGTTGTAGTTATATAAATTTGAAAATTTATTGTACAATGAATTAAGAAAATTTGTATCTCATTTTTGTTTTATGGCTTTTTTTCTCTCTTCTTAAAATGCATTTCAACTCAGGAAAAAAAATGCAAATTTAGCTACAATCTAGGCAGATTGTGGTTTTATCAATATTAGTTGCTTCGACTATAGTGCTCAATTATTTTTTACTTGTTTTTCCTGAGATATAGATGGAAACCAATGTGCATAGTTACTACAATGACTTGTTCTTTCGAAAATTTCTGCCAACCTAGTGCATCATTTTGTTAATAGGACCATAATATCTCAGTTTCACAACAACATTGTATAATTCTAAAAAAAAAGTATTATGCCATATTATATACATATGCATTTTTTTCTTTCCATTGTTACAATATTAACTTGAATTCTCATTTTCTATAAATTCTTAAATTGTGTTGTCTTAACGAAAAAGAAAAAAAAAAGTTGCAAGTAGCTCAATTGCTTAATTTTTGTATATGTTCAATGAAATGTTCTGTGCCAAAAAAAAAACTCTACATGAGAATCCAGACATTTGGGTTCTCTCTTTTTGCATATATCAAATCTTCAAGAAAAAATATTTTTTATTTGCACAAGTGTTTTTTCAGGCTGTGTGTTTTTGTTGATTGGATTTCTTGTACATTGTTTTTTATTTACTAAGCTATATAGTGTTGGGTTGCAGTTATATATAATTGAAAAATTGTGATCTAATGAATTAACAAAATATACATCTTATTTTTTTCCTAACTTTTTTGTTTCCTCTTATAATGCATATCAACTTGCAAAAAAACTACAAATTTAGCTATAGTATAGGGAAACTGTGGTTCTTCTAATCCTAAGTGCTATAACTATGGTGCCAAATAATTTTTGCCTCTTTGTCACAAGCCATAAATAGTGACGAGCATGCGTCGTTTCTGTAGCTACTTGTTTTCCATTTCAAGCTAATAATTTGTTATTTACCATAGCACATGTTAATAATTTTGAATGTTTGGCTTGTGATAATGAATCTTTGATGAGTGGTGAATGATATATGTAGTATTTGGAGTCAATGACCCTTTTTTGTAGCACATTGTCATCGATATGAATAATAAATATATTAAATATGTTTAACTGTGAAATCTTATGATCATTTTTTCATTGACCTATATAATCAATTTTACTTGGACATTATGACAAATTTTACTCTCTCACTAGCATAGTGTTTTTTCTAACAATATTGATTTAGGTATTCTATTTATTTATTATTTAACATATGAAATTTAGTACTCCAGATATATTGTAAACAAGAGATTGATAAATTTGTAAAATAATATTTGAATCATTGGTGACGTGATTTCTTATTTTTGATCTCTTATGTCATTCTAGACTCTATGATTTGACCGTAATAATAGGGAATATTGAAAATTCTAAAATTCTATGTTTGGACTCACCTACTTCCGAAATATTGAAAGCTCTTGAATCGTTGAATCAAGTGATTTTGTCCCTTTATTCATTAAGAATAGTAGAATTGTGTCCAATGTTAATTAAGTTTCATTTAGCCCTAAATTCGAGGTAGAAACTCCTATTTCCATGAATACAAGAATCAAAAAACATATGCTAGATGAGAAATTTAAAACAGAATTACAGAGTGTAACAAAAAATGTGTCTACAATTTCTCTTCAGCCACTTGTTCTTCCTATTCCAATATTATGAATGAATCAATGAAACGAGCTCAATGACGATAAAAAACATGTGACACACACTTCAAACAATGGATTGAGTGAGTGAATAGAAAAGCATAAATTTATGGATAAAGAGGTATGTGTTTTTTAGGCACTTCTTACATATTATTTAATATTGTTGGGAAGTTTTATCAAATACACTTTGGGTACACTGATATGCCATTTTATGTACTCAGTATGCCAGTATTATGCATCCACATCTAGTCATGATACAATTAATAATGCACTCATTCTTGAAGCTGGAACTAGTCTCCATGCATTGCAAATTTTAATAATTTAATGTTAATACAATAATTAATCTCATCGTGGATAATTTTCCCTATAATTTTGTGATTTTCAATCTTAGTATTTATTTTATCATGTTCTTTTGCAAATAATCCATCATGTTGGTTTTCTTATGGGTTGTGTATTATATTTCTCTTCTACTTGAAGAAGAGCAATATAATACACATCCCATAAGAAAACCAATAGGATGGATTATTTGCAAAAGAACACGAAGAATTATATTTGCAAAAGAAGGATGGATTGTGTGTATTATATTGCTCTTCTACTTGAAGAATGTTACAATTTGTCACCCTGGATCACTGAATCCAGAAACTACAAAAACATGGATAATTTCAGCTCATTTCTAGGTAAACCAACAAGACATAAATAACATGTTTTACTCTTTTCCTTTTTTAACTTTTTTGCTTTACATTCATACTAAGGTCTTTTTTTCATAAGACAAATTATGATATATTGATTTTTGTACTAGGTGGCTACGAGGTCTCCTTATGTCCTTGGGCTCAATATTGATATATAGTGAAATATAACTATTGTTGTTGTAATAGAACAATAAGACAACATGCTTTCATGAATAAGGGAAAAATTTTCTTTGTTGCATATAAAGCAATCTATACATGGTTATGTTTGATGTGTTGAAGCTTATATTGTCTAAATTTCCAACCTTGCAAGAAATTTCATGGCTTTCGAACAATGCATCCACCATGTGTTTTGGATACTCTTATATTGGCATCACTCTTAACATAACAAAATTTGTAGGTTTGCCTTTTTTTTCATATCTCTCTTTGTATTTTCTCATCCAATTTAACTAGAACTATAGAGATGGTGTTTTCTGAGTGAGCTATGAATAACAAACACATTGACTAACATAAATTCAGTCTAAGGATACTTGGAAATAGAAAGCATCTCTATGCAACCCTAATATGAGTACTTATTAATAGATTTTTGTTAACAAAGGACACAATGTATATCTTCCAATCATTGAGAAACATTCCATTTTCCTACTCCTTTTCCATAAATCTGATTGAAATAGAGGCAAATGTTAACAATGATATTTCCTTTCATGTACCTAGTCAATGTTCATAGATTTCGTCTTGCTGACTTTGAAATTATTCCTTGTGCAGAATACTCCCAAATATTTACCATCAAAGAGCAAAGCAATGAAAAACATGATAACTATGATATTTGTGGACGTCTTAGTTATACTCTTCTTTGTTGGGAGATCCAGAATCAAAAAAATTTGTTACTCATTTGTACCTTCTATTTTGATCTGGTTCTTATTCATTGATTTCACTGGAATATCGCCAGACACGATACAAGAGTCTTCAAAGCTTTTATCCCAAAAATATCTTTGATTAATTTGGAAAAAAAATCAAAACAACCTTGTATTTTACTTGGAGGAATAGTTCTATGCATAACATGTATGTAATATGCTTCTAGTTGCTTGAAAATTTTTCTTAGAGATTATCAAACACAATCTACATTAGTAACGTTAACTATGACACATGCAAACAATTATTTAGAAATTAACGAACCTAGACTTCATTGCTAGCTTCAAGTAACTAGAATCCAAAAAATTATTTAGACATTGACAAATCGAGTCTTTATCGCTAATATTAAGTAAGTAGAACACAAGAACTAAAGCTAGAATTTAATATGCCAGTCATTTTTCAATCTCAAATGTACTTAAGACATTAGCATAAATCAATTGAGAACAAGAGGAATAGAAATGATTTGCATTACTACTAGTGTTTTTTCTGATTCGATATAAAAAAACAATACTCACTCATTCCATGACCCATGTTCTGTAATATTTTGATATGAAACATATAATTTAAAAATTCACGAAATAATTTTCATTCATATTATCAGGTTTACAAGAAGCCTTTTTTCTTTTGTTCATCATAAAATTAATCGAAACAAAAGCCTTAAAAAAATTTGTTCGTTTTTGAAGACTTAAGTCAGAGTTCAGATCCAGAAATGTTTTCTAAAAAAAAATTATAACCTCCCGACTACCCGACCTTCCGACCACCCAACTAGCAAGTCAAGGTGACAACGATTTTTTTTTTATAAATTATCCGCCCGACCTCCCGACCTTGGCATTGCCCGAATCTCAAACTACCCGACCTAATGAAACCACATGAATATGGTATAGTCGGGGTTGATATAGAATAGATGAATCATAAAAATAAAAAAACGTCTGACTATCCGACCACCCAACTATATGATCAACACAATAAAATAAATAAATAAATCCTTGATTTGTGTGAATTATGCTTTTTTATATAGATATTTAAAATTTTATATTTCACGTTCAGTTGATTCTTTGTTAAGACAATAATAAATATCCTCGCTATTTCTCGATTCAGGAAAAGAAAAACAGTTGAATTGCTTACGAGAAATTAATGAACATTTTTAGTTGCGATATTTTCTTATTTAAAAAAAAAAATTAAGAATTTAGAGTTCTTTTCATGAATGTTGTTTTCTTAAATATGGTTTGAAGAAACATTGAATTAAGGAAATATAGTACCAACTTCAAAAAATGTTGTGTAACCAGAATATAATTTTATGAATTCCTGCATTCAATTTGAAATTATAAATAAGAAAAACATATTTATATTGTTTTATTGTTCACAAGTGATTAAATGCAGAAAAATCACCCAATCCCCGATTTCCCCACCAACTGGCTACCCGACTACTCGACCTAAAGAAAAAACCCGACTATGGTATAGTCAGAGTAAGGATAGAACAAATAAATCATAAAATAAAATAAAAAATGTCTGACAGCCTGACCTCCCAACCATATGATCATCTGAATAAAATACTATTTTTGTTGATTTGTGTGTAGTGCACTTTTTAATAAATATTTTCAAATTTTCTTGTTTCACGTTCAATTTATTATTTGTTAAATAAAAAATAAAGTTTCTAATTCTTTCTCAATTCCCTAAAATAAAAATAAAAATTGGAATGTTTACAGGAAATTAATGAACATG
Source organism: Pinus albicaulis (assembly GCA_034641835.2). Taxonomy (NCBI): domain Eukaryota; kingdom Viridiplantae; phylum Streptophyta; class Pinopsida; order Pinales; family Pinaceae; genus Pinus; species Pinus albicaulis. The sequence goes on along the minus strand of CM076580.1, from coordinate 855,863,415 downwards.
TTCAATTGTTATTTTCACGCTTTTCTAAACAAAATTTTAACATTTTAGGCTATTCTACCTGCACGTTATTTTCTTAATTGTTGTTTGAAGAAAAATTGAATTAGGGAAACACAGTACCAGTTTCAAAAAAATCTGTATAAGCATAACGTTATTTTTTTTTAGAAATTCCTCTGTTCAATTTCAAATTTTAAATAAGAAAAACTTATATATGCTTTATTCGCATTTACAGGTCATAAAATGGAAAAAAAAATGAAATTATCTAGCGACAAACTGAAGATTTTAGGATCTTTATCCTGAATGCTCTTTTCTTAACTCTTGTTCGAATAAGAACTGAATTAAGGAAACACAATACCAATTTTAAAAAATTATGTGTCAGTATAATGTTATTTTTTAAAGAAATTTCTGAATTCAATTCCAAATTTTGAATAATCAAAACTTATATATGCTCTGTTAGTGTTTACAACTCATATAATTCCAAAAAAAGGAAAATCGACAATGACAAATTTAAAATTTTAGGGTGTTTTTCTTGCATGCTCTTTTCTTAAGTCATGTTCGAAGAAGTATTGAATTAAGGAAACACAGTACCAGTTTCAAAAAACTATGTGTAAGCATAATGTTATTTCTTTTTGAAATTCTTGAATTCAATTTCAAATTTTAAATAAGAAAAAGGTTAGATATCCTTTGTTATTGTTTATAGGTTATAAAATGGGAAAAAAGGAAAATTTGTAGGGGAAAAGCAACAAATGGAGCAGATTAGAATAAATATTAAGGGGATGGATGACCCACCAGCAGAGAAACTCAACTTCAACGCATTACTAATCTCATATTCAACTTAAAAAACACAAAAAGAAGGTACGATGAGCTGAGAGGAGAAATTTGAATTCTTTGAGAAAAGTGAATGATTAAAAAACACAAGAGCTATTGAAACAAAGAATAATCAGTTTGAATCAATCAGAGAAGCAAAGTTACATAAAGTAGCAACTAGGGCCATAATTTTTCCCTATTATGACATGATTTCATCGATTCTCTCTCGCGTTGATATTAAAACCTCAACAATATCAAACCATCAAGAAATTTCCATAGCCTCCTAGAAATATGAAGGTTTATCGGCCATATATAAGCTCAATCCCCCATAAATCCACCTTAATGCTGACTTTCGTTATAAATTTCAAAGTATTGTCTTGAAGAAATGTCAAGAGAACTATGATATAGTAATTGAAGACTGGTTGAGAGAAGAAGAGGAAGGTTTCAAGCTTAAAGAAAAAAAGGAGTATCCTATAGCTATTTTTAAGAATCATGTTAGATTTGTTGAGATTCAACAAGATGATGAGCTTAGTGAAAAGTAATCACCTTCAGTAAGTGGGGCCCACAGGCTATTTTTAGATGTATGTCTATTTTTAGACATGGTGAGCATATTCTATAAGTTGCGGGATGCTATTTGTAGATTGTTGGTCAAATGTGAAAAATAGATGAAATTCTGTTTTTAGAATATTGGGCGAAGTCTATTTATAGATCGTCAATCTAAAAATAGTGCATGTCGATTGTTATTAGCCCTTAATAATAATCTGACAATAAATATCAACTTATTCTCTTGGAGCACTTTATTTCAGTGAACAGATTTGGCAAATCAGTGGGCTGAATGAATTACGCAATTCCTAGGGTTATTGGTGGCTCATGCATGGAGGACTCAGTTAAAACTGAAGTGGAAAAGTTATGACAGAGTTGGAAGAGTATTTATGGAAGTTATTATTTAGTTTAACTCAATTAAGTGAGTTAAACTCAATTGAGCTAGTTGTATCTAGTCTAACTGAAAGATACACTAGTGAGAGTTAAGTTAATTAATTATTTAATTAATTCACAACTAATAACTCACTAACAACTGAAAAAATACAACAGTTAACTACTTGCATGTCCGTTTCAGTGGAGACCCAGTGGAGAGATAGGTGAAAGGGTGAGATGGACTCTCTGTTGTGACTATAGTGATGCATTCAATGCATCTGACACACATTGGAGTTTCCAATGAGGATTATGCAGTCAAGGCAAGGCCAATTCGAATTCATTTAGGGGTCTTCTTTAGCAGGGATTGCACAGTGGAGGCAGGCTGTCAGGATGCAAGAAATTGGTGCATAGATATGCAAATTTCTGCATGACAGTGTGTAATGATTGTTGATTGTACTGAGAACTTGATGTACTAAGCTTTGTATGAGATTATTACATGATTCCACTGATATACATAATATATGATAGTTGGGGTTTTTAGCTTAAGTGATCTGGACCTTTGGGGGAAGCCCACAAGATCTAAAAAATTGAAATGGATGTGACAAGATCTGCAAAATTAGAATGCCATAAAAAGAGAGAACACAAAGCAAATAAAACCATAGAGAAACTTGTTTTATTAAAACAAATAATAACTTTCGAAGCTACATTGTGGTGGACAATCTGTCCTTTTACAAAGTGAGGCTTTTTATTTATAGCCTTTTTTTGAGTTACAATACCATGGGTAGATACCATAAGTGGATACCATGGGTCGATACCATGGGTCAATACCACTTACAATACCATGGGTAAATTCCATGTGTGGATAATTACTATGGGTCGGTTCCATTTACAATACCATGGGTAAATTCCATGGGTGGATGGATAACATGGGTGGATGAATACCATGGGTGGATTCCATTTTCCATTCGGATAATTCATCACTCCTTAAGAAGCAATGGTCCCCATTGCGTGAAGTTCCCTCCTGAGAAGTCTTTTTTGAATATGAAGAGCCACTGAAGAGAAGGGTTTTGTGTAGTTAACCCTTAACTGTGATGAATGAAGATTCGAAGAAAGAGATACCTTGTAATGATTGTGACCAACTGTGATATTGACAGTATGCAGCCTAGGAAATGGACTTCGATGAAGTGCGGGTTTTTGGATGAACCAAAACCATGACAAACGAAGATCCGAGGATAGAGACACCATGTAATGCTTGTGACCAACTGTGATATTGACAATGTGCGGCCTAGCAAATGGACTTCGATGAAGTGTAGGTTTTTTGAGGAACAAAACCCATGAAAAATGAAGATCTAAGGATAGAGATACCCTGTAATGCTTGTGACCAATTGTGTGACTAACAGTATGTGGCCTAGCAAATGGACTTCGATGAAAAGGATTTTGTGCGGTTGACCATAACTGTGATGCTGATTGTTGATGAAGTAGCAGGTGCCTACATAGCTTGGGGTGGGAGGGCACATCTCCAAATAACTCAAGCTGAACGCTTCTATGCTAAAACTGGTGAATGTGAAGCAGGTGCCTACTAGACCGGGGTGGGAGGACACGTCTCCAAAGGGAACCTGCTCCAAATGCTGCTCCAGATTTAAAATGAGCATAACTCGGCCAATATAACTCAGAATATTTATTATAACCTATTTTTGGAAATGGATTGATCATTCTGCATCTTCTAATTTGTTTGAAACCGCTATCTGGAGACTCTAGACTCTCAGATTCGCATTGGAACTGTCTCACCGTCACAAAATTTCTGAAAAAAATAATTGATTTTAAATCAACGATAACTCCCACATCCTGACTCCGATTCGATCGATTTGTTTTTTGAACTTGCGTGATTTTTCAAGGGGAGCTCAGATCTATAGCCATTTCTCTAAAATTTTGCACTGAAAACTACGAAAAATGGCAGTACAGCCGCCATCCACAAATTGTCATCAGAACATTTTTTGCAACATTGTTGATTTAGAATCAGCGATATCTCCTTCATCCGAACTCCAATTCGGCTGTTTTTTTTTTTTGAATTTGGGTATTTTTTTGCAAGGAATCTAGATCTGGTCTTAGATTTTGTAAAATTTTCACCAAAATTTTCAGATCTGATCTTCAAACTTGCCGCCCAAGAAATTCATGGAGTTTGCTAAAGATTGCTGCCAAAAATTGAAACTGAAATATGCTTCAAACCCTCATTCCCATGGATTCGTAACCTGAATATAATACCACTGATCCGAATCTTGGGGGGAGGTCCCCAAGATCTAAAAAATTGAAATGGATATGACAGGATCTACAAAATTAGAATGCCATAAAAAAGAGAGAACACAAAGCAAATAAAACCACAGAGAAACTTGTTTTATTAAAACAGAGAATAACTTTCGAAGCTACATTGTTGTGGACAATCTGTACTTTTACAAAGTGAGGCTATTTATAGCCTTTTTTTAAGTTACAATACCATGGGTAGAAACCATAGGTGGATACCATGGGTCGATACCATGGGTCAATACCATGGGTGGATACCACTTACAATACCATGGGTAAATTCCATGTGTGGATAAATACCATGGGTCGTTTCCATTTACAATACCATGGGTAAATTCCATGGGTGGATGGATAACATGGGTGGATGAATTCCATGGGTGGATGGATAACATGGGTGGATGAATACCATGGGTGGATGTCATTTTCCATTCGGATCATTAAGCTTTCCCGTTAAACAATTGTGCTATGTGCGATTGAATTTATTCACATATGTTTGCAATTGAGTTTTAAATTTCCACAAGATTAACAGTGGAAGGATTCTGTATTTAGCAAGAAGATAAATATTGTTAGATCAGGAGGATCCAGTAATACATCAGTATTAATAAATTTATGCATGGTATCAGAGCAGTATTGATCACTGGAGATTGCAATTGTGAAGAGGTGTTGATTTTTGTGCTGGTGGACAATTCGAATTTGTTGCAGAAATTTCTTGGTGCGACAGTTGAGTATTCATTGAAATGTCTTTCAATGGGTTGCGATTGGAGTATGCCCTTGAGGGTAGCTCGAATTACATAGCCTGCAAGGATAGGATGGAGGCGGTGCTTGAAGATAATGCACTGAAGGAGTTCATCAATAGCGATGTTCCTAAGCCTACTTCTAGTGATGCTGCATTACTTGACGCATGGCAAAAAAAGGTAGCGAAGACAAGAAGAATTCTATTGGAAGGTGTGAAAGAACATATTGTGTCAATCCTTCATGGGAAAGCCACACCATTTGCAATGTGGAAGGCTTTGACATATCTTTTCCAAAGCAGTAGTGAACATAGGAAGTTGGCACTGAAATATAAACTCAGAAAAAATAAAAATGGAGAAGGGCGACAGTATTCCAAAATATCTCATGAAGTTTGTCCAAAGCAAGGATGAGCTGGGAAGTGTGGGGATTATAGCTATGAATGATGACTTGGTGAGCTTGGCTCTTCTTGGGCTTTCGAAGAGCTGGCATAGCTACGGAGACTCTATCAATGGATGGTAGAAACTACTGGATTGGGAGCGACTTTGGTCAGATCTTATGCAGGAGGAGATAAGGCGGAATACCAGGGATAGCTCTTCATCAAAGAATGATGATGAAGATAATTGCACTTTGGATGCCAAAGAAAGGAAAGTGAAGGGGAAGAAATTCCATCCAAAATCCGAGGCTAAAGGCAAGAAGCTGGATTTGTCCAAAGTGAAGTGTTTTCACTGTCACGAACATGGGCATCTCGCCACTAACTGCCCACAGAAAAAGAAGAACATGAAGGCTACTGGAGCTGCAGCTGGAGAGGCCTTAGCCTCGCAATTTGAACTTGATTTCTCTTTGATCGCATGCTTGGTTCAAGCTCTATGGGATCGGTGTGGTATCTTGATAGTGGTGCGTCTTTCCATATGACAGGAGACAAGGAGTTCTTTAGTGACTTGGAGGAGAAGGATCTCCAAATGCATATAGAGATGGGTGGCGATGGTAGATACAGTGTGACTAGAATTAGAACCATTACCTTTGAGAGGGAGTTAGGTAAACCATTTTTGTTGAAAGATGTTATGCATGTTCTAGGTCTAAAGAAGAACTTGGTCTCGGTCGCAATGTTGGAAGACATAGGTTATGACGTTGTTTTCAGTGATGGAAAAGATTTCCTGCAACATAAAACAATGGGTCAAACCAAGAGGATAGGGATTCGAGTTAAGAATCTCAACAAGCTGGAGGTAGATGGCTGCGCTACAATGATGGGAAAAGCAGAAGAAGTGGTGAGTCGGGATGAGGTCGAATTATGGCACAGGAGATTGGGCCATCTTCACCATGGCGCCTTGAATATTTTGCAACAGATTTATACTGGAATTCCCAAGGGTACTCTTGCGCAGTAAAATTAGTGTAGGGGATGTACTATGGGTAAGTTTGTGAATACCACCTTTCATGAGAAGGAGAACTATGCTTTAGTGATCCTGGAGAGAATTCACACAGACGTGTGTGGACCTTTCTCGGTTGCTTCAACACCAAAACACAGGTATTATGTTATTTTTTTTTATGACTACTCTCGTAGATGATGGATCTTCTTAATGCAGAAGAAGAGTGAAACATTCTCAAATTTATGTGAGTTTAAAGCATTGGTGGAGAAGGAGTCGGGGAAGCAAGTCAAGGCTCTGTGAAGCAATAATGGTGGTGAATATATCTCAAATGAATTCAAAGACTTCTGTAGCAAAGAAGGAATTCGAAGAGAACTCATAGCACCTCATAACCCACAGCAGAATGGGGTCACGGAGAGGAAGAATAGAACGATCATGGGTGCTGCACGAGCTATGTTGCATGACTAGGGCCTACTGATGCACTTGTGGGCAGAAGTATGCAACATTGCAGTTTATGTGAAAAATCGTTGTCCTCATAGAGTACTTGGCATGAGTACACCTGAAGAAGATTTTACTGGTAAGAAGCCTGATATGTCTCATTTGAATATTTTTGGCTCATCTATTTACATTCATGTGACAGAGGATGCCAGGAAGAAGCTGGAGCCAACTGCATAAATTGGGATATTTGTGGGGTACATAGAAACACCCCATAATTATCGTGTTTATTTTCCAAACAGTCAAATGACTGTGGTGCAACAGGATATAAAATTCAATGAGGTGAAAGCCATGAAGTTGTCACTTGAGAGGGAGCTACACTTGCATGCAGAGGAGGAACTTCTTGTTCCCAAAGATGAGCCTCTAGATGTGGATCAGCCACAGGAGGAGATTCATGGAGTGGAGGAATCCACTCATGCATAACGAAACATCAGAACTGGTAGAAAGCGTACCACAGAAGCTAAGAGACTGAAGCTTGATGTGGCATAGAATGTAGGAGTCCCTACATCACAACGCAGATAGAGATAGTCACCTGACCGATTTACTGGATACATGGCTCTTATGAGCAAGTGTATCATGACAAAGCCATCTTCTTTTGAAGAAGAAGTGCAGGAGCCCACATGGGTAGATGACATGGTGGAGGAGTATGACTCCATTATCAGAAACAGTGCTTGGGAGATTATTCCAAGGCCTGTGGGTAAATCAGTTGTAGGCCCAAGATGGATCTACAAGGAAAAGCAAGTTGTTGATGGGAGCGTCGAGAAGTATAAGGCAATATTTGTTGCCCAAGGCTTCTCATAGTTCGAGGGGATTGATTATGAAGAAACCTTTGCACATGCCGCACGGTATTCTTCCATAAGGACCATCCTTGCTCTCTTAGTGTAGATGGGTTGGCACATTCATCAGATGGATATGAAGACTGCATTCCTTAATGGGATCATTGAGGAAGAGGTGTACATTGAGCAGCCTGAAGGATTTGAGATCTTCAACAGCGAGTCGCATGTGTGCAGACTCAAAAGCGCATTGTATGGGCTGAAGCAAGAACCATGTGCTTGGTACACACGGATCAACAACTATTTCGTCGGACTTGGCTTCACCAAGAGTGAGGCGGATGAAAACCTATACCAAATTGTGGTGGAGGGTAAGATTTTGATAATTTTTCTTTATGTTGATGATTTAATACTAACGGGTTATGAGAAGTTGATACACTCATGCAAGGCAAAACTTTCAAAGGAGTTTGAGATGAAGGATTTGGGCCTCCTTCATTATTTCCTTGGATTGGAAATATGGCAGAGAGAAGGTGAATTGTTTATGTCTCAAGGCAAGTATGCTCGGGAGATACTTGGTAAGTTTCACATAGAGGACTGCAAGCTCATGGATACTCCTCTTCTAGGCAATTGGAGGAAAGAGGATTCTACATTGGCAGAGGTAGTGGATGCCACTGTTTATCGACAGTTGGTGGGTTCACTCTTATATTTAGTTAATACAAGACCAGACATATGCTATGTGGTGAACCAACTTTCTCAAGCGATAATGAAGCCTACCAAGCTCTTTTGGAAGGTAGGAAAGCATGTCCTAAGGTATCTCAGGGGCACATCTGAGTATGGCTTATGGTACAAACAAATGGATGAGGTGAAGTTGCATGGCTTCACAGATGCAGATTGGGCAAGCAGCCCAACGGACAGAAAGAGCACATCAGGAGGGGTTTTCGGTATCGTATCTACAACATTTTCTTGGTACAATAGGAAAAAAAGATCAGTGGCACTCAATTCAGCGGAAGCAGAATACATGGTAGCAATTCAAGTTGCATGTGAGGCTATCTGGATGAGGAAGATCCTGGTTGGTTTGTTCGGTTCACATTTAGATCCTACAGTGATACATTGTGATAATCAGAGTTGCATTAAACTCTCGATTAATCATGTGTTTCATGATAGATCTAAACATATTGATATCTGGTATCATCATATAAGAGATTGTGTGCAGCGGATGATCATGTTGCTTTAGTACATTCCTACGGAAGATCAGGGTGTAGATATTCTGACGAAGGCGCTCGGCAGGAACAAATTCGAATACCATAGAGGCAGGATTAGGGTGAAGGATAATCCCTATCTTTTTGAGAGGGAGTGTTGAGATTCAACAAGATGATGAGCTTAGTGAAAAGTAAGCACCTTCACTAAGTGGGGCCCACAGGCTATTTTTAGGTGTATGTCTATTTTTAGACATGGTGAACATATCTTATAAGTTGTAGGATGCTATTTGTAGATGGTTGGTCAAATGTGAAAAAAGATGAAATTTTATTTTTAGAATATTGGGCAAAGTATATTTATAGATCGTCAATCTAAAAATAGGTTCATGTCGATTATTATTAGCCCTTAATAATAATTCGACAATAAATACCAACATATTCTCTTAGAGCACTTTATTTCAGTGAACAGATTTAGAAAATCAGTGGGATGAAGGAATTGCGCAATTCCTAGGGTTATTGGTGGCTCATGCATGGAGGACTCAGTTAGAACTGAAGTGGAAAAGTTATGACAGAGTTGGAAGAGTACTTATGGGAGTTATTATTTAATTTAACTCAGTTAAGTGAGTTAAACTCAGTTGAGCTAGTTGTATCTAGTTTAACTGAAAGATACACTAGTGAGAGTTAAGTGAATTAATTAGTTAATTAATTCACAACTAATAACTCACTAACAACTGAACAAATACATCAATTAACTACTTACATGTCAGTTCCAGTGGAGACCCAGTGGAGAGATAAGTGAAAGGGTGATATGGACTATTTGTTGAGACTTAGTGATGCATTCAATGCATCTGACACACATTAGAGTTGCCAATGAGGATTGCGCAGTCAAGGCAAGGCCAATTCGAATTCATTCAGGGGTCTTCTTTAGCAGGGATTGTGCAGTGGAGATAGGGTGTAAGGAGGCAAGAAATTGGTGCACAGATATGCAAATTTCTTCATGACAGGGTGTAATGATTGTTGATTGTACTAAGATCTTGATGTACTAAGCTTTGTATGAGATTATTATATGATTCCATTGATATACATAATATATGATAGCTGGGGTTTTTAGCTTTAAGCTTTCCCGTTAAACAACTGTGTTATGTGCGATTGAATTTATTCACATATGTTTGCAATTGAGTTTTAAATTTCCACACGATTAATAGTGGAAGGATTCTATATTTAGCAAGAAGATAAATATTGTTAGATCAGAAGGATCTGGTAATACATCAATATTAATAAATTTCTACAAGATTTCTTATTAAAATGCTAAGCAAATTATACGGGGAACAAAATCTTGAGATTGCAAAATTAAATGGATCTCAATAATCCATAACATTTTGAATGAGGGGAAAATCCTAAACTGGGTTGACATCTTGTCGTAGAATATCACAATTTCATTAAAATTGTCATTATGATCTCCCTCAGGGTTCAAATATATTTTTTGTATGTCTGCGTATTTGATAGATGTTGTTATTGCCTCGATTCCATTCCTCATGAAATGGAATTAACGTATGAACAACAACTACCGATTCAAAATTATGCTCCTATTCTATGGGGGTATAATTTTAAATACTATTTTTATGATATTTTCCATTATGTTTTCATTCCTTTGCATGAAATCATGTTCGAAACAATACCTCCGAGAATAAGTGACAATCTGAAAGAAGACCTAGAATCAATAGGTCATTGGTTTGTTGAAGAATTATTTTCCTATGTTAAAGTTTTTGGAAGTGAAGTTCGTCCTCATCTTCAGACCGGATATATCCCAGAAAGAATTTCTTTGAGAGAAGTGGATAATAAAGTTGTTTTGAATGGGAAAGCCAAAAAGTTGAGCAAGCTGCAAAAAAAAATCTAACCTAATTTTCCAATCAAGTTTGGTGACATCAATATCCGAGACAAAGGGCACCGATTAAAAGAAGTCGAAAAGCTTAAGGAAATTTAGTTATTTCCTTTGCCTCATTATGAATATGACCTTGAAGGTCTCATTAGCATTCATTATATAAGAGTCAGCTATATATATATATATATATAATCATCAGAAACCCCCTTTTGATCATTTTTATAAACATTGGTGGCTTTCAAAAAGTTGTCAAAAGAGGAAAACTCTTAAATATTCAAACAAGGCAACAATTGCAAGAATTCAGGGAGAAAATTTTCCAAAATTTCCTAAAGGAAAAGGTTCTACACCTCAACTTTTCATTCAAACAGTTAAATTCTATTGATTTTTTTTCAGTTTAATTTCAACGAACTCACTTCATAACCTTCTATTGTTTTTCAAAAGGGAAAAGGGGTATAAATTAAAAAAATAGAAGGGTTTTTTATCACAAGTAAAGAATTTGAAGTCAAAACAATAAAATTTTTGAAAGAGCAACAAGAAAGTACAGAAAGATAAAATACTCTAGAAAAATAAAAACAATTGAACAAGAGATTATTGTCTCTAATTCTCCCGATAAAACAAAGCAAATGACACCAGAAAGTACAAAAGTCAAAGAAATGGAAGTAGTTAAGGAGAAAGAAAAACAAGTATCTATTGAAACCAACACCAGGAAAATGAGAAAAAAATGGAATCATATAACAAGTTGGATACTATAAATGTTGTATCTCCTTAGGCATCAGTAGCACCGATTTCAACTAATATTCCTTGGGAATCATTCTTGTTTAAACTAGTCTCTAAGTTAGATCCAATTGCATATACTATCCCTTCTTTGATAGATTATTATTTTAATACTTGGACAAAATGAGTTATTAGAAGAGAAAATAAAAGAAAGCATGAGACTCTGGAGACTATATCTGAATTCAGCTGGCAGGCTCAGGGAGACGTAAAAGAAAATTCTCAAGAATATTCCCAAGTTGTAGGAGATTTTTTTAATTACAATCAATATCATTTGAATGAGCTTGCAAATTCATATAATGATAGTTTGCAGAAAATTAAAGATTTGGAGGAAAAATTGAAGAAAAATGAATTGTTCAATGAAGAAAACTGGCAGCGGAATTATGCCACTTTAGTTCAAGGATTTGTTGTAGAAAGAGAAAACACGCAAAATAATTTTTAGAATCAATTGAAAGAAGAAAATGCAAAACATGAACATGATATCCAAGAATTGAGAAAATTACATGAAGATCAAGCCCACATCTAGAAGCAAGAAGCATAAAACAATTATGCCATTATGGTTACAACTTTGGAAGAGCAACTTGAATCTCTTAAATATTAACTCAATGAGAATCAATAGGTAACACAGAGTCTCGAACTTTTCAAGGATCAAGCTGTACAAATTTGTGTAATTTTAAGGAAGAATCAATCAAAATCTATAAAAATATGGATAAAATCTCAAGATTTTATTAAGAAATTACATATTTAAATGAAATAATTGATTCATTAGTAGAATAAGACAAATCAATTTAAAAAAAAAATTATGTATATTCTTGACTAGGAAAATGAATTTCAATCTAGTGAAATTCCAATAGTTTCTAAGAGAGATAAAATATTGATGCTTGCCTCCTTAGGTTGCAGGGAGAAAGAGAAAAAAAGATTCATAACAATAATACAAACAATATATGAGAAACGTTTATCAATTTGGGAAAAATGAACATAATTTATAGAATAATTTGACCTATCAGGTGTCAAGTCATTAAAGTAAGTCGCTCAGGGAGAATTAAAAAAAATATACAGAAGATCTTGTTGCCAAGGACAAGGTAGAAATAAAAAACATTAAAGTTTGGAAACAACAAAGTTTCAATTTTTTTTTGCAAATTCCTTTTGAACAAATCAAGCTTATGCCAATTTTGAGATCAAATATTAGAAGAAGAAGAAGAAAAACGTACAAGGATTCATTTCCAACTGCCAGGTCAACATTAATCAGTTTCCTTCGATTTATTTCTCTATAATGTACGAGATATATTCACAATGAGAAACTTATATCCAAGTACATGCAACTCACTTGCTACTTAGTATCAATTACAAAGATTCTGAAGATGAGGAAAGCCTTGTGTGCTTGTCTGCCAAATATCAATTAAATAAAAAAATTTGTAGAATTGAGTATTTACTTTTAGAAAATCTATTGATTTTCATGTTTCAAGACCTATTTTATTATTTTTTAGTATTTATAGACCTTTATGCGTTGGTGCAAAGGGTCGAAAACCAATGAAGACTAAAGACTTAGATGTTTTTAATCAATTTTGAAGTACCAATTGTTTTCAAAACCATTTTCAATGTTCATGTGTAATGACCTATGGAATTTATGTCAGTACATGATTTTAATTACTTAATAAATGCCTTTGATTTTACTCTATCACTTATGCTCTTTGATTCTGAATGAATATTTGATAATTTTGGTTAAGATTTCTTATGACAATTTTGCAATTTACATATTTTTATGATGAGGAACTAAAAAATTGTTGATTTACTTATTACTAGTTGATCATTGCAATCCAATATTCAAATATAGGCACATTTTCTCTCCTCTATGATATAGAAATTGTTATTTATTTAATTTAAATTGTGCATGTATAGTTTTCGAGAAAATAGCAAAAAAATTTGTTTGAATAGTATGAAAACCCAAAAATAGTTTTGAAGTTTCTATTTAAATTTTCTTCCAAAACTTATATGTTTGATCTTATGAATTCAACTCCAATTAGGATTTTAAATATCATGATATTATGCATGGTTTTATGGTCATTTAAATCCTTTAATTGATGCTATTTAGATTGGTTAAATGTGCATGTGATGTGGATATTGGTACATGCATAATGTATAAGATTTTGGAGCAAGTGTTTGATGAATAAAATATCAAGAAAATGACTTTTGTTTATGTATTCAAGATATATATGTTAACATCAAGTAGTTCACATATCCATTGTATTGAAAAACATTTTCCCTCTATATTTCCATATGCATTGGCAATAATAAGTTTATAATATAAGCTCATGAATCATTGATACATTGCGCTTGTTCAATGTTTCTAACATTCAGGTGTTGTTTTAAGAAATTGGTAGCTCTATTTTCATTGCAAATGAAACAATTATAAAAATTTTGTGCAATTTTTTTTTCTCATATTAGACATATCAAAACATGGCATAAGTGTAAAAATAGACTCAAACAAAAGGTCATGACAGTTATTGATATTTTGTCCATATATCAACAAGCCTTTCTCAAGTAAGAATTGCTCAATTAACAATATGTCAAAGTGTCCAAGTGGGAATTGGTATGGAAAAATTCATGATCCAATTGCTTCAGCTATTGAAGCTAGAATATATATTGTGCTATGTAACAGGAGTGCCTCAAAGTGTCCACATGCAAAATTTTAGTTATACTGCAAAATATTGTATTAATAGCCATCAATGTATGGATTGAATTGTAGATCTTAGTTTAATTTTATTTTTAGATAGCTAACGAGACCTTTTTTATAGGAGGTATACAATCATACCAAATGAAAAATAATATAATTGAAAATTTGATTGACCAAATACTAACTTGTCGCAAGAGGACTTTTTCCACTTGTCAACAATTCCTTATGTAAATTGGATGCAAGCATAATAATTATTGCAGTCATAATTGTGACTTGATCCCTGTTCACATTGGTAATGCTTATAATATAGCAGACTCGTCTATTTCTAATTATAATGTTTCTCATTGTATATGGCATAGTGAAGTTACTATTCTTTTCAGCACTGTTGTACAAGTTTCCTCAAGAAGATACATTCCACTAGTTTTCGATGCAGTGTTATTTCTTGTAATGTATGTGTGTCATTATTTCCATGAAAATAGTTATGCCTATAATATGAAATACAACGTGACAACATATTTCATGTGAACCTCAGTTCCACACTCGGTGTGCCAAAAGTTCCAGCATAAGAGTTATTATACGCAAAACTAGCACAACGATTTGGGGCAATACTTGCACAGTTCGTCAAAAGCTTCTATATCATTCAATATGTTGTTGTGTTCATTTGTGTCAAGCACTTAGCTATGAATACAACTACAACTGGAGAACTCAGAATTATCGAGTTCTTTTTCTAAAAAAATAGGTCTTTTCAGAGCATATATTTATTTTCCAACTCGAGTAGTGTTAATGAAAATTATTTTCTAGAAGTTGAGTACAAAGACAATGGTGAAGCAATGTGCATTGCTTTTCAACTTGAAATTTGTTGAATATTTAGAAATGTGTTTCCAAGTTTGCAAATTGCTTCAATTTTGTTGTCTCCACAAGATATGTGATTTTCTCGAATTTATTTGAATGCAGTTGTCATGGAGTGATCCATTTTTTCATATAAGCGTTGCAATATGTTGTTGCAGCATAGGCATATAAAATAAATTGAGCATCTATGTTTGGTTGCCACACTATGTTCTTGTATTCATCTGTGTCAAGGCTTTAGCTCTGAATACAACTGAAACTATAGAACTCTTCTTATTTAGCCATGTTGATACCAAAGGAAAAAGATGTAGAAATGTATTGCTAGGTACTGATGTAGACACAAATAGACAGAAAATGTGGCATTTGAGAATCAATCATTGAAATTCTAGAAATACTTTATAGTGTCACATAACATATAGACTCATGATATCAATAATTGACCTAAGATTCAAGAAAATAATTGTGACTACAAACACATTATAGTCTTTTCATAGCCTGTTGGACAGAGCCAAGTCTAGTCTTCTTTATTTTTTTGTTCTATATTTTTTGATATGAAACATATAATATAAAAAATCACAGAATAATTTGCATTCCTATTGTCAGGTCTACAAGAAGCCTTTTTTCTTTTGTGAATCACAAAATGGATAAAAACAAAAGCCTTAAACATTTTTTATTATTTGAATACTTGAGTCACAGGTTGTATCCAGATAGATTTTGTAAAAAAAAATACAACCTCCTGACTACCCGACCTTCCGACCACCCGACTAGCAACTCGGGGTCACTACAGTTTTTTTTTTAAATAATCGGCCCAACCTCAAAACTTCCAAATTGTCAAACTACCAAACCTAATGAAACCACCCAACTATGGTGTAGTTGGGGTCGCGATAGAATAAATGAATCATAAAACAAAAAAAATTGCCCGACTTTCTGATCTCCTGACTGTGCGATCGAATCAATAAAAACAAAATTAAAAATCCCTTATAGTCTAGACAATAATCTTGTACTTTTCGTGCTTTGAGAATCAACTACTGAAAGTATAGTCTTCTTTATTTGTTTGTTATGTAATTTTTTGATATGAAACATATAATTTAAAAAATCACGGAATAATTTGCATTATTGTTATCAATTTTACAAGAAACTTTTTCTCTTTTGGCATCAAAAAATGAATAAAAACAAAAGCCTTAAGCAATTTTTTCTTTTTTGAAAACTTAAGTCGGATGACTCCTCCTTTTCCTACTTTTGAGTTTATTAGCAGTTTGGATCAGAGTTTCACAAATGAACTTCATGTTTTCTATTTTTTTTTACATCCATAAGTAGCACATTCACTTTCAAAATATATGTATTGTAGGTAGTATTCACGTAGAAGAATGGAGGGACAATGACCAGAAATTTTCAGGCTCCTGCAAACAGTTCTGAAGAAAAGTTCTATGTCTCTAGTGGGACATCTTTCTGTTGGAATTCAAAATGCACAAATCTAACTTTAACAACCTTTTTGTCTCTACAATTAATTCACTGACAAAAGAATAGAGTTATCTACAACTTTTAAATGATATATGTGCAACTAGGCTCCTTGTAACAGACAAAATGTTTCTCTTAGTTTTTGTAATAGAATGTTAATGTATTGTTTTTGTAATTGGTCCTCTCAGAACAAGTCCAGTAAGATACGGGTGATTCATATGAAGTTCATATCATTTTTAGTTTTATATGAGATCTATAATGCATTAGATAAAATGTAACTCTATTGTATCATTGATTAAAAATAAATAACAAGATACAATTTTTTTTCTTTTGGAAAAAAAAATGGAGGTCGGATCCAAAAAAATTTTGTAAAAAAAATAACAACCTCCCGACTACCTAACCTTTCAACCACCTGAATAGCAACATAGGGTGACTACGGTTTTTTTTTTAATAAATAATCAACCCAACCTCCTTATCTCAGCATGGCCCGACTGTCAAACTACCCAACCTAATGAAACCACCTAACTGTGGTGTAGTTAAGGTCATGATAGAATTAATGAATCATAAAAAAAACACCTAAATATCTGACCTCTTGATTGTATGATCGACCCAATTAAAAAAAAAAAAAAACTCTTATTTTCTGGACAATAATCTTATACTTTCATGCTTTGAGAATCAAATACCGAAAGTCTAGTCTTATTTATTTATTTGTTCCGTAATCTTTTGATATGAAACATATAATTTAAAAATTCACGGAATAATTTTCATTCATGTTATCATGTTTACATTATTGAGATTCAACAAGAAAATTTCAGCATCCATGTCTAGTGCATTAAGCACCTACACTAAGGTGGGGTCCATAGTGCTATTTTTGGGTGCATGTCTATTTTGGTTATCCCTTAATTAAGATGGAAAATAAATTGTAATATATTCTAAATGATAACTTGAAATAGTTAACTGCAAGTGATAAACTCAGTTAGCTAGTGAATTTTGAGTTAGAGGTAGTTGGTGAGGCATGCAGAGCAATTCTAGTTGTGACAAAGTTTGAAGTGCAATGGTGCATTAGTTAATGTAGGTTGTATTCATTTTAACTCAATTAAGTGAGTTAAACTCAGTTGTGATAGGTGTAATTGAAGATACACTAGTAAGAGATCAAGTGAATTAAATATTAATTCATTCACAATCAGTGATCTCAAATGCAACTGAGGATTTACTATTATTAGTTGCATGCATGTCAGATCTAGTCGAGACCCAGTTGAGATCTAGGTGAAAGGGAAGTTGATTATCAGTTGTAGGATTATTGGGTTGCACACATGCAACTAAACACCCATTGGAGTGCCCATGATACTTGCGCAGTCAAGGTAGGCAATAATTCCTATCTTTTAGGGATTGCATTCATTAGGGATTGTGCAAGCAAGGCAGGTTGTCTAGAGGCAGTAAATTGGCTAAGTATTGGTCAGTTTTTGTATGACAGCGTGAGACAATTCGCTGAGTACTAGAGGGCTCTTGTGAGAAGAGTTTTGTATGT
Source organism: Pinus albicaulis (assembly GCA_034641835.2). Classification (NCBI taxonomy): domain Eukaryota; kingdom Viridiplantae; phylum Streptophyta; class Pinopsida; order Pinales; family Pinaceae; genus Pinus; species Pinus albicaulis. The sequence goes on along the minus strand of CM076580.1, from coordinate 855,845,685 downwards.
AATTGTTTCATGATCCATGCTGAATATACAATAGAATATAGTGGGGTTTTTAGCTGTAAGATTTCCCCAAGAAATTATATTTGTAGTGTGTGATTTGATTCTTCTCTACTTCGTGTGATTAGTAATTGTGTTTTTAATTCCGCAAAATATTTGTAGAAGAGATTCAATATTTAACTTTAGTACATTGTTAGATTGAGTGAATCCAAGATATACATGCAATTTGTATAATTTCTACATGGTATCAGAGCACAAGAAATTGCAGAAGTGAAGCAGAAGCTAAGTTTGTGACAAGATAGAATTTGAATTTGTAGAAAGACTTTCTTGGTGCTACAACTAATTCAAGATCGAAATGGATTTCAATGGCTTGAGGTTGGAGTATGAACTCGAGGGTAGATCAAAATATATTTCTTGGAAGGACAGTATGGAGGCAGTACTCGAAGACAATGGCTTGAAGGAATTCATTGACAATGATGTTCCTAAACCCGCTGTGACAGATGTTGCAAATATTGATGCATGGCAAAAGAAAGTGGCAAAGGCAAGGAGGATCCTGTTGGAGGGAGTACGAGACCACATTTTCTCAAGCCTCCATGGGAAATCCATGCCATATTAAATGTGGAAGACTTTGACGGATCTATTCCAAAGCAGCAACGACCATAGGAAATTAGCGCTCAAAGATAAACTCAGGAAGATCAAGATGGAGAAGGGGGACTCCACACCAAAATATCTAACAAAGTTTGTCCAATGTAGGGATGAACTGGGGAGCGTTGGTATAACAGTCGATGATGATGATTTGGTGAGCTTCGCTCTCCTAGGACTTCCCAATAGTTGGCACAGTTATCAAGACTCTGTCAATGGAAGGGAAAAATTTCAAGATTGGGAAAGATTGTGGTCGGATTTGGTGCAGGAGGAGTTCAGACGGAACACTAGAGATGGGTCTTCATCTAAGAATGAAGATGAAGAGTATTGTGCTTTGGATGCCAAGGAAAAGAAGGGGAAGGGGAAGAAATTTCATTCCAAATTCGAGTCCAAGAATGGAAAGAAGCAAGACATGTCCAAGGTGAAGTGTTTTCACTGTCCCAAGCATGGGCATTTTTTCTACTAATTGTCAACAAAAGAAGAAGAACAAGAAGGCTAGAGGATTTGCAGCTGGTGAGGCTCTTTCCTCGCAATTTGAGCTTGACTTCTCATTTATCGCATGCATAGTGTCAAGTGAATTTATATCTGTGTGATATTTGGATGGTGGCGCTTCCTTTCACATGACGGGAGACAAGGAACTTTTCAGTGACTTGGAGGAGAAGGATCTCCAGATGCATATTGAAATGGGAAATGACGGGCAGTACATTGCTACTAGGATTGGTATCATTACCTTCCATAGGCAGTCAAGTAAACCATTTCAATTAAAATATGTAATGCATGTACCAAGTTTGAAGAAAAATTTAGTCTCAGTCGCAATGTTGGAGGATAGAGGCTATGACATTGTTTTTAGTGAAGGAAAAGCTTTCCTGCAACATAAAACAACAGGACAAGCCAAGAGGATAGGGATTCGAGTTAGTAATCTCTACAAACTAGAGGTATATGGCTACACAACAATGATGGGAAAGGAAGATCAAGTGGTGAGCCAGGATGAGGGCGAATTATGGCACAAGAGATTGGGCCATCTTCACCATGGAGCCTTCAAAGTCATGCATCAAATTTCTATTTTTCTTCCCAGGGGGACACTTGCGCATTCAGACACGTGCAAGGGATGTACTATGGGAAAATATGTAAAGGCCACTTTTCATGAGCAGGAAAACCAATCTTTGGGGATCCTTGAGAGAGTTCACACAAATGTGTGTGGACCATTCTTTGTTGCTTTGACAGCAAAACATAAGTACTATGTAATATTTTTTGATGACTTTTCTTGTAAGTGTTGGATCTTCTTCATGAAAAAGAAAGATCAAACATTCTCTAGGTCCTTGGAGTTTAAGGCACTGGTGGAGAAAGAGTCGAGGAAGCAAGTGAAATCTCGTAGGAGCGATAATGGTGGAGAATACATCTCTAACAAATTCGAGAACTTCTGTAGCAAAGAACGAATTTGAAGAGAACTCATAGCGCCTCATAACCCACAGTAGAATGGGTTCATGGAGAGAAAGAATAGAACAATTGTGGGTGCAGCAAGATCGATGTTGCATGATCAAGGCCTACTGATGCATCTGTGAGTGGAAGCATGCAACATTGCAGTATTTTTGCAGAACCGTTGTCCTCATAGGATACTTGGCATGAGTACACCTTAAGAAGCTTTCATTGGTAAGAAACATGATGTTTCACACTTTAAGATTTTTGTTTCATATTTTTATGTGCATGTGACCAAGGATGCCAAGAAGAAGCTGGAATCGACAACTAATATCGAGATTTTTATGGGGTACATAGAAATGCCCCATAATTATCACGTTTATTTTCCAAACATCAGAATGACTGTTGTGCGACGGGATATAAAATTTGACAAGGAGAAAGCCATGTGATTGTCCCTTGAGAGGGATTTGGACTTGCATGCAGAGGAGGAACTGTTGGTTCCCAAGGATGAGTCTCAAGATGTGGATCAACCACATGAGGAGCTTCATGGAGTGGAGGAAAAAACTCATGCAGAGCCATCCATCAGAAATGGCAGAAGGCGCACCATGGAAGTTGATAGATTGAGACTTGATGTTGCAGAGAATGTAGGAGCCCCTACTTCACAGAGCAGACAGAGACAATATCCTGACCGATTTACTGGATACATGGATCTTATGAGAAAATGTATTGTGACTGAACCAACTTCCTTTCAGGAAGCAGTGCAGCAATCAACTTGGGTTGATGCAATGGTGTAGGAGTATGACTCCATTTTCAAGAACAGTGCATGGGAAATTGTCCCACGACTGGTTGACAAATCAGTGGTTGGATCGAGATGGATCTACAAGGTAAATCAAGCTATTGATGGGAGTGTGGAGAAATACAAGGCCAGATTTGTGGCCCGATGATTCTCATAGATCGAGGGGATAGATTATTATGAGACTTTTGCACCTGTTGCAAGGTACTCTTCCATAAGATCCATCCTTGCACTCTCAGCGCAGATGGGTTTTCACATTCATCAGATGGATGTGAAAATTGTGTTTCTAAATGGGATCATTGGGGAAGAGGTGTACATAGAGCAGCCTAAATTTTTCTAAATCTTCAACAGTGAGTCACATGTGTGTTGACTCAAAAGAGCATTGTATGGGCTGAATCAAGCACCCCACGCTTGGTACACTCATATAGACTACTATTTCACCAAACTGGGCTTCACCAAAAGTGAAGCAGATGAAAACCTGTACCAGATTGTGGTTGAGGGTAAGTTATTGATTATTTTTCTTTATGTTGATGATCTAATTTTGACTAGTGATGAGCACCTGATACACTCATGCAAGGAGGATCTTGCAAGGGAGTTCTAAATGAAGGACATGGGACTCCATTATTTCCTTGGATTGGAAATATGGAAGTGGGATGGTGAAATTTTTGTGTCTCAAGGAAAGTATGCAAAGGAGATATTGGGTAAGTTTCACATGGAGAGATGCAAACCCATGGATACTCCTCTTCCAGGAAATTGGAGGAAAGAGGATGCTACTTCTGGAGAGGTAGTGGATGCTACTCTCTACAGACAAATATCTTGTTCATTGATGTATCTAGTGAACACCAGACTAGACATTTGTTACGTAGTTAACCAACTGAGGCGAGCTATGGTTAAGCCTACCAAGCTCTTTTGGAAGGCGAGGAAGCATGTATTGAGATACCTAAGGGGCACATCAGAGTATGGTCTATGGTACAGACGAACAGAGGGAGTGAAGCTTCAAGGCTTCACGGATGAAGATTGGGCGAGAAGTCCATTAGACAGAAAGAGAAAATTAGGAGGGATCTTTAGCATAGGATCAACAATAGTTTCTTGGTACAGCAGGAAACAATGATCCATGGCACTCAGTTCAGTAGAAGCAGAATACATGGCAGCAAGTCAAGCTACATGTGAGGTTATCTGGATGAGAAAGATCTTGGTTGGTTTGTTTGGTTCTCAGATGGATCCGACAATGATTCATTGTGCTAATAAGAGTTGCATTAAAATCTCGATTAATCCTATGTTTCATGATAGGTCCAAGCATATAGATATCTGGCACCATCATCTCAGAGATTGTGTACAGAGAAGGATAATGTTGCTTCAGTACATTCCCACGGAAGATCAGGATGCAGGTATTCTGATGAAGGCGCTCACCAAGAGAAAATTCAAATACCATAGAGATAGGATCAGTGTGAAGGATAATCCCTTTCTTGTTAAGAGGAAGTGTTGAGATTCAACAAGAAAATTTCATCACCCACGCCTAGTGCATTAAGCACCTACACTGGGGTGGGTCCCACATTGCTATTTTTGGGTGCATGTCTATTTTAGTTATCCCTTAATTAAGATGGACAACAAATTGTAATATATTCTCAATGATAACTTGAAATAGTTAACTGAGAGTGATAAACTCAGTTAGCTAGTGAATTTCGAGTTATAGGTAGTTGGTGAGGCATGCAGAGTAATTCTAGTTGTAACAGAGTTCAAAGTGTAGTGGTGCATTAGTTAATTCATGTTGTAATTAGTTTAACTCAGTTAAGTGAGTTAAACTTGGTTGTGCTAGTTGTAACTAAAGATACACTAGTGAGAGATCAAGTGAATTAAATATTAATTAATTCACAATCAGTGATCCCACATGCAACTGAGGATTTACTATTATTAGCTGCATGCATGTCAGATCCAGTGGAGACCCAGTTGAGAGCTAGGTGAAAGGGAAGTTGACTATTAGTTGTAGGATTATTGGGTTGCACACATGCAACCAAACACCCATTGGAGTGCCCATGATACTTGCGCAGTCAAGGCAAGAATTCCTATCTTTTAGGGATTGCGCAAGGCAGGCAGGCTATCTGGAGGCAGCAAATTAGCTAAGTATTGGTCAGTTTTTGTATGACAGTGTGAGACAATGAGTTGAGTACTAGAGGGCTCTTGTGAGAAGAGTTTTGTATGTAATTGTTTCATTTTATGAAACCAACTCAAATAGAAGAAAAGAGAGATCAACGCCTTAGAAATAAGCCACTTCAAGGGGGAAACCTCTTTTACATTACATAAATGAACAATTCTTGGATGATAAAAATGACAAAACCTCCTTCTATATATAGGAGTCCATGGGGTCATAATATAATCCTAGATGACCTAACAATAATAATGTAAGGGCATAATAATAACAATATTGGGATTATAGGGGTACAACAATAACAATAAGGGGGTTACACTAATAACAATAAGGTACTACACTAGTAATATAGGGACCTAACATGCCCCTCTCCTTCAAAAAAGTGTTGTCCCCAATGCTTGAGTAGCTCTGGATGCTTCTATATAAAATTCTCATCCTCCCATGTAGAATCTTCAGTGGGTAAGTTCTTCCACTTGATGAGATAATTTGCAATTAATCGATTTCGTAGGTGTCGAGTTCTTGTTTCCATGACTGCTTCAGGTTCCAATATGATTTTTCCTTCCTCATCAAGTTCTGGCAATATTGTTTGAATTAGAATTTTGTCACCTATAACCTTCTTTAAACATGAAACATGGAAAACTGGATGCACTCGCGAAGAAACAGGAAGCTCCAATTTGTATGCCATAGTACCAATATTTTGCAACGCCTTGTAAGGACCATAGTACTTTGGAGATAATTTATTATCCTTCTTATATTTCTTGAGGGACATTTGTTTGTATGGTTGTAGCCATAAAAATACCCAGTCTCCTACATCAAAACTTCTCTCGTTGTGATGTTGATCTGCCTATTGTTTCATTCGATTTTGTGCCAAATTTAGGTTATCGTTTAAGAGTTGGAGAACTTCTTGTTGATGCTTGATGTGATCTTCCACTGCTTGAACCTTATAATTTTCTCTTAAAGAAGATGTGATGGACGGTAGAATAAAGTGCCATAAATGGGGTCATTTTTGTTGCAGTATGGAAGGAAATGTTATACCACCATTCAGTGAGAGGTAACCACTTGACCCATTGTGTTTGCTTATCAGATACAAAACAACGAAGATATCCTTCCAAACATTTATTTACTATCTCAGTTTGACCATCAGATTGAGGATGATAAGATGATCTATGAGCTAGTTGAGTACCCAAATAAGAAAATAATTCCATCCAAAAATTTCTAGTAAAAATGGGATCTCTGTCACTTAAATAATCTCTGGGTTTCCATGTAGCTTTTGAATTGTTTCCATAAATGCAATAGAAATTGTACTTGCTTTAAATGGACAAGATAATGTATAAAAGTGTGCATACTTGGTAAGTCTATCAACTACCACCATGATGAAACTCTTTCCTTCGGACTTAAGTAAACCTGTGATAAAATCCATTGAAATCTCCTCCCAACATTTACTTGGAATGGATAAAGGTTGTAGAAGACCTGGGATCTTAATTGTCTCAACTTTATTTTGTTGGAAAACCAAACATTCCGCCACAAACTTTTGAATATCAAATTTTAAGGCCATCCCAAAAAAAAATTATCTTCACCCTGTGGTAAGTTTTTAAAAATCCTGAGTGTCCTCCTAAAGGAGAAGTGTGCAATTCCAAAAGAATCTTTATTTTTAGTTGGGAATTCTTAAAAATATATATAAGCGATCTTTGTACCATAAGGAATCATTTTTCCAACTAAATGTATTAGATGTACTAGGATCTTGCTGCAACTTTTGAATGAGTGCCCACACTTCTTCGTCCTTCTTCCATTCATCCCTTGCTTCGGTTATCCAATCTAGTTGGATAATATAAATGGAACAAAGCAATGCTTCCACCTCTTCATCCTTTCTTGAGAGTGCATCTTCAACAGCATTTAGCTTCCCTTTTTTGTAGATGATTTCAAAGTCATAACCAAACATCTTTGTGACCCATTTTTGTTTCTCTTTTGAAGATATTCTTTGTTCCAAAAAGTGTTTAAGACTATCATGATCATTTTTTACCTTAAAGTGTCTTCCCATTAGGTAAGGTCACCATTTCTTTAGTGCATGTAGCATTTCCAACATTTCCTTCTCATAAATAGCTTTCTGTAAATACTTTCCTTTGATTGGACGACTTTCGAAAGAAATGACTCTTCCTTCTTGCATTAAAACAACACCAATTCCATTTCCTGAGGCATCACATTCCATAATAAAGTTTTTTGTGAAGTCTAGTGTATCTAAGACCGGTGCTAGGCACATTGCCTCTTTAAGATGTTCAAAGGCCTTAGTTGCTTCAGGAGTCCATGAAAATTCATATTTCTTCAATAATGTTGTTAGAGGTGCTGCTATTCTCCCATAATTATTAACAAACTTGCGATAGTACCTTGTTAACCCGAGAAATCCTTGCAACTTTATTATGGTTGTGGGGACTTTCCATTCCTTAATGGCATTAATTTTGTTAGGGTTTACCTTAACACCCTTGTGAGATACAATATGACCCAGATATTCCACCTCTTGTACTCCAAAGAAACATTTGGATGTTTTTGCATATAATTTTTTCTCCTCCAATAGTTTGGGCACCCTATCAACATTCCTTCCAAGACCTGTTGTAGATTAGTATATCATCAGAAAATACTAGCACAAATTTTCTAAGGAAGGGTTTGAAAATGGAATTCATCAACCCTTGAAATGTAGAAGGTGCATTAGTAATGCCAAAAGGCATGACCAAAAATTCATAATGACCCTCAGTGAGTTCGAAATGTTGTTTTTGGAATATCTTTAGTCTTCATTCTAATTTGATGATATGTTGAACGAAGATCCAACTTGATAAAATAAATTGCTCCATGTAATTCATCCAATAATTCATCAATCACAGGAATGGGAAATTTATCTTTAATAGTGAGCCTATTGAGCTCCCTGTAATCCAGACGCATGCACCATGATCCATCCTTCTTGTGCACCAATACTACTGGAGTAGAGAAAGAACTTTGACTAGGTTGAATTTTACCAGCCTTTAACATTTCTGCAATCATACGTTCAATTTCGCTCTTTTGGACATAAGGATATCTGTAAGGCCTGATGTTTGGAGAAACATTTCCTGGAATCAAATGAATAGCATGATCATGATCATGAATAGGTGGGAGTCCTTTGGGAGTTTCAAACACCTTGGAATTATTGTCCAAATTTTTTTGGAGATCTCGAGAAATAGATGATTTTGATGTTGGAACTTCTAGTGAGCATAATTGTGCAATTACGCCTCATTCTTATTTATTTAGAATATTTGTCATGAAATTCGAGCTTATTATATTTCCCCACTTCCCTGTGATACCCCGTAATTCGATTTCCTTTCCTTCCGAAAAAAATTTCAAGAAAAGTTCTTGAAAATTAAAAGCTATTGTCCCTAAAGATTGTAACCATTGTACTCCTAGTACAACATCAACACCTCCCATTGGAATGGAAAGCATTGGACTATTAAATACATATTCCCCCATGGTTAGCTTGATATTATGGCATTTCCAAAGTAATTTATAGTTCCTCCTTTTTCAACCATCACTTGACATTCTGGTGAGGGGTATAGGAAACAATTCAATTTCTTGGCTACCTTACAATGAATAAAATTATGGGTACTACTTGAATCAATAAACACTATTACCTTTTTCTTCTTGATATGTGCTTCTATCTTGAGAGTTTGAGGAGTCGTAATTCCTGCCAATGCATTACACGATATGGTAAGACTCATTTCTTCCGCTTCTAGGGTTGGTTCCAAGTGTATATCCTCTTCTTTTGAAGTTTCTTGTTCATTTTCTTCCTCCTCTTCACAATCTATGCAAAATAATTTCTTCTCAGCACACTTATGACCTTTACTGTATTTGTTATCACAACTGTAGCAAAGCCCTTTTTATCTTTTTTCTTCCAATTGTTGTGGTGTCAACCTTTTAGGTTGTGGAAGTCTAGGAGTAGCAACACTTCCATCTTTATAGATGTGAGTGGTAGGCTTCCTTGTCGCCATAATTTTGCATTCAATTTTTCTTGCCAACCTAAATGCCCTATCCAATGAATCAGGTTCCCAAACATGAACTCAATGTTGGATGTTATCCTTTAAAGTACCTATGAAGACATCAATCCTGTGTTCCTCTGGAATATCAGTTACCCTTATATTTAATTTTGGGAAGTCCTCAATGTGCTCCATCACTGAACCCTTTTGTTTGATATTTATCAATTGGCTAAAGAAGGTGTTGCTCTTTGTATCCTCATAATGTGCTATCATTTCCTCTGTAAAAATTGACCAAGTGACAATTTTTTTATAGGAGCAAAGTCATTGATACCATACAAATGTATTTTGTCTAAATGTAAAGTTGCAATGCGTACCTTTTGTGTGTTTTGCACATTATTGAAATCAAAATATTGCTCCATCTGTAGTATCCATGTTACAGGAACCTTGCCATAAAACTTCCTCATATCCATCTTTGGAATATGGTGGTTCTTCCATCCAACATTAGAGTTTATGAAATCATGATTAAAATTTATTTTGTTCTCATCATGAGTTTCTTCTACTATATTTCCACCATTAGGAATAATTTCTTTTTTTAAGCTTGTCATCAAGCCTTCCATGTATGCTTTTAGATTATTCTTCATGTTTTCCATGTTGTCTTTCATGTCATCCATCTTAGCTTCCACGCCCACTTCCATTCCATCCATCTTAGCTTCCCACGCCTTTCTTCAAAACCATTTCATTTTGTGCCTCTTTGTGTTTGAAATTTTGTGCACTTGCTCTTGTAATTTTGATATGTCATGTTGCACTTCTTCATCTTCATGAGTCATAGTAGAGCCTTTTGAAGGCTTAATGGGTGTTGAATTCTTTTTAGGGGGAATTTTATAACCCAATACTGATATATATTCTACAATATTCCCTTGGAATCAATTCAAACTTATTTTTCACACAAGACTTATACAATTCAAAGAAAAAAATACACACATTTTTCTTGCTTTTGAGGAGCTTGATATTGAAACTAAATTATCTCTGTGATTTCAGATCTTCAATATCTGAAATATGGCCCTGTAGTATCCCTCTGAATCTTATTTCGAATGTCACAGGTCTAACTTGATTTGGATTCTTCAAGGAAATGTTATGCTCAATATCCCACAATGACCTAATTATGGACTGGTTCAATAGAGCAAACTTGTACGACGTACCACGTGTCAATGTTTCCTCCTTTGGATTTGAAATTGATACACTGGAAACTACAGTCTGTGCACTTGCGGAAAGTATTTACAGAATTCAAATTTGATGCTCAGAGAGAGAGTTACAACGATTTTACCATGGTCACCTCTTTGACATGAAATTCAGGAGCCTGAAAAAACCCTAAATTCCATAAATCTTATCTCTAAAAATGTTGCAAACCAAGATCTGAAATTATTAAAGGATGTTCATCAGGATTTTAGCTTCACGTGATACAAATTTTAGCTTATGATCCTTTTAGAAAAAATTTATAGAGAAAATTCCACGATGACCTGTTTGGAGCAGCAAAACCCTAGAATCCAAAGCTCTGATACCGAAAGTTATGAAACCAACTCCAAAAATAGAATAAAAGAGAGATCAACGCCTTAGAAATAAGCCACTTCAAGGGGGAAACCTCCTTTACATTGCATAAATGAACAATTCTTGGATGATACAAATGACAAAACCTTCTTCTATATATAGGAGTCCATGGGGTCACAATATAATCCTAGTCGACCTAACAATAATAATGTAAGGGCACAATAATAACAATATTGGGGTTATAGGTGTACAACAATAAAAATAAGGGGTTACACTAACAACAATAAGGGACTATAATAGTAATATAGGGACCTAACATTCTATGATCCATGCTGAATATACAATAGAAGATAGTGGGGTTTTTAGCTGTAAGCTTTCCCCGGGAAATTATCTGTGTTGTGTGTGATTTTATTATTCTTTACTTCATGTGATTAGCGACTGTGCTTTTAATTCCGCAAAATATTTGTAGAAGCGATTTAGTATTTAACTTTAGTACATTGTTATATCGGGTGAATCCATGATACACATGCATGTTGTATAATTTCTACATACAAGAAACCTTTTTTTTCTTTTTTGGATCACAAAATGTATAAAAAACAAAATCCTTCAACAATTTTTTCTTTTTTGAAGACTTAAGTCGGAGATCGGATTAAGAAATATTTTGTAAAAAATAATGTAACGTCCCGACTACCTGACCTTCCAACCACTCGACTACCAACACGGGGTGACTACAATTTTTTTTTTATAAATAATTAGACCGACCTCCTGACCTCAACATTGCTCGACTATCAAACTACCCGACCTAATGAAACCAACTGACTATGGTATAGTCGAGGTCGCGATAGAATAAATTAATCATAAAATAAATAAATAAAAACGTCAATTATTCAAGCTCTAGACTGTACGAACAACCCAATAATAAAAAAATCCCTTCCAGTCTAGACAATAATCTTGTACTTTTTGCTTAATCAATTTTAAAAAAAATAGTTTATACTCTACTTATCAACTTGAAGGATTGGACAAGGGGGCTCCTAGTCTATATTTTCCTTAAAGGAAAATATAGTATATAGTTTCTCTGATACAAAAAATCCATTTAGATCCTTACTTTTCTCTCTCACAGTGAATGGCGATCACCAATTGTATATTTCAACATGACAGTACACCATTGGCCCGCCAATACAACAGAAAAGCGAATGGTCGGGGCATACTCGACTGTTACATCACGGTGCCATGTTCCTCCCACTTCCCAACTTAACGACCTAGTTGTATTTGGCTCATCCTGAAGTTTGTAACTCACGCTACCTACAACCACCCAACCCCCGAATTTCAACTCAATAGGTTCGGCATATCACCCGCACATCCTTCCACTGCACTTACGACCCGAAATCCTAACCTTGTAATAATTGGCTTTCGACACCACTTTTCTTATGCTATTATGAAATTATTTCTTCGTCCTCTGAACTCTAATTTAGCCACCTTGATGCTTGGACCCTGTATATAATACACATCAGATGTCTAATCATACAACAAGAGAATCCCACTACTCCAATCAGACGTTTTCTCGCCTATAGTCTTTACTAAAACAGGATAAATCGTATCCAATTCTTTCTATAAATTTGGCATTTCACCCCTTTGCTCCACACTAAACACCCTTTATTTTTTTTCAAAAATGGTTGCATCATGGCTATTTGGATCTGCACCATGCATAACCTTTACTTGATATTTCTGCACTCTCCCCAAAGACTAGGTTTGTTGTTGCATGAACTACCTCAAGCTACTCCTCTTGATTGCGGCTTGCTCTCAAGGATCCATTCCACGTCTAGATCTAAATCAACACCTCGCCACTCCGTCGAAGTCATATTAAGACGTTCCACAATGTTACCCCTTCTGAGCTTGGGTGATAGCTACATTTAGGAATTACTATCCCGTGGTGCTTCTCTTCCTTCAGGTAGGGAATTTCTCGCATGGTGGCGTAGGTGCTCCTGCAGCTCTTATCTAACATACGGGTGATGCTACCTTACAATGGACTTCCACCTCACTTGCGACACGCCAACTATTCTAGAATGCTCACGAACTCTCTCAGCAGCTCCTTGAGATTGCTCATGGGTAGCTGGAGCATTTAGCTATTGACAAGTGCTTGTGACCCTCATTGCCAAGCTCTTTGTGGTAGGAATAGACGCTCGTGTAGAAAAAATGCTAAATCCTATTGAAGTACCAAAACAAGACATGATCGCCCTGAGAATGTCTGCTTTATCTTTTGCATATTGTTCACCTGCCAACAAAAAATTTTGTAAACAGATATACTGGTGTACACATTGACCGATTCTGTAAAACAGAGGGTCTTTGTTATAAATTTTTACATTAATACAAAGGGTATGAGAACCCAATTATTCTAACTGATCATGTTTTGTAATTTAAATAGATCATTAAGGTCCTTAACTTCATTTATTGAATTATTTATGATACCATTAAGCATTTGGGATGTATAAATTTGAATAATAGCTGAATTATTCATCGAGATTATCCTGATTACACACTATTTAAGCTTCATGCATAATATATAACCTCTTCTACAATTGATCATCAATTTGCGGAAATAGAAGCAGTCACATGCACACATTAAAACATAATCAAGCTCACATATAACACGGTATGTAATGGGGAAAGCTAATAGCTGAAAACCCCCAACTATCTGTATATTATAATGATAGAGAAAATGTAACAATACATAGCACAAAGCTCCTCACAGCTCTCAGCACTATCTCCCATGCTACACACAAAACAAGCTCAGATCATGCACATCCCATGCTCCAATCTGCTCCACTTGTCTGCCTGCCTCTACTGCACAATCCAATATGGAAAAGAATGAGATCCAAGTTCGAATCCCACTGGCTTTTACTACGCAATCCTCATTGGCAATCTCAATCAATGTGTGTGCAAATCTCATGCACAAGTATAGTCACAACTGATAGTCACACTCACCCTTTCACCCACCTCTAACACTGGTCTCCACTGAACTGTCCATGCACTGCAATTAACTGATGTATTCTTTAGTTGATTTATGAGTTAATAATTGAGCTGATTAATTTATGGTTAATTCACCATAAATCACTGGTGTGTTGTCGGTGGAGACTAAATGCAACTGGTTCAACTGGGTTAGAAAGCGGAACACAACTCCACCAGCGTCTCATCAACTCCACCAATGTCACATGAGTTCTAGCCGAAGTCAACAAGGATGCAATGGCATCAACACAATCCCTGGGAATGGCGGTAATTTCCTTGCGTCGACTGCATGTGTGCCACATCCAAGCATCGGGGCGGGGGGGTATCGAGGGGGATAAGATAATGTTTATAGTCCAAATATTATTAAGGGCTAATAATATTCGGCAGTCTGTTTTTGGACGCGTTCTAAAAATGAACTCCGCCAAATCTGCATCAGGGTCCATCTGTTTTTAACTTGACAACTACAATCATCCATCGTAGCATCTTGCAACCTCATAGAACATGATCCATGTGTCTAAATAGACTTTGCGACAAAAATCACCTGTGTGGCCCCCACCTAGTTTAGGTGATCACTTTCCAACTAGGATCAGGAAAGATGTTTCAGGATGCCTCCTTCACTGTTTCTTGTTGCAATCTTCAACATGGGAAACACTGTTATGGGACTCTTCTCCACTCTGAACTTCAAACACTCTATAATTACTATTTTTTACTATATTAAATTATTTATTTTTTCATACAAGCATAGGATACATGTGCCCATGTATAATCATAGCCACAATCAATATAAAAATAAGGAAAATATTGCTTCACAATTGCATCACATATTTATACAAAACAACACATATTACAATTGTTGTTTATCCATATTGATTGCAATGACAATGAAACATAACCCATTAATTGAAAATAGTAATCATACAATATTTATCTTTTTTGTTTGCAGTAAAACTGAATTTTTCCCTCTATCCACATCCTCTTTTCCAAATGTCTCTCTTTATTTTGGAGCAAGTTTCGTGTACCTCCATTACTGTTGCATCCTTGTTGTTGCAATCACTCTATAAATTATGTCCTCCTTTTCTCCTTGTGTTATCTCAAACAAGCACAGGCCTGAATATTTTCCTCAGACCATTAAATTTCAGGAACCATCCCCTTTACTTCATGGACCAGTCAGCCTTTAATTCATATCGTCAAGTTCATGCATCTTCTTTTCACAATACTATATCATCCATACTAGGAATTCTCCATCCATAATTCTCGAATACATGTCCTCAGACTCAGTCCCATTTTTTTTTTGTTATTCCAAATATTACAACATACGTACATTCTTTTTTACAATGTAGCACTTACCAAAACCTTGGGTGGGACTGTCACATAGACAATAAAATTCTTGAAAACTAATAATCAAAAGAAACCATTTTCTACTGTCTAATATTGTTCATTGATCTAATGTAAAGTGAAACAAATGTCAAAGTGCTCCAATTGTTTACTTATTGTTATAAGAAATAAATTTTCTATTAAAATAATAACTGTGAATCAATACACAACCATGCAAAGTAGTCCAATGTTTTTTCCTATTTAAATTAAAAAAGAAGAAGACACAAATGTTGTTTTGGAAAAATCTAGGCAAAAGTATTTTTTGAAAAAAATACTTGTTTTCACATCCCATGTAAGTAGATACCAATAAAAATAGGTTGAACTAGAAAAAAAAAATGATATTATCAAAAGTTGATGTTTTTCTTGAATTAAGAATAATCTGTAAAACTACACTTACAAATTAAAATTCAATATTTTGAAATTAAAAATTAAAATCGAATAGCTTGGAATTTGTTTCCAAATACTTAGCCTTATTTTATCTTTGGTTTTAGGAATTAGTTGGGCCTAAACTTTCCTTCTGTGTATGAGCTTGAGCTATAAGTTCATCTTCATCTTCACACATAGCATTTTAAATAAATAAACTAAAAACTATACGCACACAAATCATGTATACAAATAAGTAGTGACATGTAACCACGTGGCTCTTGTTTAACTATATCTCACAAGAGTTATAGTTTTACTTAAATTTTAAATTACTTCTTGTTATCAAATGTTTTTTTTTTCACTAACTATATTTAGATATGCAGAGGTCTAAGGCATATTAAGACATCGAGCATTCCAAAAAAGGGACTCAACTATTCCTAAATCCAAATACATATTTTCTTACATTTATTTTGTAATAGGAAAAAAAAATTCCACCAGAGTTGTCTATGAACACAACAAAATAGCTCAGACGACAATTTTTATCGGAATTCGGTAAACAAAATTTCAAAAAATCAAGTAGTGGGAGTGTTTGAATTGTTTTTTTAAAGGTGGAAATGGATTTAGCACCATAAAAAACCCCATGGCACCCAAAATCCTGAAGTTTGATAGTTTTTATTTTTTGAATAAGTCTAATTCTATTGAGTAAAAATATGGTACATGGTGTGATTACAAACAAGAGAAGCAAGAAGCGGGCCAACTAGAAATGATAAAATATCAACCTCGGTCCTGAAGAGAGTAGCAGAAACAAGCAAAAAGCTGAGAAGCATGAAGAGAGAGCTTGAAGAAAAAGCTGGATTCTACCTAGACTGGGCAGAAGCCTCCAAGCGAAATTTTTTTCCTTTCTTTTTGATGACTTTAACCCATCCCGCTTGGTGTGGATGGGTCAGAACCACTTGTAGACTGGTATTAACTAAGGGAAGAGTCTCCTTATCAGTTTCAGAAGAGGAAGACACATGAGTGCATTTTTGAGAGATCGTCGTGTTTGGAGGACCCTCAGGTGTGGCAGTGAACAAGTCATTCAACTGTTGAGTATATCCCATTTCTGCATCACTCTCTTCATCCTCTGAACTCGAGGATTTAGAGTCTTTCGTGGGTGGCAGACTACAAGGTGTCCATCTTTTGGATTTGGACCCTTTTGAGATGTTTTCCTTTTTTTTGCAAGGTAGGTGGCGCAGGAATTCTGAAGATGCCCAGTTTGGTGACAATGGCGGCAGCAGAAGGCAGTATTCTCATAATCTAGGAGCTGTGTCCAAAAAAAGTCGCTTATTTTGAGATTAATTTGTTCAGGCAGACTTTTGTTGATGTCCACTTCCACACATACTCTAGCATATGTGTATAGTCCTTGGCATTCCCGTGAGTAATCTGCTGTTAGGAAGCGGCCCAGGGCATTTCCTATTGCTCGATATACTAAAATGTGCCAAAGATGGGTTGGTAAATTGGGAAGCCTAACCAAGACAGGAGTCCTAGTGATGACTGTTGTAGATAGGTTGAAATCTGTGAACCATGGGGTGATGAATAAACCCGTTGCTCCCCAAAACCACGGGCCTACTATAAGGGTTGTTGGGAAAAATACTGAGAGGGGGGGTGAATCAGTATTTTGGGCATACTAAAATTTTTTTACTTTTCCATTCACTAAAACCCATACGCTACTTTTCTGAAGCTAACTAGCGTATACACGTGGATATCCTTCATAAAACTTGCGTATACACAGAGATCTTGTTATGCCATTAATTCTTCACTTATATCATTCCATCATTCATTCATTAGATGTTCAATAAACTGTAAACATGTGTAGTAAGAACATAATAATTCATCACACATAAGCAACTCACATGAAAACTAGGATTTTAGGTGGAAACCCAAGTCGAGAGAAAACCACCGTTGTCGTTGTCTCAGCCTTCAATATTTTATTATAGAGAAAACATCTTACAACATATGTGCTGGCGCAGCCTCCTACCAGCACGCAGGCACCCACCTGCGCTCGTTTACCAGCCTCTCCTGGAAGGGAGCTACGACCCCCTACTCTCGTTTACCAGCCTCTCCTGGAAGGGAGCTACGACCCCCGATCTCGTTTGCATCTCACCTGGAAGGGAGATACAACCCCCTTACTGAAGGCTACAACCCTGAGCACCACCATGGACCACATTTCATCAATTTTCACACTGGATCCAAAAGCTTCCTTTAGAACACAACTTGCAGGCCACTTTTCATCATATTTTCAGACTGGATCCACTCCATACATTTGAGCTCAATCATACATCATCAACAGATAATAGTAACACAGCAGAACAGATCAGACATTTGATACTTCATACTTCAGCAAACCCTAATCTTCATACGCGCTTTCCTTTCACTGATCCTGTGTATATACGTGCCTTAGACCATACAAAACTGCGTATACTTCTGTACATATTGCAGAGCTAATTTTACTGCCCATACGCGCTTTCTCTTCAGTAAACCCGCGTATATACGCGCTTACTCTGCGGCGAACTAGCGTATAGTTCTTCAAACATTTAGGTCATTACAATTCTTCAGAACAGATACATCACTCAGATTTTACCCTTTACTTCAGACAGATGTTCGCCTCATCTCAGATCTAATCATTCCATAGACAGATCTAGCAGATACAAATACATTCTAGATCTAGATCATTTCTTCATTGGTGCATCATACATTCAGATCTTTCATTCAACTGTAACCCTTTCCATTCAGATATGCTTCAGAGAGAAGTATGCATTCAAGCTCAGACTTCTTGCACACCTTTTCATAATGAATTTCTTCTCCTTATATAGGTTTACCCTTTATCAATACCATGAGCCAAAACCACATTACTTTCGATGGTATTCCTGGACGGGGTCACATAGATGAATCATTACTCAATACAATGGGTCAATACCATGGTGGTTACCCCTGGTTTTACATATTTAGAGCGCTTTTGCCCATACGCGACTTGGCACGTTATTTCCCGCATGCATACGTTACTTTGTCTAGAAAAATCCGCGTATGCCTTGAGACATACTCTTTTCATCATGTTCTAGCACATACTGACATTCCTTCCATCATTACCTTTTGTACTCATTGTATATACATCAGATGTACATCATTTAACAAGTTCATCAAGACATATTCCATCAGGGAAAACTTCATCAAGTAGGTTGCCATCATCTTCATCAAGTGGGTTGCCATCAAGGACAACACTCAGCATCATATTGCCAACAATATCCCCCTTTGGACTTGATGGCAACTACGATGGTGTTTGATCACCACAACAGATAGATACATTGATTATACAATAACCATGTTACTCTCTCCTTATTCAAACACCATGTTACTCTCCCCCTTTGACATCAAGGGAAAAGGGCGGACAAGGTCACTCTCCCCCTAAAAGAAGAGTGTTGTAGATCTGATGTATACTGAAGTTACCATGCTCCTCCTGAGTTCAAGCTTGACTTTTCAAACATATTTTTCAATGACGTACATGACTCTATGACCTTCCTTTCACCAAAGACTCATACTTACATCAAAGATCCAACCAAGTGGATTTACATGTGAGACTCAAATACCCAACCAAGTGGGTTTACATATTTCAACTCAACTACCCAACCAAGTGGGTTTACAAAATCAACTCAACTACCCAACCAAGTGGGTTTACAAATTTGAACAAGTCCTTACATGACTGAATATTACAATTTTACAGAATAGGTCTCATCATGACCTTTTCATCAAATTACAATTATGACTTTTTATGACCAATACCAGAAAGACCTCAAGAGAGAGATCATATATCAGAACCATCATAATGCCAACAATGCATTTTACTCAGCAAGGCTAGGGCTCCCCCTAAAAATGTGCATCCAAACATCCTTTCCATATGACCAAGGCTCCTCCTTAGCTTGTGCAACCTGAACACCTTTCAACAGCAAGTCATCAGCAACAATCTTTGCATGATCTGTCCTAATCTCTGAATCATAAGACTTCCATCTTATCCAAAAGATACTCTTCATCAAAAAGCAATCCGGTCTCATCCATAATCTTCATCATAAGAAACCATGTATCATATCATTATTATTGAGAAATAAGCAGATACAGTGCCAATAATACAATCATCAGTAGTCAGACTGATGCTCCCCCTGAACTGGTACTCCTGATCTTCAGCTGCCATATTAATGTTTCTTATCATAAATGCATACGCATCTGTGTCTGCTGGAACTCGCGTGTATACACGGATTTAGTTCATCGAACCCGCGTATGGAAAATGAAATATAGAAAATTTCACATTCCTCCATATCACCCTAAATTTTTCCTTCCTGTACCTGTCTTCTTTACATCAAATGCTCTGTCAGAAATAAACATAACCAGAATAACCAAAACAATCATGGGAATCACCATACATCACTCCCCCTGTGATGATACATTACTAATTCCACTAATGTATCTCACATCACTTTTTGCAGTCATTAAGAGAAGTAAGCTTCAAAAGCGGATGACTGCGGTAGGGTCAATATTCCCTACGTTTTTGACTGGTCCTCCTTCTTTTTCCAAATTTGCTTGAACTTTCTAATTGTGTGCTGAAAATTGTCCACTTTCTCAGATCTGTTCAACCTGCATTCTTTTTCTACATGTCCATACTTGTTACAAGAATAACATCTCATGTGTCCAAAGAAATAAGCATAAGAATCATAATGATTATTTCTAATCTTCCTTCTATTGCAATTAGCTGCTTTATGACCATACTTGTTGCATGAAAAACAATATCCCTTGAAGAAACCAGAGTACCTTTCTGAGTAGAATCTGTTTGTTTGTGGCTGAAATGATCTGCTTCTGCAATTTGCTGCAACATGCCCATAATTATGACATTTAAAGCATTCAACATTATTGATACTTCTATAGTTTGGAGCAAAAGATTTCTTTTGAGAATTCATAATTGTAGGTTGCCCTTTTGTTTCTTTCACCACTTCAGGTTTTGCTTTGACATCCTTTGAATCTTTAGCACTTCCTTGTGAACTAGATTCTCCTTTAACCATTTCATGAAAACCCAAACCAAGTTTGATAGAAGGAGACCTTTGACTACTAAGAATATTGTCCAGAATCTTAGTACTATCTTGAAACCTCAAAAGTTTATCTTTTTCTTCTAATTTACCTTTGAGAATGTTTACCTCAACCTCCAAGCTTTGGCATTGCTTCTTCATGCTCTCTTCTTTCCTTCTTTCGTCTTCTATTTGATCATTCAGATTTAGAATCTCTTCTTTCAACCCATTTTCTTGATCTTCAAAAGTTTGTAAGAGTTCTTCCTTCTTCTTATTCGATGATTCGAGATTTGCTTTCAGAGAGATGATTTCTGCTTCAAGTTCTTCATTCTTCTTATTTGATTTTTCCAGATCTGCTTTCAGAGAGATGTTTTCTACTTCAAGTTCTTCCGGATCTTCTTTGAGAGAGATGATTTCAGCTTCAAGTCTTGCATTCTTCTTGTTTGATTTTTCGAGATCTGCATTTAGATCGTTGATTTCTGCTTCTAGTCTTTTAATTCGATTGGATGCATAAGTATGAAACCTTTGATACTTGTCTACCTGTCCATTCAGCATTTCTATTTGTTCTTTCATTTGAGAGATCATCTCTTTGTAGATAGAATCTTTCTTACCAATTGTCCTTTGTTGTTCTTCAACTTTGATCTTGATAGCTTCCTCTAGATCCAAAGCATTACTTTCACTATCTTCACCATTGCATGCACAAGAAAGTGAATCACAAGAACAATTATCAATACTTGTTTTATCTTCTTCATTTTCTGTTGCACATGTTTTCTGAGATATCTCCTTTTCAATGGCCTTCTTCTTTTGCTTCCTTCCCATCGTGACAGATCTCCTTCAAGCGATCAAGCTTCTGCAGAAGGACTTGCTCTGATACCAATTGTTGGGAAAAATACTGAGAGGGGGGGGGGGGGTGAATCAGTATTTTGGGTACACTCAAAAAATTTTACTTTTCCATTCACTAAAACCATACGCTACTTTGATGAAGCTAACTAGCGTATACACGCGGATATCCTTCATAAAACTTGCGTATACACAGAGATCTTGTTATGCCATTAATTCTTCACTTATATCATTCCATCATTCATTCATCAGATGTTCAATAAACTGTAAACATGTGCAGTAATAACATAATAAACCATCACACAAAGCATCACACATGAACACCAGGATTTTTAGGTGGAAACCCAAATCGGGAGAAAACCACCGCTGCAGTTGCTCAGCCTTCAATATTTTATTATAGAGAAAACATCTTACAACATATGTGCTGGCGCAGACTTGACCAGCACGCAGGCACCCACCTGCGCTCGTTTACCAGCCTCTCCTGGAAGGGAGCTGCGACCCCACACTCCTCGTTTTGACCTCTCACCGGAAAGAACTCGACCCCCGATCTTGTTTGACCTCACACAAGGAAAGGAGCACAACCACGGCCAGAGAGCTACTACCCTCAGCAACACCATGGACCACGTTTCATCAATTTTCACACTCGAGCCAAAGCTTCCTTTAGAACACAACTTGCAGACCACGTTTCATCATATTTTCAAACTGGACCCACTCCATACATTTGAGCTCAATCATACATCATCAACAGATAGCAGTAACACAGCAGAACAGATCAGACATTTGATACTTCATACTTCAGCAAACCCTAATCTTCATACGCGCTTTCCTTTCACTGATCTTGCGTATATACGCGCCTTCGACCATACAAACCCGCGTATACTTCTGTACATATTACAGAGCTAATTTTACTGCCCATACGCGCTTTCTCTTCAGCAAACCCGCGTATATACGCGCTTACTCTGCGGCGAACTAGCGTATAATTCTTCAGACATTTAGGTCATTGCAATTCTTCAGAACAGATACATCACTCAGATTTTACCCTTTACTTCAGACAGATGTTCGCCTCATCTCAGATCTAATCATTCCATAAACAGATCTAGCAGATACAAATACATTCCAGATCTAGATTCCCTTCTTCATCATTTCTTCATTGGTGCATCATACATTCGAATCTATCATTGCTTGTAACCCTTTCCATTCGAATGGCAATATTCGACAAGCTCGAACTTCTTTCCACCTTTGCATATTAAGAGGTTAATCCTTATCTTAGTTTGCTTTATCAATACAAAACGAGCCAAAACCACATTAATTTCGATGGTATTCCTGGACGGGGTCATTTAGACGAATCATTACCCAATACAATGGGTCAATACCATGGTGGTTACCCACAGTTTTACATATTTGACACTTTCCCATCGCGACTTGTACGTTCCCCTGCGCTACTTTGTCTAGACAAATCTGCGTATGCCTTGAGACATACTCTTTTCATCATGTTCTAGCATATACTGACATTCCTTCCATCATTACCTTCTGTACTCATTGTATATACATCAGATTTACATCATTTAACAAGTTCATCAAGACATATTCCATCAGGGACAACTTCATCAAGTAGGTTGCCATCATCTTCATCAAGTGGGTTGCCATCAAGGACAACACTCAACATCATATTGCCAACAAGGGCCTGTTGATAATTCTTGTTGTGATCGAATAGTACTATGAAGAAACCCTTTGAGCAGAAGTTGACCTTGCAGTTGTGGGTCCAGTAGGTGAAGATCCACTCATAGGGATCCTTCGTTCGAGGCTAGAGTCCATTGACTCTGTAGATGATAGCGTTTTCTGCAATTTTTTGTTGTTGTTATGCCAGATCTGGATAGGAAATCTCTATGGAGGGAACATCCTCTAGTTTATCAACCAGAAAAGGCTTGGGGGCCTCAGGGGTTTGGGCAGCTTTCTTGGGTTGTGCATGGACAACATCCTTATAGGAGAAAGCTGGAGAAAAGGAGGAATTTCCTACGGCTCCTCATCTCAAACGAAGGGATAAAAATAAAGTAGCATCTCTTTCAATGTTGTAGAAGAAGAGGGGAAAAGAGGCATCAAGTTGTTTACCTGCATAGAGAAGTCATTGAAGAGTTTTGGGGATTCCCATATTGTGTTCAAGGGTGTGCAAGAGATTCTGAACTCTGTCTGTTGGGAGAACCCAAAACAGCATGGATCTGCTCGATAGGAGAGAGATTTGGATTTGAAATTTAGGGGAGCATTGTTCTAAGAAACCCCGACTTCCCGTATTCAAATCTGAGTCCAGAGTGATGAGTTTTTCCTGTTCTTCAATGCCTGTGGCCCAATCTGTGTTCCTGATGGGTAGGCACCAGGGATCTTTTTGGAGCGTCTCGGTGCCAGATCCTTTTATATCTCTAAATGCATGCCTTCCTGGGGGTTGTTGGTGAGGAGGTTCCTCCCTCAGTTTTTGATTGGCGCTTAAGAACATATCCGTTGCAGCATTCAGAGACGCAGAGTGGTTTTTGGGCAGAATATCTTCCAACTGCATTCGAAACCCTCCACTGCTGCTTTCAGGATAAGTCCCCAATAGGGACGAAGCATCGTGGTTGTCCAGAGGATCGAGAGCATGAAAAAAGCCGTGAGTGGCTTCATCCGGAGCAGCAGGTGAACTAAGGGGGCCTCTAGAGGGTTGGATCTCCTATTGGCCATCGTTGAGGAGCAGTGGTGGCTTCAGAGTTGCAAGGCAGAGCTGCTACGGCGCGGTTGCAACAAAGGAAGGTTCGGTAACCGCAGAGGAAGAGATGAGCAGAACCCTAGCCGTCAACATAATTGATCGTCCTAAAGTTTGATAGTTATAACCCATATTTTCAAATATTTTTGCTGTAATTTTTCATAATCTTGCCAGAATTTCTGAGTTATTTTGTGGGTTTTTTAGACGACGCCTTTTCCACCCTTATTAAATATTTTCTTATTATAACTTAATAATAAAAAGCCCTTACCTTTTATTAACATGTCATAACACTGATAGAAAGGAAAAAATCATGCAATCTATTTAGTATTTTAGTTTTTCCTATATTTAGTTAGATAGGAATATTAAGAATTTATATATATTGAAATTATAAATAATTTATTTTTTCGAATATAAATATTATCTATATTTTATTAATTTTTTTTTTTTTAGGGGTATTAGGAGCAGGAGGGGTAATTTACAACCTTGATGAACAAATGGAACATAGTTACGCTTGTGGCTAGGTCATGCAACAAATAATCAAGCAAAATTATGGGCTTTGTGGAAAGGTCTAGAAATCGTCGTGAGCAAAAAAATCAAGAAACTAATAGATTTGGGAGATTCCACAATGGTTATAAGGAAAATTTCGTTGGCTATAGCCAAAAAAAATTTCAAGCATCCCTCCAATTGCATCCCAGATAGCTCTCCTATCCTTGTAATTTGATGAAGTTTCCTATCTCTGTATCCTTCGCCATTTAAATGTTGATGCAAACATACTAGCTAATGTGGGATCCTGGCGAGAGAAAATCATAGTTGAATATGCAGATGGGGGGATGTCCCGAGCCCCAATCCCATGATTGTAGACATAATAAATGACGGGATCCACAAGCTTGTTCAAATCTGGTCAACGAGTTCGAAATTCAATAGAATTGAAAGAGAAAATCCTAGTGGATCCTCTTTCAGGAGGGACGAGGGTTGGAAAAGGACACTTGGGTTTTGAGCATACAACAGGTGTTAGGTACTGCATGCAAGTGATATTATACATCTGGAGGATCCATCCTATAAGGCAGCGAGGTTTAAATTTTAAGCAGACCCTTCACACAAGGCCAACGGGATTTGTTGATCCGAGTTCGTCAGCTACCAGATTTACCCATGATTTTTTACTTTTGTGATGTTGTTAGAATTTTGTTTCAAAATAACATAAAATAACACATGTGCATGATGTAAAGAAGGGAAACAAGACAACCATTAGCAACATAAAAACACAAGACGTTGATAAAGTAGTTCACCCAGTGTGGGCTACATCTCCGAGCCCAGTGTCAAAATGGGGTAGGCCGCTTCATATAGTGTTGGAAGATGTGAATATGTACATGGATGATGTTCATACAAGGATGTGGCCTCAACATGAGTGGCTTGTCTCTCCACAAGACATTCCGCTACAAGAACTCTCACTCACAATGGACCTCCTATCAACATGACGTAATCTCACATGAAGCAAAAACAAGATCCCGCACATGCATCAAGAAAGGATCTAGAAATCATAATACATCTCACAAAAAAAAGAGGCACATGATCAAGTTGCATAAACCTCAACCCCTGAAGTTGGCTGATGAAGCAGATGCTCAGCTGCTGAATCTAGTTGCACCGTCGATTTCTTGGCGTCGAGGGGCGTAGAATCGACTGTCCACACTTGAGAATCAAACATTGTCACTACAATATGGAAAATGGCCAAAACATAGGAAGCTCTGTTACTGAAACAAATATCACCATTGGATTCCTGTCGTTGAGAGATGTAAAATCGACATAAAGTTTGTCGAAAATTGACTCTGACAAGTTTCGAGCCTCAAGGAATCTTTTGATTCCCTCAAGATACCCTAAGATTCTGTTTTGCAGGGAATTTGCAAATCTGCTACTCAGATGGCCATTCTGGCTTTACCATCGTGTTCCCTACGAAATTTTGGTTAAAATTACTATAAACTTCATATCATTCTGACAAAATAAAAATTTACCTCCACTTGGAATCTTTCAAGCATCAAGGAGTTTTCTCTGCAAAATATTCTTTGTCTCGAAAAGCATGCCAACATGGTTTCGCCTCTGTGGATGCGCTCATGGTTCTGCCCCTGGTTTGGGCTTAGCGTTCTGCTGCTCGACCTCTAAGTTCCACCATCACATGACTCTTCGAATCCGCTCTAAGTCCCCCCTTCAATGGAAAAAGATTTTGGGTTTAAATACAAATTTCTGGGCGGATATTTCAATGTTGAGGCCATTGGTTTGTTAGATGGTACTAAAAATAGGTCGACGAAGGTCCCTAGTTCGAACCCCCCCTGCCCGACCATCTAACCCATTTATAAACTTTGTTTTATAACCATGGAATGTTATGGTTATGTATTAATGTTTTGGTTTGGAATTTAGTTTGGGTGTGTTGTAATTTTTGTTGTTTGGTTGGTTTTATATGGTAGTTTTAACAAATATATAATAATGAGGTGGGAAAGGTCCACTCCACGCGACCTTGACCCAACCTTCCTCTATTGCCCATATTGTGTTGTGGGTTATATCAGGTGGGCCACCTGTGGATCGGGTCGGCCTACATGGTCAGGTGGGTTTGATTCCCACAGGCCCATTCGATACAATGCCATTATATTATTATATGGCCCTTGCTATATGGTGAGCAGGGTTGCGGGGTTGGCAACCCACACCCCATGGTACACGTGGTACAATTGTTGGTCATTCGGGGTGGCGGGGGTTGGTACATACCTGTGTATATATATATATATATATATATATATATATATATATATATATATATATATATATATATATATATATATATATATATATTTTAAATATTATTCATTTTTGTTTTCTTGAATTTAAGTGTTATTGCGCAATTTAACGAGGCCAGAATTTCACCTGTTTTTGGGAGCTAAAGTCTGTGCCAGTTGACAGTGAATTTGTGGGACACTTAAACTTGGCCTACTGCCCAACTTTGACTCGCTCTAACTTCTCCATATAGGCTCATATTGAAGATCCGTTCACACTGTTGGATTAAGGGCGACGAGAACTTCAGTTTGAACCTGGTTCGAGAGCCATCCGACCACTTTTGACCATTTATGAGCCCTCTTGATTTCTTGAGGGTGTCTGGAGCATCCTGGATCATTTGCAAAAGAATGTTTTGTCTGAGCGCATTCAATTCCTCATGCGAACTCATAGCACGAGGACTATCGAGATGACATGCGAATTTATCCCAAGGCATCTTTGGAGTCTTGAGTAAATGCTTGTTATCGAGGAGTGATTATGTTGATGAGCCATGTTTCTGCTATATAAGCTTGAAGGGAGAAATGTTCAGCTTTCCATAGATATAGTGAGGTTGAGTGAACAAATAAGAGTTTGGAACTTTGTCGACATGGAGGGTCTGGGCTCGATAAATGATATACCTTAGTGGAAGAAGTCAATAGAGAAGCTTTTAAAATTCTGAAGGAAATGTATGAATTGGTAAATCAGAGATTGGAATTCATGGAGAAAGAGAGAGATGATAGAGAGAAAGTGTTGGAGCATAAAATAGAATGGATGCATGCCCAGATGGAACGAATGCTAATTGGAATGGAGATAAAATTTCTATCATTGAAGGCTCAGGCTCACGACTCTGGAGAAGAGGATGATGAAGCAGAGGCCCGGGGCTACTTGATTCCAATGTTGATCCTGCAAGAAGCTACAATATGAGAAACAAACATACTAGGTTGTGGCAAGCAGGAGATATCAGGAGGTAATATGGATCCACGCCCCTTTGGGGAGAATTAACAAAATGTTGTTTTATGTGTTACAAGTATATATTGTTTTTGAGGAAATGTTGTAAAATATACGGGTGATTTCAGTATATAGTTATAGTTCAAAAAGTTTAAGTCACTCATATAACAAAGTTGTGATTATATTGAAACTTTAAGACCCCTGATGTTGCAATAGAATGTAAATTATTATTATCCAATTTTAAAGTCACAGCCAAACCAGACACCAATTATTATAAATAAAATAAGTACCTATTTCGTTTATATATATAAATAATTTTTTATTACAATTTAGAAAAAAATTAATAATATAAAACTTTATACCATATTTAAAATACATTTTGAATTTTTTCCAAAAAAATTAATAATTTTATCTATATAAAACAAATTACATTTCCATATGACAGTGTAAATATTCTATAGGTTGTTATATACACAATTTTTTTTAAATAACCCATTGGCATCAAGTTTATGTTGTTTATAATATAAATATAAATATATAAAATATTTTATTGATCATCATCAAGGAGTCCTTCCCTTTATTTTTTCTTTACACGTTGATATAGTATTTAATTGCATATAATATTTTAATGATAATCATCGAGAGGTCCTTCCTTCTCCTTTTTTTTCTTCACATGTTGATATAATACTTAAAGAAATTTCAGAAACTAAAAAGGGTAAACTCATGAACTTTTCTCTGTGCGTATAGTACTAAAAAGGGTAAACTCATGAACTATTCTATGTGGGTATAGTATATATTAAAACAAATTCTTAAATTTATTATCACTATATTTTTACATATTGAATAGAATTATACAATGGCTATAACTAGAAAATATGGGCATGACTATAAAAATATTTTTAAAAGTTGAAAAATGATCATACCATGATTCTAATAATAAAATATTTTAAAAATTGGTATGACTTTTCACTATTTTAAAAAGTTGGTTTTATCATAGTATGCACATTTATTTTAGTAAATTCACTTTATAAAGGTTAGTATGGCTATATAATATATTAAAGGTTGGTTTTATTGTAGTAAGCACATTTATTTTAGGTAATTTGCGTTGATGAAGAATATATATTTATTTATTTTGTTTCATAAAACATTATATATATATATATATATATATATATATATAAATAAAGAGTAAACAATGTTTTACATATATATTAAAAAGCATATTATTTTTTTAAATTTAATTATATATATAATAGTTGTATTATTATGGAATTTTTTTTATGGTGCAATTTAATTCTTTTTAGTTAGATGAGGATTTTAATTTAGTTAGTAGATTCAATTTTAATTGAGAATTTATTTGGTATCGAGTTAATCAAGTTCTATAGTTCCCAAGACCTTATAATTTGTAATGGAATTAATAGGTAGTCAACTTCTAACTAGATGGCATATATTCATGGGCTTGGCAATAGTGTTGTGGATTATGGGATATTTGATATCCATGTTCTCAACTGTGTCGTAATTTTTGACCTCTTAAATGACCACAAACTTGATTTTAACCATAAACCTCTAACCTTAACTCTAAACCTTGATATTCACACCAACCACATTTGTTTTGATAGAAGTAAATGGATCTCTTCTTAAAGGATTTAAATAGGGATTTAAATTGTTCAACGTATAATTATAACTTTGATCGCATCTACCACAATTTTACTACAACCCTTTCCACTACCATTAACAAGTTCTCTACCAAGGTGTCTTATAAAAAGAATAATAGGACTTCCAACCCTTGGTATGTTATTAATTGTAAAATTTCCAGGAAAACGATTAGAGATGCTCCTAAAAAAACCATAAAGATCAAAAAATAAATACGTACAAAGATCCTATCAAAAGGAAGAAAGGATCCTATAGTAATGGAAGGAAAGAGCATCTTCTTCACCTTTCTAAAGTTAAGCCCATAAAGTTTTCGAGGAAAATTCTTGTTCGTAAAACAAAACAAAATAATATGATCCCGTTAAATAACTGGGATATGTATCTTAAGAATCTTTACGATTTCTTGGACACCATGGGAACCATCTTGAACACTCCTATAGATGAGGATATATTTTCGTTGCAAGATGTTGAGTTCAAGATTAAGCAACTCACTAATGTGAAAGCTAGGGATGTTGAAGGCTACCAAGCTAAAATTCTCAATATGAGAAGGTCTATCTTCATCCCTCATATACATAAGTTCATCAATTTGGCAGTGAAACAAGGCTTCCCTAAGCCTTAGACGCAAAGCCTTATCATGCCTATCTTTAAAAGAGGGGATCTAAACATTCCATCTAACTACAGGACCATTATTATTAGCCACATTTTAGCCAAGTTGTATGGGATCATTTTGGAAAAGAAGATTAGCCTTTGGCTTGAAATCCAATGTAAAAGAGCTAAAGGGAAATTTGGATTTAGGAGACATCATTCAACTATAAATCATCTTGTTAATCTTAGGATCATGGTAGAGGAATGACACAATAATAAGACTGCTCTCTTTTGTTGTTTTGATGACTTTAGAAAATCTTTCAGCATTCTTCCTCGGGATAACCTATGGAAGAGACTAGAAGAGATAATGGTTCCTCCTAAGATGAGGGTTGCAATAACTAGGCAATATGAGAATGTTATTTCCAATCTCAAGACCACTAAGGGTTGGTCAAAAGAAATTACATGCAATATTGGATTTAAGCAAGGATGTCCCTTATCCCCTATCCTCTTTTGTAATTACATTGATAAACTAGAAGAGTGTTAGGAAGCTACAAGATGTGATGGCCACAAGCTCACTGGTATGGTCATTACTCTCCTCCTTTATGCTTACAATATCATTCTTTTAGCTAGGAGCCATGGAAATCTCAACAAGTAGCTTAGAATCCTCCATGCTAAAATCTTCCAAGGTTACTGCTCCAAGATAGGCATGACTATTAATACCAACAATACTAAAGTCATGATAATTATATCCAAAAAATATCAACTATGACAAGTTCATTTATGATAATAACTACTTGGACAATGCCTCTTCATAAAAATATATGGGAATCAACATTCATCTTTAGCTTAATTGGAATTATAGCATTGACGAAAGGATAATTGGAGGTTGGAAAGCTTATTATGGGCTTCAAAATACTTATAAGTCGACATATCTTTAGGCATAGAGTAAAACAAAGTTTCTATTTAAGACTCTTGTCACCACTACTCTTTTATATGGATGTGAGGTTTTGGATTGTATTATATCTAGAGAATCGTGGAGGAAGATTGATTTGAACCAAAAGAAATTTATATCTTACAACCTCAAGATTAAAGTAAATACTCCCTACCATATCCTCCTAATTGAAGTTTCCCTTTCCCCCATTGAAAGCAACACTATGAATAGGTATCTCATGTATAAGAAGAATTTATACAATATAGAAGCCAAGAGGTATACCAGAATTACTTCTAACTCTAGCGAAAACCCCTGCCTTCAGCTCAAGTGAGGTTGGCATAAGGATGCCCAGTCTTGGCTATACCATTGTGGGATAAAGGAGGAGATAATCTTGAATAATAAGGATAACATTAAAATATTATTACTTTCAAATGTTGGGTATTTGTTATATTTTTTCCATGACTAGCCCCATGCGTTATTACGTTATGTCGAGTGCAGCCGAGGTGGGGGGAGCAACCCACCTGCCACGAATTTTTTTTATGCGGGCCCAATAATATTTGTGTTATATTTTATGGCATTGGACAAGTGTTCTAGTCTCGATTTGTGTCTAAGAGAATAAGGAACACAATATCTCCAAAACACATAAAAGGTTTCATGGGATAATCTTGCGAAACACCTTAATTAAATTAATTAGCCATCATTTAATTTTTTCCTAAGTATAAGATAATCTTAGCCATTGATGAGGATTTAATCATGGTCGTTGGAGCTCCAATGAGAGATTATATATCAAGTCGATGGGATGGAGAGAGAGACCGTTGACACAAGAAGAGAGCGAGTTCCTAGGCATATTGAGCTATCCAATTTCAGAGATTCACCAAGGAAGTGAGTTCTAGCCACAGAAGGAGAGTATCAATGATTGAGGGTGCAACAACAGAGAGTTCCAAAGGATTTTCTAGTTCCGAAGAGTTAGTAGAAGGGAGGATGAAAGATTTTGTAGAGAAATTTGTCAGGTGGTGCGAGTTATCTAGTCTAGTAGAGCGAATTGTCGGGAAGGGTTTGGATCAGTCGTCGAAGGTTGGAAAGACATTTCGGAAGGAAATTTTTTTTTCCCAGTGGAAGGATAAGGCTAGATGACTTATTTTGGAGTAGTTCTAAAGGTCGTATGAACTATGCAAGTTAGCAGTGCGAGCAAGCTAGAGGGAGGAAGGGTTATTTTGCAGAGGGACAATTTTTCTCCAAATTATTTTGGTGAGATTATTTGTTAGAGAATTTCTAATTAGGCATCCCTATATTGTACTCAAATTTTTAATGTTGCATAGTAATAAAATAAACCCTCATATGCTGCATCAGTTTTCCCTTCAAGTTTTTTCTTAGGACGTTGAGTCCATAAATATTGGCATTTATTTTATTGTGTGTGCATTATTCTCTGTTAGGTCCCTATATTACTAGTATAGTCCCT
This sequence comes from Pinus albicaulis, assembly GCA_034641835.2. Taxonomy (NCBI): domain Eukaryota; kingdom Viridiplantae; phylum Streptophyta; class Pinopsida; order Pinales; family Pinaceae; genus Pinus; species Pinus albicaulis. The sequence continues at coordinate 855,813,393 of CM076580.1, read as the reverse complement.
TATTGTTGTTAGTGTAACCCCCTTATTGTTATTATTGTGCCCTTAAATTATTATTGTTAGGTCGACTAGGATTACATTATGGCCCCATGGACTCCTATATATAGGAAGGAGGTTTTGTAACTTGTATCATCCAAGAATTGTTCATTTATGTAATGTATTGGAGGTTGCCCCGTCGAAGTGGCTTATTTCTAAGGCGTTGATATCTCTTTTCTTCTATTTTTGGAGCTAGTTACACAACATTTGGTATCAGAGCTTTGGATTCCAGGGTTTCGCTGCTCCAAATAGGTCATCGTGGAATTTTCGCTATAACTTTTTTTCTATGAAGTTTCAGAAGCTGAAATTTTTAGGATACGAAGCTGAAATCCCGAGGAATATTATCTAAAAATTTCAGAGCTTGGTTCGCAATATTTTCGGAGATATGATCTGTGGAAGTTAGGTCTTTTTTCAAGCTCCTAAACAGGTCATCGTGGCATTTGCGCTATAACTTTTTTTCTACGAAGGTTCAAAATCTAAAATTCTTATGGTGCGAAGTTTAAATCCTGAATAAATTCATCAAAAAATTTCAGATCTTGGTTCGCAATATTTTTGGAGATATGATCTATGGAAGGTAGTGCTTTTTCAAGCTCCTGAATTTCATCTCAAAGAGGTGATCTTGGGAAAAGTTCAATAACTCTCTCTCTGGGTATCGGATTGGAGTGCCGTAAAAATTGGTCGCAATTACACGGACTGTAGTTTCTTGGCTATAAATTTTAGAGATGAAGGATGAAACAGTGACACATGGAAAGTCGTACAAGTTCGCTCTACTGAACTAGTCCATAATTAGGTCATTGTGGGAGATCGGACACAACTTTTTCTTGGAGAATCCAAATCAAGTCAGACCTGTGGCATTCGAAAGATAATTCAGAGGGCTACGTTGGTACCGAAAATCAAATATTGAAGTGCTACAATCACAAATATAATCCAATTTCAATATCGAGCTCCTCAAAAGCAAGAAAAAGGTGTGTATTTTTTTTTCCCGAATTGCATAAGTCTTGTTTGAAGAATCAATTTGAATTGATTCCAACGGCATATTGTAGAATAGATATCAGTATTGGGTTCTAAAAGATGCCCCGTAAAAATAATTCAACACCCATTAAGCCTTCATAAGGCTCTACTATGACTCATGAAGATGAAGAATTGCAACATGATCTATCAAAATTACAAGAGCAAGTGCAACAAATTTCACTCTCGCAAAGAGCAACAAAAAATGAAATGGAAGTTTTGAAGAAAGGCGTGGAAGCAAAGATGGATGGCGTGCAAGCTAAGATGGATGGCGTGGAAGATAAGATGGATGGCATGGAAGCTGGCATGGAAGCTAAGATGGATGACATGAAATACAACATGGAAAACATGAAGAATGATCTAAAAACAGACATCGAAGGTTTGACAAAGTTGATACAATAAATGTTTCATAATGGTGAAAATATAGTAGAAGAACCTCATGATGAGAACAAAATCAATGTTAATCGTGATTTCATAAACTCTAATGTTGGCAGGAAGAACCACCATATTCCAAAAATGGATATGAGGAAGTTTGATGGAAAGGATCCTGTAACATGGATACTACAGATGGAGCAATATTTTGATCTCCATAATGTGAAAAAAACACAAAAGGTACGCATTGCAACTTTACATTTAGAACAAAATACATTTGTATGGTATCGATGGCTTTGCTCCCGTAAAAAAATTGTCACTTGGTCAATTTTTACTGAAGAAATGATAGCACATTATGAGGATACAAAGAGAAACACCTTCTTTAGCCAATTGATAAATCTCAAACAAAAGGGTTTAGTGGGGCAGCACATTGAGGACTTCCAAAAATTGAATATAAGGGTAACTGATATTCCAGAGGAACACAAGATAGATCTCTTCATAGGCACTTTAAAGGATAACATCCAACATGAAGTTCGTGTTTTGGAACCAGATTCATTGGAGAAGGCATTCAGGTTGGCAAGAAAAGTTGAATGTAAAACAATGGCGACAAGGAAGCCTACCACTCAATTCTATAAAGAAGGAAGTGTTGCTACGTCTAGATTTCCACAACCTACAAGGTTGACACCACAACAATTGGAAGAAAAAAAGAGCAAAAGGGCTTTGCTACAGTTGTGATAGAAAATACACTAAAGGTCATAAGTGTGCTGAGAAGAAATTATTTTACATAGATTGTGAAGAGGAAGAAGAAAATGAACAAGAAGAGGATATACACCAGGAACCAGCCCTCGAAGAGGAAGAAATGAATCCGACCATATCGTGTAATGCACTGGCAGGAATTACCACTCCTCAAACTCTCAAGATAGAAGGACATATCAAGAAGAAAAAGGTAATAGTGCTGATTGATTCAGGTAGCACCCATAATTTTATTCATTATAAGGTAGCCAAGGAATTAAATTGTTTCCTATACCCAGCACCAGAATGTCAAGTGATGGTTGCAAATGGAGGAACTATAAATTGCTCGGGAAAATGCCATAATATCAAGCTAACCATGGGGGAATATGTATTGACTAGTCCAATGCTTTCCATTCCTATGGAAGGTGCTGATGTTGTACTAGGAGTACAATGGTTACAATCTTTGGGGACGGTAGCTTTTAATTTTCAAGAACTTTTCTTGAAATTTTTTTCAGAAGGAAAGGAAGTCAAATTACGGGGTATTGAAGGGAAGCCTGGAAGGATAATAAGCTCTAATGTCATGACAAAGCTTCTAAAGAAAGAACAACGAGGCGTAATTGCACAATTATGCTCACTAGAAGTTCCGACATCAAAATCATCTATTTCTGCAGATCTCCAACAAGTCTTGGACAAACATTCCAAGGTGTTTGAAACTCCCAAAGGACTCCCACCTATTCGTGATCATGATCATGCTATTCATTTGATTCCAGGAAGTGTTCCTCCAAACATCAGGCCTTATAGATATCCTTACCTCCAAAAGAGCGAAATTGAACGTATGATTGCAGAAATGTTAGAGGCGGGTATAATTCAACCTAGTCAAAGTTCTTTCTCTGCTCCCGTAGTATTGGTACACAAGAAGGATGGATCATGGCGAATGTGTCCGAATTATAGGGAGCTCAATAAGCTCACCATTAAAGACAAATTTCCCATTCCTGTGATTGATGAATTATTGGATGAATTACATGGAGCAATTTATTTTACCAAGTTGGATCTTCGTTCAGGATATCATCAAATTAGAATGAAGATCGAAGATATTCCAAAAACAACATTTCGAACTCATGAGGGTCATTATGAATTTTTGGTCATGCCTTTTGGCCTTACCAATGCACCTTCTACATTTCAAGGGTTGATGAATTCCATTCTCAAACCCTTCCTTAGAAAATTTGTGCTAGTATTTTTTGATGATATACTAATCTATAGCAGGTCTTGGAAGGATCATGTTGAACATATTGACAGGGTGCTCAAACTATTGCAGGAGAAACAATTATATGCAAAAACATCCAAATGTTTCTTTGGAGTACAAGAGGTGGAATATCCGGGTCATATTATATCTCACGAGGGTGTTAAAGTAGACCCTAACAAAATTAAAGCCATTAAGGAATGGAAAGTCCCCAAGACAATAAAGCAGTTGCGAGGATTTCTCGGGTTAACAGGCTATTATCGCAAATTTGTTAAGAATTATGGGAGAATAGCAGCACCTCTAACAACATTATTGAAGAAAGATGCATTTTCATGGACTCCTGAAGCAACTAAGGCCTTTGAACGTCTTAAGGAGGCAATGTGCCATGCACCGGTCTTAGCTACGCCAGACTTCACAAAACCTTTATTGTGGAATGTGATGCCTCAGGAAATGGAATTGGTGCAGTTTTAATGCAGGAAGGAAGACCCATTGCTTTTGAAAGTCGTACAATCAAAGGAAAGTATTTACAGAAACCTATTTATGAGAAGGAAATGTTAGCAATACTGCATGCACTAAAGAAATGGCGAACTTACCTAATGGGAAGACACTTCAAGGTAAAAACCGATCATGATAGTCTTAAACACTTTTTGGAACAAAGACTATCTTCAGAAGAGCAGCAAAAATGGGTCACAAAGATGTTGGGTTATGACTTTGAAATAATCTACAAAAAGGGAAAGTTTAATGTTGTTGCAGATGCACTCTCAAGAAAGAATGAAGAGGTGGAAGCATTGCTTTGTGCCATTTCTATTATCCAACCAGATTGGATAACCGAAGCAAGAGATGAATGGAAGAAGGACAAAGATGTATGGACACTCATTCAAAAGTTGCAGCAAGATCCTAGTACATCCGATACATTTAGTTGGAAAAATGATTCCTTATGGTACAAAGATCGCTTATATCTTTGTAAGAATTCCCAACTAAAACAAAAGATTCTTCTGGAATTGCACACTTCTCCTTTAGGAGGACACTCAGGATTTTTAAAAACTTACCACAGGGTGAAGAAAGAATTTGTTTGGGATGGCCTTAAATCTGATATTCAAAAGTTTGTGGCGGAATGTTTGGTTTGCCAGCAGAATAAAGTGGAGACAATTAAGACCCCGGGACTTCTACAACCTTTATTCATTCCAAGTCAACGTTGGGAGGAGATTTCAATGGATTTTATCACAGGTTTACCTAAGTCCGAAGGAAAGAATGTCATCATGGTGGTAGTTGATAGACTTACCAAGTATGCACACTTTTGTGCATTATCTCATCCATTTAAAGCAAGTGCAGTTGCTACTACATTTATGGACAGAATTCAAAAGCTACATGGAAGCCCAAGGGTTATTGTGAGCGACAGAGATCCCATTTTTACCGGAAATTTTTGGACGGAGTTATTTTCTTGTTTGGGTACTCAATTAGCTCATAGCTCATCTTATCATCCTCAATCTGATGGTCAAACCGAGATAGTAAATAAATGTTTGGAAGGATATCTTCGTTGTTTTGTATCTGATAAACAAACACAATGGGTCAAGTGGTTACCTCTTGCTGAATGGTGGTATAACACTTCCTTCCATACTGCAGCAGAAATGACCCCATTTATGGCACTTTATGGATATCATCCACCATCCATCACATCATCTTTAAGGGAAAATTCGAAGGTTCAAGCAGTGGAAGATCACATCGAGCATCAGCAAGAAGTTCTCCAACTCTTAAAGGATAAACTGAATTTGGCACAAAATCGAATGAAACAACAGGCAGATCAACATCGCAGCGAGAGAAGTTTTGATATAGGAGATTGGGTATTTTTACGGCTACAACCATATAAACAAATGTCCCTCAAGCAAGCTAAGAAGGATAATAATTATCGCCAAAGTACTATGGTCCTTACAAGGTGTTGCAAAAGATTGGTACTATGGCATACAAATTGGAGCTTCCTACTTCTTCACGAGTGCATCCAATTTTCCATGTTTCATGCTTAAAGAAGGTTATAGGTGAAAATCTTCTAGTTCAAACAATATTGCTAGAACTTGATGAGGAAGGAAAAATCATATTGGAACTTGAAGCGGTCACGGAAACAAGAACTCGACAGCTATGGAATCGATCAATTTCAGAGTATCTCATCAAGTGGAAGAACTTACCCACTGAAGATTCTACATGGGAGGATGAGAATTTTATACAGAAGCACCCAGAGCTACTCAAGTGTTGAGGACAACACTTTTTTGAAGGAGAGGGGCATGTTAGGTCCCTATATTACTAGTATAGTCCCTTATCGTTGTTAGTGTAACCCCCTTATTGTTATTATTGTACCCTTGTAACCCCCATTTTGTTATTATTGTGCCCTTAAATTATTATTGTTAGGTCGGCTAGGATTACATTGTGGCCCAACAGGATTACACTATGGTCCCATGGACTCCTATATATAAGGAGGTTTTGTAAATTGTATCATCCAAGAATTGTTCATTTATGTAATGTATTGGAGGTTGCCCCCTTGAAGTGGCTTATTTCTAAGGTGTTGATATCTCTTTTCTTCTATTTTTGGAGCTGGTTACACAACATTCTCTTAGCGTCTAATTTATTTTCCGCAACATATTTTATTTTTTGTGGATATTGTAATTGTGAGTTTATTGATATTTGTCATAATAACAAATAAATTGCAAAACAATTAGGAGATAAATTTCCAATAATTGCAATCAAGGAATTTTCACAAGGCGGACCCAAGGATGGTGGGTGAACCTACCCATGGTTTTGCGTGTGGTTATGGGCATAATGGGTTTTTGTAGATTTGGTCAAAGGAACTATTGTTATGTTCTAATCCAGGGTTAATGGATTGGGGTTTGAATGCTTCGACATGTATATAATTTAGTGTAACATTGAAAGGAATATAATGAAAAACCAATCTGGTTTTCCCAGTTTGGGTTCCATGAGAAAATATTTGTGTATATTTTATGTTCTCACCATTATATAATTTTCTTTTTTAAGAATCTCTTTACAAGTAATTTATGTACAGAGTTAAAATGTACACCAAATTTAAGGATAAGTTGTGGGATGATAATGAGTTAGAGGGAAAAAGGAAGCTAAGGTATTATAATGAGGTGATCAACCCCAATCTCAAAAACCATAATTATCTTCCTCTCTTAACCAATGTTAAGAAGAAAATAAGCATTGCCAAGATAGGAACTAATTCTCATGAGCTTTAGAGTTAAATTGGCTGTTGTTTTATTCCTCAAACACCTTGGGATGAAAGAGTTTGTCACCTTTGTGATACTAAAAGGGTTGAAGATGAAAAACACTTTCTCTTGGATTGCCTAGTTCTTACTCATATCCGTTCTAATTTCCATAATATTTTCCACAGTTCCAACCTTCCTTATTTGTTAAGTCAACAAAACTATGAGGATCTAGGAGCATTCTCTCTGTTCTTTTCGATCATAGAAATAAAATGTTAAAGAATCTCAATTAATCTCTTACTTTCTTAAGGTTTGATACACCATATTGGTCTTAGTGGATGTTAACAATCGCCATCATTATATATTCTTCTTCTTACTTTTAGGTGAGTTTTTAATTTTATTTTTTTATTTAAAATATATATTCAAATGTATAAATGAATTCAACATTATAAAAAAATTGTGAGGCACTTGGATTTTACGAATTACACAACTCGTATAAACAAAAATGTCCAATAATTAAGCTACACAATTTTTTAAAGTAATATATTATCTAGTTAATATAAAATCTAAAATATTTTATTGACAAATTTAAAGAAAAACTTAAAACAATATTTCTAATAATATAAATAGTCATTTTTTTCATTTGATATTGGAAAAATAATGCATAAAATTATAACTTTGTATTTATTATTAAATTTCACAAATTTAATGTACAATTACATCATTATTTATAAACAAATTTTAAACAAAAATTAATCATTTAAAATAATGTGTTAGTTTTTTTTTTTTAATGTCTAGAGGAATCAACAACAACGTTGGTCTCATACTTGTGTGGCACATAGTCAATTTTGGTCTCGCTCTCGCTCTCGTTGGACATTTGTGTGACATAGAGTCAATTTTGATTTTTTGGTTGTGTGACACAAAGTCAATTCTGATTTTTTGGTCTCGCTCTCACTCTCGCCTAACACAAGCAGGTGTCACATTTGCGTGACACATTCAATTCTAATTATAATTCTAGTCTCACTCTACACAATGTCAATTCTGAGATCTACCACAAACCCAAGGATTTGAACTTGGGACCTTGTACTCACATTTACTTTACATATTCACAAGCTTCCCAAATTAGCTTGGGAGGAAGGGGCAAAATAATTTGTTAGTTGAACATAATAATGTTTAGCTTTACAGTCTATATTTTTTAAGGGCACCCAATATTTTGATCGCAGCTTTATGTTATATGGGTTCTTTTTTTTTTGGAACATATACTATATGCATGAATATGTAACAATCCTCATATCTAATAGAAAATTGTTGTTTTTAACTAATGTTGACTCAGTGTTTCTTTTTTTTTTTTCCAAGGAGATAAGGAATTTACTGTTTTTTAAAATCCAGGTAAATCAACCCAAAGGAATCTACTCATCGTTGGCCAAACTAGCAAGGCCTAACCCCAAGGGCATCGAAGAGATTTAACCCCGTGACCTCCCAATAGACAAAATACTTAGCAACAGAAACTCACCCAACTAAACTATCTCTTGAAACTTTATTAAACTAAATTATTATTAATATCTTCGAATATATAATTATAATTATTTTTAAAAAATCATATAATATTAAAAAAATATCTGACCTTTAAATGATAATAAAACACTAATACAATTTAACCTCGCTAATTAAGAAAAAAAAATTAAAAAATAGATCCATAATATTTGTAACTTTAAAAAGATAAAAGTTTGAGCCAGGTACGTGGAGTACCTAGTAGGAGCACATTTTCGTGCATCAAGCGCAAGAGTAATCTTTTGGGTGAAAGCGTTTGATTCTCTAAATAAACACTTGACTCACGAATCTCAACCCAAATTCCGCTTTCATAGAGCTATCAGCATGACGTTTGCCCTAGTCCATGATTACTTGTGGTAATTTGACACGTTTGGCCTCGTCCGCGATGCTTGGTCGTGAATTGAGACAAAGTGCGAGGCAAGCCTGTTACCCAAACAGTACGATCATCCTAATAACGTGGATGACCACATTCCAACTATTTTTTTATATGTATTTTTATCACATCTCATTTTTTTTAATGTCTTTTTATCACATCGTATTAAGAGAGCTTTGGTTGGAGAATGTGTGAAAGGAAGCTCGCTCTTATTAATTTAATTTTTTTTAAATAATTTAGTTGTTAAATGAATAGTCAAGATATTTATTATTGGTTGTTATTTATGAATTTGTCATTTAAGATGAAAGTGTTTGTCATTTTTATGATAATAAAAGCGTTAGAAGATGAAAAGGGCTTTCTCTTAGATTGTCGGACTTTTACTTACATCAGTTCTCATTGTCAAATTTCACATTACCAATCTTCTAACAAAACTATAATGATTTATAAACACTTCTTTCCTTTCTCTTTGATAATAAAAATAAAAATTAAAAAAATCTCAATTAATTTTTTACTTTCTTAAAATCAAATAAACCACATTAATTTTAATAAAAAATAATCATATTCATCATATTTATTAAAAAAATTATAAGCTTTTAACTAATTAAAAACTAATTTTAAATCATAATATAAAAAAATAACTTAAATAATCTGTAAAATATGAAAAATCTCCCTCCAAAGTTTGAACCACTAACAGTTATTTAATTTAATTTAATTAAATTAAACACCATATGTAAATGTCCCATGAAATTTTAAGATTGGAAAAAGTCCAACATCCCTAAATTGGTCGACAAGGGGACAAAATTTATCATTAATTTAAACTAGAAGTGGAATTTAAATTTAAGTCCAAGGGCCCTCCCTCCCAAAAAACCTGGTGCTCTTGCTTTTATGGCAGACCATATTATTAATAATTTAAATTCTAAACCTTTCTCTTCAAATAAAGCATAGGTTTACACTTTGAGCGACTCGATGTGCGCTCAAACCTTCCTATTCAATATCTACGTAAACTGATTAAAAGAAGAGCTCACACAGACCAACGACTCACGGGCAACTTTCACATGGGAGCCTTATTACTAATACAATTATTTAATATCCATAACCACCCCACCTCTTATATATTCAAATTGACCTCCAATAATTATTCATTAACAAACTATCACTTCCACGCCTGATAGTATTATTTTGGTGTTAAAAAATCCAGAACAAATAAACAATCGTAGTGTGAGAAAAGCATGACTATTGAAAATATTTCCTTCTTAAAAGTAAATTTTAAAGTCGCTATCGGTGAAAAGGAGTTCTCTTAGTTTGGAATTTGGAAGGAGGATAAAGTATCAATTTTGTGTTTTTTATTTATTTATTTTTAATGAAAATCTGACACAAAACTTTTATTAACGACTTTCTATATTTTTTAATAGAAAACATATAAAAGTTACAGATTTTATTTTACTTATGAGAATGATATATTTTATTTTAAATTGTGCACTATAATAATTAATAATTATAAATTTAATATATATATTTTTAATTTTTAATTAAATTTATATAATGTAATATATATTCTTTAATTTATAATTAAATTTTGAATAAAATGATTAACAAGATGAAGCTCCTTAAATCCATTGCAGTAACATTATTGGATTCTTGTAAAGTTATGATTTAAGTTGGTTTTATAAATTTAATATTTTTTTAACAAGAAACAGGTAAATTTTTATAAACAAAACTGGCAACGGGATAGGTCCCTTATAATCATGATAAGCTTTATCTTAAAGTTTTGCATATATATATTCGGAGAGACCTTATTGCTATCATTTTTATTTCTATATACTTTTCTTACATCATTTAAACTATATACTTTCCAGAAAACACCACATAGCTTAACTATCCGACAAAACATGTAAATTAAAGTGACATACTACCCGTGGCTTCCAAGTTCTTTATCCTCCTAGGCCACTTCAGAAGGCGCATTCCTCACAACATCAGGCTCTGGTACTCAATTTTCTACTTCTGCACCTTCCTCTACCATTGGAGTGGATGCATCACACAACCCAAAGACCTCTTTCAGCACTTTGACGGTGGCCATTTCAAATTTAACTTCAATATTATCCACTTTAAATTTCAGGTTGATCATTCCAGTGTTTAGATGTTCCATGGCTGTCTGAAGCAACTCCATATCTTTCCCTATTCAAGACAGGTCGGACAACACAAAAAACATTTATTCCTAAATCTCCTTCGTTATTTGCTTGCTTGAGTTATCGATCATCTCTGCTACATTTCCACTGCTTCCAAGTTCCTTTGCTCCATTACCACTATCATTGTTGCTAGCTGAAGCCATCTTTCTCGCAAGGACGATTCTATGCTCAAGTTGCATCACCTTGCTCCTCTAAATAACAGATTGCTCCTTTTCGAATGAGACTCCCATCTTATCAAAACTTAATGTCTTCCTTGTTTGCGTCTCAGCCAAGGCACAATACTCCATCCTTATCACTGTCGAATTGCATTCAAAATGATACACAATGGTACTAAGAATATTTTCACCTACCTTCCCATTTAACAACCAACGAGAGTGAATCCACTTCTCTTGCAACACGGATACCATTCATCAACGTGCCCATCTATTCATAAATACACAACTACCCTTTATGGATCCCGAAGAACTCCTTCCCATCCCCAAGGTATTATTGTAATTATTAATTCGTTGATCCTTAATTATTCCAACGTTCCATCTGTAATCCATCCATTAAGGTACGTGACATATGACGTTGGTTTTATCAATGTTTGAAACTCCTTGTTCTAATGTTGCGCCCATGTTGGCTTGAAGGTCTGCCATATGGTTGTTTTCTCTTTTAACATGAATAAATTTGTATTCCTATAATTTGCTGAGTAGATTCATAATCCTTATAATCAAAGGAGAGGAGTCAGAGTTTATAAGATGCTCGTTCCAAGAGAGCCTTATGCACTTTTGAATTACCACCATTGAGTCACCAACAATAATCATTTTCCTGATGCCTTTGGAGATACTAATCTTTAGGCCTTTCCAAAGTGAGAGTGCTTCGACTTGGTTGTTCGAGTCTTTCCCAGTCCCCAGGAGAACTTTGTTTCAATTTTTTCTTCGAGTTTATAAAGCACCCTTCCCACTCCTGCCTCCCTGGGGTTACCTTTCGAAGCACCATCGAAAAAGAGTTGTACATGTCCTAAATTTCTTTGCCATTATTTAAAACAATCCCCATCCAATCTAATACAATATGGAGGGACTTTGTGGATTTTTGTACTGGAAACATGATTTTGATTGTTTGATATTATGAGTAAATCGTTTTCAATTATACTTAAAATCATTCAAGTCTGAGTCATCATATCCCCTTGAGGAAATCACCTCAAGAAGTAACTACATTCCTTTGATTGCAACAATTTATGGAGAGCATCGTTTGTCTTGGAAGATCACTTGATTTGGCAAAGCCATAGATTCATCCAACAAAGATATTTAGGAACAACCATCCAAAAATGCATAAAGAAGGATTTTAGTTTCTTAGGAAGGGGATATTGAAATCGCCAAAGGATAAACATCTCATTCCACTATTTAAGAATAGTATGAAATTGAAAAATCGACATAAGAGTAGATTTCCAAGTTTCCATTGAGAAAGGGTAGTGGCAAAAAAAATGCTTGGTGGTTCCTCCTCCTTGCCACAAAGCATGCAGCAAGAGGGACCTTGAATATTCCTTTTCCTAAGATTTCCAGCTGTAAGGATTTTGATTTATTAAGAAGGGGATATTGAAATCGCCAGAGGATGAAAATCTCATTCCACTCCTAAGGAATAGTCTGGAATTGAAAAATCGACATAAGAGAAAATTTCCAAGCTTCCATTGAGAAAGGGCTGTGGAAAAAAAGGTGCTTGATAGTTTCCTCCTCCCTGCCACAGAGCACACAAAAAGAGGGACCTTGAATATTCCTTTTCCTAAGATTTCCAGTTGTTAGGATTTTCTCATGAACCATTTCCTAATAGAATATGTTGACCTTTGGAAGCCCATCCCTATTCCAAATATTTTCCCAAATTCTTGATGGAGGGGAGGATATTTTATTAATGAGAAGAGCATACCCCTCCTTTATTGTATAGTTTTTAAACTTCCCTCGCAGACGAATACATTTATCCAATTTACTAGTAGCAATTGGTGCAAACCCTTTTAGATGAATTATCAAGGATTTCCAGTGATGTAACAGATGATTGGGTATATCCATTGATCTCCACCCACTCTACATTCTTTGATCATCCCACCTAGATATGTCAACAAGATGAATAAGACCATGCTCTTCCATCCATTTAGAGATTTCCATAAACCCTTGATCAACAACCAATAATTTTATCAAGGGAGAGCGATCTTTACAAAGATGGATACGCTTCCCATTGCCCAGTTGCCAACCCAGTTGATCTAGCACAAATGAGGTCGTCGTTTAACATAGCTTCCAAATTTGTGTTCCTTTCCCCTCCCATAATTCTCCTTCAAGTCTAAGCAATCGATTTTTGTGGAAATACTTCCTTGTAAAGGCCTTTTTCCACCATTCCTTGGAGTCTAAAAGAAGCCTCCATACTAGTTTTGCACCAAGAGCCAGGTTCATGTATTCAAGCTCTTTGATTGCTAATCCTCCTAGATTATTTGGTTGTCTTACCACTTTCCAGTTAACAAGGTGGAACTTGTTTTCATTATTTTTACCTCCTTGCCAAAGGAATTTCCGAATTAAACTACTTAATCTGTGTATTATATTCTTTGGAGCTAATAGTCTTGATCCTAGATACCCCGATAAAGAGGAGAGAACTAACTTGATGAGATTATCTATCCCAGTAATATTTAGCCACCTTACTCCCCATGATTGGATTCTTCTTTTAGTTTTCTGCATGACTGAATCTAAGTCCTCCCCAGAAGCCTACTTAAAGGAGATTGGAATTCCAAGATAGGAAAAGGAATTATAATCAATATCAACAGGAAATTTCAAGAAAAGCAGTCGTAGGAATGTTCTAGCCAATCAATTGACATTTCATTTTGTTAATCATTCCTCCTGAAAAATGAAGATAGCAGTCTAAAAACTTTTTGAATCTTGAGGTTATAGCTAAAGAGGCTCCACCAAGTAAAGGGGTATCATCAACGAATTGAGAGAGATTGATTTCATGAACATTTTTGGCTATGCTTAAACCTGGGAGTGACCATTCCAACCTTGCAACCTTAAGGTTCCTACTTAGATATTCGACCATTATTATATATAACAAAGGCCATAGACGAAATCCTTGCCGAAGGCCTCTGGAAGTTGCAAAAAAAGGGGTTGGTCTACCATTTATCAAAGGGGAAATCCAAGGGGATCCAATGCAAGCATTAATCCATAAAATGAAATCATTACTGAATCCTATTTTTTCCAAAACAAGCAAAAGAATGGAGTGATTTACTCGATCAAATGAATTGGCCATATCCAATTTAATTACCATTCTAGCTTCTCTCGCCTCCTTACTCGAATGAATAGATTCCTGAACCAAAATAATGCTATCAAGAATATGTCTCTCCTACATAAACCCTCCTTGATTCTCGAAAATAAAGGAAGAGAGCAAGGGTTTAACCATGTTGGCAATAATTTTGGTCAAGATTTTACAGGAAGAATTGCAAAGTAAAATGGAACAAAATCTGGAGAAATTGGTTGGATTGACATCCTTGGGGATCATAGCAAGAAAGGAAGAGTTTGTGCCCCCTCCAAGTTTCTTTTTCACTCTGTTGTGGTTCAACAGTTTAAGGAGACCATTTTTTATAGTAGTCCAGTATAACCGATAAAAGAATATGGAGAACCCATTAAGTCCAAGAGCTTTCTCAGGTTCCAAGGACCAAACCGCTTTTCATACTTCTTTTTCCTTTATTTTATGTAAAAGAAATTGATTAGCAATATGGGAGATCTCTTGTGGAAATGCTTGAAGAAATTACTTTGCTCGATTTAGAGGAATATGGTCTTTATTAAGGAGAGCTTTGAATAAGTTGAAGGCCTCTTCCTTGATTTCCGCAAATGTGCTTACCTTTGACTTTCCTTCAAGTGCAATTTCATTAATTCTATTTCGAGCCTCCCTAGATTTAGCTTTTTTATGAAAGAAGGAAGTGTTGGAGTTCCCGTCTTTTAACCATAAACTACGAGATTTTAATCTCCATAAATTTTTCTTGTCCGCTTAAAGAGAATATCTATTTGGAAAGGTCCTTTTCTTGTTGAATGTGTTTATCCTCTATTGAGACTTCCTCCATCAGTTTATAGTGCTCCTTGAGTTTTTGTATTTTGTCTCGCCTTTTTTTACCTAGAGGTTGATAGTTCTCTTTCAACCAATACCTAAGTTCCTTCTTCACGTTCTTTAGCTTGGATTCAAAAACATAATTCAGGGAACCCTGAACATTGGTCTTCCATGACCTCTCCACCAATTTCCCGACCTCTTCTGAAAGTCCCCAATCTGCATTGAACTTGAACGGCAGAGGCTCGAGATTTGCCACCTTCTCCATTTTAATCATAGTAGGGCGATGGTCATAGTCTCCTTGAGCTTCTATTGTCGAAGAGCAGTCAAGACCTTCAAATAGATAGTACCTATAAATCAAAAATTGATCCAAACGAGATGCCATATATTGATCTCTTGTTCGTCTATTAGACTACGTGTATTTCCCTAGCTTTGGGATAATATCCAGCATATCCCAACTATCTATTATATCTTCCATTCAGTCTCTAAACAGATCCCTCACTATAATCCCTCCTCTTTTTTTGGCATTGTTTAGGATGGTATTGAAGTCTCTTCCCATCACACTATTTAGATGTAGATTCCTTTCCTTTAGAACTTCCAATGAATCCCAAAATTCCGATTTTTCTTTATATAACATTGGAGCATGTATATTTATAAAAGGATTTTTTTCTCCCATTTCTCTTACTTCCAAAGAGCTAGCACCTAGGATTTTGTCTTTGATTCTTCCACAAAGGGGAAATGTTTATTTGACAAAAAAATAACCAGTCCTCCAGAGCCCCTCTGGATGATTGAATAGTCCCAGAGCACTCTTTCCAAAATACCTCAACAACTTTAAATACCTATGATTCCTCCAACTTTGTTTCTTGTAGAAAAAAACCATCAGAGATTCTTGTTTTATTATGTCTCCCACAACTAGGGTTTTAGCAAGGTTCCCTAATGTTCCAAGATATTAAATTCGTTTAATGGGGGTGATTTGATTAAGCCCACCATCCTTTCCTTGCTTATTTTTCATTACTTTCCCTTTAAGAATTTTTGTAATGACTGATTGATTTCCCAATTTTTTATTTAGCTCAACATCTTTTTCCCTTATTACTTTTTGTTTTGGTGTTCCTTTTTTCCTTGAACTCTCTATTTCCTGACTACTATAGTCGTCCGCCCAGGATAAGTTCTGGGTCATATGACGAGTAATGACTCTTGCTATTTCCTCGTTAACACTTCTTGGTTGTTCAGTTGAGGGATCAGGAGCCGAAACCACCATGGAGGGGGAGGATTCTTGCCCGACTTTTTTAGTTGGACTGCTCTCTGCCACGATTTCGCCACCCTCGACTCCTTTTGCCATTCATGTTTCCTTACTTCTATATTCTTCTTGATGGATAAGAGCTTCCTCCCCATCAAATGGAGTGTTAAGGGAATTAAAGGGATTAGAGAAGGAAGGGGTTGTGTTATTACCGTTTATTCCCCGGGGCTTTTGATGTGTTCCTTTCCCTTTTGGTCCTTTCCTTTACTTCTGCCACTGTTCCTTCTAGGGTGTTGGGATATCCAGATTTTTATTTTTCCCTGCTTTGGAACAATCCCTCGCAAAATGTCCATAGTCATGGCAATGTCAACACTTGAATGGAATTTTTTCTGTCAAGAATCTGTTTGTGCTTCCATTCTCCCAAGTTGAAGTTAATCTTAGTGGGTAAGCCTTTTTCCAAATCAACTTCCACGCAAATTTTAACACGGGAAAATTGAGAGCCCTTAGGTTAAGATTTGCCTAGATATTTTCCCAACCCATTACCAATAGCCATGAGGCAGTCATCACTCCAGCAAGAGATGGGGAGCTGAGAGAGTTTGACCCACACTAGAATAGCAATGGGAATATCTTTGTTTGCGTTCAAATCAAAAGTCCATTTATTTAGGTACATACCTCTAGAGCCAAAGAAATAAGGCCCATTCTGAAACACTACATCTCAATCTTCTTTTATTTCAAATAAGAAAATGAAGAATTTGATGACCATAGCAGACAAAGCTATCTCCCCTCTCATCATGGGCTTCCATGTCTTTCCCATCCAAATTTCCATCAACCTAGGAGAGGGCCACATCCCAGTAAACTTCCCAATCAAAGCTAGTTTCACATATGCAATAGAGTTTTAACGTGCTCCATTGGGTAGGGTGGTATATTTTTACTCCTTCGTTTCTCTTCACAAACTTTAACAGAGCCTCATACGAACACAGGTAATTGGGAAGGGATGCCACTAGGACTTGAAAGGCAGCGTCGACAGAAAAGTCAGAAAGGGGCGAAGGGGGAGCAACCCCCTCTGTAGAGGCCATTGGAAGGTTCTAGAAATCTGCAGAAGGCAGAGGCGGCTGCAAGGTAGCGACACACAACTAGGGTTCTCCCAATTTAAATTCTAATTTTTAATAAATGGTATAGTGGAATTATTTTCTTTTCAAATTAATTGAATATTAAAAAGTGTTTCATTCTATTTTTTCCTTAAAAAATAATTTCATGAAATTCATTCCTTTTTCTCTAATTTTTTGGAAGGAGGATAACAATAACTTTTAAATCTAAAAAACTTCTTAAAAATAAATTAGGAAGCAATAAATACTATTCCTTGAAATTATATATAGATATGTCATTGAGATTTAACCACAAGCCTTAAAAGAGAATTTGTTATCTTTTAATATAAAAATATCATTTTGATGGTGATGATAATGACGATTAACATCCACTAAGACCAATATGGTTTCTCAAACCTTAAGAAGGTAAGAGAATAATCAAAATTATTTAACATATTAGTTGTATGCTCGAAAAAAAGTGAGAAAAGTGTTCCTTGATCATCATGGTTTTGCTAGGCTTAACAAGTAAAGAAGTTGATAGTGTGAGAAATATTTTGAAAAGAACTATAAACTGAAAGTGTTGTTCATCTTCAAGCCTCTTAGTATCGCATTGGTGACACTCTTTTTTCCCATGGAGTTTTGGGTTAAGACCAATGCCCAATTTCACTATGAAGCTAATGAGAATTAGTTCTTATCTTATGTTTTAAGCTTATAGACCAATGCCAATTTTTTTATGGTTTAAGCTTATGTTAACATTACATTTTTGGAAATAATTATCTAGCTTTTTATTTATTTATAAATAAAATAATTATTTTCATTTTTTCACAATAATGGGAATCTCTAAATAATCAACAGCTTCGATACATCTGATGTCACGATTAGACCAAATATGAGTATTCATAAATGTGGGTAACTTCAATACATATGTTGACACTATTACACCAAATACACTATTCATAAATGAAATGGCAATAACTTCGATACATTTGTTGCCACTATTACACCAAATACTACTATTCATAAATGCTGGTAATTTTGATACATTTGCTGCCACTATTATACTAGTTATGACTATTCATAAATATTGGTAACTTTGATACATCTATGACCACTATTACAACAGATACAACTACATAAATGTTGGTAACTTCAATACATTTGCTACCACTATTATACCATATACAACTATTCAAAAATGTTGGTAACTTCGATGCGCCTGCAATTATTGCACCAGATACAACTATTCATAAATGTCGATAACTTCAATACATATGTTGTCACTATTACACTAGATATGAGTATTCATACATGTTGATAACTTCCATACATTTGCTGCCACTATTACAGTAGATACATTTATTCATAAATTCCAGTAACTTCAATAAATCTGCTGTCACTCTTAGACTAAATACGACTATTCATAAATGTTTGTAACTTCAATACATTTGCTACCACTATTATACAAAATATGATTATTCATAAATGTTGATAACTTCAATACATTTGTTGCCACTATTACATTAGATGCGACTATTCATAAATGTCGATAACTTTGATACATCTACTACCACTATTACACCACATACGACTATTCCTAAATGTCAGTAACTTCAACACATATGTTGCCACTATTACACCAGATACGACTATTCCTAAATGTCAGTAACTTCAACACATATGTTGCCACTATTACACCAGATACGACTATTCATAAATTTCAGTAGCTTCGATACATATGTTGCCACTATTACACCAATACGACTATTCAAAAATGTCATTAATGAAATAATTACAACATGTCTCATAAATGACATTAACGAAATAGTTACAACATCTCTCTAAAAACTTAAGCGCACCAAAATGGGGAAACTAATTATTTACCAAACCACTAAGCACCAAGATGAAAAACAAATTATTTACCAAACCACTACAACAAAAATTCATTCACAATTTTTTTTTCATTTTTTATTAATAAAATAATTTATTATATATTAAAAGTTTTAAAATATTTATATATAAATTTATACAATATAATTAATTAAGATATTTATATATAAAATTTAAAGAATATAATTAAGAAAATACAATAATAATTTTTTTATTTAATATAAATATATAATTAATGTTTAATATATTTTTTATTTTTAATAAATTTTATTTAATTATTTTATATTAAATATTAATTTTTGTTAATGAAATTGAGAAAATAAAAGATAGGTAGGTTTTAAATGATTTTTAGAAAACATAAAATAAATATAAATATAAATGATTTTTTTAACATTTGATATAAATGTTAGGTTTTATTTTTTTGGGGCCGGGTATCAATGTTCATCTTAGTGAAATAAAAAATTAAATATAACTGAAATAGTAAAACGAGAAGTTCTGGGTGAGGAGGTTTCAAACAACCTGCTAATTTAAAGGCAAGTAACCTGTTCATGACAAATTGAAGATTCCCAGTTGTAACATCTAAATTGATGATTATATCTAAAACCTTAACCAATCGATAAATAAAAAGAATGTGAATCGTTTTCTCAAAATACTTTGACTTCAAGATCCTGTAACATCGCTTTCATATATAGCAATAGACTAGAAAACTATGGAGTAGTCATTATGCGAAGTTCCTAGTATGTCGCTTTCATATATTTATGATAAGATTGATCATGAGATGTGTATTGACTATTCTGGTAGCATAGTGGAGGAAAACTCTCTGAGGAGGTCAATACTTAGGCTTATGTTGTTTTTGTTCAGGAAGAACAACAAATTCGCCTGAATATCGGAAAGTTCAATCTTCTTTATTTTAATGTTTTGATGGGAGGTTTCACTTTGAAGACTGTATTTGTCACCAGTACTGAAGCCCAAGTCAAAGTTCTTCTCAGTATCACCATTACTTTCAGATGGCCTTTTGACGGTCAAAGTACGTTTTCTTACTTAAATTTAATTATAATTAATTAAATTCCAGTCTCTTGACAGAAGTTATTAAATTCCAGTTTCTCGGTAGAGGCTTCCAGGCACCCTGGCTTTATCACGGGCAAGTTGCTCGTGTGGATCCACACACAACAATTTTAACGTGACAGCATTTTTGCTTCATTTCATTTCTTTAGCATCTTTTATGCAGGTAAATGCATCTTTTTGGCCGGCTTCTAGGCGGTGAGAAGTGGCGAGAGTTTGCTTGCTTCTTGGCCGAATGGACGTTTGGTCGCTTGGGACGCAACAACAAAAAAATGACAGACGGTGAATTTTACAGAGGAAATTCTTCTTTTATTTTCACTACTACTATTATCACTGTTTTGCCGCTGAAAGTTGCATGCAACTTTGTTGGTTGAAGGCCGGCAAGGTGAAATTGACTGAAAATTTGTTAAGGTTTTGACGGATTTGTGTTGTAAGGCTTTGTCCTTGCTTCCTGGATGCTACAATTTTAACAAAATTGTAAAAAATGTCTACTTTTGTTAAAATGACAAGGTTTGCATTAATTACTTATATCCATATTTTAGTTAAAATTCCACGGATTTACGCTGAGAAATTGATCTTACGCAAATTAGTTTTGCTAATTACGTAACTTCAAATAACCAGAACTCCCCGGATTTCTCGTCAAGTTTATTAAAAATGCCACGGATTTATGTTGAAAGAGGGCATAAAATTCTTGAAACATAAATTCGTGAAAACTTAATATAACAAAATATTTAAAAAAAAAAAAAAAGATTCGGGAAACTCTAAAACATTTATATTTCTTCTGTGAGTTTTTACCTTACTGTCGTTGAACGCCAAAGTTGCATCGGATTTTGAACTGCAAAAACGATAATAACACATTTTATTTTCAGTGCCCGGCGGAGTTCCGGTGCTTGACAGGAAGAAAGAGATATATAAATATAAATGCATCTTACTGCTTATTCTTCTTATTCTCCGTTGTTGCTGACACGGATGCTTAGGGGCACATGCGCCTTTATATGCCAATGATAATGCAATTACATGATTCTTCCTTTATTTTCTCGTTCTCACATGGCTTATGTTTAAAAGATTTAAGTCTTAAAAGGCGTTACCATTCTCATTCCTTCCCTTCACCTTTTTTCACAGCCTTTCTCCATAAGAGAAGCCTTTTCGGTATTCCCACTGTCTGTTTTTGACTAATTTCGCACCAGATACAGACCAGAATCTGTCCCTCCTTTTCTTTGGTATGTCCAACGTTTTTGCCTGCTTAAACAATTTCTTCCTTTTTCCGTTTGCATTTTCATTTTTTCCCATTGTTAAGAATACCGCGTTTTAAATGAGATTGATGAACAGAAGGGATTTACAGAGATCGAAATTTTCCTAGAATGGGCATCTTGTTGCATTTAGAGGTCTTGAAGTCCTCAATTCTTATTCAAGCTTCATATCTTCATTTATTTTTCAGTTTCTTTTGTTAATCTGAATTTACCATAGAGGTTGTAAGAGTAGCATTTAATTCTTTTACAAGAACGCAGAAGTCCATGTATTAAGATCTTTTGTGGTCGATCATTCTATAATGTAAAACTTAAAAAAAAACCAAAAAAAAAACGGAGAATAAGAAAATCCGAGCATCTCAAGCTATTGTCATTAATATACATGTTACAATCTTTAAATTTGGGATTTCTGGGTCTTTCCAAGCATTTTGTTTGATCGTCAATAACCAGATGTGTCAATCGTTAAATTTGGAATTCTTTTTGGTCTTACTTTGCAACAATGCATTTCCTACAAGTAACCCGTTATGCGCATCTCTGCGAATAAAGGATACTAATATGCAAATCTTTTATCTTCAGGTCGTTCGAATCGCTAAAATGGCTGAATGAATGATTATATCTTGCAGTCTGAAATCAATCTATGACAATGATTTTGATTTTGAGCTGGCAAAGTTGAGGAATCAAATATAAGGTGAATCAAATCTAAGGTCTGTACTCTATGGGAGCGTGGAATTTTAATTCGACTGTCCACTTTCTATTTGTTCGTACCATTTGCTTGTGATCTACTTTTGCCAGGAAGTTTTCCAGGAGTTTGTTGCATTTTTGGCATACCTTAGAACTTAAAGTTTTGGATGTTTCTTTTGTAGAATGGCTGACAGCTTTACAGTAACCAGGTCTATAGGAGTGTAGAAGTGACAGCTTTTGTGTAGGCCTTACATTTTTAACGCTGTTTTCTTATGATCTAGTCGGGTTCCAAAAGCATTCCTGAATTTTCTGACTGAAGTAATCTTATGGCCTCTCTCAGTGCTTATGTGTACCGTATTTTGAAATTTCTCTGAAAATTTTAAGCATTGTGCAGTGTCAAAGGGCTTGGTTGAGGACTGTAGATTTGATTCTCTTTCAGTTTGTATATACTTGAAATTTAGTTTCCTCTCGTCATGTACCTTGTGTTTGCTTACTTGACTTCTCGCCTAGATTCATCTTGCCAAATTTATTTGAGATAATTTCTGCATTTGTTTTTGGCACCGTATGAAAGCTTAGTTACCGATGACTATTTGAACACCAATTGAATAGGTATTTTTTTGTTTGTTTTTAGCCCGTCATGTCTAATTGCTATTGTTGACCAGGGATTTCATGAAAACATTGCATCTTCAAGGAATGCGATTTTTAGCGGGTATGATATAATCATGATCAAAGGAGAATTGTGTGGTAAACCAAGTCCGAGGACGATGGAAAGTTAGAGCATGTTACAACATTAACTCTTGTACTATTACTGCTGGAAGCAGGGGTGATTTCAGCTTCCATACGTCGTGTGATGATGCCATGGGATGTTACAAATACTGGAATGTACTATTTTGATCTTTGAAATAAGGAATTTCTCTTGAAAATGAAGATATGAAGAGGATTTTTGGCAGAAATAATGAATGGGAACTATTCTCGGGAGGCCATTCTGTAAGCAGTGGTAGGATAAATTTATTCGACAACCAGGTGCAGAGGAGAATCATTTTCTTAATTTTTTCCGGAAGTTCAGATCAAGGACAAGATTTGATGCCCGTAGTGCTATGAAAGGATCAGCGATTGAGTCGATGCACAATTGTGTGTTGTTTTCGTTTACTTTTAGAAGGCTCAGGACAGGTATCATTTGGATGTTTATATCTTCTTAGCATTCTACTGTAATCTTCTACAATCTGCATAGCCTTGGAGAACACATAGCTATTGCAATAAAGTGTAGCTGAATGGATTACTATACAAGACCTCCGGATGTTTATTAATAAATATTGAGAGAATAACCTTTTTCTGTTTACCAGAACTAATACCAGCAATGGAAATTTCATTGGTCTGGTTTCAAAACGTTATAGAGTTCTAAGTGTGCTAGTGCACCAAAAAATCAGACACGGATAATCACATAAGAGCTTCTTGATGTTCTTTTTCATTAAGGGTCAGAACGGAAACTAGCATTTTTCTTTGAGCAATTGTCAAGTTGTGTGGTAGTCTACTCAGAATTTTGCAGACCAAATTCCAAACAAGGAACAATGGTTATTTTTTGAAGAAAGTGGGCCAGAATATATAAATCCTTATACGCCTCAAAGAACCATTGATTTTGACGATGACCTTGTTTGCCTGTTGATGATTTGGGGCAAATAAAAATATAGTTCAATCCAAGAATTGATTACTACAGAGACATGAATTGTGAGATCTGTTCTGATCTGGGAAACAAGCTACATCAATGTTTTACTCACATTGTCCACGAAACAGGGGCAAAACTTTTAGTCAGAACTAATGACCAAAGGAAAGCAATTAAATAGTCTTGAAATTTACGAACAGTTCCTGTGTGTTTCAAATTATCCTTTAAAACACAATTCAAAGATCGTTAATGCTAAAAGATTAGAATTGAAAAGTTCGCATGGATAACCCCTTCCAAGAGTGGTTAAAATCTTGATTGTGTTTAATTCATTTCATATTCTCATCTCAATCGTCAACTTACCCCACGCTGCTTTAGCAACTCCTCTTTGTTGTGGAGGAACTTACAAAGATATTCCAAGTCAATAATTGAGGTTAACATAACAGTGGGTTTCTGAGGTGGTCTACTGTCCTGGCCTCTTGTGGTTTTTTATGGAGAACCTTCATTACAGAGGCCACATTTGTCCTCTGTTTTGCGGCTTTTAGCTTCTGGTATTTTGATATATAGACTGAAATTATTGGAGATTGAAAGTGACACTTCTAAGAGAAAACACTTTCCAAGAATATTTTCTCTTTTTTGTGATTGGGTTCAAATTTTCATCACTTTCCTAACCATTGGTTCCTTGTGTCTTCGTAGGATACAAACACACAAGACTAAATCCTTCTTCTCCTAGTCTCAGTTCAAGTTATTGCCCCGATAACCGGAGGCCAAAAGTGAACAGAGTTTATCAAAGTTCCTTTTAATTTTTTAGGATGATGAACTTAGTGTGTGTGAAATGCTTAGAATTCATTTTCAAGAGTTTGTCTTCATGATCAGCCTTCGCCTCCCTTTACTTGGCCCAAGGACATGCTGTAGTTATAAGTTATAACTTCATTGAAGATAGTTTTGAAGTCTATTTCGCTGAGACGCAGTAATGTGTAACCATCCTCGTGATGATACTTGCAATAAATGGAAGAAGCATCTTTACATAAAAAAATATTTGTTTTCCCATATATCTCCCGTATTCTTTTTTCAGTGATGCTTGAATGCTTTAACCTTGATAAAATAATTTATTAGTATGCAAAAATAACAAAACTAGTTTTAACCTTGGCTAATTTTTATGTTTGCCAAATTGTGTGTGCATTTTCTCTTGTGACATTTCTCTCTTGTTAGAGAGCTCAGCTTATTGTTTCTCTTAACATGCAATGCTTCACCATTTTCAAATTCTACAACATTCTTTTCTACCAATGCCTCCTTTCTTTTATCACTGGTGCTGATAGTCATCTTAGAGGTGGGGTTTTCTCTTTATCTGAGGCTGTGACCAAGTTTAGGGTGCATTATAATTGATTTCTGAATAAAGACAAAACAGCTAAACTAAGACCAGCATATTGGGGCCTAACAGTATTGACAATGGCTTTTTCGTAGTTGTTTTAAACACGAACTATAGCAGTCTTATGCATTGTTTCAGATACATACAGGTCCCTGAATATTTTAGTCAGGTCACTATGCTTTTATATAGATTAATAGTGTCAAAAGCTATGTTCCGTTTCTATATTTAACAGGTTTTTTCTGTTATTCAGGATGTAAAGTCTGCAACTGAAATGGAGTCCTTGCATAGGATAGTGTTTGAAGGATCAAATGCTACAACAGTTCTTGTACCATGTTTGGAAGATTTTTTTCATGAACAGCATAGAAAGCTTGCCCGGGTAGAACAGTTTAAGACATGGTGTTTGGAAAAGATTGCAAAAGACTAGAGCATTCTTTTGAGACCATGCAACAAAATGATGAAATCAAGTCTAGAACTTATTTTAAGGAAAGAGCTTTAAGCTGAGGCATTTCTTTTCGACAGTTGAAAGATGGGAGAAGACTATTCTACAGAAATGGACATAGAAGTTTTACCATCAATGTGGCCGGAAGAGTTAGAAAACGCAGCAGATAAGCAGTTCAATATAGACCAACCTGGTTCAGATCAAGATATGTTGGAAGAGGTTTCAATGGTGCAGGAAACATCTATTGTGGACTTCAAGCGTCTCAAGGAATTGACTGATTTGACTGAAAAGGGGTCTTCACAGATGGGTTGCCTTATGAAGCAGTGGGAGGTTAGGCAGGCAAATGCTTTCCGTCTTCTTAATGAAGAACTTGACATATTAAAGAAACAAAAGCAAGAAGCTGAACTTAAGGAACTTGAAATTTTGGAGGAGCACATGTTTGAAGGAGAGAATTGTGCTGTAGACAAGAGGAATATTTCCATTCTCGAGGATGATTATAGATTTGGAGAAACAGCACCAAGTTTTAAAAAAGACGTTTATATTTGCACTGATAAATTTCGGATGGATGTTGAGCATGATTCTATAGAGTATTGGAAAGAACGGGCAAAAAAGCTTGAACTATTATTGGATGCAAGCATTGAAAGAGAAAACAAGCTCCAGGAAAAACTGCAAGAAAACATAGGGTTGTTAGAAAAACAAATGCAACCAGTGGAAGAAATATCTCAGATGTTAACAAGAGCTGACAACTTCTTACATTTTGTTCTCCATAATGCACCTGTTGTGATTGGTCATCAGGTATCTTATGTTACCAACATTTTATTAATTGATTTCCCATAATATTTGCTATGTTTTAGAATATATCACGGGCTCAAATGTGGAGTCAGTGTCTTTTATAATTAATATATCACTCATTGTATTTTAATCGGTCTTATGTTATGTTGAAGTAACCTGATTGCATGGTTATTGCATGTGAAATTGGCTATTCCAAAATATTTACCAATGATCTAATTCTTTTAATATGAGAAGCTTGTTATTTTAACTTCCAATTATTGTTATATTGATATTAATATGATTTCCTGATGCTCATGGACAATTGCTTTTTCCCTGCCATTTTCACTCTTTTTTCTTCTCTATCTGGTGTAACTGACTGATTTGCATTAAATTTTTTACTAATTAGTAATCATGATATGCTGACTAGATAAAGCACAATGACCTTATTCTATATTATTTTTATTATCTCTAGACAAGAGTACATCTCTCCCTACCAATTGATCTAAATGAACAGACTTGTTATTTTACATATGACTTTGGGAGTGCCTCATAGTAAGACGCCTTTTGCTAGTTATATCAACACCATTCTCGGTACAAATTTTTGATGTAAGAGGCTAGAATTGGTTTCTTAAAAAGGAACGATAAAGCATTTGTTTATTTTCAAAGATCAAGACGAGGAAGTCATGGCTTCATATTAACTGATTTTGTTTGGCGAAACCCCAAAACAGGATAGAACATGCAAATTTATGTCTCAGAAGTTACATATTAGAAATCATTATCTGCATATGTTCTTGGGTTTTAGGTAAATATATATAATTTCTGTTTAGGACTGCTACCTTGTACATTTTATGGCATAAAGATTTGTAAAGATTTGTCACCAAAGTCAAGTCAGGTATATGTCAGGTTGATAAATTTTTGTAAACTGACCATTTGCTAAGTGAGCCAGGACTCCCTTGCATTTATTGAGAAAACTTCCCAAATTTGAGTAAACTAATTTTACTCTACATGGCCTACAATACAAACACAAAACGGAAGTTAATTATTTTGTTAATAGTCAATATAAATTTGATTCTTCAATCTGTTTTTAGTATTTTAAATTAGACTGCAATTCTTGTGAACTTTCTTTGTTCATGTGTATTAGGATAAGGAGTTACGCTATCGGTTTATCTACAATCACTTTCCTAGTCTTCAGGGAGAGGTAAAGTCTATCCTCGAATCCCTTTCACATGCAAGCATCCTTTTGTTTATTCTTTCTTCTGCTCATGAATTTTCTTCTCTGTTGATTAATAAGCATGACAAAAGTATACTAGGCTTGATGCCATTATATATCGTCCCATACAAACTGATTGGATTCCCTATCTAGTGCCTTCCCATAAATGTAATTCCACCATCAAAATATGCAGCAAGGATCTGAAATTTGTATTTATTATATAGTACAATGAAAGTATGGAAAGAAAATACAATGATAAATTTTGTCCTAAGTGCTACATCCTATGTATTGAAGAAGGCCGCATTGATATAATGATATCATTTTATGCTAAATGTTAAATGTATAGCTTGAGTGGGCCTAATCGTTAAGAACATGTGTTTCCTTCTAAGAGGTCATAGGTTCAAATCCAAACGGGTAGAGTATGAACACCTCCATAGACTTTAGCAGTCAAATTGCTCTGCAGAGGCAGGTCCCTTGTCCCACAAACAAAGGGATCTCATACACCAATTGGTATCTGAATTGACTCTGATCTAATTTGCATACATGTTCAAAATAGATGATCCCAAGTGATTATTTAATCAGATGTATGGAGCAATTCCAAATGCAGAACTTGCAATGATTGCCTGATTTTTGTACATACTTGGCATTTACACTTTTTATTTCTTAGCTTCATATAGAGTTTTAAGCGTTCAACATGAAAAATTGTTTCGACAGCCCGCATCATGTGAAATAATGTTACATTGAAAGTGGTTCATTTTGAGAGATTAAATAATTTCCTGATTTTTGTACATGCTTGGCATTTACACTTTTTATTGCTTTGCTTCATATAGAGATTTAAGTGCTCAACATGAAAAATTGTTTTGACAGCCCGCACTTTGAAATAATGTTATATTGAATTTTTTTCATTTGGAGATTCAATTTACATTTTGCAGGATATCATAGGGAAAAAGGATGTTGAGATATTTTCTGGATCTGGTGTGAAAGAATCTCAGGATTTTAAGGAAGAAGTTTTACTGCGTGGATTACCAGCAAAACGGGAAATTACTTTTGAAACAGAGTTATTTGGGACGAAGACATTCTTAATCTACGTAGAGCCTGTTTTTAGTAAAACTGGGGAGACAATTGGAGTGAACTACATGGGAATGGATATTACTGATCAGGTGAGGATTTCTTTCTTTGGAGCGAAAGCTATGTGAAACTTTTGCTCTTAGGCAAACAATTAATATAATGAACATCTTTGAGGTTGCAGTATGAATCTGCCTCAAAATAAGTAAGTTATTTTTTGTCTCTTATTGCGTTGTTCCATGTTTCAGAATATTGGGTCATTGAAACATAAAATAATCTGAAAGATCTAGATAAAATACAGTTAGGTACTTTGTTCACACGTACATCCATTTTTCATGATTCTGATCAGTTATTTTATACAAATTTTTATATAGAGGGTATTCCTTTTCTGCACCTCCCATGTTAAGGGTTTATAATATGTAAATGTCAGTGTTATTGGAACCGGCCGGTCCAACAGGTTTGGGGGTCAAATTGGTCCATTTTGAGGTTTGGAACCAGAAATGGCTGGTTCAGTACTGAACCAGTCTTCTTCACTGAACTGGTCAGTTTTATACCGAAGCAGCTGGTTCTGTACAATGTGACCAAGGACATTCCAAATGCAATTGTTTAAAAAGAAACAAGATTTTTTGAGTAGGGCAGCCTTTTGAGAGTGGTTCCAACTTCATTGGATTTCATATGGAGAAAGTATAATTTTAAATCTCATTCAGAATCCAACAGACTTAACAGTTTTCAGGGTTTCAGGATTGGGGGAATTGCAACGTTTTGTTTACATTGGATGTTGTCAAGTACAAGGGCATGGAACTAGCATTTAATCAAGATCACCAAGCCCTCTATGTACCTTGGTGTTAGTGGTATTGACTGTTGAATTCCTCTATCACAACCCTAGTAAAAATGTACTCATCACTCGAACAAAATCTCGATATGACATGTGAAGCCTTTTCTATTTTATTTTTATGCTCAAAGGGTGATATTGATGATGAAAATCTCAATATAGGAAATGGTTTTCATGTATGTAGGTATTTGTTGTAGCATATTTTTTCTTTTACACTAGAAGCCATCTAGAACCTCTTCGTTGACTTTGATGAAGTCTGGAAAGAATGGAGACCCTTGACATTGAATATTTTGGAGATGTTCAATATGTATGCAGGATGTTGATCTTGCTACAAGCAGATGTCATGATAAAGGGCCAACGCGAAAGGTAACTTTCATTTGATGTTCATTTTTTATTTTTGAACAACATTTGGATGGGTTGATACAGGGCTACCAAAAGAGAGTTGTAGATGTCACCTACAACTAGCACTCATGTGGTTGGATGAAAGATCCTAAAGGAAACATGACTCGGAAGAGGTAGTTGTATGAAGAAGAGCCGAATGTGGATTCGAAACCACTTTTCGATGAAGAAAAGGATGACATGACTGACATAGTTAATGAAGGAAAGTGATGGATGGCTGATGCCCTACGAAGAAGTCCCAAAAGATGAAGGGTACATAATGATAAAGATGAAATTCATGACATCGAAAGGAGGAGATCTTCAAGCAGCTGAAGGTACCATTATCTCCACTGAAGAAAAAGTGAGCTGCTGAAAACAAGTCCCTAGTTAAGAGGGAGCTTGGTCAAGACCCTGGTTAAGAGGGAGCTTGTGTACATTGCTTTTATAGGAATGGGTTGGTCATCCCTGGTTAAGAGGGAGTGATAGATATGATTCTCTACTTCATGTGTCATGCACTAGACCAAGACTAACAACCGTAAGTCTTAGAGAAGACCATGAGGAGAGATATGTTGAGATTTTGTGTAGTGGGGGTAGCATCGGATGTGATCTAGCTCCCAAAATTTGTGGAGGGACTAGAGTACACATGATCTACAAGACCCAGAAAGGGATTTGGGAAATTTCATCTGGTTTGGGAGATATTTAATTACTTAATTATTTTAATGTATTTCCTAAGTCTAAACTTAGGAAAATTAAATAATTAAAGTTAATTAAATTAAACATGTGATGAAATTGTCTTAAGTCACATGGATCAAGCTTTCTTTAATCTTAGCCATTGATTCAAGATCTGATCATAGTCGTTGTTTTCCCAACGAAAAAAGTATAAAGGAAAGACTTGGCGTCATTTGTAAAGACACAGAGGCAGAGCACTGAAGCTAAGCTGAGATTCTAGGGCAGGGTTTGCTAAGAATTCTCAGGAAGGGTTTCAGCTACAGAGAGGGGAGTTTAGACAAAGGGGATTGTATGATCCCAATGTCTAGAATCAGCAAGAGACAGAGAGCAGCTTCAGAAAGGCAGCGCAGAAAAGCATGAGTATAAGTAGCAAGAGGGCAGCAACTGCACAACGCAAGGGTAGCTTTAGCTATGCTGGTGTTGCGCAATCACTCCCAGGGCAGCGTAAGGCAGCTGGAAACCCTCATAGGTTACACAGATACCCTTAGGGGCAGTGTAGGGAGAGCATCACCCAGTCTAGGTTTACGCAGCCCTTTCCAGGCCAACGTTGAGGGACGAAGGGGCTGTAGAGGCTGACGCAGGGGCTTCAGGGGCAACGCTAGAGTTTCTCAGGCCTAATTTTGGTTGAGCCCTGTAAATCCCATTTGAGGGTGTGGATCAGTCAATATTTTGGCTTCATAACAACAGGATAGCTGCAGATCTATATTTTCTCTGTCAGGTTTTCCAGATCTGGAACCCAGAATTTGTTGTATTAAAAAATACTCTTAATAATAAAACCCTCCTGCAACCAGAGACCAGTTTTCCCGCATTGGGTTTTTCCGGGGACTATTGTCCAGAAAATCAGTGTCATTTTGTCTACGTGTGCATGTACTTTTTCTAGATCTGAATTGGTGAAAGTCTACTATGTGTTTTGCTTCGATATTAATCTGAATTCTTCAGTTAATAACTTAATTAATTAGGAGGAGCATACCCAGATCTAACAGTAGATTTCTGCATTAAAGTAACATTCAGAAATTTTCACAGATACATCATTCTTGTCTTCACTTCGGAAGAAAACATTTACCATCCAATACTCTTTGAGGTCGAGGTAAGGCATCAAAGCTAAGAGTAGTCGTAGAGGACCAATATTCTTTGAGGGTTGGGAAGCCAAGATAAGAATAGTCCTGGGATTTGTGTGGCAGGTGGGGGAGGCGTTCTTATAACCCCTGATGGGAAAATTGAAGAATGGTATGCGTGGGGTCTTGGCAAGAAAACGAATAACCAAGCTAAGGCATATGGTCTCCTCTTTGGTCTCACCCTTGCTCAACAAAAAGGGATTAGAATCTTGAACATTATGGGAGACTCCCTCCTTATAATAAAGAGCATGATCAACAACAGGGAGGCTAAAAACTCAATGTTGAACCAAATTTTGAAAAGAATCAGGTGTAGCTGCAAGAGCTTTGAAAGAGTCCACTTCTATCACATTTTAAAAGCGCTAAACAGAGACGCCGATACCCAAGCAAACATAGCCTGCCAGATAGAAGAAAGTAGGAGCCTTATCAATGGGATCAAAGGGTTCCAGGACATCCCATAGGTGCTATGAAGGGCATAATTTTGACGATGTACTGGATCCTCTCTAATTGCAAGGGCAAAAGCATTAAAACCAGGAATTTAAAGGATTATAGGGATAAAGGAGGCCAACTTCTCCTCCCTAGCTTATCTTATCCTCTCCCTTACTCCCACTCTCCCTCATCCCTCTCTACCCCTCCCCCTCTCTCCCTCACCCCTCTCCCTCCCCTCCTTTCTTCCTCATCCCCTTCGGCCTCAACCCATTCTCCTCGATTGCCTTTCGCTCCCCCCCCTCCCCTCCTACCCCTCCTCCCCCTCACCCCTCACTCCTGTTAGAATACACAAGAGGCAGAGAAGAGATCAACTCAAGGACAGCACAGAGAAAAGCAGCAACAGCAGCAGCAAGGACAGCCTAATTTTCAGGAAACCCTTCACGGGTTACGCGGAGACCCTTAGTGGCAGTGTAGTGACTGCGTCACCCATTATGGGGTAACGCAATCCCTTCCAGAACAACGCTGAGGGTTTGGGGGCCATCCAAGGCTGACAGAGAGGCTTTCAGGGGCTTCAAAGACTAACACAGAGCCTTTAAAGGGCAGCGCTGGGGTTTCTAGGCCTAGATTTGGCTAAGTTCTGTATATCCCATTTGAGGGTGTGGATCAGTCATTATTTTGGCCCTAGATCAGCCAGTGAGCTCTAGATCTAGAATTTTCTCTATCGAGTTTTCCAGATCTGGAACCCAGAGTTGTGTATTCAGAAATATTCTTAATAATAGAACCCTCTAGCAGCCAGAAACTGGTTTTCCCACCTTGGGTTTTTCCGAGGACTATTTGTCCTGAAATAACTGTCACTTTGCTTATGTGTGCATGTGCTTATTCTAGATCTGAATTGGTAGAGATCTGTTATGTGTTTTGCTTCGATTTTAACTTGAATGTATTCAGTTAATAACTTGTATAAGTAGGAGGAGCATAACCGGGTTAATAGTAATAATTTCTACATAAGATATAAGATTCAGAAATTTCTACATCGTATCAGAGCAATTGCAGATCTAGAAGGGTCACCAGCAGGAGAATCTGAAGGATCTCGAAAAGCAGTAGAGAAGCAAATCTGAAGGGACAGCGCAATTTTCAGGAGCAGATTCACGCAAAGGGAAGGGTGACATTGCCTAGCGCTGTGTCCTAGCAAGCCCACGCAATTACTGCGCAGAGAAAGCTCAGAAACAACGCTGGTTGGGTCTGAAGCCAGCCAGTGTGATTCAGATCTGAATCTGTCAAATCCAGAAAAAGTCTGCAGAAAAGTTGCAGAAATTCAGAAGAGCTGGTGGGGTTAAAACTCTGAAGATTTCAGATTTTTAGCCTTAGCACAAGTGACAAATATTGGGAGGAGATCAACTTCCTAGGAAGTTTCTTGCCAAAGGAAACTTAGAGTTTGATCAGAGGATCAAAGAAGAAGCTGAATCATAGTTGATTTGGTAGATTTCCAAGGAGGGAAATCAAGTGTCAGAGGGAGCAGAAGGCACCTGTTTCACGAAGGGCCTTAGATCCATTTCTCTAGCAAAAAGAAAAGAAAGTTCCCACACATTCTGAGCAGATGTCTCCTCATGGACTGCGTGATCAAGATAGGCTAGAGGGCCTCTCAAACTTTTCTGTTTGGAAAGCAAGGATCTTGATTGTCCTTGAGGCGTATAATCTAAGAGATCATGCAGAGCAGACTCTGGCCACACCAACAGATACAGATCTCCTACGAAAGCATAAGGAAGTTGTTGGGCATGCCAAGCGGCTGATAATGGATGGTATCAAGGACCATATTGTACCACATGTAGTTGAGAAGAAGACAACTAACGAGATGTGGAAGGCCTTGACTTCCTTGTATGGGGGAAAGTATGTCCAAAGAAAAATGTTGTTGGAGACCCAAATGAGGTCATTCATAATGACCAAGGGAGAAGACATAGAACACTTCCTCTTCAGTCTGCAAGCAATCAAGGATCAACTGACTACAATGGGTGAGGGGTGAGGGAGTGAGGGAGCAGAGAAGATGCTCAAAAAGGTTCCAGAGAATAGAGAACCAGTGCTTGCCAAAGACCAAGTCCAGAAAACCAGTGCTCACTTGATGCTGATTTCAAAACATTATTTCATGTTTTTTTAAGTGACATAAGCAAATTGAAAAGAGAGTGCTCATATTATATGTTTTTCATGATTTTCATGGAACTATGTTTTGAGATTGGAGATGACTTTATGAAATGGATATAAATGTAAGTGTCCAAAACTTCTAAGCAAAAAAAAAAAAGGAAATGCGTGCCAAGGTAAGTTTTGCATTAAAATTTTGGTAATTCTTGGAGTGATAAGTTGAATGTTGAAGTAATTTTGTGGAGTGATAAGGATTGATTTTTTTGTAAATTTGGAGTGATCAGTTTTCAAAGGAAAGCTCATTGTTGTAGGAGGTTGAGTCTGTTTTTGAAGTCATTTTTCTTCTAAGAAGTTTTGAAACTTTGATTCCATGAAGGTGTTGTGAAGCTGAACGATTATGTACTCCAAATTTTAATAAAGCATATATTTTTTGTGGTGATTGTGTCCTAGATCCGCCCGAAATTGAATAAGGGGATCTTAGGAACACGAAGAGTGTGTTGATTATGGTGCATGCTTCATGTTTTTTCTTTGATACCACATATTGAAAATCAAATCAACTCAGAAGATACAGAAAACACACATAATAAATCAGACACCAAATAATGGCGGAAAAGGCTTCAGCCTCACGGCTTCTTCACATATTTTCTCATTTATTAAAAGAATGTAGTGTTACAATTAAATAGATGAGGAGACAGTGTCTCAAAATAGTGCGTGCTATCTTGGACACATTGGTTGAGATATGAGCACTCTCTTTTCAATTTGCTTATGTCACTTAAAAAAGAATGAAATAATGTTTTGAAATCAGCATCAAGTGAGCACTGGTTTTCTGGACTTGGTCTTTGGCAAGCATTGGTTCTCTATTCTCTGGAACCTCTTTGAGTTTCTTCTCAGTTCAAATTTCTTCCAAGCTAATCATCAAGCCATGGGAAGAAATCCAAAATAACAAGAATCGACGAGGCTTAGGATATGTCAATAATGACACCAACTTGCATATCCCAGATTATTCCAAGCCAATTAAGTTTGTCAATGCAGGATTTCTTGAACAAAACACCTCAGCAAGTTCTGAGAAAGTTGCAGACAAACAGAAATGCACGCAACCCGAAGTTGCAGTCAAACCAACATGTTCTCATTGTCAAAGAACCGGTCATATGGAAGATCAGTGTTTTGATCTCCATCCTTGTCGCCATTGTGGCAAGCCCAATCATTACTCAAAGAAATGTCGCAACCACCAATAATCAGCCAGATTGAAGATACATTATGAATGGATCGATCCTTGGGAATGGTCATCCACAGTCAAAAGATTGTCTCAGTTCTACAACCGAATACAATCACACAGTGTGCAGCCGACAGTGAAAAGAAGATGGTACTCTCATGCAATTGAACAGGGAAGTACACCAGTGCAACACTTCTACATCTGAAGGAGGGGAGTTCAGGAATACTTTCCAGAGAAGTGTCTCTCCTTTCAGCTGACAAAGGGGGGTAAATGTCAATGAAATTGATGGTGGTTGTCAGACTGAAAGTCTCGACAAAACCAGCAAAAGCAGCTAGTGGGCAGCTTTCGTAGCCAGTGGGCATCTTCAATAGCCAATGCGCATCAACAAATTCGCCAGTGGGCAGTCGACAGCAAAAAAGCAGTGAGCAGTTTTCAATACAACAAAAGCAACAGAGAGTTGTTTTTGACATCAACAGTGAAGTGGGCGTTCAACAAATTTTTTCAGTGGACAAAAGATGCTGATTTCACGCAAAGGACAGATGGATCCTTTTGAAACTTGGCACATGATGGAGTTGTCAAGCAAAATTCAGAGATGAATCAAACATGCAACTGACTCATGGTCTCTTCAGATTGCAGTTTTTTCAGCATCCAACTTTGGCGGTTTTTTCTGGCAATGTTTTTGAGGATCAACATGAGAACTTGGAATATGGTTCCTCGTTCTTATTTTTGGATTTATCATTGAAGGGGGGAATGTTAGCCTCTCTCATAAAACAATAATAAATCCAAAAATAAAATAAATTAATTAAATATTAAAGTTAGGAATTTATGCCTAACTCTTTAGTTTGGGTTGTTCCTCTAAGATGGGAGTTATTTTAGGTAGCTCCTATATTGGTATGTGTTTGGTTGAGAAATTATCTCAACCAATGTGTCCAAGATAGCACGCACTATCTTGAGACACTGTCTCCTCATCTATTTAATTGTAACACTACATTCTTTTAATAAAAGAGAAAATATGTCCCGGATGCGGGTGAACGGTAGTGTTAAGATGCTGATGGGACTTGGGTTTGGCAAGTGGAGGGGCCACTTGGCCACCCAAGCCATCGCCAGGAGATATAGCCTGCGTACCCATCATCGCAACATTCAAGCCAGCGCTTACATCAACGCAGATTTAATGCAGGGCCGAGGTCGAGATCCGACCATTATGCTCGCTCGCGCCTCCGTAAGGAATTATCTGCACACTCCAGCTCATTTCATTTATGAGGATTTAAAGCCGGGAGAGATTCGAGACAGCGCTCCCCTGTGTTTAAAGATGGAGGAAGATAGCAAGAGATCAGACTTCCCCCCTCCACTGCAAATAATTTGGTCCCCCTCAGCTGTGCATCCCTGCCATCGCACAACCACAGGTAGACGTAGCCATCTCAGCTGTTGCATTGCACTTGGGGAAGGGCTCCACCTCTCCCGTATTGGCCTCTGCAATCAGTCTACTATTACTCTGGATTTTCTTTGCACCCCACTTCCACCCCCATCCTGTCTCTCCGCCTCCTCTGTCGACTTCGTCTGTGCCCATCACCATGCTGCGTCTAAGACATCGCATGAGATGTCGAAGGGGCAGCACTAGAAGCCGTCCCCAACGCACCCCTTCCACTTCCAATTCGGAATCCTCTTCGCCCTCCTCGGACTACTTTATCGGTAGATATCCGAACACTCGCAGTGGGAGGGGCAGAATTCAAAATACCAACCCTGTTCCGACCTACCCTGTCAATCTGGCCTCTGACACTCCCTAGACTGCCCAATTTTTCTTCAATTGCTCTTTGAATAGACCCCGCATAATAGCCTCTATCTCGGTGGTCTTTAAGGAAGAACCACAGCAAGTTGACCCCAAAGTGCTTCAGGCAGGAGCTTCTTCAACTTCGGCTCAGGATATGGACAAGCAGCTGCAGTAGGTGAACAAGGACAAAGGAAAAGCTCTTAAAGACGAGGAGCAGGTCCGCGGTGGGCATGAGCACTCCAAGCCAAGCGATGTCTCAGGCGCGGACAAGCACAAGGAGGTGTGGACGATATGGATGCTTACAGGTGCTTTATCCTGGAGGAACCTCCTTCTCAGCATGATGCATAATTACTCCATTAGAGTCTGGTTTTTGCTTTACGATTCCCACTTGGGATTGCTCTTGATTTTCTAGCTATAGTATCTAGTAGTCTCTGTCATACAGTTTTTCAAACATGCACATTATAGTGGAAACCAAAATTAATACCCCTGCGCGGGCAGTATGGTAGAACTTGGTATGGTTTGGACTGGTTTCCCCTAGTGGGCAGTCATTTTTGTGCTTCATATGTTGATTATGCCACTCTTATGGGCACTGTCAAGGTTGCGGCCAAGTTGTAAACTATTTTTCCTTTTTTAATAGATTAAACTAATTCAGAAAAAATTAAATAAATGAGAAAATATGTGAGGAAGCCGTGAGGCTGAAGCCTTTTCCGCCATTATTTGGTGTTTGGTTTATTATGTGTGTTTTCTATATTTTCTGAGTTGATTTAATTTTCAATAGGAAGGACTAGAGTTCACCTGAACTACAAGACCCAGAAATGGATTTGGGAAATTTCATCTGGTTTAGGAGATATTAAATTAATTAATTATTTTAATGTGTTTCCTAAGTTAAAACTTCGGAAAATAAAATAATTAAAGTGAATTTAATTAAACATGTGATGAAATTGTCTTAAGTCACACAAATCAAGCTTTCTTTTAATCTTAGCCATTGATTCAAGATTTGATCATGGTCGTTGATTTGTCAACAAGAAAAGTATAAAGGAAAGGCTTGGGGTCATTTGTAAGACACACAAAGGCAGAGCACTGAAGCTAAGCTGAGATTCTAGGGCAAGGTTTGCTAAGAATACTCATAAGTGTTTCAGCTGCAGAGAGGGGAATTTAGACCAAGTGGATGATCTGATCCCAGGGTCTAGAATACACAAGAGGCAGAGAAGAGATCAGCTCAAGGACAGCACAGAGGAAGGCAGCAGCTGCAGCAGCAAGTACGGTGGAATTTTCAGGGAACCCTTCCAAGGTTACGCAAAGATCCTTAGGGGCAGCGTAGTGACTGCGTCACCCATTCTGGGGTAACGCAGTCCCTTCCGGAACAGTGCTGAGGGTTTGGGGGCCATCAAAGGCTGATGAAGAGGCTTTCGAGGGCTTCAGAGGCTAACGCAAAGCATTTCAGGGGCAGTGCTGGGGTTTCTAGGCCTAGATTTGGCTGAGTTTTGTAAATCACGTTTGAAGGTGTGGATCAGCCATTATTTTGGCCCTAGATCAGCTAGTGAGTTGTAGATCTATAGTTTTCTCTGTTGGGTTTTCCAGATTGGAACCCAGAGTTGTGTATTCAGAAATATTCTTAATAATAGAACCCTCTAGCAACCAAAGACTAGTTTTCCCACCTTGTGTTTTTCCGAGAACTATTTGTCCAGAAATAACACACTTTGTCTATGTGTGCATGAACTTATTCTAGATCTGAATTGGTAGAGATCTGTTATGTGTTTTGCTTCGATTTTAACTTGAATTTATTCAATTAATAACTTGTATAAGTAGGAGGAGCATAACCAGGTTAACAGTAACAATTTATGCATAAGATATAAGATTCAGAAATTTCTACAACTCCCTCACTTCCTCACCCCTCACAGCCTCATCCCTTACTTCCTCTCTTCCCTTCTCCCTTATCCCCTTCTCCTCGCTTGCCTTCGCTTCACCCGACCCCACCTCTCCCTCTTCCCCCTCTCCCCTTCGCCTGCATGTCATACCATCCTTCATCGTACTCTCGACGGTTTGTGCCTCCAACTGACAATAGGTGGATGAGTACTAACACCACGGTAAGAGATCTCCTGTCGTGCGTAACCATTAAACAACTCCAGTACAGGGATGACGCGATAATGCAGACAGGTGGTGCTAGAATGAGGGGTGGCGTGGGATGCAGTAGGTTTTACCCAAGAACTATGGCTTGACACACGAACCAGTCTTTTCTAAGGTTGTATAAGCCCAATGTGTGCGAGCCGACTTTAATTTTGGAGCACAAGAGCAAATTGTTCAAGCGCGCGGCCATTAATATGCAGCAGCTCGCGGCTAATCTAGGGAAGGTTGCAATCATGGGGATTAGCAGGGCAGTGAGAAGGAATTATCAGCGTGTCAGTAGTCACTAGTGCTATATAAGGAACAACATGCACCTCCATAACAGAGGTAAAGCAACGACTCTACTCTTAGGTGGCTGGCAAGTCGGCTTGGTGAGTTGTCTGGGGTGGTGTTGTGAGACTTGGGAGCCTGACAGTAGGTGCAGAATTGTCGGCCTTATCATCTCCTGGGCTAAGTTTAAACGCAAGGTGATCTCGGACTTTAGGTGTTTATTTCTCTGGCTAGTTGAGGATAGCTCAGGGCAGCAGAAATGGGATATAGGAAGTGTTGTGAAAATTCAGGGTTTGGTAGATACTCTAGAGCAGCTGGGTTGGGGAGTCACGTACTTTGTGAATTTCTGTATGAAGAATCATATAAAACCTAGTGGTTAGTCTGTGTTGAATTATCAAGATTCTGAGCGATACTCTAAGACGGCAGGTTCAGACGAGGCTTTTGGAACTTGTTTCTGTGTTCAGACTTCCGAAGCGGTGGAATTAACAGTCAGTGTTAGTGAGGGTCCTAAAATGTAGAGGACTACCAGGCAAAGGTAGAGGAAAAACAAGAAAACTGAGAAAGAAAGTAGCACGAAGATGGAGGTGGAGACCTAGGGAGTAAGACACAAACGCACAGGGAGGGAAATTGATTGTATCATGCCTTTGACGACTGTTGCCCCGCACAACTGCAATCACTGTGAATGCGAGCATCTAGAATTATAGGATCGCATGGAAGATTTGAAGAAAATCCTACAAATGCAACAAAAGGAGGACTTGGACCGCAAAGAGAGACCTGAAGATTCAGCTAAAAGGGAATCCCACAACCTTAGAAGAGGAGCTGAGCGGCCTCGACCTTAATCGACCTGCCAATCCTGATGAATCACTGACTTTTGATTTCTCTGTGTAAATTTGCATGTATCTTTTTGCTCGGCATATATTGTAGGATATACAACATAGTAACATCAGTATCAAAGCTGAATTTTGTAATTCTGGAAGTCATTTGGGCCAGCCCAACTATGGATGTATCTAGTCAGCCCAATTTTGGGAAATCTTGAACATGTAATCTCCCGGTCTTAGCCGCGACCCGGGCGTGGATTTTTATTAAATAAAATTACTCGTGTTAAGAAAAACAATTAGTCCTTGGAGGACATAACCTGTGAACACCCAGGTGGGGTATGTGCCTTGAGAGACAGTGATGATGATGTCTATTAATCATTGGTCTCACCAGCATTGTGCTCTGATCTTGTGGAGAGATAGCATTGTTAGTCAAAGCCTTGCTATGTGACAATGTTGGTTGATATGATGCTAAATAGATAGGTTACCTATCCGACTCTTCTTATGAGAATTCTTCAGATTGAGAATGTCCAAGTACCTTGTATGGATTATGAATACCTCCCTAGTTAAGAGGGAGTGTTGAAATATGTAACTAGGTTCGGCCTTCATAATGACATATGTAATTATGATTTTATGTATTTAATCAAAAGAGAAAAATAAATTTATTATTGTTATTCTTGAGGCATGGTTTTCATGCTCAAGGAAAATTTATTTTTAGGTCAAGCACCCATTGAGTGCTTCTAGGTTTGTCATAAAGTCACTTGAGTCATTGCCATGTATTGAAAACCCATTTGGGCATGTTACATATTGTAAAGAAAATTTATTTGAGTAAAAATTGTTAAGAAATCTATTAGGGAAAAGATTAGATTGATTTCTCTTTACTTGATAATTATTTGTAATGTCTTTTTACTTTTTCTTACTTATTAGCTTCTTCACTTATTGTTATGATTGTGTATCATCAAACAACTACCATAACAAGGAAAACAATAGTAGACAAGAACACAAAAAGTAGCCTGCAAGCCAGGGCCAAAACCTCTCCTCTTGAGAGAAAAACCCGCAAAACTCTTCTCTTCTTATAGATTCTTCAATTGACGAATACCAAGACCTCCAAATCAAGACCAATACCCTCCAAGACCAAGGGCCAACCCTTCCAAATGATGTGCTTCCTGTTATGCAGGAAAACCCTCTCTGCAGACAGAGATGATCCCTCTAGCCTTAGGATGGGTCTAGTAACAAAGGGAACAATCTAACACCTACTTTACTAGATTGTAAATAAACACGGATCGTATGGGGATGACCTACCTCGATCTGATGTTGCTCTTCACTCGAGTCCTTTGATCCTTTGCTCCTCTTAGTTAGATCCTCGCTGTCACCAGTGCTTAGTTACCTGCACAAGGGATCAAACAACACAAAACGTGAAAGGACAACATGTATTTCACATAAGCAATCTATCTAGTTGATCAAGGAATACTAGAAATCAAATCATGCATCATAGACGAGTGGAAAGTAAGAATAAGTTGTATCATATTAATATAAGAGGGGGAGTTACAACCTGCGCATTGATGTCGAAGCTCTCCTTCAACGAGTCCGGATCCAGGCACGTCTCCAAAGCACTCGTTTCAACTTGGTACGAAAAGGCCAAAGGTCTCAACTCTCTTCAATGCCTATAGCAACAATTCTCTCTCTGTTGTTCTTCTATCTTTGTTCTAACTAGCAGAGATATGGGAGGATGTCCATTTTATAGTGAAGGGAGAGGCAACATGGATCCACTCAAGGTGGAGAAATGGTTTATCTCCTTGGGTGGTTCCTCTTTTGTAGGAACAAGAAGTCCAAAGGGAGAAGCTTGGCCCTATCCCTATGAACAAACAACCAACTCTTCGCCCACGAAGCTTCTAGATCTCGAAGCTTCATTTCCATTTTTAAAAACCTTCTAGAATTGGATTGGCGCGGGTATCATCTTCATTACAGCGCCGATCGGCACTGCTCCAGGCTTAAGATGAGGTATCGGCACGAGTGAAACAAACAAATGGCACGCTGCTTCAAATTAACATGTTTTTAAGGAGATACTGTAGGAATGATTAACAAGGAGTTTGTTCAGTATACTGAAAGGGATATAATGGCACATTTTCATGATGGAAAAGGGACACAGGGATCATTGTTGAAGGTCCTCTAGGATTCGGGAACAGGGAGTACAGGGATAGTGACAAATTGTTGTGTAACAAATGCCCCCTAAAGCATGAAGGTTGAACAAGAGTGAGGGATGAAATGCTTTACGAGTACGTGCTAGGACCAAGACATCGTTGTTGGAAAACCTGCAAAATCAAGCACATATATACATAACTGAAATCTCTGAGATAAACACATGACATGAGTTATGGACGCAGCCATTTGTAAAAGAGATCACGAAACAGGATCCGTGGCATGGCCGCAGTCATTCAACAATAAAGAGGACCACATATATGGACTCAGGTATGGTCGGAGCCATCCAAATAATGTGTACAATCATGAATAATACATATTGCCTCACAACCTGAACTTTATCAGACAAAACCCAGGGTCTTGCGCTCCGTCACAACCCGACCAAATACAAATTTAGGCATGTGAATGAGTGAGTTGAAGTCGAACATGCAAGCTTGATTACCAGTGAATGATGTAAACTATTAATAGGCGCGAGAGAGACCACCAATAATGACAATGGCCCTTAAGGTATTAGTAGTACAATCCACGAAATGTGAATAAAGAGTTGACGTCGAACACCCGTGAAATCATCCGAACGAACGCCAATGATGTGAACTTGTCGTCGAACGCGAATAACCTGCCATTAAGGCATGAAGGCTCTAAGGTACTGAAAAGGGATATCTAGATCTACTTCCCGGATAATGAGTTGAAGTTGACAGGAAGCAATCCATTGAAGGAGGGCCATAATGTGTCCCACATCATCGACACGAGACAGAGGAAATAAGATAATGATGAAACTGAATAGAGAACCAGGCAATGAATAAGATGCAGAAGGAGCTTCTCTTGAACATATCGGCGACACGACCCCAGAGCTTGGCAGTGTTTGACTCGAATGGAATCAGAGGTCATGTTGACGAAATTGTTAATTGAATGAGGCAAACAGATTTCCCAAACCCATGGAGGCAAAGTGACGAATGTAGGATGTCCCCAACCTGACACGAAACAGAGGATATGTCATGTTCAAGAGTGACATACTGTTGACGCAAGTGATAAATACTTTCATTTTCTCCCACCATTTCTAGCGAGTACCCAAATTATTTTTGAATACAAGCTTGAAGGGGATAGCATCTGCTTGTCCTATAAGTTTGTCTTTCGGACAAATCTATCCTAATACATTTTACGAGCCCTAGAAAGGAGGAACTTGGTGATGTCATGGTGACAGTTCAAATGCCATTAAATTTTAATAAGTCCGACAAAGGTGGAACTCGACGCCTTTTCATATTTAGAGAGTTTGAAAAGATGCAAAA
This sequence comes from Pinus albicaulis, assembly GCA_034641835.2. Classification (NCBI taxonomy): domain Eukaryota; kingdom Viridiplantae; phylum Streptophyta; class Pinopsida; order Pinales; family Pinaceae; genus Pinus; species Pinus albicaulis. The sequence goes on along the minus strand of CM076580.1, from coordinate 855,769,644 downwards.
AGAAAACTCTAGATGACCCTTTTCGTACATAGTCCCTCGAACCCAAAAAGGTAGAAAACAAAGTTTGAGAGAACCTCTTAGCCACGATTGACTAAGGTATTCCTTTTTCGTAAATAATTTATCCCAGCCTGAAAAAGGGGTAAACGTATACTAGGTAAATGACTTTTCGTGCAATTTAACGAGTTCAAAATGACAAGAAGTCGGCAATATTTTCACGTTTAGAGAGTCAAAAAAGAGTTGAAAGATGACTTCTAGGGGTGACTTTTTCATTTATTTTTTACCAAATCTGAAAAAGTAAAAAACTGAAACTCGTGTACATGTCATCCTTCAAAATATTAACCCCGTTGCAGCACAAGAATAAACCCATTATCTATTGAGATTTTGTATAGTTGGTGTAGCATTGGGTGTGCTCTAGCCCTGAAATTTTGTGGACGGGCTAGGACACACTTGGAACTCCAAAACCCAGAAAATGTTTTGAGAAATTTTAGTTGGTGTTCAAGTTATTCAAATAATTAATTATTTTAATGGATTTCCTAAGTCTAAACTTAGGAAAATTAAATAATTAAAGTGAATTAATTAACACATGTGCTGAAATGTTCTAAAAGGCACGGATCAAGCAGTCTTTTAATCTCAGTCGTTGATGAATGTTTTAATCTCAGTCGTTGAAAGATTCAATGAAAAAGTATAAGAGAAAGGCTTGGGTCAGTTGGAGAGACACACACAGTGGCAAAGCTGAGGACTAGATTTGGAATTCTAGGGCGGGTTTGCTAAGAATTTTCGGAGGAATTTTTTGCAGCGAAGGGTAGTATTGGCGAAGGGGATGATCTGATCCCAGAGCCAAGAGTCAGTAAGAGGCAGAGGAGCAACAACAAGGACAACACAAAGGAGCAGAGCAGCAGGTGTTGTGCAGCCGCTACGCAGAGGCACCAGGGGGCTTCAGAAGTTACGTAGAGGGTCTCCAAGGCCAACGTAAGGCCCGCGTCACCCTTCCAGGGTTTACACAGTCCCTCTTTGGGCAGCGCAGTGGCAATCTGAAGTTAGTAGGGCTGACGCTGGGGCTTCAAGGGCAGCGCTGGGGTTTCTGGGGCCAGATCCGAGCTGAGTATTGTAAACCCTGTTTGAGGGTGTGGATCAGTCAGATATTTGGTCCTAGATCTATAGGTTAGCTGCGAACTTGATTTCTTTTATTCTCTTTTGGATTTCCAGATCTGGAACCTAGATTTACTGTACTCAGAATCTACTTAATAAAATAACCCTCATATCTGCTGCAACGGTTTTCCCGCTTTGGGTTTTTTAGGGGACTTATATCCAAAAATCCATGTGTCACTTTATTGGATGAGCGTATTATTCGGTAAATGATATGCATGTGTAGGCTATAGTTGTGTTTATTTCAGTATTTTCTGAATCTAATTTCTAAAAATAACTTGTATTAATTTAAATCAAGTAGGAGAAATAAACCAAGATACTGCAGCAGAATTTTCACATGGTATCAGAGCGATAGCACATCAAGCTGAATCTCCAGCAATTGTTGATTTATGGTAGCATCGGATGTGCTCTAGCCTTGTAATTTTGTATATAGGCTAAGACACATGTATTCCATAAAACCCATAAATGGTTTTGGAAAATTCCACTTAGAGATGATGTAACTAAATTAATTAATCGTTTTTTAATGTTTTCCTAAGTCTAAACTTAGGGAAACTGATTAATTAAAAGGTATTAATTAAATCAAGTGTGAATCTTCTAAATAAAGTCATGGATCACCTCCAAGTTAATCTTAGCCCTTGATTATGTTTTAATCTTGGCCATTGAAGAGTCAATGAAAGATAATAAGGAGGGTGAGGGGCCTATGGAAAATACACTTGACACTTGAGCCATTGAGCATTTTTGAATTTGTGTGAGAAGACACAGCTTTTGATCAATAACAAAACACTAGGGTTGGGTTTGCTAAGTGCTTTGATTCAGTGATCAGATTCGGAGAGGGGCAGAAGCAGAGATTGGTCAGGAGGGCCAAGGATACATTTCAAAGAGAGACAGCATCGACGCAGGAGAGAGACAGCGCAGTTTTTGGCTAGGGTGACGCAGTTGATGCAGTAAATCACACAGAGCCAACATAGTGTCTCTTGGAGTCAGTCCGGAGAAAGATAGAGGTTGGGGTTGTGAGCCAAGAGGGCCAAGATCCAGCTTCAGATCAGCTAGATCAGCGACAGGAAGGGGTGACACAGTCCCTCTAGCTTGCCTACGCAGGGTTACGCAGATCCAGCATAAGCAATCACATAGAGGCAATGAGGACTTCATCAGTGTTGTTTTGATCAGCCGGAGATTTGCTGAGTGAGGTATATCTCACAGTCATTTTTGTTGTCTAGATTTCCCTAAAGGGTTTGCCTGATGTTGGCACCCTAGTTGTATTCAAGATTTTGTTGCTTAATAATACAAACCCTCAAATCTGTTGCACCGGTTTTCCCAAGTTGGGTTTTTCTGGGGACTTAGTCCAAAACTAACTGTGTCAATGTGGTTGTTTTTCATTGAGTTTTCTTCAGATTGTTTCAGCACTTAATTTTATTTCGCAGTATTATTTGTGTAGACTGATTCAGTAATTACTTCGGTATTTCAATGTAATGAAATAATTATCAAATAATAGGAGAAGTAATTCAAATTTGTTGCAGTAGGAATCCAGATCTAGGATTTTTGACATAGTATCAGAGCTTATTTAAGCTGAAGTGCAGGAGAAACGAAGAGAACCAGCAGATCAGCACTGTAGAGTATGGGAATTGCGTAAGCAGCAGCAGACCGTCCCATAAAATTACACCGTCCAGGCCAGGAGAGCATTCTAGTGCAGAAAAGGCTTCCTCTGAGAGAGTTGACAGAGCGGTAAGCTTTTCAGTTGCAGAAGAGGCAATGTAGCTAAAGGACACAGTTACTGCACAACAATAAGAGCTGGTGCATAAGCTTCAAAAAAATTCTAAAAAACACAGTTGGGGATTTCTTGATCTCAAAGGGTTTCTTACTCAAAGAAACTCAGTTTTTTTCCTGTGCAGCAGCAGAAGAAGTGACTTACTCCACAAGGAGTGCGTAAGTCAAAGCTAAGTAGAGGGTTAGAGCAAGGTATCGACAATTGAGGAGATGGTCAGCAATGGACTACGTGACCAAGATAGATTGGAGGGTGCCTCCAACTATGTTATCTGGAAATCAAGGATAGAATTTCTCCTTGATGAACACGATTTGAAAGCCCTCATAGACAGCGCAGTTGCAGAACCTATTGATGCAGCACACCTGAGGCAGTTCAAGAAGAATATGGCTAGAGCCAAGAGATTGATCCTAGATGGAGTGAAGGATCACATTGTACCTCACATAGCAACCAAAAACACTGCTAGAGAAATGTGGGCAGGGCTAGAAAAGTTGTACCAAAGATCTTCCAATCAGCGGAAGATGTACCTTGAAGAGAAGATGCAAAATCTCAGGATGAAGAAGGGAAAGTGTTTTGACTCCTTGTCTCGGATTCAGGAGAACCAAGATCAACTGTCTGTAGTAGGATCTGCTCCTAAAGACTCAGAGCTAGTAAGGCTCACGCTGAACTCTGTTTCCGAAGATTATCAAGTCTTCGTCCAAAGTATATTGGGTAGAGAAAGGCTTCCAGGATGGGAAGCAATGTGGGCAGCATTACAGCAAGAGTAGTTGAAGAGAGATCTCCTAAAAATCCACTTGGAGGATAGTAGTAGCAGTTCAAAGGTCAAGAAGGAGGAAGAAGATAACACTGCCCTTGCATCAAAAGGGCAACAGAAGCAAAAGAAGAAAGATCTATCCAAGATCAAGTGCTTCCGGTGTGGAGAAATGGGGCATTATGCCACACAATGTCCTCTTAAGAAAAAGGATAAAGAGGAGAAGGAAGATCCACATGCAGGAGTTGCCAAGATTGAGGCAGAGAAAGATTGTGCTATGTTCATATTCCAAAAGGAGAAAAGTGGGCTGATTTGGATTTGTAGATCCAAAATCTACAAGGAGGCAAGATCCTTGAGTATTTCCAAAGTTTTGGATCACATGTGAGCTACGGCAGCCTAAAGACAGTAGTAGGATGGATAGTTGCAGCAGAAGATGATGAGATGATGCAGTGGCTAGCAGTACTAGAGCCTGATTAGCGCAAAGAAGAGGCAACAGCAGCGCAATGCACACTAGTGCAGCGCAGTGCAAAGCAATGCAGAATAGCAACAACACAGTATTTTCAGAGAGCTAGTACAGAAACTAGCAACAGTCAATCTTATTTTTCAGTTGCAGATTTACTTTTTCAATTTCGGATGTTTTTCTGTTGCAATTAGCAACAGTGCAACAATGCAGCAGCAGCAAAGATGAGTAGCAGCGGCAGCAGTTGAGCAGCAGCAACGTAGTGCACAGAGGGGCAGCGCAGTGCTCACGCAGTGCTCACACAGTGCAGCAACATGGTTGCAGAATTTAGAGGGAGTTGCAGTACAGTGGTAGTTGGCAGCAGCAAGCAGAGTCAGTAGCAGTACAGTTGCAACATTTTTTGTACAGTGTTGGTGAGCAACATCAATAGTACAACAGAGATGTTATAGAAGTTAGACTAGCAGCACATTGAGTTGTTTTGCTAGAGCACTTTCCTCGCTAAGAGGAAGTGTTGATTTATGGTAGCATTGGATGTGCTCTAGCCTTGTAATTTTGTATATAGGCTAAGACACATGTATTCCATAAAACCCATAAATGGTTTTGGAAAATTCCACTTAGAGATGATTTAATTAAATTAATTAATCATTTTTTAATGTTTTCCAAAGTCTAAACTTAGGGAAACTAATTATTTAAAGGGTATTAATTAAATCAAGTGTGAATCTTCTAGATAAAATCATGGATCACCTCCAAGTTAATCTTAGCCCTTGATTATGTTTTAATCTTGGCCGTTGAAGAGTCAATGAAAGATTATAAGGAGGGTGAGGGACCTATGGAAAATACACTTGACACTTGAGCCATTGAGCATTTTCAAATTTGTGTGAGAAGACACAACTTTTGATCAAGAACAAATCACTGGGGCTGGGTTTGCTAAGTGATTTGATTCAGTGATCAGATCCGGAGAGGGGTAGAAGCAGAGATTGGTCAGGAGGGCCAAGGATACATTTCAGAGAGAAGCAGCATCAACGCCGAAGAGAGACAGCGTAGTTTCTGGCTAGGGTGACGCAGTTACTGCAGTAAATCATGCAAATCCAGCGTAGTGTCTCTTGGAGTCAGTCCAGAGAAAGATAGAGGTTGGGGTTTTGAGCCACGAGGGCCAAGATCCAGCTTCAGATCACCAGATCAACTACATGAAGGGGTGACGCAGTCCCTCTAGCTTGCCTATGCAGGCTTACGCAGATCCAGCGAAAGCAATCACGCAGAGGCAGTGAGAGCTTCATCAACGCTGTTTTGATCAGCCGAAGATTTGCTGAGTGAGGTATATCTCACAGTCATTTTTGCTATCTAGATTTCTCTAAAGGGTTTGCCAGATGTTGGCACCCTAGTTGTATTCAAGATTTTGTTGCTTAATAATAAAAACCTTCAAATCTACTGCACCGGTTTTTCCAAGTTGGGTTTTTCCGGGGACTTAGTCGAAAAATAATTGTGTCAATGTGGTTGTTTTTCATTGAGTTTTGTTCAGATTGTTTCAGCACTTAGTTTTATTCCGCAGTATTATTTGTGTAGACTACTTCAGTAATTACTTCGGTATTTCAATGTAATGAAATAATTATCAAATAATAGGAGAAGTAATTCAGATTTGTTGCGGTAGGGATCCAGATCTAGGATTTTTCACAGCAATTAGCTGAAGAAATATTTTCTACAGGGTGGCAGAAGAAGCAGTAGATCCGGAAAGGGCATCTTGACAGCAGGAGAATGCAGATCCAGAAGAGGACAACGCTGAAGCTGCAAAAGGCCATCAGGGTTACGCAGACCCTTCTCAAGGCAACGTAAGGACTGTGTCACCTAGTCTGGGGTTACGCAGCCCACTTCTGAGAAGCGCTGAGACTACGTTGGGCCAGTCTGTGAGACACAGTCCATTCATTTCTCCAGTTGCAGAAGAGTTTTGCCAAGATCCGAAAGCAGTGCTTTAGATCTTTAGCAGTGCTGGTGGGGTGGAGATTCTGCAGGTGTAGAATTGTGCCTAGCTAAGTCAACAAAGGCGGGAGGAAGACAGTTACTCAGCAGATCTGAGATTCGATCAAGAGGATGAGAGAGTGTTGTTCGATTGTGTTTGGGTGAAAGATTTCTAGGAGGGAAAATAGTCTTCAGCAGAAGCAGTTCTAGAGGGTTTCTAGTCACCAAGAAACCCATATCCAGAGGGAGAAGAAGTAATGTTTTAGTCAGATCTGAGCAAGATGGCTCGATATGGATAGAGGGATCAAGATAGATTAGACGGAATGTCCAACTATGCTATCTGGAGGGCTAGAACCCTTTCAGTTTTGGATGAGTATGGTCTCAAAGATCATGCAGAGAAGGTTCTTGTTGTACCAACCGATGAAGATCCTCTGAAGAAGTATGAAGAAAATCAAGCGCGGACTAAGCGTTTGATCAAAGACGGAGTCAAGGACCACGTGATTCCTCATATTGCTGGAAAGACTACAACAAATGACATGTGGATAGCCTTGGACACAATGTACCAAGGAGGCTCCATCCAGAGAAGAATGCTTCTAGAGAACCAGATGTGGTTGTTCCAAATGATGAAGGGTGAAGAGATAGATCCATTCCTCTTCAGGCTTCAAGCCATCCGAGATTAGTTGGTTGGCATTGGTGCTACTCTAGATGAGGGGCTCTTAGTGAGGACTGCTCTTAATGCAGTCTAGGAAGATTGGGAAACGTTTGTCCAGAGCATAATGGGAAGGGTAGCGTTACCATCTTGGGTTGACATGTGGGCTATCCTCCACCAAAAGGAGATTAGGAGGGTCACCAAGCGGCAGCATATCAGTGGAGGAAGCGGAAAGGCCAAAGTCAAAGAGGAGGAGGATGCAGCCCCTGCATCAAGGGAAAAGAAACAACAAGGGAAGAAGATGAAGGACCTCTCGAAGGTCCAGTGCTTTAACTGTGGTGATCTTGGACATTTCGCCAGCAATTGTCCTAAGAAGAAGGACAAAGGAGCTTCTGATTCCAAAGCTGCAGCAACGAAGGATGATGGCTCTGATGATGATGCAGCCATGAGTGCTCATATGCCTTGAGAGAAGAGGTGGGGTGACATGGATCTGTAGAGGAGCTACAAAATGGTGGCGAGATCCTTTAGGCAGCCCTAATCTTGGATCACATACAAGCTACGGGAGCCTTGAGAGGGTAGCGGGATGAGTCAGGAGATGGTTGCAAAAGGTCACAGTGAAGCAAGGGGCACTGATGGAGAGTTGAAGAGGGAGCACCATAATGCAAAGGCAGCAGCAGCGTGGAGGCTGCAATGTAGAGGGGTGATGGGACTTCAGCAGCGCAGAGAAGTTGTGCTCACGCAGTGCAGCGTTGCAGCATAACAATAGCTTCAAGAGGACAGTGTAAATCGGCAGTCAGGGAGCTTCAGTGATAGATGTAGCTTGACTTATCTGTCAAGCAGTTGGGCAAGAGTTCTTCAGTTGCCTACTTCTCGGCAACTAAGTTGCAGTGCACCAGTTAGCAGTGGCAATGCTATGGGCAGCATGATGCAGCAAGTTGAGAGGGAGTTGCAGTACAGATGTGGCAGTGTCAGTGGCAGTGGCATGGGTACCAGTACAGAGAGCAGCAGTGCAGTGGATGGAGGGTAGCAGGCCAAACATCAGCAGCAAAAAACCAACAACAAGATCTTGCAGTGCATGGTGTGAATGTATTGCTAGAGCACACTCCGTGCTAAGAGGGAGTGTTGAGATTTTGTATAGTTGGTGTAGCATCGGGTGTGCTCTAGCCCTCAAAACTTTGTGGAGGGGCTAGGACACACTTGAACTCCAAAACCCAGAAAGTGTTTTGAGAAATTTTAGTTGGTGTTCAAGTTATTCAAATAATTAATTATTTTAATGGATTTCCGAAGTCTAAACTTAGGAAAATTGAATAATTAAAGTGAATTAATTAACACATGTGCTGAAATGTTCTAAAAGGCACGGATCAAGCAGTTTTTTAATCTCAGTCGTTGATGAATGCTTTAATCTCGGTCGTTGAAGGGTTCAACGAAAAAGTATAAGAGAACGACTTGAGGATCAGTTGGAGAGACACACATAGTTGTAGAGCTAAGGAATAGATCTGGAATTCTAACGCTGGTTTGCTAAGAATATCCAGAGGAATTTCCTGTAGCGAGGGGTAGTATTGGCTAAGGGGATGATCTGATCCCAGAGCCAAGAGTCAGTAAGAGGCAGAGGAGCAGCAACAAGGACAATGCAGAGAAACACAGGTGCTACGCAGGACAACGCAGAGGCACCAGGGGCTTCAAAAGTTACGCAAAGGGTCTTTAGGGCCTGCGTAAGGCCTGCGTCACCCTTCCAGGGGTTATGCAATCCCTCTCTGGGCAACGCAGTGGCATTTTGAAGCTAGCAGGGCTGACGCTGGGGCTTCAAGGGCAACACTGGGGTTTCTAAGGCCAGATCTGGGCTGAGTCTTGTAAATCTCGTTTGAGGGTGTGGATCAGTCAGATATTTGGTACTAGATCTACACGTTAGCTGCAAATTTGATTTCTTTTATTCTTTGTCAGGATTTCCAGATCTGGAACCCAGATTTACCGTACTCAGAATCTACTTAATAAAATAACCCTCATATCTGCTGCACCTATTTTCCCGCTTTGGGTTTTTCCGGGGACTTATATCCAAAAATCCATGTGTAACTTTGTTTAATGAGCGTATTATTCAATAAATGATCTGCATGTGTAGGCTGTAGTTGTGTTTATTTCGGTATTTTGTGAATCTAATTTCTGAAAATAACTTGTACTAATTTAAATCAAGTAGGAGAAATAAACCAAGATACTGTAGTAGAATTTTCACATTATCTGTTTTCGAGGTAAAAGTTATTAAAATATATTAAAATATGACAAAAACCCTAAAAGTGACTTGAACACTTATAAAAAAATGAGGAAAGTAAAAACATTTTTACTTTCTACCTTCACAAGTTTTGGAAGAGGTTTTTACCCTTATTTACCTCAATTCTTAAGGAGTAGAATGTGGGCGATCGAGGAAGCTGATCAATGAGTCGTCAACACCAGGTAATAGCCACACTCATCGTATACATTTTCATCCATGTTTTAACATTTTTTACAGAGGATAGTGATTTTTTGGAGATGAATTGTTGACTTGGTGTCGCGACGGATCGGTGCGGAGATGCCATATCGGGATCGCGTCAATCCATCGTTTTTACCGCTGGCCGCGTGCCGATCGGCGTAGTTGTTTTTAAAATGGTCATGCCGATCGCAAAGCGCGGAAAGAGACAAAAACTTCTCCAAAAAACACTGTTCAAAACTGATTTTTTATGCATGGATTTTTAAAAGAAGGCATTTTGAACGTTATGACAGGAAGAAAATACCCAAAAATCATGGTGATCGAATGGAAGGAGAGGGAACACGACGAAGTAGACAGAGCAGCTATGGAAAATCGAGATTGCCTTGCCGCTTTGAGGAACTGCGGGCTCCTCAAATTCTTTATGACTCCTAGTATGAGATCACAGCCAGAATTACTGCAATACTTGGTAAGCATTTGGGATATGGGACGGGAGCGATTCATCATTGGCAACCAAGAGCTAGAAATTGAAGTGGCTAATATTTACTTCATCACCAGCCTATCACGTAGATGAGAACGGGCGCGTCTGGCTGGAAGCCGTATCATGGGCGAAAGTATGGACATGCTCATAGGGAGGGCGTGTCCAAAGGCGGTGAAATCGGAAGTGGGAAGATAGATATAGGCATTGTGAACAACTTTCTGCTCAAAGTAATCCTATACAACATCACACGTGTCGCCGGGGTACAAGCACCACATGAGGTTACCAAGTCTCAGCTGCAAACTGTCGTGGGCTATATGTCGCCTACCATTTTTAACTGGGCGGAAGTTGTGCTGGAAAATATGAAGAAACAAGTCTCAATGTGCAAGAACAGTTGATTGAAGCAGTTTGGATATGATTCAATCTTAACAACAATCTTCTTGGAACGAGTATCGCTGTTCCAATTCCAGTGGTCGGAAGTAGCCGCACTGGCACTGCTGGATCCACGTCTGATCAGATGGACAGAGCTAATGCCTCGTTCAGGAAGTGGGCAACACATGGCGTACAAACCTGCCGTTTTTGTATGGCTGAGGAGACAACTCATTGTCGTAGAGGACTGGCCGAGACTGATTTCCGAGGTGATCTAGATCTACCACTTCCATAGGGCGAGCATTGGGATGATAGAGGTAAAACATGTTTTTGTTAACTTTTGCCAATTTATATTTTTTGATATATATGTTTTGATATTTAAACGTATGTGCCGCAGATGTCGGACCACAGAGACCAGTTGGGATGTCCCCTATCGCCAGAAGAGTGGCGAGGGAGTTCGAGGCTACTCCACACGAGGAGGGAGCAAATGCTGAAGAAGAGATTGCCCGAAATCTGGATGCTTTGACTAACGAGATTCCAGAATACGCTCATGTTTAGGACATTCCCCATCGTTACCAAAGGCATACTGTAGGGGTGTCTGATCGCATTCAACGACTACTGACTCAAGTCATTCAAGCAGTGGTGTTAAATTAAGATAACCATGGTGTTCTATGCTTGATGCACTTTTACTTCAATCTTCTTGAAAGTAAAATGCTGATAGAACGCAATAAAAGATCAATAGAAGACAAGCCAAATATAGATCAGATTTACAATTCCTTTTGTCCAACAAAGATATGAGATATTGTGGCATTACGACAGTTAGCAAGATGATTCAACCAGCAAAGTCTTTCTCGGTCAGTCAACACTTTCATGTGTCACACCCACGGCCCTCAAAGATAGCTCATCACAAGTCAACACAAGTTAAACCAGGGACAGTGCAGAAAAGGCAACGCAGGCAGCTTCAGAAAAGTCAATGCAGCAAACTAGGGCTTCGGTCAAACAACACAGATTTCCTTGATTTTAGTGCCCAACTGTATGGCCTCCTAAAATCGGAATTTATATAGAAGATTGAGGTGAAACAACCGAGGGTTGACCACGGTCAATGCTGGTCAACGCTGCAACAGAAAATCCCTAAACAAATCAGTGAAAAAAACAGAAAGCCCTAAATAGATCAGCGCAAAAAACAGCAGCTTCGCTCCACACTTGTGAGGGAAAAAGGCCTCCAAAGGCTATCAAACCAATCAGATCACAATGAGCGAATGTGTGATGAGATGATGAGAAAATGACCTCCAAGTCTCTCCAATTTATATTCATCAATGAAGGTGTGTGACACATCTCTTAGGCATGTGGGATAAATCTGGCTGACCTTGCACATGTGAAAAATAAATTCAAAATCAATGTTCTGCTCATCCGTTCAAAATGATCTTTAGATCAATCTTGCACCTCTCCGAAAGAGGAATCCAACAAAAATATGACCATCGTCATATGAGCAGTGCAACATGGAGTTTGGACCTAGATGCCCAAAATTAACACTCCCTCTCGAGTCTCAACTAGGGAGAACTCCATCTGTCCACAAGTGCCATCCATCATGTACCAAACCAAACATCGTGCGTCATCCCGTCGTAAGTTGCTTTGTTGGCTCTTTATTTCAGGACAAAAGGTGAGTCACAAAGACATCACACACAGCTGACCCGAACTCAGCTTAGAGGTAAAAACCTCTCTCGGACTCAAAAGAGTCTCATACTAACGCGAAGTTAGTTTACTGACCCGAAGTCAGTTTAGAGGATAAAACCCCATCATACTTGATCCCAGATCAAGGTGCTGGACATGTGCCATCCTAGACATAGAGAGTACGGCGATCTCCGATGCCTCCATCAGTCTTGTTATGGTCTCTATCCACATTTCCCACCTCATTGACCAAATAAGAGGTACTTCCCATGAGTCTGAAACTCCATGGGTAGGATGCGTGCGGGGCACAGATCAGAGAGAGGCGAACCAACTCAATATCATAATGGTGGGGCAGAAGCACCTCAAGGTTCGGCAAGCCTAGCCCCATGAGTGCTTATAGCTCCAGGAAGCTATCCCCAAGCCCCCTGGAGCTCCCAGAGCTCATAGTCCAACTCAAGCAGGACACTCAGAATAAGGTCTTCCCACGATTCCAAGCTTCTCACGGAAGGTTAGGAACTTGACCTTCCCCAGGGGCTTTGTGAGAATATCTATGACCTACTCATCAATTCCTATATGATCGAGCCTTACGGTGCCTGGTTGTACCATATCCCAAATAAAGTGGTTCCTGATATCAATATGCTTTGATCGATCATGGAACACGAGATTCTCAGAAAGACGAATCCCACTCTGGTTATCACAAAGGATAACGGTGGTATCTAGCACATGCCCAAACAACTCACTGAAGAGCTTTCGCAACCAAACAGCTTCACAACAGGCCATACTTGCTGCAATGTATTTGGCCTCAGCAGTGCTCAATGCCACCAACTTTTGCTTCCTGCTCATCCAAGATATCGAAGCAAAACCCAAGGTGAAGCAACATCCAGATGTGCTCTTGCAATCCACCACACTGCCAACCCAATCGGCATCAGTATATCCATGGAGTCTCAAACTCCCGACAGTGTATCTCAGCCCATGGTTGATTGTGCCCCGAAGATATCTCAACCGATTCTTGGCACCAATCCAGTGAATGTGATGAGGTTCAACCATATGTTGACTCAAAGTGTTCACTGCAAAAAATACGTTCAGACGGGAGTTCACTAAGAACATCAAGGGCCCTACGAGTTGTCGATACTCAGTAGGATTTGATAGCATGGACCCAACAACATTTCCACTCAATTTCTTAAAGTTGAGTTCCATCGATGTCGACACAGACTTACAGTCCACCATACCAAATCTCTCCAGCAGCTTCACGACATATTTTCCTTGAGAAAGGAAAATCTCGTCTGGCCTCTGCCAGACCTCCAAGCCTAGGAATTAGTGCATCAGTCCTATGTCTTTCATCTCAAACTCGGAAGCTAGCTCCCTCTTACACTGATGAATGAGAAGGTCAAAACCTGTCAAGAAGAGATCGTCCACATAGAGAACGAAAATGAGAGGCCTCTCTATCAACCTTAAAATAAAGGTTCGGATCAGCATTACTACGAGTGAAGCCTAGCTTCATCAAGTAGCTACCTATCTTCTCGTACCAAAACCTGGGGGCTTGCTTCAACCAATAAAGGGGCTTTCTTTAAACTGCATACATGGGTGTCTCTATCTCAGACTTCAAACCCCAGAGGTTGCTCCACATACACCTCTTCCTTTATAGATCCATGCTAAAAAGCAGTCTTCACATCCATCTGATTGAGATTCCATCATTGCATAGCAGCAAGGGCAATAATAGATCAGATGGTGGTATAGCGAGCGACAATTGCAAATATATCATCATAATCTATGCCTTCTTTTTGAGAGAAGCCTCGGGCAATGAATCTTGCCTTGTACTTTTCAGCACTTCCATCAGATCCATGCTTGATCTTATAGAGCCATTTCGAGTTGACAACAGATTTTTCCTCCGGTCTTAGGACCACTTCCCAGACATCATTCTTCATAATGGACTCATTCTTTATGCATAGCATCCTTCTAAACTTGATGCTTTGTGGCTTCTTCAAATGTTCCAGGCTCAAATTGTACTATCGTACTCATGGCTGCTAGATACCCTTGGTATCTCTCTGGCTTCTTACTTTCACAGAATGTTCCCCTTAGGGCAATATGTCTCTCAGCATCTTCGCGAGTATCCCTAAGCCATGAGGGTCTTCTCTTATTTGAAGGAGGTGGATCAATGGGATCCATAGGTCCTTCAACATCGAGCATCAGGTCATCCTTCGGCTCTTCCAACTTCTCTGCTTCTTCATCGTCTTTATCTTCCTTGGAGCTAGGAAGATTTCTTACTTTCTTGAGAGCAACATCTTCATCGAAGGTGACATCGTGGCATATCTCCACTTCTCTTTGACCAAGCACATAGATTTTATATGCTTTCGAAGTTTCACTGTAGCCCATAAACATTCCCTTCTTTCCAGAAGCATCCAACTTGCTTCTCTTTTCTTTCGGCACATGAAAGTAAACAGGACAACCAAAAACTCTAAAATGTGAAACATCAGGTTTCTTACCAGAGAAGACTTCTTCGGAATTTTGGAGTCTAGAGTGGAATGTGGGCATCTGTTTTGAACATACACAATAGTGTTCGCAGCTTCTCCTCATTCGGAAGACCTTGGTCACATAGCATGGCCCTCGCAACTTCCACAATGGTCCTGTTCTTTCTTTCAACAACACCATTTTGCTCAAGAGTGTACGCAGTTGTGGTCTCCCTCTTAATGTCAGCTTCTCTACAAAAGTCATTAAACTCATTTGACTCATACTTGGTCCCATTGTCGGTCCTCAAAACTTTGATTTTCTTCTTGGTTTGATTTTCCAACAAGGCCTTGAAGGTACGGAACCATTTCAATGCTTCGTCCTTCTTCAAAAAAAATATATCCAACTCTTGCGGGAGAAGTCATCTATAAAAGTCATGTAATAGGAACATCCTCCCAAGGATGTCACAGGCAGCATACCAAATAAGTCAGAATGTATCAACTGCAAGATATCAGTTGTCTTTGTGACACTTGAGGGGGAATGGTCCCCTTGTATGCTTCACTTCGGCACAACCCTGACATATACCTTCATGATCATCTCTCAATTCGGGTATCCCTGTCACCACCTTCCTTGCTTCGAGAAGGGCCTTGTAATGAAAGCATGCAAACCTCTGGTGCCATAACTCTGTTTGAAGAGTTGTATCACATGTCATAGCCCCCAATGGACTTCCTCCAACCTGGTAGAGTGTATCAACTCTACAACCAATAGAAAGAGCTTCCTTGAAGTTCTTCTTCCAAATAAGTATCTTTCCATCAACGAATGCCACCTTGAACCCTTTGTCTTCCATTACCGAAATGGACACAAAGTTCTTCTTCAAATTAGGTACATACAACACATCTTGTAATCGGATGACTTGACCTTGAGATAAATGGAGGGTCACAGTCCCTGTCCCTTTCACGTGATAAGTGGCATTATCTCCAAGGATAATTTCAAGATTAGTATCCTTCTCAACCAAATCAGAAAGGGTTTCTTTATAACCAGTGAGGTACCTTGAAGCACCACTATCAATTAACCAAACATCCAGGGTGTCGGGTGGAGATCCAACAGAGAGGGCGGATACAAGAATAAAATCATTTCTCTTATTATCAACAACATTAGACTCATCGTACTTGGAATTTCTTGACCTCTTGAAAGGTTTCCCATTTCCATTACGTTCAAAGGGAGCCTTCATTTTTCCTTGGAACCTGTTGTTCCTGCCATTCCTTCTCGAGTTGTTGTTGTCATCATCCCTGGGAGAGTCCCTTCTATTAGGGCACTCTCTTGCATAGTGACCAGTCTTGTTACAAGTGTAACATCTTCCCTTCCTTCCTTTGGGCCCCGCTCTACCATGTTTTTGATTTCTCGAGCCACCATGGTTCTTCTTCTTTGCATGAGGGGCAAAGGCAGTAGGATCAGTGTTGCACGATCCTTCCTCCCCCCAAAGGATCGAAGGTCGAAACTGCATCCTGTACCGATCCTTGGGCGATCCACCGACGGAACTGCGGATCTGAAAATCAAATCTGCGGTTCCGTCATTTGGAGGCGATTCCTGGAAATTTGGAACCACACTAATCTGGTTCCGGATTCCTAATCTGCAAATCCAGAAAATGATCTGTTAGGGATCCATGGAGGTTTGGGCACGGATCCGCGCAGATTGCTAGTGGATCGAGAGGGAGATGGGTGGTTCCGCGGGGTTCTAAATTTATTTATTTTTAATTTATTTGACTTAAGTTGAATTGGGGCTTCCCAGAAACTCCCAAGGTGCTCCCTTGATGCTCCTTAGATGCTTCCTAGATGCCCCATCATGGTAATGTTAAATTTTTAAAGTAAAAGAGACATTCTCCTTTATCTTTCATTTTCATCCTTTTACTTAAATTTTTAACATTACCATGAAATGACTTAGGATGTTTGAGAGTGGTTCCAGCCCCATCGAGCTTCATATGGAGAAAATAGAATTTCATATCCTATTCAAAATTCAGCAGACTTGAACAGTTTTAAGGACTTCAGGATCAATGAGATTGTGTCTTTTCATTAGATCATATCATGTATGAAGGTGTGTGATTGGCATTTAATCAAGAGCACCAAGCCCTCTATGTGGTCATGTACCCTAGTGTTGGTGGTGTTAGTTGTTGAACTCCTTTGTCATGGCCTTAGCAAAAAATTACCTTTCAATCAAGTCAAAATCATTGATCAAGCATGTTAAGCTTTTTCCACCATATTTTAAGGCTTGGACTAGGTAGTTTGATTAAAATTGGGAAATGTTGACTAATATCCCTGGACAATCGAGGTAGAGGCAAAGGCGAGACAAAAGGAGAAGAATCTAGATTCTAGATGGTTGATGCTCAAATAATTAACCATTGATGTACAATGAATGCCATATCTATTTTGATTTGTATACATATATGCATGTTTTCATATCTTCTACAACTAGTTTGGTATTTTGGATTTTTTTTAATATAAATATAAATATATATATATATATATAGTAGATGGTTCCAAGACGCTTCGCTTCCTAGATTTTTGGGAAATGGCACTTCCACGTATCTGCTTCCAAAAAACGTCCCCGCTTCATCCCTGCTTCATGCAACATTGAGTAGGATCACTTCCATTACCATTAGAGGCATACTCCATCATTCTTGTTTCCTCTTGAGTGCATCTCGTCAATATTTCATCAAAATCAGGAATCACATTATTATTGAGAATAATGGTATTGAATACATGCCAATCACGTGGGAGACCTCCAAGTGCAATAAGAACCATCTCTCGATCAGATATTGCTTCCCCAGTAGCTAGGAGGTTATCCCTGATTTCAGTGAGCCTCATAAAATAGGATTGAATAGATTCATCCTTACCCTTCTTGATATTCTTCAATTGATTCTTAAAGAAGAGGATTTGATTAGCATTGCTAGCCCTGAACATGCTCACCAGCGTATCATACATCTCCTTAGATGTCCTCAGCTCAAAAATGTAAGCAACCAAGAGCTTATGAACAGAATCCTGGATAATCATCTTTGCTTTGATTTCCCCTTTTCTATACTTCGTCTTCGTGGCATCAGTTGCATTTGATGGAGACTCTTGAATATTGCCCTGTACATAGTCCATGACATCTTGATCTTCTAGCACCAAATCCAAGGACATCTTCCATGCATGATAATCACACTTATCAGACAATTTATTATCAGCCTTGAAACCCTTGTAGGTTGAGGAGGCCATTTGTCCTTGATAGGATTTCTTCCTTTAGAGATAGCTTCTAACACCATCTTGGACTCTTGGACTTTGTCTTCACCTCAACTATGATTCCATGTTAAATTAAGATAACCATGGTGTTCTATGCTTGATGCACTTTTACTTCAATCTTCTTGAAAGTAAAGTGTTGATAGAACACAATAAAAGATCAATATAAGACAAGCCAAATATAGATCAGATTTACAATTCCTTTTGTCCAGCAAAGATATGAGATATTGTGGCATTACGGCAGTCAACAGGACACTTCAACCAGCAAAGTCTTTCTCGATCAGCCAGCACTTTCATGTGTCACACCCACAACCCTCAAAGACAGCTCATCACAAGTCAACACAAGTCAAACCAGGGACAACGCAAAAAAGGCAACGCAAGCAGCTTCAGAAAAGTTAAAGCAGCAAACTAGGGCTTCGGTCAAACAGCCCGGAATTCCTCGATTTTAGTGCCCAGTTGTACGGCCTCCTAAAATCGAAATTTCTACAGAAGATTGAGGTCAAACGACCAAGGGTTGACCACGGTCAATGCTGGTCAACGCTGCCGCAGAAATTCCTTAAATAGATCAGCACAGAAAACAGCAGCTTCACTCCACACATGTGAGAGAAAAAGACCTCCAAACGCTATCGAACCAATCAAATCATAGTGAGAGAATGTGTGATGAGACGATGAGAAAATGACCTCCAAGTCTCTCCAATTTATATTCATCAATGAGGGTGTGTGACACATCTCTTAGGCATGTGGGATAAATGTGGCCGACCTTGCATATGTGGAAAATATATTCAAAATCAATGTTTTGCTCATCCGATCAAAATGATCTTTAGATCAATCTTGCACCTCTCTGAAAGAGGAATCCAACAAAAATATGACCATCGTCATATGAGCAGTGCAACATGGAGTTTGGACCTAGATGCCCAAAATTAACAAGTGGCCTGCTACCGCGACCACGATGCTGATTAGTCTAGTTTTGATTTTTGTAGTTGTAGTCTTTTTGGGACCTGCGAGTCTCGTTATGTACTAGAACGGATATTTTTTGGGGTTATGATGTACTTGAAAACTTTTTCAAACCAAATCAACATATATATGTGCTATATTTCCCTATTTTATACATGATGTAATGATGATCAAGTTTTACAAATTTCGCAAATGTCTATCTGGAACATGATTAGCCAATGCATTTGTTAATGTATTCATGTGTCGTGGAATGTGTTGATATGTAATGTAATCAAAATTTCTTTCTAAAAGACGAACACGCAGATACATTCTCAAAATTTGAGGGTGTCTGGCGGAATATTTCCCATTGAGTTGTAGGACAACAAGTTGTGAATCCAAGTTTACAACCAATTCTCTAATGCCAAGAGTGATTGCTTCTGACAGAAGTTCAATTACTGCACTGTACTCAGCAATATTGTTGGTTGTATGACCTAAACATATACCTTGCAGATCTACTAACTCACCATTAGGGTCATAGATAACCCATGTCGCAAAAGATAGATTTCGAGTACTATGGCAGGCACCATCAGCAAAACTAACATAAGGAGTTAAAGACATCTGCAAATCAAGTAAAACAAGATAAGCAGGAAAACTGCTTGCAAACACACACCAAACCAAAACTATACAAAAATGAAAAGCACACTAATGTACAAAAGTAATTACATGAGAAAAATCACACATAATACTTCTTCAGATAAAGCCCATTTCAGGGCCTATCCAAAGGGTTACCTTCATAATCAATTAGCTCATAGACCCCTTTTTGCAAAACATGTTTTACGATGTATGGCCCAGGCCACATTCGTTCGAATTTTCCTACCCCCAGCTTATCATGTGCTTGGTCATAGAGAAGAGCCAATTCTCCTTCAGAGAAGGCACGTGGAGAAACAGTCTGATCAAAATGGGCTTTGACCCGTTTCTTTTGAGCTTCAGTAACTAAAGCGGCGAAGCCACGAGTTTCATCTAGGCTTTCCAGATACAGGAGACGTTCCTCTTCTGGTGACGTATTCAGAAGCAATTCAACAACTAATTTGAGTGAAGGAATTTCACATTCAATCGGCAATGTTGCTTCAAGGCCATATACTAACTGAAAATGAGTGAATCCAGTAGCATTTTTAGCCGAGGTTCGGTAAGCCCAAAGAGCTGAAAAAAGCATGAGATCCCAGTTCGACTTGTGCATCCCAATATTGCGTTGAAGCATAGTAACTAAGACTCTGTTGACTGCTTCAACTTGCCCATTGGCCTAAGGGTAATATGGAGTTGAGTTGTCATGACGCAGGCCCAACTGAGAGGTCACTTCAGCCATCATGTAATGGCGAAAATGAGAGCCATGATCGGTGATGATGGCTTGAGGGACTCCAAACCGAGCGATAACATGATTGAAGAGAAATTGAGCCGCAATTTTACCATCAGCAGCATATGTAGGCATCGCCTCGGCCCATTTGGTAAAACAGTCGACAACGACGATAATCTAAGCATGCACCTCGGTCGAGTGAGGGTTACATGTCATGAAATCA
The DNA here is from genome assembly GCA_034641835.2 of Pinus albicaulis. Taxonomy (NCBI): domain Eukaryota; kingdom Viridiplantae; phylum Streptophyta; class Pinopsida; order Pinales; family Pinaceae; genus Pinus; species Pinus albicaulis. The sequence goes on along the minus strand of CM076580.1, from coordinate 855,749,732 downwards.
ATGCCCCATTTAGCAAAAGGGCCGACGGTAACTTCTAGGTGAAGGGGTGCGAGCGAGGCGACATCCTCCGCTGGTAAATCTGGCAAGCGTGACATTTACGGATGGTAAGAATGCAATCTTTGAAAATAGATGGCCAGAAATAACTAGCACGTAGGATTTTCTAACTTGTTGTGTATCCAGACATATGACTGCCACATGCCCCAGAGTGGCAGTCGTTGAGCACTCTCTCAGCCTCTTCGAAAGTCAAACAACAACAAAGAATCGAATCTACGTCGACGCGGTATAAAGTATCCCCAATGATGTGATATGGTTGAGAGTGATGTCGAATGCGTCGACGATCAGCTTTAATCAACTCAGATCGGAAGGTTTGGGTTTGGAGATAAACAATGATATCACCGTACCATGGAACGATAGTGCTGATAAGGAAGAGAGCGTCATCTAGAATGTGCTCATCAAGGTTGGAAGGGACAAAAGCAGAGGAAAGGGAGCATATCAATTCAGTGAAAACTAATGATTTTTTGGATTTGGCAGCAGTGAATTCCAAATCAAACTCCTGCAAAATGACAATCCATTTAGAATATTTGCCCCCAGTAACTGATGGGTCAAAATATAGGTCATGGGATTGCAATCGGAGATCACGGTAGTCATGTGAAGGAGAATGTAATGCCGAAAGCGTTGAACAAAATTTACCGTGACTAAAGCCAGTTTCTCGACATGGGCATATCGAGTCTCTGTAACCATTAGGTTACGGTTGAAGTAATAAATGGCATGTTCAGTACCACCGTTGTTGTGTTGGACCAACACCATAACAATAGTACCAGAAGAGGCTGCTAAGTAAAGGAAATAGTCACAATGGTAATTTGGGGGATGCAGTAAAGGAGCGTGGATAAGAACATTCTTTAAAGCATCGAAGGAGTTTTGAGCAACTTCATCCCACAGGGATGGGATCCCTTGTTTAAGCAATCTTGTAAAGTCCTTATCGAGCTCCACATAATTAGGAACGAAATGACGAAGGAAATTAGCTTTCCCTTGTAAGCTCTGCAACTGAGATAAAGAGGAGGGAGGGGGTAAATTAATGATTGCCTCGACTTTCAAAGGATCGAGACAGATGCCTTCTTTGGAGATGACAAACCCAAGGAGTCTGTCGGATTCAACACAAAAGGCACATTTATGCGGATTCAAGCAAATACTATAGTGTCGGCAGTGGAGAAAAATCTCTTGAAGATGCGCAGGATGGTCCCGGCGTTTAGCTGAATGAGCGGGAAGGTCATCCAGGTAAGGCTGAACGATGCGTTTGATATCATGGAAAGCATATGACATCGCGCGTTGAAAAGTAGCACTGGCATTTTTCAGACCGAAAGGGAGCTTCTTGTAGGCAAAAGTTCCCCATGGACAGATGAAGGGAGTCTTGTGTTGATCAGCCGGTAGGATGTCAATCTGGTTATACCCAGAAAAACCACCCATAAAAGAAAATATCTCACTCCCAGTGCACTCATCAATGATTTGGTCAATGAAAGGAGTGGGATAGTTATCTTTCGGGCAGGCACGATTTGTGTCTCGATAATCGACACAGACACGAATAGTAACCTGCTTTTTACTGACATGGACGATATTGAACACCCAATCTATCAAAGGAATTGGATAGATGAATCCATCTTTAAGAAGTTTTTCGACTTCTCCCTTTATTACGGCGGCCTTTCTAGGGTGCACAGGATGAAGTCGCTGACGAACAGGCATCGCAATAGGAAAAGTCGGTATTTCGTGCACCGCTATACTTAGATCGATGCCAGGCATTTCCTCAAAGACATCTCAAAATTCTTGAAAGAGACTGGTGGAAAGCTTGATCTCATCTGGAGAGCAAGTTACCCCAATGTGAATGTTCTCGACAATTCCCGGTTTCACAGAAATGTCAATAGACATTGTTGCAGTGACGCTGTCCATGTTCCCCTCAAAAAAGACCTCATGTGTTGACATGGGTCTCGGAAGTGGACAATTCGGAGCATGGGGAGCAAAATTTTCGACACACGACTGAAATACTCTAGTGCTCAAGAGAAACGAACAACGATAATGGATATCATCCCAAGGTGTTTCCTCAAGAGACATGGTTTCCACGATACTTTCGTCCAGAGGGAAACGTCTCATTCAAGGGATCTGAAGAATCTGAAGAACCAAGCCATGGAGATTGGGAGTACGCGTTGAAATACATACTAGAAGTAGTATGTCCAGAATCAGGAGTCGAAGCCGAAACGATTTCACAATAATTGACTTCCACAGGGCTTAACGACATGACATCGCTGAAAGAATCAAGTTGATCAGGGGAAGGGATGATCCAAGGATCAGATGAAGTAGAGATCATATTGACCTGAGTAGTGTTCGGCAGCGGAAGAGAAAAGAGACCCATTACGGCAAAATCTTTAAAAAGTCGTGCCCCCACACTCTCATACGATGCGGTGGTATGCTCCACATATGGCACATTGCCTTTTGAAGAAGTAGAAGCAAAAAAGGACAACTAGTTGACAATGATAATCTTCCCTTCATGCGGGAAACGAAGAACACAAAACAGAGTGGACGGCACACAAAGCATAGCGTGAGTCCAACTGCGACGAGTAGAAGATTATAATTGAGTTTAGCATCAACGACTTCTACTTCAACATTGACCGTTTTTCCTTCCAAAGTGATAGGCAAGTTCGGGAGGATACCAAAAGGACGAGAGTCCCTTCCATCGAAAGCCTCCAAAGTGTTCGGAGACTGGCTAAGAGTTGGAGAGTCGATGGCTTTCCAACAAGAGACAAACATGATGCAAGTGGATGCACCTTCATCCACGACTGACTGATGGATGTTCTTTCCATTGATAACGACCTGAAAAGGAAAGCAAGCTGATGGGGGAGACTTGGAACAAAATTTTCCAGATCAAAAGTAATGAGACTCGAATCAGATGGATCGATTCCTCCAATGACGGATAGTAACGATTTCCATTATGAAGGACAACTCTGAAGAACCTCTAACACAGACATAGCGGAAGGTGCTTGAGCCAAATCCTCAATGATATTGTAATGTTGAGCAGTGCAAGCATTCGGATTGTACGAGAATTTTCGAAGCACACCTTTAGAAGGCGGTCGGACAACAGAATTGGAACTAGGCCTTTCGATATGAAGAGGGTCGGAAGCAGGTGAGGTAGAAGGAGTATGAGCATTGGCAATTTCTTTCCTCACCAACTGACACGAATTCGAATAATCTTTAGATCTGGTAACTACGGAGAGAGGTGCAGCACCATTCATCATCAACACTTTGGAACCAAAAGAGGTGGAGGATTGCGGTTGTTCTACCATTTGAGTTTGTTGAGATGGAAACAATTCTTTGAGTACAGTCGGAGTTCCTTGAGTACCTTTCAGTAAACGACTCACTTCAGCTCGTCATGGACAGTCCTTAGTGTAGTGTTTGTCATCACAAATCAGGCAAGGATACTTCGGCTTGCGCTTAGTTCCATCATCAGTACGAGGTTTAGGGGAATCCTGTTTTGGGGCATTGGATTTGGATTTGCCTTTGCCCTTCTTTTTACCTTTATAGGATTTGTCAGTTGCGGTAGACTGAACGGCGTTAACCTCTATAGTTTTCCCAGGATTCGAAGGATTCCGCGGAACAGAATCGGAAGAGGAAGAAGATTTCTACTTAGAAGCAGAGGAAGACTTTCAAGAATTCTAGGAAACAGAACCAATGATGTCGTCAACAGGTGATGTCATTGAAGCTTTTGAAGTTTCAGACTTGGAGTCCCGGTGCAGAGCATCAAGTAAAAGATCATATAACATGCCAGATTGGGAATAAACCAAATCGAGATATTGAGCACGAGCAATGGCTTACTCTTCTGTGACAGCTGCCCCCATAGCAATATCCTTGGTGATCTGATTGATGAATGATTTGGTGAACCATTCGGTCAAAATTTGATCAAGGATTTCAAACTTGATCAAACGACGACGCCGTCTCCATTCATGGATATGATCGAAGATATGCGTAGCAGTATCTTGTATCTTGTTCATGTTTCATAATGAGCAGGTAACTAAAAGTGTGTAAGAAAAGCCATAGCTAAAGAATTAAAGTCCTGAAAAGTTTTGCGAGGAAGCTCAATGTACCACTTCACAGCGGCACCATTCAACGTCCTCTGAAAAAGATGGAGACGGACGAAATCATCAACCCAAGAATTAGAGGAACACCAAAGATGGTACGTCATATGTGTGCCTGGGGGTCTTCTCTAGACTTGCCTTCAAACTTGGGACAATCGCTTGGAATCTTAGTAGGAACTCGGAGCCAATATGGATTATGGAGAATTGGATCATTGGTTAATCTCGACACATCGGGAAGTTCCAACGTCGCAAGAAAAGGCAACTGCGGATTAAAAGGCATGATGTTTGGTCTTTGATACAGGCCCATTTGTGGATTCCAACCAGATTGGGAGAAATTCTTCCCCCGTGGGTTCTGTCCAGAAGGATTTTGCCCATATGGATTATGTCCATAAGGATTGAAACCTTGTGTATTTTGACCATATTCTAGTTGCTGACCCAAAAACGGATTCTGACCTACAACAAACCATTGAGGTCCAGCTTGAGCATAATTCGCAGCATATGGATTTTCCTGCTGCTGAAAGTTTTGGAATGCAATGCCCTGTGGTTGACCTTGCGAACCCAAAAGGTAACTTTGGGAACCCAATGTTTGACCTTGTGAGCCCAAAGGTTGACCTTGGGGTTGCTGGATGGTACCTTGAGGATTTGACATCACGATACCGAGTGGTTGCTGAGGTTGCCCAGGTTGCCCTTGAGAACTAGGCTGACCCGGCTGAACAAAGATTTGACTTTGTTGAGACGAGGCTTGTCCTTGCTGGAAAAACGTTTGACCTTGCTGAAAGTGAGGTTGGCCTTGTTGACCAAAAATTTGTCCCTATTGAGAATAGGAAAATTGACCTTGATGGGCAAAAGGTTGACTAGATTGTACATAAGGCATTGCCTGTTGCACATAGGGTTGACCTTGTGACCCATAAGGTCGTTATTGACCGAAGATAGGCCCCTGCTGAAATGCATAAGCCCCTGACTGAATGCTAGACTGCCTTTGGAATCCTTGCGGATTCACTAACGGGGTCTACAACTACTGTGAACCAAACGGGACATAGGGTTGTTGGTTGAGTATCTGGCTTTGCAAAAATTGTTGATACTGACAATATTTTAACCCTGTTGGACCAGATGATCCAGAAGGCATAGAGATACTACCAACAACTTGAGAAGAGCCTGAGATGTGAGTTTGTAATCCACTCATAGATGGTCCAACAGAGGATTGAGAGACATTTGATAGGGATGGCCCTCCACCAGAAATCAGAGTTGATGGAATCAACAGTGGAACACTGATGGGAGTTTCTGAAGCACTGACGCAAACAGTTGGTCATGTGGAAACAGGCGTAACTATTGCTTCAGCAGGGATGGAAACAAACACATTGGATACAAGCGGATAGGGGTAGATACCACAGTTTTCTACCAGATAGTATTGTAATACAAAGGTGTGGGGCTTGAAATAATCGAAACTAGGTGCCCCGACGAGGTGTAACCTTGTGGAATGTATGACTGGGTGGAAGGCTGAGAGGTTTGACACCCATGGGGAAAACCCTCAGGAGGGAATTGATGTCCCTCATATAAAGACTCATCCACACCACTAATGGTGCTTGAAACCTCAAGGGGAGATGAAACCTCTCCTTCAGAAGCCATCGACAAAAATAACTGACAAGCGGCGATCCGAGATGGACGCGGCGAATGCACGAATGGTACACCAGGTGTATCAAATAGACTATACAGTCGTTCAGGGGAGATCTCAACGAAACCAAATAATGGATTTGGAGGAAATGCAATGTAGCTTACAAGCTCATCAAGATGAGATCAAGTAGCAAGAGGTTGGACACTTGGAAGGAGAGCAAACTCCTTAGTTTGAGTTCCAATCAAAGGCAAAGAGTCTGAAGAGACTGGTGATGATGTCCCTTCGGAAGAGGATGATGAAGAGGAAGCTGGACTTGATGGTTCAACCACGATGATCTTATCTCAAAAAGCAAAAGAGAGCAAGAGGTGATTAATTCAAGGCTTTAAACAATATATTTATAAGGAGTTACTCATGATGTGGCCCAGAAATATTTTAACGGGTAAGCCATGTGATCGTGGGCAATTAATTTTATAACTTTAAAACAAAATAAATCAAAAGGGGTGAACTTGGCATAAAGGATTATTAGGTATTCGTGAACTGCAATATACACCTTGGTGATCAAATGAAAGAGAAATGACCATGGACTTAACGTACGGCAGCCAATCTCCCCGAAAGATGTGTTCGGTGTATCACGACTACAAGGCGGTTGACTCAGTTACCTATGGCAGGTTTGCAGCCTAATGGTGTCTCCGAAAATATACTCGACGGTACGTGGGAGTCCAAGTCCGTAGTGGTGTTGTCTGATGCATAATTGTTCGATGAGAACATCCCAAATATACTTATCATACGTCAATATACTTCTGTACGTGGGACGGGATACCACCCCCGAGTTGTAACACAGACTGTTAGTGACAACTCCTACGTTTTACGACGTCGGAACACGTCTCTAGCCTAGACCTCTAAATGTGATTCGTTAGGTTCCAAATGCTCCTTAGGTTGATTGAATAAATTTAAGAGTTTATCTTGAATTAGGTCTCGGTTTCAAATTCCTACCGATGTCACCTAAATCCCTAGGATGCAGCTATATCAGAAAAAAAATCAATCATTTCGATGAAAATTGCGTTAATTGGGGAGAAGTTCATACAATCAATGCAGAAATCAAACAAATGCATGTAATGACATTTCACTATTTCTTCAAGTGCATAATCCTAAAGCAAAACGAATATCTTTTCACTTTCTTATCTTTCACTAAACACACTAGAAGCGAATCGAAATGAAACTTTTCATTTTTAGAGCAAAAACGAAAGAATTTTTTTTTTTTCTTTATAAGCACAATGCAAAATGTAGAATGCAATCCAAAACTAATCACTCGCTTTGAGTATGAACGAAATCTCTCAAAATGTTCCAAGAGACAAAGATCTGAAAATCAAAGAGAGACCCAAACTCATTTCCTCAAAACAAGACACTCTTCATTTTCACACTGATCAACACACAAAGGAAAAACTTCAGTCGAAAGCAAGCAATGTGATCTATGCTTGTTGGCGAAAAGAGACTCAAATGCACACAAGGTTAACACTTGAAAGTTTTAATTGTAAAAACAAACTCAATCAAACAAAAAGCCTGAAATATATGACAAGATTTGACTCTATAACAAATCTGGAAATCAACAAAGTATGCAACCATTCGGATGGCCCAAAAACACCTAGAAACCCTAGGACGATAAGGGTGCACTTGCTTTAAAAAAGAGAGGACCAAAGATGGAGAACTTGAGTTCAAAGTGTCGCTAAATAGAGGAGAATAGGAGTTATTTGAATAGAAAAGAAACTCAGGAGGATAAGTGTAAATTTATGTAGATGTTCTATGCTTGATGCAACTTTACTTTTCACTATAGCAATCACATAAACAATCAAGTAAAATGCTGATAGAACATACCAGTGGATCTACAGAAGACAAACCAGAAACAGAAAAATGTGGTAGTGCGTTACGACGGTCATTAGGATGCTTCAACCAGCAAAGTCTTCTTGGTCAGCCAACCCAGCATGTGTCACAACAGCCCTCAAAATAGCCACACAGTCAACTCAAAGTCAACCCCAGAAAAGTCAACGTTGTCTAGAAAAGTCAACATAAGACAACAGCAAGAAAGTCAACACAACTCGGTCTTCGGTCAACCTTTTGACCTTAGTTCTTGTGCCAATGTGTACGGCCTTCCAAAATCGAAGTCACCACCAATTTTCAGCCTCTTTGGACCATGCGTTGACCAAAGTCAACGCTAGTCAAACTTGCGTGGAAACCCTAGCTGCAGTAAATTCGTCCAAACCCTAGTTGTAGTAAATTCGTCCTTCTTTCCCACGTGTGAACCAAAACTGCTTCCAAGGAGCTCGTACTAAATCAGAAGAGGAGATGATGTGTGAGGATGAGATAAGTGAGAAAGTCCTCCAACATTGACTCTATTTATACGAATCACTAAGGGTGTGTGACACATCTGCTGGGGGTGTAAAACCTTAAGGCCGACCTACACATATTTGAAATTATTAAAAATAAATTCAAAATAAATGTTCTTCTCATCAGATTAAGATCAATTTTAGATCGATCTTACACCTCTCCGAAAGAGGAACCCAATAAGAATATTGGTATCTTCATCTGAGCATTAGAACCTGGTGTTTGGACCTAGTTGTTCAATTTTAACACTCCCTCTCAACTAGGGAAAACTCCATCCACCTGTGCAATCAAACATCGTGTGTCATCCTGTCGTAACTTGTTTTGTTGGCCACTTTATTTCAGAACAGTAGTGGGTCAGTCACAAAGACATCATTCCCCGGCTAACAGATTCAGCCCAGAGGTCCGAAACCTCTATCGGACTCACAAGGAGTCTCATACCAACCCGAAGTTGGTTTACCTGACCCAAAGTCAGTTGGAGGTTCGAAACTTCACTATACTTGATCCCAGATACCAAGACTCTCACGGAAGGTTAGGAACTTGACCTTCCCCAAGGGCTTAGTGAGAATATCCGCGACCTGCTCATCAGTTCCTATATAATCGAGCCTTACGGTGCCTCGCTGTACCATATCCCGGATAAAGTGGTACCTGATATCAATATGCTTGGATCGATTGTGGAACACTAGATTCTCGGAAAAGTGAATCCCACTCTGGTTATCACAGAGTATCACAGTGGTATATAGCACATGTCCGAACAACTCGCTAAAGAGCTTTCGCAACCGAACTGCTTCACAACAGGCCATACTTGCTGCAATGTATTCGGCCTCTGCGGTGCTCAAAGCCCTCGACTTCTACTTCCTGCTCATCCATGAGATCGAAGCAAAACCAAGATTGAAGCAACATCGCGATGTGCTCTTACGATCCACCACACTGCCTACCCAATTGGCATCAGTATATCCAAGGAGTGTCACGCTCCCGGCAGTGTATCTTAGCGCATGGTTTATCGTGCCCCGAAGATATCTCAGAAGATTCCTGGCACTAACCCAGTGAAAGGGATGAGGCTCAACCATTTATTGACTCAATGTCTTCATTGCAAAACATATATCTAGACTGGTGTTCACTAAGAACATCAGGGCCCCTACGAGTTGACGATACTCAGTAGGATTTGACAATACGGGCCCAGCAACGCTACCACTCAACTTCTTGAAGTTGAGCTCCATTGGTGTCGACACGGACTTGCAGTCCACCATACCAAATCTTTCCAGAAGCTTCACAATGTATTTTCCTTGAGAAAGGAAAATCTCGCCAGGTTTCTGCCAGACCTCCAGGCCTAGGAAATAGTGCATCAGTCCTAGGTCCTTCATCTCGAACTCAACAGCGAGCTCCCTCTTGCACTGATTAATGAGAGGGTCAGCACCTGTCAGGAAGAGGTCATCCACATACAGCACTAGAATGAGAGGCTTCCCTTTGACAACCTTGAAGTAAAGGTTCGGATCAGCATTACTTCGAGTGAAGCCCAGCTTCATCAAGTAGTTATCTATGCTCTCATACCAAGCTCTGGGTGCTTTCTTCAACCCATAGAGGGCTTTCTTCAACCTGTAGACATGGGTGTCCCGATCCTGGACTTCGAACCCCAGAGGTTGCTCCACATATACCTCTTCCTTTATCGCACCATGCAGAAATATGGTCTTCACGTCCATCTGATGAAGACTCCATCCTTGCGTAGCAGCAAGGGCTATAATAGATCGAATGGTGGTATATCAGGCCACAGGTGCAAATATGTCATTATAATCTATGCCTTCCTTTTGAGAGAAGCCACGGGCAACGAACCTTGCCTTGAACTTTTCAGTACTTCCATTAGATCCATGCTTGATCTTGTAGAGCCATTTCGAGGTAACAACTGCTTTGTCCTTCGGTCTTGGAACCACATCCCAGACATCATTATTCATTATGGACTCATACTCTTCGTGCATAGCATCCTTCCAGACTTGATGCTTTACGGCTTCCTCAAAGGATTCAGGCTCGGATTGTACAATAGTACTCTGCTAGATACCCTTGGTATCTACTCGACTTCATGCTTTCACGGAATGTCCCCCTTGGGGCCGCATGTCCCTCAGCATCCTCGAAAGTGTCCCTGAGCCATGATGGTGTCTTTCCCAGTGAAGGAGGTGGATCAATTGGGTCCATCAGTCCTTCAACATCAGGCATTGTTTCATCCTTTGGTTCCTCTTGATTTCCAGGCCTTGCTTCATGATCTTCCTCAGATCTCGAAAGATTGACTACTTTCCTCAGGGAAGTATCTTCGTCAAAGGTGACATCGTGGCATATCTCCACTTCCCTTTGACCAGGCACATAGACTCTATAGGCCTTCGAAGTTTCACTATAGCCCACAAACATTCCTTTCTTCCCAGAAGCATCCAACTTGCTTATCTTTTCTTTCAGCACATGAAAGTAAACAGTATATCCAAAAACTCTAAAATGTGAGACATCAGGTTTCTTACCAGAGAAATCCTCTTTGGGAATTTTGGATTCTAGAGTGGAATGCAGGCATCGATTTTGTATGTACACAACAGTGTTCGCAGCTCCTCCCCACAGAAACTTCGATGGACCTTGGTCGCATAGCATGGCACGGGCAGCTTTCACAATGGTCATGTTCTTTCGTTCAGCAACACCATTTCGCTCAAGAGTATAGATAGTTGTGGTCTTCCTCTTAATGCCAGCTTCTCTGCAAAAGTCCTTGAACTCGTTTGTCTCATATTCAGTGCCATTATCAGTTATCAAAATCTTGATCTTCTTCCCTGTCATATTTTCCACCAAGGCTTTGAAAGTACGGAACCACATGAAAGCCTCATCCTTCTTCTTTAAGAAGTATATCCAGGTTTTGCGAGAGAAGCCATCTATGAACATCATATAATATGAACATCCTCCCAAGGATGTCACGGGCAGCATACCAGATAGATCAGAATGGATCAATTGCAAGACATCAGATGTCTTTGTGACACTTGAGGGGAAAGGTCCCCTTGTATGCTTTCCTTCGGCACAACCCTTACATTCACCTTCATGATTATTTGGAAACTCGTGCATCCCTGTCACCACCTTTCTTGCTTCAGGAAGGGCTTTCTAGTGAAGGTGTCCAAACATTTCGTGCCATAGTTCAGTTTGTCGGATAGTATCACATGTCAAAGCTCCCAGTGGACTTCCTCCAACCTGGTAGAGTGTATCAACTCTAAACCCAATCTGTAATATTCCCTTTTTGGTGTCACCTATGACAGGGCTAGGGTGGACTTCCAGAGTTAGGAGCAGACCGGTCACAGGTACAGGTTGGTGTCATCAGTGGGCCGAGGAGCTTTTTGAAGGAGTTTTGAGGAGTTTCCATGGTGTTCGGTGGCATTCGCTTGATATATTCCATCATCCGAGTAGTTTGGCTTTCGTTCCGGTGGATTCCAACAACTTTCGGAAATTTGAGTTATTTATGGGCTTAACTCAGCTGATTACGCTCAAGGTGGCATTCCAGGAGGAATTCTTGATGGAACACCTTAGTGTAATAGCTCATTGGAACCGGAACGAGGATACCTACATGGTGGGACGGTTGGACACGGGTTTCAGTCACCGGAGGAGGCGTGGTAGCTGATTTACACTTTTCTACATTCAAAAGGAATATTTTAATAAGAGGGAAAAGTGCTCCATGAATAAAATAATAATAAAATAATACTCTAGACGGCTCCAAGAGTTATAAAAAAGAAAGAGAGGAGGCCATTGGGGGATATCTTTGGGATCATATCATTTTCTTGTGTGAGAGGTTTGAGACGTGGTTCTCTACTTCAGCCGTAGCTCCAGGACGGAAACTCTCGGGTGATTTGTGAGTGTTGGATGAAAACCCAACTCTTTTTGAGGAGACTTCATTCAGGAGTTTCCAAGAGCTTCAGAGATATTGGAGTGAGGATCATTCAGATCTTCAACAGGTGCTTCAGTGGATTCAGTGGTAGATGTTGCCGAAGGGAGAGTGCAACAGTTCAGTTTTGGAGGTCATCGCAGTGTAGCAATGCAGCAGATTATCTTGGTGACCAATTTTCCATCTCAACTCTTTTTGGGTCAGATCTATATGTAACCCTCATTATTATTTATAATAAAAGCTGAGATTCTTCCTATTCTATGTCGTATTGGATTGCAATGTTTCATGTATTTTTATTTTACATGGCAATCTTCTGTTGAGTAAATGTTGATTTTACGGCAAAATGTGGAGTTTAGTATTTTTCTGCATTTTTAGTTAGAATATCCCATCCAGGATATTATAGTGGTATTGAAGCCTTGGTCTTGGCTCAGCCTGCGGGTTTTCAGCTTCAACTATTATTGTTCAAGGGTTCTAAGTGCGTTTTTCCAAAATATTTCTGAAAAGGCCGAGCGCTTGTTTTCTTTTCACCCGAATTTCCAATGCTAAGTTGGGCCGTTATTTATCAGGAGGAACAGGGCAGACTCGGAAATTTTGAGAGGTCGATTAAAATACATATATATAAAATCAAAACCAAGGTCAAATTTAAGAAGCAAGATTTTCTGGTCAAATTTATTGCCGCAGCCACCAAATTTCAACAGCTGCCAAATTATTCGCCGAGGTCATGTTACGTCTCACCATTAGATGCCTGCGCAAACTCGGGCGTAAAAAAATAAAATCGATTTCCTTTTTTCCAGCGACAAATAAATCAGTTCTTTCCAGCAACATATAAATTGATTTTTTTTTCCTCTTCCACGGACAAGAAGAATCGACTCAGTAAAGCCTGGTCGTATTTTTCTGTTGGAGGCCGACCACGATGTTTGTAAGTCCATGGGTAGAATCTCCAAACAACATTATTTGTCTCCAAGTTATCAGAATCGAATTTTAATGAGACGTCAAAAAGGGAAATGTGAGAATTTGTTTGAGGGGCCGAGAAGTATTGTATGCGCTGCAAGGAATTTCGAAAGCCAAATTGCACAAGGCACGTGAGTTGAGCGTCACTCTTTTAGTTGGCTGCCTCCACAATACAAGAGCTCATTGTCACAGGGTACCCAATACGATTGGCTAGCAAAGTCAATCGTTGGGGTCAAACCAGGAAACGAGAGGCAGGGACAAACAAGATGCATGGTGCGATGAGGGTCAAGCGAGTTGCTCGAGTTATCAGCGGATAGACAGCGCTGGTTGAAGGGCCTACGCACATGGGTGCTCATGCTTATATGTAGTGGATCGTGCATGAGAAGCGATTAGAGTTATTACGCTTCAAATTAGCATGTTTCTTTGTGGCCGCCCAAGAGAAACCTCATTGTTAGCTGTTGGTGCAGCACAACAGTGGTCTCTCGGACCGAATAGGCAAAATCGTGATCAACTACATATTGTTGGATGTGGGTGCATGTTGGGTTGTTCCTTGAACAGTGTATCAGAGACATGCTTAAATTGTTGTTCATTTCCCAGTGTAAAGCGTAATTCTAGAAATCCATTATAATTCTGGACATAACCCCCATCGTCTGGACCCTCAGTGAAAATTGAAGCATGAATTGGCAGACCCATAACCTCCAGACAATTGAGTGAAATTCCTATTTATTGGAAAGTCGAGAGCCAAGTACTCTCAGATTGCAAGCTGAAGCCTCTTGCCTTTTTAACGATCAAGAATTAAAATCCATTTTGGGGATCTGAACTGTGCATCATCACCAGAAGGACAAATTCTTCAGACAATTTGCAGGAGCAGAGTACTATCATATGATCAAAGGGGTCGGTTCTTAACTGTAGCTTGCGTTGATTACTGTAATTTAATGTTGGAGTTAGCGTTACTTGTGGTTTGCTAAACTTGGGAGTTGAAGACGAGGTTGGGCCTGCATGCTACTTCACACGGAGGTGTGTCATCACTTTGCCAGCGTATTTCTGCTTTAGGTGTGGGCGAGGTTTCTCAAGGAGGCTGCACTAAACTGTTGAATCAACTAATACCCAGGTTCTATTTTCTCTTTTCATTTATCTGAGTTAAAATCTTTTCAATTGCACAAAGCAGTGATATCTTTAGTTTCCTAAGTAGTCAAAGTTGTAGTAATATTGTATGAACTATTCTCAAAGAAAAAATTATGGGCAGTCACCTACATCACTATAAAAACTCAGAAAAGCAGTGATCATATCGTTGTTTGAACCATGGAGGGATTCCTAAGCAGCTTGAGAAGAATAAAGGTTGGTTCCTTGAACCACCATGCATCAGAAGACCAGAAAACAAAACCAAACAGTAGACCCTTTTCAAGAGGAATTTATGCCATCCTTCAAAAAGAGCAGCCAAAAGATTTGCAGGGAGAATTGGGGATTGATCACAAAATCCTTGCACTTGGGACAGATCTGAAACACATGTAGATGTCATGGAGAGTTTTGTCCAAACTAGAAGAGTTTAATGAACTCCTGTCCACAATAGACCAAGCAGAAGGGAAGAAACTGATTTGGGCTCTAAAAACTGCGATGCTTGCTCTTATACAACCCAAATTCTTGGAGGAGCCTTGTGAAGGGGTCACACTTCCAGTTGCAGCTTGCCTCAGTAACATCATGAAGTTGACTGCACCTATAGCTCCGCAACAGTGCAAGTTCTACATTTGGGAAGAAGCTTGAGATTTTATGGAGTATGGCCACATTCGAGACGTATGTCATCATGTTTGATCTTGAGTGTGATGACTTGGTTTTGCAGATGTTTCAATGCTTCTTCAGCATTAGGAGACATCATTCTGACACCATCATAGCACATATGCAGTCCATCCTGTCATCATGTATGAGAGACTGTGAGACCATTGGCTGAGAGTTGCAGACCAGGTTGTTGAGCATTTGGAGGAGAGAGCAGTTGGTCTCACCTACTACTTATGAGCTAGCCCAAGGACTAGTTGAGCAAAACATTGAGCTTTTCTGGAGAAAATTGACCAGGGAAGAGCTGCTCCAGTTTGGTGGACCTGGAAACAGAAATGAGTTGAGAAGGACTAGTTGAGCAAAACATTGAGCTTTTCTGGAGAAAATTGACCAGGGAGGAGCTACTCCAGTTTGGTGGACCTGGCAACAGAAATGAGTTGAGGAGGAAGGGACTTTGCTTCATCTTCAAAGAACCTTGGGGGTCTGATCACTCATGCTTGAGTGATACAGATGGTGCGGCAGAGGCAGAACAGAAGGGCATTCCTTCTGTATGCCAGGATGAGGACTCTTCTTCAGGTGAGTCCATGGGATCAGATGCGGATGCTTCTTGGGAGCGAGAGCAGTCATGTGGAGTTGATGGCAGCAGGCCAGAGCTGAATTCCAGTGTGCAGGATGAGCAGTTAGGGGACTCTATAGGAGATACTCTGGGTGATGAGTCACTTGTGACGATTCAGCCAGAGCAGTGTATGATGGAGCCTGAGTCAGCAAAGGAGGATACTATGCATATCATGCATGATAGTCCTTTGGGGGAGAGCCAGATGGAGGCTCACATTGAGTCTATGATGGGTATGCAGCTAACCTTGAGATCAGCGATTGAGGAGGAGCAGTCAAATGCACAGATACCGAGTATGGTGACAGCAGTTGTAGATACATATCCTCTGGAGATGTTGGAGGTTGATGGGATGAATCTGCAAGGGGCTAGTAGACAGCAGGAGCATGACATTCCTGATCAGGAGTGGGAGGAGCTGTTCGAGGTGGTGGAGCATCCATCTGTGGGCCAACACATTGATGAGGTACAAATAGGTGCACATGCAGTCAGCAGAGCTGTGGTACCCTCAGGCAGTAGCACTCTCTAGGAGTACATAGATGGGGCTTGTAGCATATCTTGCCCACTTTGGCCCATTATAGAGAGAGGGGCTTTCTTCTATAGGCAGCTTTCGTTGGCCGACGGGATAGAGTAGCGTGAGTTGATTATGAGTTGGCAACAGTTCTCTTAGCATATTCCCTATGCAGTTGACACTACATTGGATTCTTCTTCTAGGATAGATTGGCGGGAGATCATGAGCTAATACCCTCTTGATGGTACGATTTTCTTCGTAGGGAGCACAACAGAGCAGGGGCCCTTAGACATCACAGATGTTACAGATTCCAGCTGGCAGTGGGGCACAGGTTGTCGTTTCTTCAGCACTCCCTCCCGATCTCAGGAGAGCAGGATCAGAGTGGGATTGAGTCAGGACTTGGATTGGAGAGAGGTGATGAGTTGGTACACAGTTGGTGGGGCAACTTATATAGTTAGAGGTACAGCACAGCAGGAGCTAGGGAGCCTTGATGCTTGTTGGTGGTCTTCACCTCTTAGAGCATCAGTTATAACCAGAGGCAGTGCACAGTCCGAGCCGTGGGACTTGGGCGATGATTGGCCATCATGGCGTGGGGATCCGAGAGGATTGTTTGTTGACTGGTACAGTGAGAGATCAGTTTGGGATCCCGGCATTGAGGGGTCTATTCCGGGTGGTTTCACAAGGCGCATAGCAACACCTAGAGGTTTGTATGGGATCCGGGCATTGGGTCCTAGTGTGGCAGGCCAACAGAGTGGCCCACATATTTTGATTGCTTGAGGGCAAGCAATCTTGGGGCAGAAGGTCTGTAATATTCCCTTTTTTGGTGTCACCTATGACAGGGCTAGGGTGGACTTCCAGAGTTAGGAGCAGACCGGTCACAGGTACAGGTTAGCATCATCAGCGGGCCAAGGGGCTTTTTGGAGGAGTTTTGAGGAGTTTCCATGGTGTTTGGCGACATTCGTTTGATATATTCCATCATCCGAGCAGTTTGGCTTTCGTTCCGGTGCATTCCGACAACTTTCGGAAATTTGAGTTATTTATGGGTTTAACTCAGTGGATTACGCTCAAGGTGGCATTCTGGGAGGAATTCATGATGGAACAACTTAGTGTAATAGCTCATTGGAACCGGGACGAGGATACCTACATGGTGGGACGGTTGGACACAGGTTTCAGTGACTGGAGGAGGCGTGGTAGCTGATTTACCCTTTTCTGCATTAAAAAGGAATATTTTAAAAAGAGGGAAAAGTGCTCCATGAATAAAATAATAATAAAATAATGCTCTAGAAGGCTCCAAGAGTTATATAAAAGAAAGGGAGGAGGCCATTGGGGGATATCTTTGGGATCATATCATTTTCTTGTGAGAGAGGTTTGAGACGTGGTTCTCTACTTCAGCCGTAGCCCCAGGACGGAAACCCTCGGGTGATTTGTGAGTATTGGACAAAAACCCAACTCTCTTTGAGGAGACTTCATTTAGGAGTTTCGTAGAGCTTCAGAGATATTAGAGTGAGGATCATTCAAATCTTCAACAGGTGCTTCAGCGGATTCCGTGGTAGATGTTGCTAGAGGGAGAGTGCAATAGTTCAGTTTTGGAGGTCATCGCAGTGTAGTAGTGCAACGGATTATTTTGGTGACCAGTTTTCCATTTCAGCTCTTTTTGGGTCGGATCTATATGTAACCCTCATTATTATTTATAATAAAAGTTGAGATTCTTTCTATTCTATGTCGTATTGGATTGCAGTGTTTCATGTCTTTTTATTTTACATGGCAATCTTCTGTTGAGTAAATGTTGATTTTATGGAAAAATGTGGAGTTCAGTGTTTTTCTGCATTTTTAGTTAGAATATCCCATCCGAGATATCACACAATCAAAATAGCTTCCTTGAAGCTCTTCTTCCACATGAGCATCTTTCCATCAGTGAATGCCACATTGAACCCTTTGTCTTCCATGGCCGATATAGACACAAGGTTCTTCTTCAAATTTGGTACATAGAGTACATCTTGCAAGTGGAGGACTTGACCTTGAGACAAGTGGAGGGTCACAGTCCCTGTCCCTTTTATAGGATTTGTGGCATTATCTCTAAGGATAATTTCTAAATTGGTATCCTTCTCAACCATATCAGAGAGTGCTTCCTTGAAACCAGTGATGTGCCTTAAGGCACCACTATCTATCAACCAGACATCCATAGTGTCTGGTGGAGATGCAGCAGAGAGGGCAGATACAAGAATGTATTCATTTCTTTTATCAACAACATGTGATTCCTCATACCTGGAGTTTCTTGACCTTTTGAAAGGTTGATCATTTCCGTCGGAGGGAGCCTTCCTCTTTCCCTTGGACCTGGGGTTCCTTTGATTGCCATTCCTCCGATTGTTGTTGTTGTCATCACCATCGGGAGAATCCTTCTTGAAAGGACATTCTCTAGCATAGTGACCAAGCCTATGACAAGTGAAGCACTTGCCCTTCTTCCCTTGGGCCCCTACTTTTCCTTTGTTCTTTGGGCCACCAGAGTTCTTTCTAGAATCAGCAGCCTATGTAGCATTTCCTTCATTTCCATACTCCTTCATTCTTGATTCTTCTTGAACGCATCTTGACAGTACTTCATCAAAGTCAGGTATCACATTATTATTTAGAATGCTAGTGTTGAACACATGCCATTCGGATGAGAGCTGTCCAAGTGCAGTGAGCACCATCTCTCGATCAGCTATTGTCTCCCCAATAGCTAGCAGATTGTTCCTGATTTCGATCTGCTTTAGAAAGTATGATTGGACAGACTCATCCCTGCCTTTCTTCAGATTCTTCAATTGATTCGTGAAGAATAGTACTTGATTCACATTGTTGGCCTTGAACATGAGAATCAATTTATCATACATCTCTTTGGATGTGCCCAATTCAGAGATGTAGGCCACCAGACTTTTATGAATGGATTCCCTGATCATCAGCTTTGCTTTGATGTCCCCCTTCTTGTACTTTGTTTTGGCAGCAGTAGTAGCAGTGGATGGAGGTTCTTGGATTTTACCCTGCACATAGTCCATGACATCTTGGTCTTCCAATTTGAGATCCAATATCATCTTCCAAGCATGGAAGTCATCCTTCCCAGTGAATTTGTCATCCTCCTTGAAGCCATAGTTTGTGGAACCCATTATCCTCTTCGATGATTGCTACAAATAGGGCTTGTCTTCACCTCAGCTCTGATCCCATGTAAATTTATGTAGACGTTCTATGCTTGATGCAACTTTACTTTTCACTACAGCAATCACATAAACAATCAAGTAAAACGCTGATAAAACATACCAGCGGATCTACAGAAGACAAACCAGAAATAGAAAAATGTGGTAGTGCGTTACAACGGTCAACAGGATGCTTCAACCAGCAAAGTCTTCTTGGTCAGCCAACCCAACATGTGTCACAACAGCCCTCAAAACAGCGACACGGTCAACTCAAAGTCAACCCCAGAAAAGTCAATGCTGTCCAAAAAAGTCAACACAGGACAGCAACAAGAAAGTCAACACAGCTCGGTCTTTAGTCAACCTTTTGACCTCGGTTCTTGTGCCAATGTGTACGGCCTTCCAAAATCTAAGTCTCCACCGATTTTCAGCCTCTTTGGACCATGCGTTGACCAAAGCCAACGCTGGTCAAACTTGCGTGGAAACCCTAGCTGCAGTAAATTTGTCCTTCTTTCCCACATGTGAATCGAAACTGCTTCCAAGGAGCTCGTACTAAATCAGAAGAGGAGATGATGTGTGAGGATGAGATGAGTGAGAAAGTCCTCCAACGTTGACTCTATTTATACCAATCACTGAGGGTGTGTGACACATTTGCTGGGGGTGTAAAACCTTAAGGCCGACCTGCACCTATTTGAAATTATTAAAAATAAATTCAAAATAAATGTTCTACTCATCAGATTAAGATCAATTTTAGATCGATCTTACACCTCTCCAAAAGAGGAACCCAATAAGAATATTGGTATCTTCATCTGAGCATCAGAACCTGGAGTTTGGACCTAGTTGTCCAATTTTAACAATAAGACACACTGGCAGACAAATAGGAAGAAACCCTAAAAAGATATACACAGAAATCAGTGCGGCCGTGAGGTTGCAACCCGCGCTGGAAGAGGAAAAGCGCGACTGTGTTAAAGCATTCATCACTGATTTGCGCGTCTATCAGAGCAATAACAACGCTAATCAAGGAGATGGACAAAAAATGAAAGGGTTTACTGAAATGGAACCAGGCTTATCACTTCAACAGAGAGATGAATGTCTATAAATAGTTACAGAAGCCACAGATAGAAGGAGATGGACACTCGACAAAAGATCGACCACAAAATGAAAAATCAAAGAGTGAAAACAAGAGACTAAAGGCAATTTTTCCCTAGCGGAGTCGCCAATTTGTTATGCAGGAAAATCCTCTCTGCGGACAGAGAAGATCTCTCTAGCGCTAGGACGGGTCTAGTAACAAAGGGAACAATCTAATACCTACTTTCCTAGATTGTAAATGGACATAGCTCGCATGGACATAACCTACCTGGATCTGATGTTGTTCTTTGCTCGAGTCTTTTAATCCTTT
Organism: Pinus albicaulis; assembly: GCA_034641835.2. Lineage (NCBI taxonomy): Eukaryota > Viridiplantae > Streptophyta > Pinopsida > Pinales > Pinaceae > Pinus > Pinus albicaulis. Next base: position 855,729,335 of record CM076580.1, on the reverse strand, counting down.
GCTCCTCTTAGTTAGATCCTTGCTGTCACCAGTGCTTAGTTACCTGCACAAGCGATCAAACAACACAAAATGTGAAAGGACTGTTGATTTCTATAGCATCGAAAAGTGTTCTAAGTCTCATTTTTGGTAGAGAGGCTTAGACATCAGTTATCCAAAGAACCCAGAAATCATTAGTGGAAATTCCACTCAGATATGATTTTATTAAAATAATTAATTATTTTAATGTAGACCCTAAGTTTAAACTTAGGGAAATTAAATAATTAAAGGGTATTAATAGAGCAGAGAGTGAATCTTCTAGGAAACGAAGATCAAGTCATATTTTAATCTAAGCCATTGATTAACAATATAATCTTGGCTGTTGATTCATCAGTGAGAAGACTATAAGAAGAGACTTGAGGGCCATTTGGAAATCAAGTCGGGGACACTCTTAGTACCTAAAAGAAATCGATTCTGAAGCAAGAGAATTCGATTTCACTGGGTGAGATTGTAGAGGCAGGGTTGCAAAAGCTGAAGGAGGGAGGAGTCAGTTATTGGGACGCAGAAGTCATGAGGATGAAGGGAAGGGTGACTTGATCAGCAGCAAGACCCCCTCCACGCAGAACCACACAGTCCAGGAAGAAATTGTGCAAAGCCTTCACGCCAGATGATGCAAAGGGTGGAGGTTACCCCAAGCGTCTGAAATTTGTCTGGAGGTTCCAGAAAATTCAATGAGGTGTTTGCTGATTTTATCTGCTCATCATACTCTTGTAAATGTACTTTCCATTTCTGAAGATAAATACAAAACCCTCATCTGCTGCACCGATTTTCCCACATTGGGTTTTTCCGGGGACAATTGTCCAAAAATAACTGTGTTCATGTGGTTGTTTCTATTGTGCTACCTGTGTAAATTAGCTTTCTGCTCTTATGCTCTTAATGATAGTGAAGATTTGCAAATGTGTTTATTTCAGAATTTACTGAAGCTTCTGTAAATAACTTATCTCATAAGTAAGAGAACTAAACCAAGTATTGCAGAAATATTTTCCTCTTGAAAATTTCACATGGTATCAGATCAAAGGGCTAAAAACAGAAAGGGAGGATCTCCCATGGACCAAAAATCCATCATCTGAAAGGGTTCATGCAGTCAAAGGGACTCACGCAGTCCTCCAGAGGACGCAAAAATGCAGAGAGAACACGACATGAAAGTGCTAACATCCAGACTAGAGGAGGATCTTGCTAGTGTGTCGAGCACAACTCCTCCAAGTGTTTGGTATATTGACAGTGGAGCATCTGCTCATATGAGGGGGGTTCGAGAATGTTTTCGAGCTACCAAGAAGAACAGATGAATTTCCAGATAACTATGGGAAACAAGGCAAAATGTACCCCCATCGGGAGAGGTATTGTAACATTTCAGACCGAGGATGGCAACAAGATTCGAGCCACGAATGTTCTACATGTACCAAGGTTGGGGATGAACTTACTCTCAGTATCTCAACTTCAGAACAAGGGCTATGACGTATACTTTATTTGAGATAAGGTGTATGTCAAACACCTTAACTGGAGCAAAAAGGCACAAATCGGAGTAAGAAGTCACAAGATGTATAAACTCCAGCTTGAATCTCCAGTGGCCCTGATTGGCAGCACAGGCGACAGAGATCTGAATGAATTATGGCACAGAAGGATGACAGAGATCTGAATGAATTATGGCACAGAAGGATGGGGCATCTACATCATGGAGCCATGGGGATTCTAAAAAATAATGTCATATGGGCTCCTGAACTCAACACGAAGAAAGACGAAGTTTGCAGGGGATGCGTACTAGGAAAGTACGCTAAGGCAACATTTCCAAGAAGCAGCAGCAGAGCCAAAGGTGTATTAGAGTTAATACACTCTGACATTTGCGGTTCAATGTCCACAACTGCTCTCAGTGGGGTAAAGTACTTTGCCACCTTCATTGATGATCAATCCAGAAAAACTTGGATCTATTTTTTGAAAACCAAAGATGAAATATTTGATTGGTTTAAAGATTTCAAAGCATTGGTGGAGAACTCTACAGGAAAGAAGATTAAGAAGTTGCAGACAGATAACGGTGGAGAATATATCGATGAAGACTTCACAAATTTCTGTGCAAAGGAAGGCATCAAGAGAGAATGGATAGCTCCATACAATCTAGAGCAAAATGGAGTTGCAGAACAGAAGAATCGGACCATAATAGAAGTTGCAAGGGCAATGTTGTATGACCAAGATATGCCCAAATTCTTATGGGCAAAGGCTGTTGAGATTTTATGTATTTGGGGTAGCATCAGTTGTGCTCTAGCTCCCAAACTTTGTGGAGGGAATCGAGTTTACCTAATCTACAAGACCCAGAAATGGATTAGGGAAATTTCATCTGGTTTAGGAGATATTAAATTAATTAATTATTTTAATGTATTCCCTAAGTTAAAACTTAGGAAAATAAAATAATTAAAGTGAATTTAATTAAACATGTGATGAAATTGTCTTAACTCACACGGATCAAGCTTTCTTTTAATCTTAGCCATTGATTAAATATTTAATCTTGGTCATTGATTTGTCAACGAGAAAAGTATAAAGGAAAGACTTGGGGTCATTTTAAGACACACAGAGGCAGGGCACTGGAGCTAAGCTGAGATTCTAGGGCGGGGTTGCTAAGAATTCTCAAGTGTTTCAATTGCAGAGGGGAATTTAGACCAAGGGAATGATCTAATCTCGGGGTCTAGAATACACAAGAAGAAGAGAAGATATCAGGGAAGACAACACAACAGACAGCAGCAGCAGCAGCAGTAGACGGCAACAGCAGCAGACGGCAGCAGCAACAGCAGCAATAGTAGCAGACGGCAGTAGCAGCAGACGGCAGCGGCAGCAGCGATAGCAACAACAACAAGGACAACATGATTTTCAGGAAACCCTTCAGAGGTTACGCAGAGACCCTTAGAGGCAACGTAGTGATTGCGTCGCCCAGTCTGGGGTAACACAGTCCCTTCCAGTGACTTCACTGAGCATTTGGAGGCCTTCAGAGGCTAACACAGTGTCTTTCAGGGGTAGATCTGGGGTTTCTAGGCCTAGATCTGGCTGAGTTCAATAAATCCCGTTTGAAGGTGTGGATCAGTCAGTATTGTTGGTCTTAGATCAGCCAGGTGTTGCAGATCTAGAGTTTTCTCTGTAGGGTTTTCCAAATCTAGAACCCAGAGTTGTGTATTCAGAAATATGCTTAATAATAGAGCCATCCAGCAGCCAAAGACCGGTTTTCCCACAGTGGGTTTTTTCGAGGACAGTTTGTCCAGAAATAACTGTGTCACTTTGTCTATGTGTGCATGTGCTTATTCTAGATCTGAATTGGTAGAGATATGTTATGTGTTTTGCTTTGATGTTAACTTGAATTTATTCAATTGATAACTTGTATAAGTAGGAGAAGCTTAACCGGGTTAACAGAAATAATTTATGCATAAGAATTAAGATTCAAAAATTTCTACATGGTATCAGAGCAATTGCAGATCTAGAAGGGTCACCAGCTGAAGAATCTTAAGGATCTAGCAGCAAAAAGAAGCTGGAAAGCAGATCTGAAGGGACAACACTGTTTTCAGGAGCAGATTCACGCAGAGACGGCAGCAGCAGCAGCAGCCAATGTGATTCAGATCTGAATCTGTCAGATCCAGAAAAAGTCTGCAAAAAAGTTGCAGAAAGTCAGAAGAGTTGGTGGGGTTAAACTTTTGAAGTTTTCAGATTTTTAACCTTAGCACGAGTGACAAAGATTGGGAAGAGATCAACCTCACAGAGAGTTTCTTGCCAAAGGAAACTTGCAGTTTGGTCAAAGGATCAAAGAAGAAGCTGATTCATAGTTGAATTGGTAGATTTCCAAGGAGGGAAATCAAGTGTTAGAGGACGCAGAGGGTTCCCAGTTCGAAAAGGACCCTAGATCCAAGATCTCTAGCATAGAGAAGAGGAGCTCCGACACATTCTGAGCAGATGGCTCCTCATGGATTGCGTGATCAGGATAGACTAGAGGGCCTCTCAAACTTTTCGGTGTGGAAAGCTAGGATCCTGATTGTCCTTGAGGCATATGGTCTAAGAGACCATGCAGAGCAGACCCTAGCCACACCGATAGATGCGGATCTCCTACGAAAGCATAGAGAATCTGTTGGGCATGCCAAGTGGCTGATAATGGAAAATATCAAGGACCACATTGTACCACACATAGATGAGAAGAAGACAACTAATGAGATGTGGAAGGCCTTGACTTCCCTATATAAGGGAAAGTTTGTCCAAAGGAGGATGTTGTTGGAGGCCCAAATGAGGCCATTCATGATGACCAAGGGAGAAGACATCGAGCATTTCCACTTCAGATTGCAGTCAATCAAGGATCAGCTGACTGCAACGGGTGCAACCGTAGATGATGCAGTGATAGTCAGAACTGCCCTCAATGCAGTCATGGATGAGTGGGAAACCTTTGTCCAAAGTATCTTAGGCAGAGCGGACCTCCCTGATTGGAACAGCTTGTGGTCGATCCTGCGGCAAGAAGAACTACACAGATTCACCAAGAAGCAGCATAGCCCTGGGTTGAGCAAAGTAAAGAAGGAAGAGGAGGAAGATGCAGCCTTGGCTTCGAAGAAGCAGCCGAACAAGAAGAAGGATCTTTCAAAGATCAAGTGCTTCCAGTGTGGCGAAATGGGACATTTTGCCAGCCATTGTCCAAAAAAGAAGAAGGACAAGGAAGCATCTTCTTCCAAAGCAACGGTGGCAGATGATGGGTCTGGATATGATGTAGCCATGAGTGCTCATGAACCACGGAGGTGGGGTGACATGGACATGTAGAGGAGCTACATGGAAGAGAGGCGAGATCCTTGAGCAGCTCATCTCTTGGATCACAAGCGAGCTACGACAACCTTAAGACAGTAGCGAGACAAGTGGAGCATTGGGTGCATAGATCATAGATGAGGCATAAGCAGAGGCAGATCAGGAGGCTAGGAGGAGCAATGCATAGCATAGCAGTAGCAGCATAGAAGCAATAGCAGCGCAGAGGCTGATGTGACTTCAGCAGCGCAATGCAGTACTGCTGACACAGTGCAGAGCTGCAGCAGCATAGAGAGCTTCAGAGGGACAGCGCAGTGCAACAGCAGCATATTAGATTTCAGCACAAGGAGTTGATGTGACTTCAGTAGTGCAAAGGGAGTCTGATTATGCTAGCAAAGCTGTAGCTGTCCATCGTTCTTTAGATGCCAGCACAGATCTGTAGCCTATGGAGCTTCAGTGATGAGGATGCAGCCCATCTGACTTGTCTTTCAAAGATTGGGTAGGAGATTCAGTTGGTTCTCTCAAAAACTGAAGTTGCAGTGCAGCAGATCAGCAGTGGCAGTGCTATGAGCAGCACAGATGCAACATATTGAGAGGGAGCTGTAGTACAGTGGTTGCAGTGGCAGTGGCAGTGGCAGAGTCATGGGCAGTAGTACAGAATGGCAACAACAGTGCAGAGTTGAGTGGCAGGAGGCCAAGCTTCAGCAGCACGGAATCAGTGCCTAAAATCATGTAATGCATAAGTGTGATGTATTGCTAGAGCACACCCTTGATGCTAAGAGGGAGTGTTGAGATTTTGTGTATTTGGTGTACATCAGTTGTGCTCTAGCTCCCAAACTTTGTGGAGGGAATCGAGTTCACCTGATCTACAAGACCCAGAAATGGATTTGGGAAATTTCATCTGGTTTAGGAGATATTAAATTAATTAATTACTTTAATGTATTTCCTAAGTTAAAACTTAGGAAAAGAAAATAACTAAAGTGAATTTAATTAAACATGTGATGAAATTAGCTTAAGTCACACGGATCAAGCTTTCTTTTAATCTTAGCCATTGATTAAAGATTTAATCTTGGTCGTTGATTTGTCAACAAGAAAAGTATAAAAGAAAGGCTTAGGGTCATTTGTAAGACACTGTAGCGGCGGAAGTTCGTAGATTTGGTTACTGTAGCAGCAAGATTTGTAGATTTGTAGACTTAATAGCAAAAGCAGCTTTAATTATAAAAATACACGAGAGGTATTTATAATAATAAATATTTATTGATATGATATAAGACGATTGAATGATTACAATGAGGTCCTGCTTTTATACCTATGCAGGTGACCTTTCATGAACAAGCATGTCTTTTAGACATGCCTTTTCAGTTAACTAATGACTACTTAACATAATCCTGATTGATTATTTAGTAATTACATTTATTTCTATTTATTCTATTAATGACTATATTTATCACCTAAGTTATGAACTAGGTTCATAACATTGCCTCCTTTTCGAAAAGCTTTGTCCTCAAAGCTTAACTTGTCGACAATTTCTTTTACTTTATTCGCCTTCCAAGTTTCTTCATGTCGTTATCTTGAACATATAATTCGTACTCATAATTCCTCCATTTTTTTTTTTTTTTTAAATCATCTTTCCTTCATCATTTTCAAATTAGGCTCAATTTGTTTCTCTTCATTGATTTCTTTGATAATTTTATCAATTGATACTTAACCAAAGGGTTTATATTCTTCGTATGGGAGAACCACTTCTCCTAAATAAAATAAGTGATATTTTATTTATTTTGAACACCTTTATGAATTCCCCTTTTTTTGGTCAATGTTTTTTTTTTAACTCTTTATATTTATATATATATAATTCAATTTCTTTCAATTTATAAAATTAATTTAATTATATTATGATCGATAATATGTTACCCCAACTATAGTATAGGTAATGTTATATAGTGAATAAGTGAAGGTTATGGTGAAGTGATGCAACCGTTGAGCGTTAACAGTTCGAGTGACATGTTATATCGGGTCTGGTGGTCGATGAAAGAAAACACACTGAGGAATGGCGGTTATGGAAGCTGTTAGGTGGTGTGAAAGCTCGACGTGAGTCAGACAGATGATGCTCCACGACAGACAACAACCTCGACTGTTCCAACGCAGTCAGCTCTGAATGTTGTGGCCTCGGCTGTCGTTTTTTTTTAAATAACGTGATCGGTGGAAAAACCCGTCCGATAAGTTTACACCATTTGAATCGACCGACCGTGAGTTGGTTACACCGTTTTTTTTTTTCGTATATCTGGAGGTGGCAACGATCATGTTCTGCATTGGATCTGCATTTGCGAAGGGTTCTCCAAGATTTTCGTTAATCGGAAGCAGGTCGCAGCGCAACCCAGGGCAATGACGACTGCATTTTTTTACAGCGTTTGAGCCACCACTATATAATCGACCGCCATTCATATCCTCCAATTTAAATTCATTCCGATTTAGCCGTCCGGTAAATCCCGATATCAGATGCCGCCCATTAATGTCCTTCACCACCACTTGTGACACTTGGTCCATTCCATTTGCATACCGATCATGGCGATCAATACCATCAAATCTCTGAGGGAACTGAACATAGCACAGTTTCTTCCTAAGTTGGGGATCCATTAGAAAACACATTGCCTACACTCTAATTCCCAACTCATCTTCTTCACACAGATCGAAATGTGCATTGATGGCTTCAGCTGAGAGACTTAGGAAATACTTGAAGAAGCGTGGAATAAGTTGTACTAAAATCTGATTCAACCTCTTTGCTAACTAGGAAACACCACATCGATCAGCTAAACTGTGATACACTGGCCGACTGTAGAAAAATTCTTCCTCATAAGCCAGTGCATCTCGAATGCTTTTGTTTGCAATAATATCCTCTTGACTGCAATTTACAATCCAGATTGAGGTAGAAGGTAGTTGCACAGACAAGCAAGGTACAGTCTTTTTCAGTGCAAGTGAAGATACATCAGCGTCTTGGTTCATGAAGAAATTTCGTATCTGACGGGGAAGAGATGTCCCTGGTAGCTCACAGGTATCCAGAAATACCCACAGCACATCTGCAAGTATTGAATCCACTTGCTGAAACAGTATATTCCATGTCCTAGATGCAGCGCTCTGGCCAGCACCTCCCTGACTCTCAGAAAACTCATCAACCTTTTCAACCGAATTGGGTTTGGGCTGATCTACCCGATCCCTGAACCATGGATCCGAAGTAAAATCATACTGTGCTCTGTTATTTACCTTGGGAGCTAGAAGGCTACCAAGTAGTGATCCTACCATCTTCGAAGAAGGCCTAAGCGCTTTATCATCATCCAGACCGTCCCCCATTTTAAGGTCATCTACATAATTATCTTCACAAGTTTCTTTCAAAACAGAGGATGAAACACTCAGCTGTTCATCACTTTTTCCAGCTTCTTCAATAGTTTTCCGACTAGCAGAATCATTTTTACATTTAACATCTACATCATCAAAAATATCTTTTTCAATATCTTTTTCTTTTATTTGAACCGTGGCAATTTCATTTCTTGTATAAAAAACACATTTATGTCTTGTGAAATATTTGTCTCCACATTTCCAACATTTCCCTTCTTCTTTATTTTCAATATTAGTTGGTTGTTTTCCTTTATTACGCATTGGTGGGGGAATGTATTTACTTGAATTTACCATGGATGTTCTACTTGATTTTCCCTTGACATAACTAACTACCTTCTCATTATTACAGCATTTTTCATCTTCTCTATTATAGATTATTGCAGAAATTTTTTTAAGACCCGCAGAAATTTTTTTATAACCGTTTGTAACTTTTGCACATGAATTCTCTAATTGCTGAAGCTTTTCTTGAATTTTTCTAATCTGCTCAATTTTTTTGGGATCTTCACGTAATGGCACATTATACGGTAAACAATGTGTAACCTATGTTCGTAGGCTTGTAGAACGATGTTGTGTGCCATTGCTTTAACTTGTCCTTAATATGGCTCTGATATGGCTCTGATACCACTGTAGCGACGGAAGTTCGTAGATTTGGTTACTGTAGCAGCAAGATTTGTAGATTTGTAGACTTAATAGCAAAAGCAGCTTTAATTATAAAAATACACGAGAGGTATTTATAATAATAAATATTTATTGATATGATATAAGACGATTGAATGATTACAATGAGGTCCTGCTTTTATACCTATGCAGGTGACTTTTCATGAACAAGCATGTCTTTTAGACATGCCTTTTCAGTTAACTAATGAGTACTTAACATAATCCTGATTGATTATTTAGTAATTACATTTATTTCTATTTATTCTATTAATGACTATATTTATCACCTAAGTTATGAATTAGGTTCATAACAGACACACAGAGGCAGAGCACTGGAGCTAAGCTGAGATTCTAGGGCAAGGTTGCTAAGAATTCTCAAGTGTTTCAGTTGCAGAGAGAGGAATTTAGACCAAGGGGATAATCTGATCCCAGGGTCTAGAATACACAAGAAGAAGAGAAGAGATCAGGAAAGACAGCGCAACAGACGGCAGCAACAGCAGCGGCAGATAGCAGCAACAAGGACAACGTGATTTTCAGGAAACCCTTCAGGGGTTACGCAGAGACCCTTAGGGGTAGCGTAGTGACTGCATCACCCAATCTGGGGTAACGCAGTCCCTTCCAGTGACATCGCTGAGAATTTGGAGGCCTTCAGAGGCTGACGCAGTGTCTTTCAGGTACAGATCTGGGGTTTCTAGGCCTAGATCTGGTTGAGTTCTGTAAATCCCGTTTGAGGGTGTGGATCAGTCAGTGTTGTTGGTCTTAGATCAGCCAGGTGCTCCAGATCTAGAGTTTTCTCTGCAGGGTTTTCCAGATCTGAAACCCAGAGTTGTGTATTCAGAAATATTCTTAATAATAGAGCCCTTCAGTAGTCAGAGACCGGCTTTCCCACATTGGGTTTTTCCGAGGACAGTTTGTCCAGAAATAACTGTCACTTTGTCTATGTGTGCATGTGCTTATTCTAGATCTGAATTGGTAGAGATCTGTTATGTGTTTTGCTTTGATGTTAATTTGAATTTATTCAGTTGATAACTTGTATAAGTAGGAGAAGCTTAACCGGGTTAACACAAATAATTTCTGCATAAGAATTAAGATTCAGAAATTTCAACAGAGGCCTGCAATATAGCAGTATATATTTAGAATAGAGTTCCTAATAGAGCTTTGGGGAAGGTAACTCCCGAAAGTGTGTTCGTAGGCAGCAAGCCAAAAGTGAGCCACATCAAGATATTCAGTAGCATGGTGTACTGCCACGTTTTAGATGAAAAGAGAAAGAAGTTGGATCAAACTGCAGAAAAGGGTTTTCTGATGGGCTATAGCAAGAATGCAAAGACATATCACATCTATATTCCAGAGAGAAGGAAAGTCCTGGTAAGAAGGGATGTGAAATTCCTAGAGGAGAGAGCCTTCAGGAAATCTCGAGAAATGGCCACAGATACGCAGATTGAGGAAGATCCACTGGTACAGCCTCAACGACCTACAAAGGAGAGGTCAAGTGCCTCTCCAAGGCACAATGATTCTGAGGAGAGCTCCTCCGAAGAAGAATAGGAGGAAGAACAGGTAAGACCACCCACAACTGATGGGAGACCGAGCAGAGAACTTCAACAAATTCTTAAGGATGCAGAAGAATTTGTTGGAGCCCCTAGAGAAGGAAAGAGGATAAGGAAACAACCAGACAGATATCAGGCATTGGTAGCTTAGGTTGGTGAACCATCTACCTTTCGGAAAGCAGCTCAACATCAAGTATGGGTGGATGCCATGGTGGAGGAGTATAGCTCTATCATGACAAATGATGTATGGGAAGCAGTCCCTAAACCACAGGATAGATTAGTTGTAGCATCCAGATGGATCTACAAGATCAAATATGCTGCAGATGGCAACATAGAGAAGTTCAAGGCAAGGTTTGTAGCTAAGGGGTATGCACAGAAGGAATCCATTCATTATGAAGAAACCTTCGCTCCAGTAGCGAGATACACTTCTATCAGATCCATCATCTCTTTGGCTACGCAGATGGGATGGGAGATTCACCAAATGGATGTCAAGACAGCGTTCTTGAACAAGGTGATAGAGGAGGAAGTGTACATAGAACAGCGAGAGGGCTTCGAGACGCATGAGCAGAAGACTCATGTTTGCAGGCTTAAGAAAGCCTTGTATGGCTTAAAACAAGCCCCCAAGGCATAGTATGGTCGGATTGATAGCTACTTGCAGAAGATGGGGTTCGTCAAGAGTGACGCAGATCCCAACCTATACTACTTGAGAGTAGGAGATGAGCAATTTATTCTTGTTCTTTATGTGGATGACCTATTTTTGACCGTATCATCCAAGCTCATTAAGGACTGCAAAGAGAATCTGGCAACAGAATTCGACATGAAGGACCTGGGGCAGATGCACTTTTTTCTTGGATTAGAAGTCTAGCAGCAGAAAGGGGAAATATTCATAGGGCAAGGAAGATACATGACAGAAATCAAAAAGAGATTTCAGATGGAAGACTATAGACCCATGGCCACGCCCATGATTACTAACTAGAAGAAGATAGACACATCGGAGGATGATTAGGTTGATCCCACCTTGTACAGACATCTCATTGGATCATTGATGTATCTGGTCAATATGATACCAGACATCTGTTATGCAGTGAATACCCTAAGTCAGTTCATGGTGGAACCAAATAGGGCTCATTGGGCAGCGGCCAAACATGTTCTCAGATACCTGAGAGGGACAGTCAAGTATGGGCTAAAGTACACCAAGGGTAATGAGATCTAGTTGAGTGTGAGTGGGTTCACAGATGCAGACTGTGCTAGAAGCATAGTAGATCAGAAAAGTACCAGTGGGTACTGTTTTAGTCTCAGATCAGGAATGACCTCCTGGTGCAGCAAGAAACAGAAGTCTGTAGCACTAAGCTCAGACGAGGCAGAGTACATGGCAGCAAACACAGCTTCGTGCGAGGCCATATGGCTCCACAAATTACTCTTGAACCTACTCAAGAAGCAGATAGAACCGACTGGGATTATGTGCGATAATCTGAGCTGCATTAAGCTCTCTGAAAATCATGTGTTTCATGACCAATCGAAACACATTTACATCCGATGTCACTTTTTCAGGGACTATGTCCAGAGGGGAGCAGTACAGTTGTGATACACTCCTATAGGAGAACAGGTGGTAGATATCCTCACAAAGGCTCAGAGTAAGATGAAGTCACTACTTCAAAGAGAAGATGGGGATGGTCGAGAACCCCTTCCATTAGAGGAAAGGGTGGTCTTCAGAAGAAGAGGGAGCTGCATTACAGATGTTGCAATGGCAGGGCATCAATACAGGAAGCAGCAGCACAGAGATGAAGGGCAATAGCCAAGACAACATCAACGCAGCAGATGATGTAGAGCCAGATCAATACAACAGTATCTTGCTTAAACACTTTCCTCGCTAAGAGGGAGTATTGATTTCTATAGCATCGGAAAGTGTTCTAAGTCTCATTTTTGGTAGAGAGGCTTGGACATCAGTTATCCAGAGAACCCGAAATCGTTTGTGGAAATTCCACTCGGATATGACTTTATTAAAATAATTAATTATTTTAATGCAAACCCTAAGTTTAAACTTAGGGAAATTAAATAATTAAAGGGTATTAATAAAGCAGTGTGAATCTTCTAGAAAACGAAGATCAAGTCATCTTTTAATCTAAGCCATTGATTAACAATATAATCTTGGCCGTTGATTCATCAGCGAGAAGACTATAAGAAGAGACTTGAGGGCCATTTGGAAATCAAGCTGGGGACACTCTCAGTACCCGAAGGAAATCGATTTTGAAGCAAGAGAATTCGATTTTAGTGGGTGAGATTGTAGAGGCAGGGTTGCAGAAGCAAAAGGAGGGAGGAGTCAGTGATCGGGAAGCAGAAGTCATGAGAATGAATGGAAGGGTGAGTTGATCAACAGCAAGACCCCCGCCACGTAGAATCACGCAATCCAGGAAGAAACTACACAGAGCCTTCACGCTGGATGATGAAGAGGGTGAAGGAGGTCACCCCGAGGGTCTGAAATTTGTCTGGAGGTTCTAGAAAATTCAGCGAGGTGTTTGCTAATTTTATTTGCTCATCGAACTCTTGTAAATGTACTTTCCATTTCTGAAGATAAATACAAAACCCTCATCTGCTGCACCGGTTTTCCCACATTGAGTTTTTTCGCGGACAATTGTCCAAAAATAACTGTGTTCATGTGGTTTTTTCTATTGTGCTACTTGTGTAAATTAGCTTTCTGCTCTTATGCTCTTAATGATAGTGAAGATCTACAAATGTGTTTATTTCACAATTTACTGAAGCTTTTGTAAATAACTTATCTCATAAGTAAGAGAAATAAACCAAGTATTGCAGAAATATTTTCCTCTTGAAAATTTCACAAGGACAACATGTATTTCACATAAACAATCTATCTAGTTGATCAAGGAATACTGGAAATCAAATCATGCATCATAGACAAGAGTGGAAAGTAAGAATCAGTTGTATCATATTACTATAAGAGGGGGAGTTACAACCTGTGCCTTGATGTCCAAGCTCTCCTTCAACGGGTCCGAAACCAGGCACGTCTCCAAAGCAATCGTTTCAACTTGGTACGAAAAGGGCAAAAGTCTCAACTTTCCTTCAATGCCTATAGCAACAATTTTCTCTCTGTTGTTCTTCTATCTTTGTTCTAACTAGCAGAGGTATGGGAGGATGTCCATTTTATAGTGAAGGGAGAGGGAACATCGATCCACTTAAGGTGGGGAAATGGTTTATCTCCTTGGGTGGTTCATCTTTTGTAGGAACAAGAAGCCCAAAGGGAGAAGCTCGACCCTATCCCTATGAACAAACAACCAACTCTTCGCCCACGAAGCTTCTAGATCTTGAAGCTTCATTTCCATTTTTAAAAACCTTCCAGAAGTGGATTGGCACGGGTATGATCTCCATTCCAACGTCGATCGACGTTGCTCTAGGCTTAAGATGAAACATCAGCGCGAGTGAGATAAACAAAGGGCGCACTGCTCCAAATTAACATGTTTTTAAGGAGCTACTTTAGGAATGATTAACAAAGAGTTTGTTCAGTATACTGTAAGGGATATAATGGCACAATTTCATGATGGAAAAGAGACACAGGGGTCACTGTTGAAGGTCCTCCAGGATTCATGAACAGGGAGTATAGGGATAGTGACAAATTGTTTTGTAACACTTCCTTTGTCCAAGTCAAACCCAATCAAATCTCTTCCAGTAGCACAACTTCGACCTCCCAGGGAATTTTGGCCTCTACTGTAGATCTGAAATTTCGGCCCTCCCAGTAGCAGTTGCGACCACACGTGTGAGCTTATACTGGCCTCCCAAGGCTTCCTCAGACCTTCGCTTGGCTTTCCTCTTCCTTCTAGAGGTTGAAGATGACTTCTTGCGACCTTCACTGACCTTATTTCTCGTCCTTCTTCAAGATTGACCTTGCAGAAGAAAAACCGTAGACAAACAATAGAAACCCTAGCCTTCCTTCGCACATGTGAGAGAGAGCCCAAAGACAAGTTTTCTTTGTCCTCTTCCTTCTTCGTTGCCTTCTTCCTCCTTCACTTGGATGAGTGAGTGATGAATGTGTGTCAAGGAGGTTGAGTTCCTTCTTTATATAGGCTTCTCAAGGTGGACGTAGCACCTCAAATTAGGCTGACTTGCCAGCTGCCAGGTCAACTTGGTCTTGAAGGGTATTTTGACACTTTTAATGACAAAAATCATTTTCTTTACAAATTACAATGTGCCCGATGGAGTCTTCAACTTATGACAATGACTCTTTTGACTTTCTTGACCTAGGACAAACCCTAGAAGCACTCAGTGGGTGTTGACCTATAAAATAAAAGACCTTGAGCATGAAGCCCATGCTTCAAAAATAATAATAATAATTTTTCTTTCATTTTACAATATACAATAATCAAAAGTACATTTCATATATATGAAGACCGAAGCTAGTTACACATTTTTCAACACTCCCTCTTAATTAGGGAGGTATTCATTAATGGTACAAGGACATTCTAAATCTCAAGAGATCTCATAAGAAGAGTCAAATTGGTAACCCCTCTGTTTTAGCATCATATCAACCAGTATTGGTATATATCAAGACCTTGACTAACAACTCTATCTCTCCACAAGATCAGAGCATAATGCTAACGAGACCAATGATTTATAAACACCATCATCATCGTCTCCCAAGGTACATACCCCACCTAGGTGTTCATAGAGTATGAACTTCCTTGGACTATTCTTATCTTGGATAGCTAGTTCTCAAAGAATATCGGTCCACAACTACTCTTATCTTGGATGTCCTACCTCGTCCTCAAAGAGTATCAGATGCCATATGCTTACCCAATCCTCCATTCTCTCTTCCCAAGTCAAGACAAGAATGATGTACCCATCTCTCCCTCTCAACCAGGGAGGATACAGCAACCAAACCAAGCTTGTCTCTTAAATACACAAGCTTGTTATTAGGAAGAGATTTTGTTAATATGTCATCTACCTGCTCATCGGTGGAGATATATTGTAGCTACAACACACCATCTTGTACTAGCTTCCGAATGTAGTGATACTTGTTGTTGATATGCTTTGTCTTTCCATGAAACACTAGGTCTTCAAACAATCGTATACAACTGGTGTTATCAAAATGTATCACTATAGGGTTCATTGGTCCTTCAAATAAGTCGGATAGCAGCTTCCTCAACCAGACAACTTCTCTTCTTACTTCACAAACTGCAATATACTCAACCTCAGCACTACTTAAAGAAACTGTATCTTTCTTTCTGCTCATCCATGAGGTCATGGAGGATCCCAAAATGAAACATCCTCTTGTACTACTCCTTCCATCCTGCTCACTGCCTACTTAGTCGGAATTTGTATATCCAATCAAGTGGACATCATTCCTCCTATCATATTTTAGACAGTAGTGGATTATTCCTTGAAGATATCTCAATATATGTTTTGTTGCTATCCAATGATCATGTTTTGGCTCCACTTGGAATTGGCTAGGAACATTTACTGTAAACACATGTTTGGTCGAGTATTTACCAAGTACATTAGTGATTCAATCAATTTTCTATACTTGGAAGGATCCACAAGGCTCGATTCGAAACTCCTTAGTCTTTTCAAGTTTGTGATCATCGGGGTTGTCATTGGTTTGCAATTCATCATGTCAAACTTCTTCAATATCTTGAGCACATACTTTCCTTGACCTAGATAGAACTCATCAGGTCCTTGCCAAACTTCTAGTCCCAAATAGTAGTGCATCAGCCCTAGATCCTTCATATCAAATTCTACTGCTAGTTGCTTCTTACATTCTTCAATTCAACCTTCCAAACCTGTCAAGAGAAGATCATCTACATACAGAAGAATGATTACCGACTCTCCCTTCACAACCTTAATATAAAGGTTCAGATCAACAGAACTCTTTGTGAAGCCTAATCTTTGTAGGTATGCATCCATCCTAGCATACCATGCCCTTGGTGCTTGCTTGAGGCCATATAATGCCTTCTTCAATCTGTAAACATATGTCTTTTTATATTTAACTTCAAATTCCAAGGATTGCTCTATATAGACCTCCTCATCAATTGTGCCATTCAGGAATGCAGTCTTGACATCTATTTGGTGGATGTTCAATCCCATCAATGTTGCCAAAGAGGCCAACGAATGAATAGCAGTATACCTTGTCGTTGGAGAAAATGTCTCTTCATAGTCGATGCCTTTTTGTTGAGAGAAGTCCCTAGCTACAGATCTTGCCTTTTATTTATCAATACTTCCATTTGTTGCATGTTTGATCTTGTAGAGCCACTTGTAAGTTACCACAGATTTATCTTCAAGCCTAGGTACGATCTCTCCATTCTTCGTTATAGATTGATGTTCTTCATTCACGGCATCCTTCCATTCTTGGTGATTAACATCTTCCTCAAAAATGGATGGCTCTGATTCTATTAGTTTTGTCATGCAGGCTGCATACTCTAAATACCGTTTGGGCTTCTTGCTCTCCCTGAATGTACCTTGAGCTACTCCATGACCTTCTGCATCTAGAAGTGTAGACTTCAACCAGTCAGGGCTTTTTCTAGTTTCGGGGATTGCCACAAGTTCTATAGGTTCACAGGGACCTTCATCTTCATGGTTTGATTCTTCTTTTTACCTAGTAACTTCTTCTTCGAATACAGGAATTTCTTCATCATCAGAGTTTATAGGGAGATCATTTGATTTCTTGAATGCAATACTTTCGTCAAATATCACATCTCGGCTGACTTCTATTCGGTATCCTTCCTTTATGTAGATCCTATAGGCCTTAGAAGAGTTATTGCAGCCAACAAATGTTCCCTTCATGCCTGAAGGATCCAACTTCTTTCTCTTGTCCTTTGGTATATGAATATAGACAGGACAACCAAAAATTCAGAGATGATCCACGGGAATCTTGTTATCTAGTGACCTGTGGGGACTTCGATTTTGTATGTATACAAATGTCTTTGTAGCTTCACCCCACATAAATTTGGGTAAATCTTGATCATGTAACATTGCTTTTACACTTTCTTCAATGGATCGATTCTTTTGTTTTGCAACTCCATTTTGTTCAGGATTATATGGGACTATCAACTCTCTCTTAATCCCAGACTCCTTACAAAAAGCGATGATTTCCTTAGATGTGTATTATCCTCCATTATCATATCTCAATATCTTGATTCTTCTTTCTGTAAGGTTCTCTACTTCAGCTTTGAATTCTTGAAATTTTGTAAATACTTCATCCTTGGATTTCATTGAGTAAACCCTAGTTTTCCTTGAATGGTCATCTATAAATGTGATATAATGTAGATGACCTCCAAATGATTTAAGAGTCATATGACCACAAACATCGGAATGAATAAGATCCAAGATTTCTTTTAACCGAGAAGCAGTGCTTCCAAATGATCTCTTGTTTTTCTTACCCAATGCATATCCCTTTCATACTCCTTCGTGATCTTCTTTCAGTTCGAGAATTCCATCTACTATTGATTTTAGGGTTGGAAGCATTTTGAAATGGAGATGACCGAATCTTCTATGCCAAAGTTCACATGGGCTGATTTCAATGTGAACTAAAGCTTGAGCAAGAGGAGATTTGTAAAGTATTCCTTCATGAATCCCAATCACTCTAGCATTTTCTATGCTTGAGTTTTTACCCCATACTACAACTTTTCCATCAATGAAAACCACTCTATCACCTTTATCTTCTAGACTTGAAATGGAGAGTAAGTTCTTATGCAAACCTGGAACAAATGCATGTTGTTGAGATGAATATTGCCTCCATTCTCCAGCTCTATTGAGGTTGATCCAATTCCTCTCACATGATAGCTCTTATTATCACCAAGCTCTATGGAATAAGAAGACGTTCCATTTGACAATTTTTTTAGTTGCTTGTGATGACCAGTCATGTGTCTTGATGCTATGACATCGATTACCCAAATGCTCTTATATTGAAATGTTCCAGTGAGTGTTGAGAAGATTCCTTCGTTCTTTGTCTTGGTCACTTACTTCTTTGGAGTAAATAGGAGATTCCATACTTCTTTGATACCTTTCATGAGATGACTTGCTACCTTTGAACACTTCTTTAGAAACTTCTTCAATGTAGTAGAGATCTTCATAATGCCATCTGCCAACCTTAGCTCTAATACCAAGTTGAGAAATCTATTAGGGAAAAGATTAGATTGATTTGTATTTACTTGATAACTGTTTGTGATGTCTTTTTACTTTTTCTTACTTATTAGCTTCTTCACTTATTATTATGATTGTGTATCATCAAATAGCTACCATAATAAGGAGAACAATAGTAGACAAGAACACAAAATGCAGGCTGCAAGCCAGGGCCAGAACCTCTCTTCTTGAGAGGAAAACCCGCAAAACTCTTCTCTTCTTATAGATTCTTCAATTGACGAATTCCAAGACCTCTAAATCAAGACCAATACCCTCCAAGACCATGTCCAACACTTCCGGATGATGTGCTTCCTTTGTCCAACTCAAACCCAGTCAAATCTCTTCCAGTAGCACAACTTCGACCTCCCAGTTGCAAAATTTTGGCCTCTACTGCAAATTTCAAATTTCAGCCCTCCTAGTAGCAATTAATGCGAGCTTTTACTGGCCTCCCAAGGCTTCCTTATACCTTCACTTGGATTTTCTCTTCCTTCTGGAGCTTGAGGATGACTTCTTGTGACATTCATTGACCTTTTTTCTCTTCCTTCTTCAAAATTGAACTTGCAGAAGAAAAACCCTAAACCAACAACAGAAACCTTAGCCTTCTTTCGCACATGTGAGAGAGAAATAACCCAAAGACAGGTTTTCTTCATCCTCTTCCTTCTTCATTGCCTTCTTCTTCTTCATCCATCGCTTGGATGAGTGAGTGATGAATGTGTTTCAAGGAGGTCGAGTTTCCTTCTTTATATAGGCTTCTCAAGGTGGACGTAGCTCCTCAAATTAGGTCGACTTGCCAACTGCTAGGGCAACCTAGTCTTGAAGGGTATTTTGACACTTTTAATGATAAAAATAATTTTCTTTACAAATTACGATGTGCCTGATGGGGTCTTCAACTTATGACAATGACTCTTTTGACTTCTTGACCTAGGAAAAACCCTAGAAGCACTCAATGGGTGCTTAAACTATAAAATAAAAGACATTGAGCATGAAACCCATGCTCCAAAAAGTATAATAATAATTTTCTTTCATTTTACAATATACAAGAATCAAAAGTACATTTCATATTTATGAAGAGCGAACCTAGTTACACAATTTTCAACAAAAATAAATTCAAAAGACCCTCCAAGACCTCGTCATGGCACAAAGATCAACTCAGCCTACATGAAGGGACAAGTTGGCCAAAAGGTAGTAATTTGTACCCCTCAAGAGTCAAAAGCGTACATATAAGAAGGAACTCGACCTCATTTGGACACACTCTCAAGAAAGTTTGATCTCCTCAAGAGAGAAGCTGCAAAAGGATGAAGAACAAGAACAAGATCGAAGTTTTGGGACTCTCTCTCTCTCTCTCTCTCTCTCTCTCTCTTTTGTTAGGGTTTTTACAGTTAATGAGCAAAATGAAATTCTTAAGTTCCAAGGTCGAAGTTGTGAAGCTGCTTCCAGGTCGAAGTTGTGAAGCTGCAAGGCCAAAGTTGTGAAGTTGCTTCTAGGTCGAAGTTGCAGAAATTGTTGTTGGGCGTCGAAGTTGCTGGAAGGTCAAAGTTTGTTGTTGGAAGCTGTGCAAATCAAGAAAAAGGTTGACTTGGTCTTGGAGGAGTCTTGGTCAAGCGTCATAGGTCTTTGAATTCGTCAATTGAAGATTCTATAAGAATAGAAAAATTCTTGTGGGTTTTCCTCTCAAGTGCAGAGGTTTTGGCCCTGGTTGATTGCCTATATCTTGTGTCCTCTTCTCTCACTGTTCTTTATGGTTTGGTAGTTGTTTGATGAAAAGAACTCAATAATCATTAAGATGAAAAAGAACCTAATCAAGATAAGCACAAATACATCATAAGCAGTTATCAAAGTAAGAGAAATCACATAATCTAGCTGCCCTAGATTTTTCAACAATGTCCCTGATCAAGCTTGATAGATGCTTGATTAACCATTCAATCCTTCAAAATGGCAATGTGGTCACAAATATATAGAAAGAGAGTAGAGTACCAACGGATGATATGAAACAGATTAGTGCACATGCATAAAATTCTCTAAATATGGAGTGCTCTAGAGTCCAGAAGTTAGATACCCTGTCTACAACAGAGATTTTGAGGGAAAACATATAAGAAGAAATCTTCTAGTTAAAAAGTAAAGTTTGCTGGCAAAACTTCAGAATCCGTGTTCTTTTTTCCTCAAAGACAGCTACGAAAATTGTTTGCTGCTTCTGAATGCAGTTGTCATCTTCATCTTCATGTCGGTCAAATTCCACAGCTGAATGATCTTGTAGTCTTTCCATTGCAAACTGCATTAGAGCTTGTACTTTTTATCTGTTTATTTGCTCTCAAATTTCAGTAGTTTCTTCCAGAAAAAAACATATTTGCGCAGATAAATAGGCATAACGATAAGCTTTTCAGGCCAATAGAGGTTCTCCAAATCAAACCCCTGGATGACATGTTTCTTGTGTGGACAAATTTTACAGGTTGCAAAGAGAGAAAAATTGGCAAAGCTTCGAGAGGAAATAGCAGTGCGAAAAGCTATGGAGACAGAACTCAATAAAACAATACATATAACAGGTAAAGACATCTTAATAGATTCAAGTAAGAAGTGGTAATCTTACTGTTCCTTTCTAAAGGATTATTACAAATTTTGTTGGCTGTCCAGTTGTTTGCAGTGCCGTATAGTGTATGGGTAATGTAAAAACTTTGTCAAACTGGTGCTAGTTAACATTATGTAGGCCCAAATGTCAGAGGTCAAATTGGTGCTAGTTAACATTATGTAGGCCCAAATGTTATTTCTAATTCCATATATGCAGAAACATAGACAACTTAGACAGGTAAAAGACGGGATTTATTTTGAATTTCAAAGATATATAGCATGTTTTCTAAGCACAGTATTTTGTCCATTTCTTGTCTAAACTACATGATTTGTATTGTGTTTGTTTGCAGAGGAAGCCATGAGATCAAAACAAATGTTGGCAACAATGTCTCATGAAATCCGTTCACCATTAACAGGTGTTGTTAGCATGGCTGAAATACTTGCTACTACCAAACTAGATCTAGAACAACGGCAGTTTCTGGATGTCATGATATCCTCTGGGGATTTAGTTCTTCAACTTATAAATGACATTCTTGACCTTTCCAAAGTTGAATCGGGTAAGAAATTTGACAGCTTTATGTATATTTGAAAAAATGTATGTCCTTAAGTGCTCGCTTAAAATGTTGGTATCAGACACTTAAGAAGTATGTATACCAGATTTCATCATAACATATAATGCTTATAGGACTATCCTCATACCCTTGGATATAAGTGCACGCTCAGTTTCCACTAGAATCTATTGGCTTGAAAAACAGTAATATTAAAAATAAAATATTTACCAATATTGTCAAAACATCAGAAAATTTGATAATTTGTCCATCTTTTTATGCCATTTCTGCATTGTGAGAGTCTTGAATAATAGAATGCCTGCAAGCAATTGCCTGTTTAGTTTATTTTCTTTCATTTTGATACATTCAAGATATCTCCATTTATGGTCTTTCTGTTTGAGGTCAAATCATAGTATTTCCATTCTCTACAATTGTTTTCGAGGAGAGGTTTCTTGTTCAAGAAGAAAAATTTTGAACGTTGTCTTTTTGAGCATTTTTTTAGACAACTTGAATACATCATGCATAAACAACCATAAACAACCATAACAACCTACACATGCATAAAGAGAACAAATGTTTCCAGTGTCTTCCTATTCAGCAACTCGATAATGTATTTTAAGTATTAAAATATGAGGGAAATATTATGGGCTGGTTTATGCCTCTAAATATCGTGCATTGTCTTAAACCATATAGGCAGTCTTTTTTAACTCTAGGAGTTATGGTTTCATTGAAATTGATACAAAAAAAATTTCACCCCTTTAATCTCTGTATCTAGAGATGAGCTGCAAGTGTTCTGAGTATATGAATTCAGTTACCAGAGTAACAACCAAGTAGAATGAAGGTGTGGATATTTCAATACACAAACCTCTTGCATTTGATAAGGATGTAAATGCCACGTTCTTCATTTTTCTTATCTACTATAATTGCATAGATAGCAGGTACTGTTGCACCCATTTTGTCACAAGTCCGAGGAAGCAGTGTACAAAATTTTTTCAACAATTAGAATCATCAGCCAACACAAGATATATCATTATAAACCCAATTTCTGCAAGTTGTAATGTAAATGATGATAGTATGACCATTTAATTATGTAACAACACCTAGGTAAGCCTTTGATTTTGGCGACGAATTAAATCCTAGGATATTTTCTAACCTCACCGCATTATCTGTATTTCTAAACACGGATGATCGACAAAAATTTTCTTCCAACTTAAACCCCAAAGCTAGGGTGGAATTTATTGACAAAGTCTTAGGTGAGTCTATATCGAATCTTTGTAAAAGTGGTTTGGAAATAATTTAAGCTATTTGGCTAAAGTATTTTATTATAAATCATTTGGTCTACTAGATCATATTGTGTCGCGGAATTGAGTAATTATTTGAGGGTCTATTTGTTAAGGTGTATTCTCCCTTTGAGGGTTGAATTTGTAATATCTGATGTAAAAAATATTTTAGTGCATGGTCTTCATACTTTATTTGAGGGTGGAAAATTTAATTAATCCCTTCTTGTGTCAATTAATTACTTTTTCTGGCTAAAATAAAATAAAATCCTAAACTGGAAAATTATTTAATTTAGAGTCAAAAATTAATTTTCTCTAAGTGGAAAATGACCAAAAAATTCGTAGGTCAAAAAGAAGTTAAATTTTGGAGGTCCTCCAACAAGGCAAAAATGGATTTTTTAAGAGAAATTAAGCAATGTTCCACCAAGTACCCTGGAGGAGGGGGCGAGGGAGCGGGGATACGCAAGAGCGGCCTATGGAAAAGCTCCCCACCAATTTTCAGGAAACGTGGGGGGACGTCAGGGTCTTAAAAATTATAAAATATAAAAATATATGATATATCATTGAAAATTTAATATTTATAATGTAATTGTCTTTATCTTTATCATTATATAACACTTACATCATGAAGGATAAATGATAAAATTATAAATCGATGAATCATATAACTGAAACAAATTTAAAATTTAAAACATACATCATACAATAATACATTTAAGTTTGTAACTGTACAATGTAACTACTAACAATGTACAATGAAAATAAAGTTTAAGATATCATATTATATCAAGATTCAAAATAAAGTTTAAACCGAAGTCTACAACTGAAGTCTGAAACAGAAAACTTAAAACTTAAGAGCAAATAAGTTAATAACATAACATATGAATATCAAATGATATCATCATAAATGAGCATAATTGCTCAAGGCAATGCCCCACTAGTCTCTGCATCCAACTGTTGCATGAATATATCAGGATCAACCATGTCACCATCTGAATCAGAATCACTTACATTCTCAAACATGCTATGTGGCACGCCAACCAACCCCATTTGTGTCTCATCAAGTCTCTCCTCCATATCTAGCTGTGCATCATCCTCTTGATCAACATCCCATTGTGTTGTTGGTCCCTTCAAATACCCAGGTGTCTTCTTATGCTCAATATGTAGGGCACTGTGCACAACAACTAACTTCTTAGCTCTTTTAGAGGTAAGCATGTTCCTCTTGATAGAGTGGATGAAGCTATATGTCGACCAATTCCTCTCTGCTGCAGAGGAACTAGCAATCTGAGACAACAAATGCATAGCTAGTTGTTTGAGCTCTGGAGCACCATCCCCATTCATCCTCCACCAACCAATCGAATCATCTTGGGCTAGATCTATACGATCTGCCCAAGCACCACGTGTGTTGAAGGGGCCACTAAGAGATGCAAACTGAACAAACTGTCTTCGAAATTTTTCCCCCTCCTCACTGTACATCTTTGCAATTGCAGCTAAGAAGCCATTCTTTACCTTAGGATCATCAATAGGAGGCACTCTCCCAGGCCTTTCAACATACCATTTTGGGTTTAATGCATATGTTGCCATGTGCAAAGGTGTGTTCATGTGATCCCACCTACGCTGAATGATGGGTCGAATCTGGGATGTATAGAACTCTAATGAGGGCTCCCTCTGCTGAATGGCTTCCTTCACACAACCCAACATGCTATCAAAGGTCTCATAGATTTCTCCAAGACAACGAGCATCTGAATCAGTGTAATGAATGACCTCCACAAAAGGGCCCAAGAATGACACCAAATAAGCACAATCTGCCCACCAATCATTGTCCAACACCTGAAGCTTGACCTTCTTCTCCGAGTCTGTCTTTGATTCTGACCACCTTCCCCACTCTGGACTCACAACCAAGGACTGTGGTGGTGCTTGTACCTCTAGCATCCTCTCCAATAAAAGATAATACCTAGTGTATCTAGTATCGGTGGGCTTGAGGAATTCCTTCCTCGTGTGAGCCCTATACATGGCCAAGGAGGTGTGGTGGTTGCAGATAAACATCTGCACATCTCTACCAGCTGTCACCAAATCTGATATCCACTGAATATTTCCAATGTCCTTCACTACATTATTGACTGCATGCACACAACAAGGAGTCCAAAAAATATGTTGATACCTGCTTTGAATCAATAACCCAGTTGATCTACAAACTGTTGTTGCATCTATCACAACTTGCACCACACTATCAACCCCAACATCCTCTATAACTTCTCGAAAAAGCTCAAATTGGAAAGATGCATCATTGCGCTTTCCAAAACAGTGAACAAATTTAAGAAAGAATGGACCTTCTATAGATGTCACTATGATGTTGATTAGTGGGCGTTTTTGAAAGTCAGTCCATCCATCCATAACTATAAAGAAACCAAACCTCATCCATGTTTGTCTCATTTGCTCTTTTTTCACATTAATTTTGGACACTTGTCTATCCAAAATTGTTGTTCTTAGCTTATGTTCTCTAGGTGGTACATATGTGTGAAATTTTCTGAATATTACTTTATGCAGAAACCCTACTATTATATTTGGTTATACTTCTCCTACTTAACGAAGTTATTAATGCTGAAAATTCAAATTAACATCGAAGTAAACACAAAACAGTTCTTCACCGATTCAGATCTAAGCAAAAGATACATACACACAGACAAAGTGACTCGCAAGATTTTCTCGACAACCGTCCCCGAAAAAATCCAATGCGGGAAAACAGGTCTTCTGGTTGCTAGAGGGTTTATATTATTAAGTAGTTTCTGAATACAACAAATCTGGGCACCTTACTGGTTAACCCGACAGACAAAAATAGATCCACAACAATACCTGTTGTTTTGGAGACTAAAAACTTGACTGATCCATACCCTCAAACGGGATTTACAGGACTCGCCCACTTTTTGCCTCAAGAAACCCCAGCGCTGCCCCTGAAGCTGCTTGCGTCAGCCCTACTAGCCTATGTGTGCCTCTGCACTAGATTGGAGAGGGTTGTGTAATGCTAGACTGGGTGACGCAATCCCTACACTGCCCTGGATGGCCTCTGCATAACCCTGGGGATATCCTACTAGCTCAGCATTGCCCTTTCTAGGCCTGCGTAGCAGTTGAACCCTCTGCGTTGTGCAGTGACTATTGTTGCCCCTGCTCCTCTGTGTTGCTCTTGGTTGTTGCCTCTTGTTGATTCTTGGCACTGGGATTAGACCATCCCCTTAGCCAATACTACCCCTCGTTGCAGCTGAAACACTTCTGAAAATTCTTCGCAAACCCGCCCTAGAATTTCAACTTAGTCTCAGTGCTTTGCCTCCGTGTGTGTCCTCCAACTGAGCCCAAGTCTTTCCTTTATACTTTTTCGTTGGGAAACCAACGACCATAATCTAATCTTGAATTGATGCCTAAGATTAAAAGAAAGCTTGATCCGTGTGACTTAAGTCATTTCCATCACATGTTTAAATTAATTACCTTTAATATTTTAATTTTCGTAAGTTAGACTTAGGGTCCTTAATTAAAAATATTAATTAATTAATTATCTCCCAAACTGGATGGAATTTCCCAAATCACTTTTTGGGTCTTGGAGATCTCATGTACTCTAGTCCCTCCACAAATTTTGGGAGCTAGAGCACATACGATGCTACCCCAACACTCAACAAACTCAACACTCCCTCTTAGCGAGGAATGTGCTCTAGTACAATGTTGCTTCACCCCGAAGCTCTGCACTGATCTCTCGTGTGGGTCTTTGCGCTGATGCTTGGCCTACTTCCCTTCATCACTGCGCTGCTGCTGCCATTTTGTACTACTGCCCATGACGCTGACACCGCCACTGCCACATCTGTACTGCAACTCCCTCTCAATCTGTTGCACCGTGCTGCTAACTATTGCACTGCAACTTTGGTGATAATTTATTATCCTTATTAGCTTGCTTGAGGGATATTTGTTTGTATGGTTGTAGCCGTAAAAATACCTAGTTGCGTACATCAAAACTTCTTTCGCTACAATGTTGATCTGCCTGTTGTTTCATTCGATTTTGTGTTAAAGTGAGGTTATCCTTTAAGAGCTGGAGAACTTGTTGTTGATACTCGATGTGATCTTTCACTGCTTGAACCTTAGAATTTTCTCTTAAAGATGATGTGATGGACGGTGAATGACGCATTGCCTCTTTAAGATGTTCAAAGGGCTTAGTTGCTTCTGGAGTCCAAGAAAATGCATCTTTCTTCAGTAATGATGTTAGAGGTGTCGATATTCTCCCATAATTCTTAACAAACTTGCTATAATACCCTATTAACCCCATAAATCCTCAAAGATGCTTTATGGTTGTGGGGATTTTCCATTCCTTAATGGATTTAATTTTGTTAGGGTCTACCTTAACACCCTCATGAGATACAATATGACCCAAATATTCCACCTCCCGTACTCCAAAGAAATATTTGGAGGTTTTTGCATATAATTGTTTCTCCTCCAATAGTTTGAGCACTCTATCAACATGTTGAACATGATCCTTCCAAGACTTGTTGTAGATTAGTATATCATCAAAAAATACTAACACAAATTTTCTAAGGGTTTGAAAATGGAATTCATCAAACCTTGAAATGTGGAAGGTGCATTAGTAAGGGCAAAAGGCATGACCAAAAATTCATAATGACCCTCATGAGTTATGAATGTTGGTTTCAAAATGTCTTTAGTCTTCATTCTAATTTGATGATATCCAGTACGAAGATCCAGCTTGGTGAAATAAATTGCTCCATGCAATTCATCCAATAATTCATCAATGACGGGGATGGGAAATTTATCTTTAATAGTAAGCTTGTTGAGCTCCCCTATAATCTGGACACATATGCCATGATCCATCCTTCTTGTGCACCAATATTATTGGAGCAGAGAAAGAACTTTGACTAGGTTGAATTATACCAGCCTTTAGCATTTCTGCAACCATACGTTCAATCTCACTCTTTTGAGCATACGGATATCTGTAAGGCCTAATGTTTGGAGGAACACTTCCCAAAATCAAATGAATAACATGAACATGATCACGAATGGATGGGAGTCCTTTGGGAGTCTCAAAAACCTTGGAATGATTGTCCAATACTTTTTGGAGATCTGGAGAAATAGATGATTTCGATGTTTGAAACTCCAGTGAGCATAATTGTGCAATTACGCCTCGTTGTTCTTTTTTTAGAAGCTTTGTCATGCCATTAGAGCTTATTATCTTTCATGGTTTCCTGTTAATACCCCTTAATTCAACTTCCTTTCCTTCCCAAAAAAATTTCAAGAAAAGTTCAAGAAAATTAAAGTTATTGAACCTAAAGATTGTAACCATTGAACTCCTAGTACCACATCAACATCACCCATTGGAATGGAAAACATTGGGCTATTCAATACATATTCCCCCATGGTTAGCTTGATATTATGCACTTTCCAGAGCGATTTATATTTCCTCCATTTGCAACCATCTCTTGACACTCTGGTGCAGGATATAGTAAGCAATTCAATTCCTTGGCTATCTTACAATGAACAAAATTATGGGTACTAAACGAATCAATCACCACTATTACCTTTTTCTTCTTGATATGTCCTTCTATCTTGAGAGTTTGAGAAGTGGTAATTCTTGTCAATGCATTACAAGATATGGTCGGATTCATATATTCTTTCTCTAAGGCCGGTTCCTGGTGTATATCCTCTTCTTTTGAAGTGTCTTGTTCTTTCTCTTCCTCCTCTTCACAATCTATGTAAAATAATTTATTCTTAGCACACTTATGACCTTTAGTGTATTTTCTATCACAACTGTAATAAAGCCCTTTTGCTCTTGTTTCTTCCAACTGTTGTGGTGTCAACCTTGTAGGTTGTGAAAGGCTAGGAGTAGCAACACTTCCATCTTTATAGTTGTGAGTGGTAGCCTTCCTTGTTGCCATAATTTTTCTTTCAATTTTTCTTGCCAACCTAAATGCCTTCTTCAATGTATCAAGTTCCCAAAGGCGAACCTCATGTTGGATGTTATCTTTTAAAGTCCCTATGAAGACATCAATCCTATGTTCTTCTTGAATATCTTTTACCCTTATATTCAATTTTTGGAAGTCCTCAATGTGCTCCATCATTGAACCCTTTTGTTTGAGATTTATCAATTGGCTAAACAAGGTGTTTCTCTTTGTATCCTTATAATGTGTTATCATTTCCTCCATAAAAATTGACCAAGTGACAAATGGTTCACAAGAACAAAGCCATCGATACCATACAAACTGATTTTGTTCTAAATATAAAGTTGCAATGTGTACCTTTTGTGTGGGTTGCACATTATGGAGTTCAAAGTATTGCTCCATTTGTAGTATCCATGTTATTGGATCCTTGCCATCAAACTTTCTCATATCAATCTTTGGAATATGGTGGGTTTTTGATCCAACATTAGAGTCTATGAAATCATGATTAACATTTCTTTTGTTCTCATCATGAGTTTCCTCTACTACCGTTTCACCATTAGGAAGTTTTTCTTGTAGCAACTTTGTCAAACCTTCCTTCAAACTTTCAAGTTTTGCTTCTATACCATCGATCTTAGCTTCCATGCCATCCAGCTTAGCTTCCATGTCTACTTTTAAACCATCCATGTCACCTTTTAGTTCATCTTTGGTTGCTCTTTGTGAGAGCGAAATTTGTTGCACTTGGTCCCATAATTTTGATATATCGTGCTACAATTCTTTCTCTTCATGCATCATAGTAGAGTTTTCTGAGGGCTTAATGTGTGTAGAATTCTTTTTTGGAGGCATTTTAGAACCCAATACAAATATATATGCTTCAATATGCCCTTTGAATCACTTCAAACTGATTTTTCAAACAAAAGTTCTGCAAAAAAATTTTAAAATACACACATTTTTCTTGCTTTTAGGAGCTCGATATTGAAATGGTTGTAACTCTGTAATTTTGGATCTCCAAGATCTGAACTTCGGTCCTATGGTAGCCCTCTGAGTCTTCTTTCCAATGCCACATGTCAGACCTAATTTGGATTCTTCAAGATAACGTTATGCCCAATCTCCCACAATAACCTAATTATGGGTTGATTCAGCAGAGGGAACCTGTACGGCGTGCCACGTGTCACTGTTTTGACCTTCGGCTCTAAAATCGATACACAAGAAACTATAATCTGTGCACTTTAGGCCACTTTTTACAGAATTTCAATCTTATTACGATTTTCCCTTGGCCACCTGTTTGAGATGAAATTTTGCAACCTACAAAAACCCTAACTTCCTAATATCATATCTTTGAAAATGTAGCAAATCAAGATCTGAAATTTTTACACGACATTCCTCGAGATTTCAGCTCAAATGGGTTTTTTTAAACTTATGACCCTTCGTAGAAAAAAAATTATAGCGAAAATGTCAAGATGATCTGTTTGCAGCAGCGAAACCCTAGAATCCAAAGCTCTAATACCAAAAGTTATGAAAACATCTCACAAAATAGAAGAAAAGATAGATCAACGACTTAGAAATCAGTCTCTTCAAGGGGGCAACCTCTTTTAAATTACATAAATGAACAATTCTTGGATGATACAAATGACAAAATCTCCTTTCTATGTATAGGAGTCCAATGGGTTACAATATAATTCTAACCAACATAACAATAACAATGTAAGGGCACAACAATAACAATACTGGGCTTCTATGCAGCACAATAATAACAATATGGGGACTACATGGGCACAACAATAACAATAAGGGGCTATACTAGTATTATAGGGACCTAACATATTGTTTTGAAAATAATCATAAGGTTTGATATATAACAGTGGCATAAGAATTTATCTATTGCATTCTCTTGCTCTCATAGGCATTTTTTTCATTGTGTGCAATCTCATCTAAAGTGCTCTCATTTAAGCAAAAGAAAGAGAGAATTTTGGGATTGTTTTAACATATTTGGCATAAGATTAGCTACTATTGTATAAAAAATTTCTCTTGCTCATTTAATTTCTTTGGAACATAACTTGCACAGGGGTTCTTGATATTGGTTAATGCTCTATTGTGAAAAGAATTGGTGACATTGGATTGTTATTTGGTCAAGTGGTTTTATTGCTCTCTGATAAGAACACTAACATATTGTTGTCTCTTGTGAGTTTCATAATCTCCAAAGACATAATTTTGCACTTAATAAGTTCACTCACATAAGCACATGATCCCAAGATCTAATATCTTGTTGAGTGTTAATATCGCTTAAATTAGTAATTCAAGGAGTTATTGGATATTGGCATCTCTTGTTCTCTCACAATTACATTGAGATATAATTGCTACACATTAAATTTGGCATTGTGATAATTGGTTGACATAACTTCGAAAGTTTCTAATGGTGTTGAGTGTGAAAATTTCTGAATGTTACTTTATGCAGAAATCTATTGTTAGATCTGGTTATGCTCCTCCTACTTAATTAAGTTATTAAGCTGAAAATTCATATTAATATCGAAGCAAAACACATAACAGACTTTCACCAATTCAGATCTAGAAAATGTACATGCACACATAGACAAAGTGACACAGTGATTTTCTGGACAATAGTCCCCAAAAAAACTCAATGCGGGAAAAACAATCTCTAGCTGCTGGAGGGTTTTTATTATTAAGAATATTTCTGAATACAGCAAATCTAGGTTCCAGATGTGGAAAACCCAATAGAGAAAATATAGATCTGCAATGCACCAGTTGTTCTGAAACCAAAATATTGACTAATCCACACCCTCAAACGGGATTTACAAGACTCAGCAAAAATTAGGTCCTAGAAACCCTAGCGTTGCCCCTGAAACCCCAGCATCAGCCTCTGCAACCTCTGCGTCCCTCTGTGTTGGCTTGGAAAGGGCTGCGTAGCCCTAGGCTAGGTGACGCAGTCCCTACACTGCCCCTAAGGGTCTCTGCGTAACCTCTGAGGGTTTCCATCTTCCTAATCCTGCTCTGGGAGCGACTGTGCAACACCTGCGTAGCTGAAGCTACCTCTGCGCTGCGCAGCTGCTGCCCTCTTTGTTGTTGCTTCTCTACACTGCCTCTGGAAGCTACTCTTTGTCTCTTGCTGATTAGACATTTGGATTAGACCATCCCCTTTGTCTAAACTCCCCTCTTTGTAGCTGAAACACTTCTGAGAATTCTTAGCAAACACTGCCCTAGAATCTCAGCTTAGCTTTAGTGCTCTACCTCTGTGTGTTTTTACAAATGACCCCAAGCCTTTCCTTTATACTTTTCTCGTTGGAAAACCAATGGCCATGATCAGATCTTGAATCAATGGCTAAGATTAAAAGAGAGCTTGATCTGTGTGACTTAAAACAATTTTATCACATGTTTAATTTAATTCACTTTAATTATTTAATTTTCCTAAGTTTAGACTTAGGAAATACATTAAAATAATTAATTAATTAAATATCTCCCAATCCAGATGAAATTTCCCAAATCCCTTTCTGGGTCTTGTAGATCATGTGTACTCTAGTCCCTCCACAAATTTTGGGAGCTAGAGCACATGTGATGCTAGCCCCAATACACAAAATCTCAACATTGGGAACATTGATCATCTAATTTTCTATCTCTTGAGGAATTGTCACTGATATCCTTTTCATTCTTGTTAATCTCATACAAGTGTTAAAGAGAACATTGGTTAATTATTCTAACATTTTGGATAAAGTGCTCTATGTAGGAATTTGCAGGGTAAGTTCCTTAGATCAAACACCAAAGGTCACCGCTCACGAACAGATCACGGATTAGTACACCAGTATTTGACATGGTTAAAATCCTCGAAGAGGGAAACAGTCCATGGCCTGAGCCAATGCGACCACTTCAGGAAATTTATTAATATAAAGAAATAAAATTTACATAAGCTTCTCTCATAAACGGTCACCGAACAAATGGCCCTCCATGCTCTTTAAATAGAAATCATGGACCAATCGAGTGTTAAGCCACGGATCAAGTGTCGGTAATACCGAGAAGAGAATGAACCATCGAATCACTACATATCGTAACCATCGGATTATAAGTTACAAAAGTGCATACTAAAGAAACAAATTGTACCTAACTTTACACTAGACTAAGTTATACTTAACTATTTCTTATGTGTCAGAATATCCTAACATCCCCCCTTAAGAACAACTTGGGATAGGATTGAAAGATTTACAAAGGTGACACAATAGGAGAAGGAAGGAGGCATTAGAGCCTATCTCCCCTTAATGATAATTTTCTTGAACTCCAAGCATAGATCTAAGTTTGGTAAACTTCGCTTTTGTGAGAGCCTTTGTAAAGATATCAGCAACTTGATCATTGGTTGAACAATAGTGCACTGCAAGAACACGATCATGAATGAAATTTTTTATGAAGTGCATGTGTAACTCAAAGTGTTTCATGCACTAATGCTGAACTGGATCTTTGCATAGCTGAATGGAACTCTGCTTATCACACCAAAGTGTAGTTGGATGCTACTGATGAAGACCAAATTCATAC
This sequence comes from Pinus albicaulis, assembly GCA_034641835.2. Classification (NCBI taxonomy): domain Eukaryota; kingdom Viridiplantae; phylum Streptophyta; class Pinopsida; order Pinales; family Pinaceae; genus Pinus; species Pinus albicaulis. The sequence continues at coordinate 855,695,985 of CM076580.1, read as the reverse complement.
AAGATCTGACGAAGCCACAGGGCTTCCTTGTTGGCTTAAATGGCATCACGATACTCTCCTTCTACCGAAAAAAGAGAGATGGCACTTTGTTTCTTACAAGACCATGTAATAGGTCATGAACCAAGGGTGAATACATAACCTGCAGTAGACTTTCAATCATCAGGGTCACCACCCCAATCAGAATTAGTGAAACCAACCAACAATGGAGATGCTCCTGCACTGTAATGAATCTCGAATTGAACTATACCTCAAACATATCGAAGTATTCTTTTGGCTGCTTTCCAGTGACTCTCATGAGGTTGGTGCATAAACCAAGCAACAAGACCAACAACAAAGGAAAGGTCAGGACGGGTATGGGTTAGATACAGAAGTTTACCAACAAGTTGAAGGTATAAGGTAGCATCAACTTCAGGGGAAGTACAAGTGACTGAAACCTTGACTCCAGACTGAAAGAGAGAAGGAGATGGCTTACAGTCTTCCATGTGAAAGTGGCATAGAAGATCACATGCATACTTGGACTGAGAAAGGGTAATATCTTCTTTGGATTGCAAGACTTGAAGACCAAGGAAATAATGCAAGTGTCCTAAGTCTGTGATTTCAAACTTCTTTTTGAGGCTAGACTTCACATGATTTATATGGTTGGGATCACTACTAGTAAGGATAAGATCATCAACATAAAGAACAAGGATGATTAAGGACTTAACCCACTTTCTTGGTGTAGACAGTGTTGTCGGAATGACATCTAGAAAAGCCATTATCTAAGAGAAAGCTATCCATTTTGGCATATGAAGCCCGAGCGACTTGTTTGAGACCATAGAGAGACTTCTTAAGGCGACAAACAAGGCTAGAGTCTTTTTGGATAAAGCCAGGGGGTTGTTCCATGTAAATTTCTTCATGCAAGTCCCCATGTAAGAAGGCGAATTTAACATCCATCTAATGGACTTCCCATTTAAAGGAGGCAACAAGGGAAAGAAAAAGGCGGATAGAATTCATTTTGGCAACAGAGGAGAAGGTTTCAATAGAGTCAATGCCTTCAACTTGTGAAAATCCTTTCGCATCAAGACGAGCTTTATGTATATCCACTTTTCCATCTGGTGCAAAATTTGTTTTGTAAATCCATTTGCATTTGACAAGTTTTCTTCCCTTTGGAAGAGGAACAAGATCCCAAGTATCATTTGCCAATAAGGAACGATATTCTTCCATTAATAGTTGCATCCCAATCTGGATGACCTAAAGCTTCTTCAAAAGCATCTGGATCATGATTTTCTGGAACTTGAGCCAATAAGGAAGAGGCTTTGTCGAACTGAGAACGTGTACGACGTTGATCTACAGGGTCACCCGCAAGAGAACCTGTTGCATCCCGAGTAGAGCAGACCCATTTTGGAAGCTATGGAGCTGAAGGAAGATCTAGAGGAGGTGGAGGAAGATTGCCATCCTCGTTGTCACCATCCGAAGTAGCAGGAATGTTGTTAGATGTAGAAGAGATAGAGAGAGGTGGCACATATGTCGAATCAACCTCGCAGGCCAAAGGTGGCACACTCGTCGAATTAGGCTCATAGGCCGATATATGTTCATCAAATTTTACATCTCTTCTAATGATTACATTTTTGGATTTGGGTTGAAGAAGTCTATATCCTTTGACATCTTCAGAATATCCAACAAAAATACATTTTTCACTCGTAGGTTGTAAGGCTTTATGTTTCTCATCTGGAATATGGGCCCAAGCTTCACTTCCAAAAACACGAAAGTGACTTACATCTGGTTTGATTGAGCTCCAAGCTTTTGCTGGAGTGATATTCCTTAGAACCTTAGTTGGAGTGCGATTTACTATGTAATTTGCACAACTAATTACTTCTGCCCAAAAATTAAGACTAAGTCCTTGTAATGAGTCATGACACATTAATATAAATAATGAAAATGCAATTTTCATTTCATTGTTATAAAGTAAAATAAATTAGTTAATATATATATATATATATATATATATATATATATATATATATATTAAAAGGTAATATTTTAACGTGAATCATAGATATTTATTAAAAATGTAATATTTTAATGTGAATCTTAGATATTTATTAAAAATGTAATATTTTAATGTGAATCCTAGATATCAATTAAAAGGTAATATTTTAATGTGAAACCTAGATATTTATTAAAATGTAATATTTTAATGTGAATCCTAAATATTTATTAAAATGTAATATTTTAATGTAAAACCAATATATTTAATCATGAACTTGGAGGAGGAGGGAGAAAAATTCTAAAAGGAAGGAGAACTTGGAGAAAATGAGAGAAATCCTGAAGTGGAAGAAGGGGAAAATTCTAAAGAGGAGGAGAAGGAGAGGAATTCTGACAATAATACTAATTGAGAGTCTTGCTTGTTCTTGGAATTCTGGGCACGGAAGGCCAGAAGATCACCTTCTGAGTCTAAGGACCGTATAGGTAGATCCCAGATAGGCTGGGAGGTAAAGTCGCTTTGAGTGACTGCTACAACAGGAATTGCTACAAAGTGCTACAAACGATTGCCAAGTATTCTTCTGTGAATAAATTTGTTATTTATGTGAGTTAAATTTATTGTCTATCTCAATTCATTTTGATTTATGTTTCAATCTGCAAGTAGGAAAATTTTGGTTAAATGTCTCGATTTAAGGGGCTTTATAGACATTTAGATTGAAGCATACAATTAGCCATTTCTTTTAGAGTGCGATTCTTCCTTTCAGCTACACTATTTTTGTTAAATTTGGACAACTAGGTCCAAACTCCATATTAAGATGCTCGGATTAAGAGGCTAATATTTTTGTTGGATTCCTCTTTCTGAGAGGTGTAAAATCCATATAAAATATGTCTTAATCCGATGAGCAGAACTTATATTTTGAATTTATTATTTTCAATGAATTATATGTGCAAGGTCGGCCAGTTTTGTAATGTAGGCTCGGATGCCCAACAGATGTGTCACACACCCTCATGATGGATATATATACAGGAAAAGTTGGAGAGATTTTCATCATCATCACAACTCACATCTTCCTCTCTCATCTAGGAACACGAGCTACCAAGAAGGACGAATTTAATCCACACGTGTGAAGGACGAAGAGGACAAACTGTACGGTCAAGCTGAAGTACGGATTTGCTGCTGCTAGGGTTTCGCGGTAACTTTGACCAGCGTTGACTTTGGTCAACGCTTGGTCCAAACAAGCTGAAAATTGGTGGAAGGTTCGATTTATGAAGGCCGTACTACCTGGCACAAAAATCGAGGTCAAAGGGTTGACCGTTTTGCTGCTGCGTTGACTTTTAACTTGCTGCCCCTGCGTTGACTTTTCAGGACAGCGTTGACTTTTGCAGAGTTGACTTGGGTTGACTCATCTACAGATTGAAGGGTTGTTGTGACACATGCTGGGCTGGCTGACCAAAGGAGACTTTGCTGGTTGAAGCATCCTGTTGACCGCCGAAACGAATACACACATTTTTCCTGTTTCTGATTTGTATTCTGTAAGATCTACTTATATGTTCTATCTGCATTTTGCTTACCTACTTGTATGATTGCTGAAAGAAAAGTGAAATTGCTACTAGCATAGAACATCTACAAAACTTTACAATTTTGTTGTGGAGTTTACGAAACAATATGTTGCAATTGAATGCCATGCTAAATTTGTTGTAAACATATTCTCCTCCATTGTCAAATCTTAACTTAAGAATTTGATGTCCAGATTGTTTCTCAACAAAGGCCTTAAAGGCCAAGAACATGTTAAAAACTTGACTCTTGAGATTTAAGAAGTATACCCAAGTGCGTCTGGAAAAAACATCAATGAAAGTTAAGAAGTATTTGTAGCCAGAGAAAGAAACGGCTGGAAGTGGACCACATAAATCATTGTGCACAAGCTACAAAGTCTGAAAATTCTATAATATAGAATCCTACTGCAGCTGCTGATTATATATCTTCTATTGCATTTAATCACAATTATTTAACATTTCACTGTGTTAAATAGCAAAATAAAATATGTTGCAGACTTCACAATACATAATCAATATGAAATAAATATCACAAGTTTTCACACATCAACACCGTTATTTTTGGACAATTGTCCCCGGAAAAACCCAATGTGGGAAAATCGGTGCAACAGATCTGAGGGTTTCTTTAATACGCAGAAATTTTGAATACAAATGTGTGATTGTAATCATCAATCAATCACCTGAAGAAATCTGATAAGAATAGACTAGTGAGACAAATCTTACTTTACCACAAAGTTTCGACACTGACCTGCACCCACACTGAGTAGCTCTGCGTGATCTCTATGCAGTGACTGTGTCCTCCACATTGTCACTGCGTCACCACTGCTGCTACTTGTTGTGACTGCTTCAGTGCTCACTGTTGGGTGAGGCTAGAGTTTTCTCCCCTTCCAGAAATGTCCTACGAATACTGGATGAACCCTCAGTTGCCTCTCCAACTAAAATTGAAACTCCCTCTGTTGCTCTGCGCTAACCCAGCGTAACTGCTACTTGGCTACCTCTGCGCTACTGTTGTGGCTCCCTTTTCTCTTCTCTCCCTGTACTCTCTATGCTTCAGAAACTCTCCTTCCTAGAGATTTCACCTACCCTTATCTGCAATAAAGAATCACTTCGATTCTTCCTTCGGCTGAAGAAATCGATCTCTAGATTCTTCCTCCGTCTGATTTGTGTTCCAAATGCCCATCAAGCTCTCCTTTATAATCTTTCACTAACTCATCAATGGCCAACATTAAATCATAACCAAGGGCTAAGATTAACTGAGAGTTGATCCATGACTTTATCTAGAAGATTCACACTTAGTTTAATTAATACCCTTTAATTAATCAATTCCCCTAAGTTTAAACTTAGGAATACATTACAAAAGGATTAATTAATTTAATTAAACCATCTCTAAGTGGAATTTTCCAAAATCCTTTCTAGATATTATGGAATGCATGTGTCTTAGCCTATATACCAAATCACAAGGCTAGAGCACATCCGATGCTACCATAAATCAACACTCCCTCGTAGCGAAGAAATTGTTCTAGCAATACAACTCTATGTGCTGCTCTGACTTCTGTAACATCCACTGCTGTGTTGTTGATGTTGCTCACCAACACTGCACAAATGTTGCAACTGTACTGCTGCTGACTCTGCATGCTGTTGTCAACTGCTATTGTACTGCAACTCCCTCTTCCAACTGCGTTGAAGATCCATTGACTACTAAAATGGATTTTCAGTCATACCCAACTGTTCTCTGAACTGAGTGAACTTAATCCTCCCCAGAGCTTTAGTGAGTATATCTGTTGTTTATTCTCCTGCGAGAATGTACTGGAGTTGTACTGCTCCATGTTGAACACAGTCTCTGATAAAATGACACCTAATGTCAATATGTTTGGACCGATCATGAAAAACTGGATTTTCAGAGAGTTTGATACAACTCTGGTTGTCACAGTAAACGCTAGTCGGATCCATTGTGCTCCTGAATAGACTTACAAGAAGTTTTTGAATCCATATGACTTCACATGTAGCTATACTAGCTGCCATGTACTCTGCTTCAGCTGTGCTCAACGCTACTGACTTTTGTTTCCTGTTACACTAGGACACCATTCCTGATCCAACGCTGAAACAGTACCCAGAGGTACTTTTTCTATCCACTGAGCTACCTGCCCAATCTGCATCGGTGAATCCACTGAGTCTGACATCCTCTCCTCGGCCATACCTTATACCAAATCTGATTGTTCCTCGTACATACCTCAGGACGTGTCTTGCTGCTGCCCAGTGCAGTCTTTTGGGTTCCACCATGAACTGACTAAGGATGTTGACAACAAAGCAAATGTTTGGTCTAGTGTTAACCAGATACATTAATGATCTGATGAACTGTCTGTATAAGGTGGGGTCTACTTCTGCATCTTCTGATGCATCTATCTTTTTCCAATTGGCGATCATGGGTGTGGTCATGGCCCTACAATCCTGCATTATGAACCTCTTCAGAATTTCCAAGGCATATGTTTCCTGCCCCATGAATATATCTCCATTCTTCTGACAAACTTCCAATCCTAGGAAATAATGCATCAACCCCAAATCCTTCATGTCGAATTCTACTTCTAGATTTTGTTTGCAATCCTTGATGAGCCTAGATGATCCAGTGAGAAACAAATCATCTACATATAGTACATTACTAATGGCTCATCCTCTACCAGCAAATAGTAAATATTGGGATCTGCGTCACTCTTGACAAATCCCATTTTTTGCAAATAGCTATCTATTCGACCATACCATGCTCTCGGAGCTTGCTTGAGCCCATACAGGGCCTTCTTTAATCTGCATACATGAGACTTCCTTTCATGAGTCACAAAACCCTCTGTTTGTTCGATATATACCTCTTCCTCAATCTCTCCATTCAAGAACGTTGCCTTGACATCCATTTGATGAATCTCCCATCCCATCTACGCTTCTAAATATACGACAATCCGGATGGAGGTATATTTGGCAATTGGTGCAAAGGCCTCTTCATATTCAATGCCTTCTTTCTGAGAATACCCTTTTGCCACGAACCTTGCCTTATATTTCTCTACGCTACCATCTGCAGCATATTTGATCTTGTAGATCCATCGTGATCCAACAACTGATCTTCTCTGAGGTCTGGGCACAACTTCCCAGACATCATTGTCATGATAGAAGCATACTCCTCTATCATGGCATCTACCCATACCTGGTTCTAAAAAGCTTCCTAAAAGCTAGAGGGTTCCTCTACCTAAGCAACCAAAGCCTGGTACCTGTCAGGTGGTCTACGTTGCCTCTTCCCACTCTTGGGAGTCCCAATGAAGTTTTTTGCGTCCCTCAGTATCTGCTGAGCTTCCTTGCTGATCCGACCACTGGTAGAAGGCTACTCTCTCAACTCTTCCTCCTGATCTAATTGTTCCTCACACTGAGTATCCTCCAGATCTTCTTCTATGGAAACGTTAGTACTTGTACTGGGTACTAAAGTCTGTTTTTCTGTCTGTTCTTCTCGGTGCCCCTGCTACTCTTGGACCAAGGGAACTTCTGTCGTTTGATCATCTACCAGCAGATCACGCGATTTCTGAAAGGCTCTATCCTCCATGAACTTAACATCGCATCTTATCACAACTTTCCTACTACTAGGAATATAGATCCTATATGCCTTGGAGGTTTCATTGTATCCTACAAGATACCCTCTTTCTGCAGTTTGATCAAGCTTGCTTCTCTTCTCTCTTGGTACATGACAGTATGCCATGTTGCCAAATATATAAAGGTGCCCTACCTCCGGTTTCTTCCCTGTGAAAACTTCTTCAGGAGTCTTCTTCTTCAATGCTCTATGAGGAGTCCTGTTCTAGATGTACATTGTCATGTTGCAGGCTTCAACCCATAAATATCTGAGCAATCCAAGGTCGAATAACATGGCCTTGGTTGCACCTACAATTGTCTTGTTTTTTCATTCTATCACACCATTATGTTCGGGATTGTATGGCGCAGTCCACTCCCTCCTAATGCCCTCCTTTGCGCAAAATTCTGTGAAGTCTCCATCCATTTATTCTACACCATTATCTGAACACAATGTCTTGATTTTCTTCCCCATCATATTTTCAACAAGAGCCTTGAATTCTTTGAACTTTTCAAAGACTTTATCTTTTGTCTTCAGGAAGTAGATCTAGGTCTTCCTGGAGTGATCATCAATGAATATGACAAAATATTTACCACCCTTGACAGCGTTAGTGGACATTGGTCCACTGATATCTGAATGTACCAGTCCTAATATGCTTGCTACCCGGTTCTCACTTCTGGGAAAGGCTGCCTTAGCGTGCTTCCCAAGTACACATCCTCAGCATACATCATCATGCTCCGTGCTGAGAACAGGTACCCCAACAACTGTCTCTCTAAGCATCTTCAATGCACCATGGTGCAAGTGCCCCATTCTTTTATGCGAAAGTTCGTTCAACCCTTTCTTGTCTTCAAGATTACTATTGATTAGTGCCATCAGAGATTCAAGATGCAACCTATATAGTCTGTTGCTCCTAACTTCGATATGCTTTTTTTGCTTCAAACTTGGGTGCCTGACATATACCTTCTTCCCGATAAAGTTTATGTCATACCCTTTGTCCTACAACTGCGATATTGAGATTAAATTCATCCCAAGCCCCGACACATTTCGTATATCTGTGACCTTGACACTGGTTTCGGCTTCCATTTGAAACACTACAGTTCCTCTCTCAACTGGAGTGCATTTCGTGCTATTCCCCATAGTGATTTGGAAGTTCATCTGCTCCTCCCTATAGCTCGAGAAATATTCTCGTACTCCAGTCATATGAGCTGAAGCCCCGCTATCAATATACCAGACTCCTGCAGACACTGAACTTGACAAGCATGCACAATCTTCTTTTAACCTAGAGAATAAAACATCTAAGTCTGCCATTGATCCGGATCTTGGGGGGGAGGCCCCCAAGATCTAAAAAGTTGAAATAGATCTGACAAGATCTGCAAAATTAGAATGCCAGAAAAAAAGAGAGAACACAAAGCAAATAAAACCAGAAAGAAACTTGTTTTATTAAAACAGAGAAAAACTGTAGAAGCTACATTGTGGCGGACAATCTATCCTTTTACAAAATGAGGCTTGTTATTTATAGCTTTTTTTTGAGATAGAATACCATAGGTGGATACCATGGGCCAATACCATGGGTAGATACCACTTACAATACCATGGGTAAATCCCATGTGTGGATGAATACCATGGGTGGATACATACCATGGGTCACTTACAATACCATAGGCGAATAAATATCATGGGTGGATGAATACCATGGGTCGATGCCATTTACAATACCATGGGTGGATGGATAACATGGGTAGATGAATACCATGGGTTGATGTCATTTTCCATTCGGATCAGCCATATTTATCTGTGCTTTCTTTTCCCTGTGTTGCGTCCCTTCTGAAGCTTATGGTTTGTGCAGTCTGCTCCTTGACCCTGCTTCCTTTGGATCTGACAGCTCTGATACCATGTGAAAATTCTATAATATAGAATCCTACTGCAGCTACTGATTATATTTCTTCTATTGCATTTAATCACAATTATTTAACATTTCACTCTGTTAAATATCAAAATAAAATACGTTGCAGACTTTACAATACATAATCAATATGAAAGAAATAGCACACGTATTCACACATCAACACCATTATTTTTGAACAATTGTCCCCGAAAAAACCCAATGTGGGAAAACCGGTGCAACAAATCTGAAGGTTTCTTTATTACGCAGAAATTCTGAGTACAAATGTGTGATTGTAATCATCAATCAATCACCTTAAGAAATCTGATAAGAATAGACTAGTGAGACAAATCTCACTTTACCACGAAGTTCCGGCACTGACCTGCACCCACACTGAGTAGCTCTGTGTGATCTCTGTGCAGTGACTGCGTCCTCCACGCTGTCACTGCGTCACTGTTGCTGCTACTTGTTGTGACTGCTCCAGTGCTCACTGCTGAGTGAGGCTAGAGTTTTCTCCGCTTCCAGAAATCTCCTCCGGATATTGGATGAACCCTCAGCTGCCTCTCCAACTGAAAACGAAACTCCATTTGCTGCTCTGCGCTGGCCCAGCGTAACTGCTGCTTGGCTATCTCTGCGCTGCTGTTGTGGCTCCCTTCTCTCTTCTCTCCCTGTACTCTCTATGCTTCAAAACTCTCCCTCATGGAGATTTCACCTTCCCTTCTCTGCAATCAAGAATCACTTCGATTCTTCCTTCGACTGAAGAAATCGATCTCTAGATTCTTCCTCCGTCTGATGTGTGTTCCAAATGCCCATCGACCTCTCCTTTATAATCTTTCACTAACTCATCAATGGCCAACAGTAATTCATAATCAAGGGCTAATATTAACTGAGAGTTGATCCATGACTTTATCTAGAAGATTCACACTTAGTTGAATTAATACCCTTTAATTAATCAGTTTCCCTAAGTTTAAACTTAGGAAAACATTAAAAAATGATTAATTAATTTAATTAAACCATCTCTAAGTGGAATTTTCCAAAATCCTTTCTGGGTATTATGGAATGCATGTGCCTTAGCCTATATCCCAAATCACAAGGCTAGAGCACATCCGATGCTACCATAAATCAACACAAAGGGGCTGAAGCGTGCCAAGAGGCACGTTTGTTGAAACTATCCCGATGATGTTTTCGGTGTACACAACCGAAACAAATACCATCTCGGCAAGATACCATAGGAAGACCTCTCACCATATTTTCTTTACATAGAGTTTGAAGAGAGCGATAGTTTAAGTGACCAAATCGCTCATGCCAAAGTTTGTTCACTTCATCATTATGAGAAACAAAAACAAAGGGAAGACATGATCACCCAGAGTTGTCAAACTTATACAACCTTGTGGAACCATCAACAATGCCAGTAGCTAAAATATGTATAGGATCTCTTAGGTCTTTAATTACAACAACATGAGGTGAAAATTCTATGGTTTTTCCCTTCACCTGAATGAGTTATCCGATAAACAGATAGAAGGTTGCAGGACAAGGTAGGAACACATAATACATCATTAAACTGACCATTATCTAGATGAATGGTTTCAAACCCTGTAGCACTAACAGATCTATCATCACCAACATAAATATTTTTGGTGTTAGAATCATTTAAAGAAGAAAACGTGGCTTTATTTTGGCCATGTGGTAAGAGGCTCCAGAATCAATGAGCCACTCATGAGAATGAGAAGAAGGAGATACATTCAATGCATAACTAGATCTTGATGCTTGACAACCACATGTAGAAAGTGCCATTCCCAAAACATGTCTTAGGATTATTTGATTTGGTTGTTGTTGGGTTGCTAAGGCTTTCTTAGAACAGTTTCCAGTATTAATAAGACCAAGGTGTAAGATTTTTTCTTGTTCTCTTATCAAATAATAGCAAAAGGCATCAAAAGAGGGGGACTTGTAGAGTGTTCTTTGAAAAATGAGGGCTTCTCTAGTGGAATGGAAGGTGGAAACAAATACAGAGTATGCAGGGCCTAACTTAGTAAGAATGGAATAGATAAGACTACCATCTTCCTTTTTGACCTTACAACCTTCTAGGAGAAGTCTAAGGGTCTTGAATTTGGACAAAAATTCTTCAATAGAGGAGAAATTATTGGGATCCAAAGTAACCAACTCATTTTCAAGCTAGTGGGCTCTGATTTCATTTTAAATGCCAAAAACTGTATTTAGCTTTATCATAGCTTCATCAGAGGAGTCAATTTCTTGGATGTGAAATCTAAAATCTTGAGCAATGGACATTCATATCAACCCTGGTGCTTGATCTTGTTTATTTTACCATTTAGCTTTTTTATTTTCATCAGTAGGTTTAGATTCTAGTCCTGAGGCTATTCTATAAAGCTCTTTACTTCTAAGTAAGTCTACCATGTAGAATAGCCATTGGAAATAATTGGTGCTGTTAAGAATAACAAGGCATGCACTGTCCATTTTTAAAAACTGAAGCTGTAAAGATTGAAACTAACTTCTCTAATGGAAAGATCTCAAAAAATTAAGCTGATTCAAAAAAACTACTCTGAAAACGGCTTTCAAGTGTCTAGTTATGCTTTTTTGAAGAAATGTTGAAGTAGATGCAAGTAGTCACGGAATAGATTGAAAGTTGATGATGAAGTTGTATTTAAAAAAATATATATTAATTGCCCCCCATTCCAAACTCAATATAATAAGCTCATTTTTTTTTTAAACTACTTTATGTGACCCACTTTTATAAATAAGTGAGAGTCAATGTTACTTTATGATCTAATGACCAAGTAGATTGTAACTTAAATAAAAGATAAAGTGACTTTAGACTGGAAGTGACTCACTTTTTATAATGGGTGAAAAACACTATTACAAAAAGTAACTTTAAAACATAAGTTTAAAAAAAAAACTTGACAAAAAACTTTTTAGAAAAAAGTAACTTGACAAAAAGCTTTTTAGAAAAAGTAACTTGACCAAAAGACTTGAACCCAAGGCCTCTATTCTCGTAAAGTAACTTTAGACCAAGTGAGCTAGTAAAAGGATTTAGTAATTGTTAATTTTGTAGATGTTCTATGCTTGATGCAACTTAATTTAAACCTGATACCAAATAGCAATCACATAAACAGGAAAGTAAAAATGCTGATAGAACATACCAATAGATCGACGGAAGACAAACCAAAAATACACTTAACTTGATCGACAAAATATGTGTTGTGGTGCATTACAGCGGTCAACAGGATGCTTCAATCTGCAAAGTCTTCTCACGGTCAGCTAACCAGAAGTGTCACACAACCCTCAAGACAGCTCTACAATAGCCAACCCCAAGTCAAATGTCAATGTTGTCCAGCCAGCAGTCAACGCAGAACAGCGGCAACAGAAAGTCAACGCAACAAGATCAAAGGTCAACATCCAACCTTGGTTGTTGTGCCAAAAAATGCAGACTGCAGAAATTAGAATTCTGGGAAATTTTGAGGTCAAATGAACCAAGCTTTGACCAAAGTCAACACTGGTCAAAGCCACGCTGGAAACCCTAGATCAGATCCGAAACAGAAAAATCCTAGCTGTTGTTTTCTCACGTGAGAGAAGAGAAGCTTCCAAAATGGTGATCGAACCAATCAGACACAAGAGAGAAGTGTTTGATGAGTGATGGTGAAATTGACCTCCAATGTTGACCAATATATATCCATCTGTGACGGTGTGTGATACATCTATTAGGGCTCCAAGCCTACATTACAATTCTGTCCGACCTTGCACATAAGCGGAATTAATTCAAAATAAATGTTTTGCTCATCCAATCAAGATTATCTTTAGATCGATCTTGCACCTCTCCGAAAGAGGAATCCAATAAAAATATTAGCATCATCATCTGAGCATCACAACATGGAGTTTGGGCCTAGTTGCCCAAAATTAACAGTAATTGTTGGAAAGGAGGAACGAGATTTTTTTTATTTTTATTTTTGCACTTTGGGGTGCGTGCTCTTTTTCCTACAAAAGCAACCACGCATACAACAAAACAGAAAAAATACAGCCCTTCCGACTTGTTGTTAGAGTTCGGGTTAGTCCGCCGACAGCTAAATATTTTTCACTATTTCTGATTTCCTGAGATTGCACAAAGTTGCAAGGAAAGAGCATAACATATGAGAAAAATTCCATCTTTCAGTTTTTGGTTTACCAGATCGCACATAGTGCAGAGACAAGAGCATACACAGAGAAGAGGGTATAGATCCGGTAATAAAAAAATGGCTATAAACCGAAATATACAGAGGGATAAATAAATATAACTGCAAAAAAAAATACTTTATACCTCCAGATCTAAAATGACATAGCTAGGGCACTTGGAAACCTTTTCGCATGAAACGAAAGGGGTTCCTCACTAGAACAGAGGCTCCGGACACAACAGAGCAGTTCTCTAGGCCTGAAAGTGGTCAGAAACAGTAGATCTGGAAAATGGTAGTTACATGCAGTCAAAACCTGCTTCGGATTTGGATCAACAATAGATGCGGCCCTCAAACAGCTCGGATACCATGTAGGAATTTACAGGTTTAGTTCCTTAAATCAAACACCAAATGTCGTCGCTCACAAATAGATCACAGATCAATACACCATTATTTGACATGGTTAAAACCCTCGAAGAAGGAAACAGTCCATGGCCTGAGCCAACATGGCCACTTCAGGCAATTTATTAATATAAAGAAAGAAAATTTACATAAGCTTCTCTCATAAACGATCACCGAACAAATGACCTTCCATGCTCTTTAAATAGAAATCATAGACCAATCGATTGCTAAGCTAGGGATCAAGTGTCGGTAATACCGAGGAGAGAATGAACCGTTGGATCACTACATATCGTGATCGTCGGATTATAAGTTACAAAACAACATAGTAAAGAAACACACTGTACCTAACTTTACACTAGACCAAGTTATACTTAACTATTTCCTATGTGTCAAGATATCCTAACACTCTAATCTCTTTTATTTTCCATCATTGTCATTATTGTTTCATGGTTAAAATCTATCATGGATGATAATTTTATCCTTGGCATATTGGTTATTTGTTGTTAAAGAGCACCTATCTTGTTTCTTATCTCTTGGCTTTTATTGGTTACATTCTTTTGAGCACTATTGAAGTTGAGCATTTCACATTAGGTTTAAGATTGTCTTTTATTCATTGTTAAGTACTATTTGTCACAAGATAAATCGTAATTAAAGTACTTAAGATCACAAACAATATTAACTCAATAACACTCTCATCAGTTTGCATTTGTATCCTAGGGCTAAATTTGCAATAATTAACTTACCTCCAAGCATAATCTTGGTTGATAGAAAGATAGGAACACCCTTTATCTCTTAGGTTGCGAACGCTAGACTCTCTCTAGTGGTTAAAACGGTGACCTTGCAATCGTCAGAGCCACAGTCTCTGCAGCGCCGGAAGCATCGGGTATATTAGATTTCAAGGGGAAGTATCATCAACCAAGCCTTTGCTTGCTTTGCCTTGACTTCTCTTTACCACCTACTTTTGAGACTAGCCTCAAAATAGATAAGGATTAAAGGATATACTTAGCTAGGCATATAATTAAAATTAACCAAGATTTCTTGCATCTCACCTAGATCATAGGATTTGCATTTCATATAGGATAGTGAAGCATCTAAGTAACAGTTGTTCATCTGGTGACTTTGTATTTATTTGATCTAAAGTAAGTATTTGACTCCATAAGGCACTGGTCTCATAAATAATTCAATTTAGTCCTTTAACTTGCTGAAATCAACCAAGTGGCTAGGCCATTCAATTGTGTCTCCTAGCCCTGTTGGTTGCCAACTGGTCTTTCATTTTCATATTCCATAGGGGCTACCCCCCATAGCCTAATGTTGGGAGACAGCTATAATGGAGAAGTCGGAGATAAGAGGAACAATCCCTGACCTGAGTCGTTGTCGCATTGTGCTTGTACAATCCGAGCGACAACAGGTACAAAGGATAGACCGACTAAAAAGTGATGATAATTAGAAATATGTGAAGAATAGGGACAACGTGCAAATGAAGCAGAAAAATTACAATAACACCCAATTGGAGGGATTGAAATCCATGTAAGATCAAATTCTTATGGAGAATATTACGAATGTTAAGATTGATTCTCTACTTGAGAGGTCAAGATACTCATAAAATTGGACCACGTGATACAAACCATGCTACTAGACGCATTATAACAATTTAAAATTACAGATCATTAACTTTCTTTTGAAAGTACTACCAATAGAAACTTATAGTTGATCCTTTGGCTAAGCAATTGTGCTATCAAAGGTGCATCACTCTGTAATATCCGTAATTTTTATTTTCCGCCTTAGAGAAAATTTTGGTAAAAGGCAGACATTTCTGACATTGGGACTTATGAGGAAAAAGGAAAATTACAGCCTTGGTGGAGAGTGGGTGCCCGAAGGAGAGAAAATTCGACCCAAGAGGTGATTCCCACTAGTGAGAAAAGAGAGAGAGGAAGGGGTATGTATTAGTGGAAGGTGGGGACCACCAAGGGAGAGAGGCAAAAATTATAAGTAGAGCTTAGAGGCCTCCATTTGGCATCTTTGATCATTTCATAATTCAACAATTAATTCTCTTGAGCTCCTTAGCCAAGACATCTTGTGTTGTTCAGCACAAAGAATTTCTGCGCGGGAAT
The DNA here is from genome assembly GCA_034641835.2 of Pinus albicaulis. Classification (NCBI taxonomy): domain Eukaryota; kingdom Viridiplantae; phylum Streptophyta; class Pinopsida; order Pinales; family Pinaceae; genus Pinus; species Pinus albicaulis. The sequence goes on along the minus strand of CM076580.1, from coordinate 855,680,316 downwards.
TCCACCCTCATTTTGGAGAACTTGAAGTGTCTCCCTAGTGAGGCAATTTGGGGAGTCCAATTCAGGATTTCCATAGATCTTTATTGCAGGTATTCACTCAATTTTGAACACTCCTTGGACACATAGGCAGTTCGAGTTGCTCATTGGAGGATCAACGATTGTGAGTTGGAGTTTGAGTTATTTTGCAAGTGGTTTTCTCTATTGATGCCAGTGATTTTGTAGTGGATTTGTAGATTTGAGATCAACATTATTTGTGGGCAGAATTTGTTAATCTAGCAATGCACAAAGTTTCCTGGACACAGCCTATGCAAGCATTCAGAGAGAATCGATTCATGGAGCAAGGGGTTGGAAAAGGGTTGGTTTCCGAAGTTAAATTTGTAGGAGAGCGTGAGGAAATTTCTAGTCGTGGATTTGGGTCTAAGTCAGCGATATCAGAGTTGTGGCGCATTTTCTGGCCAAATTGGGAAATTCACACTTGTTGGGGGTCACTGGGGGTCGATGGATTTAGTCGAAACACTTTCTGGGTTTTTGTGGGTTTATTGAGAGGAGTCCCCAGCTAATTTTATAGAATTTTCTGAGGGGATTTGAGGGTCAAAATCTCAACTCCATTACAACACCAACAATAGTGTTTCCAAAGCAGAGCGCAATTATTAGGGGCAAGCCATTGTTCCACTCAAGTCTATGAGATATTTCGGGGTTTTTTTGGGCATCTAGTGAGGAGGCCACCCACAGAGTTTCAGCTCATTTCGAGCACTCTTCAGGGCAAATATTCCAGTTCCATTCAATAGTTAGCAACAATATTTTCTGGCCATGGAGAAGCTCTCTGACACTTCAGCATTGTACTCTCACTTGAGTTTTGCATAAATTGCAGTGGCAAACTCGAGTTTTATCTTTCTTATCATCGGATGTACTCATTTCTCCACATTAATAAAATGGCTCAATTATTCGCCCTATTTTTTGTGCTATATTGACAGGTGCATGTGTAGTAAAATTTATTTGCTATAGCCTACTTCATGTGTCTATTATTAGCTATAAATTTCAATTTGGAATATTATATTGGTATCAGAGCATGATCTTGACCGATTGTGGGGAGGCTAGCAAGATCATGGAGGATTTAGCCATGCATGTATAGTGACTAGTGAATTTATTGTTGAGATTTTGGGTAGCATCGGATGTGCTCTAGCTCTGAAACTTTGTGGAGGGACTAGAACACATGAGATCTCCAAGGCCCAGAAATCATTTGGAGAAATTCCACTCGGTGTGAAAGTTATTCAATAAATTATTTATTTTAATAGAGACCCTAAGTTTAACTCAGGGAAATTAAATAATTAAAGGGACTTAATTTAAACATGTGGGCGAGAATGTTCTAAGTAACATGGATCAAGTCTTTTCTAATCTTAGTCATTGATTAGAGATTAGATCACGATCATTGATTTCTCAACGAGAAAAGTATTAAAGGAAGGCTTTGGGTCAATTGGAGAACACACACAAAGCGGTAGCACTTGAGCGAAGTCGAAATTCTGGGGCGCAGTTTGCTGAGAATTTTCGAGTGAGCTTGCAGTGTTGGTGAGGGGTAGATCGGCGAGGGATATTCAGATCCAAGGCCGAGAATACATATGCAGAGAGGCAGATCCGTACCAGGCAGTGCATAGACCCAGCAGGAAGGATGCAGCCCATCTAGGCTCATGCAGAGGCAGGGCAAAGGTTGACGCAAGCCCTTCAGGGAGATGAAGAGGAAGCATTGAGCCCAGAGGGGTTACACAAGAGTAACCTATGTTGCGCAAGGGCTCTAGCAGCTATGCAGAGCTAACGCAGTGCCAGGAGAGGCAATGCTAGGATTTCAAATGGGCCAGAAAGGGCTCGTATTCAGTGATTATGAAGGTGTGAAGCCTCAGCTGACTCAACCATATTTTCTGTCTCCGAGTGATAGAGGTACATCTATCGTGAATTCTATGTTGGGAAAACCATTATTGGTGCCCTTGATTGTATTCAAACATTCTACTTAATAAACAAACCCATTAAGAGTCGTTGCACCAGTTTTACCGCATTGGGTTTTTCCGAGAACATTGTCCAAAAAATACTGTGTCCTTTGTCATATGTGTGTTATGCTTCAGTAAATGATCTATATGTATGTGTAGGTTGTAGTTGTGTTTACTTTGATATTTTACTGAATATTTCAGAAAATAACTTGTTAATTAAATCAAACAAGTAGGAGAAGTAAATCAAGATACAACAGTAGGGTTTCTATATTAAGAATTTTTCACATTTATAGGCACTCCAATGATGCAAAAAGGGAAGAGTACACAGGGGATCATAGAGGAGTCGATGAGGCAGAACTGACAGTTGATGAGGAAAGCCAATAGGTCCTAGAGAGGATGCAACAAATGATGGGGACGTTGATACATAACCAGTATAGAAGCCACACACATGCACACGCAGTCTAGCAGAACAACACCCATGTCCAGCCTAGCCAACCTACCATGCCTCATTTTCTGGATGAACCGAAAAAGGAGAGGAAGTCGAACACCTTTGCAGATTTGATGAGGTCCTTCGTAGATAGGATTGATGAGTATGAGGCATCGGACCCTAGGATTAGGAGGGCTCTCTCATTTGAGAAGCATGGATCAGGAGCGGGATCATCATACTGATACACCAAGGACAAGGCCCAATACATGGAGGAGATTCCCGACATCAAGCATGAGGAGGAGATTGTGCATGAGGCAGATAACCCCCAGTGATTGTGAGGAGGATATAAATCAACCTAGCACGACTCCAAAGTCATAATTATTGGAGAGCACCTTGGTGGCACAGGTTGAGGCGTCGACAGAGAGAGTGGAGCATGCACTCATAGGACCACCCATTGACGAAATGCCAGATGACAAAGAGGTGTCCACTGTTAATGACATTCCATCCTCATTGATGAGGTGTCCAAGGCTGTGTTCGAATTTTTAGGTGATAGCATCCCACAACAAATTGGTGAGGTGTTAGAAGACATACCCATTAATGAGGAGCCGATAGGTACAGAAGCATCTAGATCTATATGACAGAGTTGTCAGACGACAGCCACCTATAGCTGAACTGTGAGGATGTTTTGCATGATGGGTTGTTGATGGAGGAGTAGTTGGAGGCTCATGTTGAGGTCCTAATGGAGGAGGACGAGCAATCATCTTTAGGGCCAACCACCGATTTAGAGCAGATATATGCACAGACCGACAGTAGAGCTACAGTACCTCTAGACAATAGCTCTCTTCAGACCTACATAGGTGGGGCTTGCAACATTGCTAGGCTACCTCTAAACAGTGGAGAGAGAGATGTAGAATTACCCTGACATATTTTATGTGTCAACTAGGTCAATGAGATGAGGCAACATGAGCTGCGCAGGGGGCAACATTCACAGGATGGGGGACTAGTTCCATGTATGGGAGTTTGTGCTTTCGGTCCTTCCCTTGGGGTTGGATGGCGAGAGACTCTGAGTTGGTACTTGGTGGAGTGGGCTATTATGGAGTTGGTCATAGACTGGAGTGAGGGTCAACAGGCATATTCAGGCATTGAGCATGCTGGAGGCTCAGGTTGGTGTTGGGATCCGTGTGCAATTACCTACCATTTACTAGATACAAGGATTGACAATGACATTGGTGGCATAGTTGAACCAACAGTCGAGAACATGCATTCACTAGGGGAGTTTCAGTTAACACCAGTGGCCAATCAGTTTATGAGGGGACTCCATGGGTCGTCTTGGTATGTTGGTTGTGCATGAGGTCATCGAATGATCTGCACACTCTGGCAGCATATTGACGGAGCAGGCGACATTGGCAGGCCACTAGACAATGCCTTGTATGGGTTTGGGGATTATCCACAATTATGTGGTGCATAGGGGACATGGAGTAGCAGAGAAATGGTGGCATCGCTACTGGTAAGTAGGGAGATTCACCTTTCGGGTCCCTCAAGGAGGATTTGGAGGGAAAATCCATGCATCAGAGGGTATGGTGATACAACAGTGGAGGTGGTGATGCTGGTATAGTGCGGGTTGACACGTACTGTCTCAACTTTAGTCCATGGTATCTAATGGTGTGTAGCAGCATACAACATTGAGCAATGGTTTGCAAGTTGGCATGAAGATGCATGGTTGTGTGTCGTAGTGTGTTGGATTGCGTTGTGGAGTAGGAGGAGTGATTCACATCATATTGAGTACACGTGGAGAGTGTTAGGTATAGTGACACAGACATGATACGAGAAGGTACAAGATGGTACAATAATAGTAGGGGGTATCTAGTGGTGTAAACAGACAGGTCATAGTGTATAGTGGCATGTCAAGGGGTACAAGATAATTGGTGGTATGAAGGGGCGTATGGTGTTTCACAATGGGGTCTTGGAGTGTTGCCTCCAAGGAGACCTATGGACAGGGACACCAGGGATACCTTTGGGTGTAGATCACCCAGGATCGACGAGGACGCAAATGAGCGACACTTGATGGTATCTGTTGTGGCTCATTTGCATTTACCTTTGAAATATTTTTTCAAAACACCAAAAAAGCATATATGATAGAAAATGCAAAATTTTGTGTGTCGTAGAAGAATTTTTTATTTATATGTTGGTACGTGATGAGATGTGAAGGTGGGTCGAGTCGGACTCATTTACGTGCAGAACAGTTCAAGAGCCGGACCGATGAGCACGTTCAGACCATCGTGTTGAGATTTTGTGTATTTGGGGTAACATCAGTTGTGCTCTAGCTCCAAAATTTTGTGGAGGGACTATAGTACACTTGATCTACAAGATCAAGGAATTGATTTGGGAAATTTCATCTGGTTTAGGATATATTAAATTAATTAATTATTTTAATGTATTTCCTAAGTTAAAACTTAGGAAACTTAAATAATTAAAGTAAATTTAATTAAACACGTGATGAAATTGTCTTAAGTCACACAGATCAAGCTTTCTTTTAATCTTAGCCATAAATTCAAGATTTAATCATGGTCGTTGGTTTTCCAACAAGAAAAGTATAAAGGAAAGGCTTGGGGTCATTTGTTAAGACACACAGAGGCAGAGCACTGAAGCTAAGCTGAGATTCTAGGGCAGGGTTTGCTAAGAATACTCAGAAGTGTTTCAACTGCAGAAAGGGGAATTTAGGCCAAGGGGAAAATTTGATCCCGGGGTCTAGAATACACAAGAGGCAGAGATCAGCTCAGAGGACAACGCAGAGAAGGGAAGCTGCAGTAGCAAGGACAGCGTAGTCCCTCCAAGGACAGCGTGATTTTTCAGTAGGAAGCTCTCAAGGCAGGGAAAATTTTAGGGGCTAATATTCGCAAGTGGGCTAATTTTCCATGCTTTTTCCAAAAAAAAGATTCGCCAATTTCCATTTTTTTGAAAATTTATTCGCTCAAATTTTATAGTAAAAAATTCTTTTACCCTAAAAATCGCCAAAATTTTATATATACTAATATTAGAAAACTAAATATTTTTACAAAAATATCATAAAAAAATTTACAATTTACATATTGGGGACTAGTAATATTCGCCAAGGTTTCTAAACTTTAAGATAAAATTTTATCCTTGAAATTTTCCCTGCCTCAAGGGTTACGCAGAGACCCTAAGGGGCAGCGTAGGGCATACGTCACCCAGTCTGGCGTAACGCAGACCTTTCCGGAGCAGTGCTAAAGGTCAGAGGGGCTTTAGAGGTTGACACAGAGGCTTTCAGAAGCAGCGCTGGGGTTTCTAGGCCCTAATATTGGCTCAGATCTGTAAATCCTGGTTGAGGGTGTGGATTTGTTATTATTTTGGCCCTAGATCAGCCAGTGAGCTGTAGATCTATTATTTCTCTGTTGAGTTTTCCAGATCTGGAACCCGGGCTTGTATTCAAAAAATTCTTAATAATAAAACCCTCCAGCAGCCAGAGACCAGTTTTCCCGCATTGGTTTTTTCCGGGGACTATTTGTCTAGAAATAATTATGTCACTTGGTCTATGTGTGCATGAACTTGTTCTAGATCTGAATTGGTGGAGATTGGTTGTGTTTTGCTTCAATTTTAACTTGAATTCATTCAGTTAATAACTTATCTAAGTAGGAGGAGCATAACCAGATTAACAGTAAAAATTTCTGCATAAAATGTAAAGATTCAAAAATTTCCACATGGTATCAGAGCAATTGCAAATCTAAGAAGGTCACCAGCAAGAGTCTGAAAGTTCTAGCTGTAGGAAGCAGCTAGAAAAGCAGTAGAAACACATATCTAAAGGGACAACGCAGTTCAGAGGCAGATTCACGCAAAGGGAAGGATGACACTGTCTAACGCTATCTCTTAGCAAGCCCACGCAATTACTGTGCAGAGGGAGCTTAGAAACGGTGCTGGATTGGTCTGAAGCCAGCCAGTGTGATTCAGATCTGAATCTGTCAGATCCAGAAAAGACTGCAGAAATTCAAAAGGTACTGGTGGGGTTAAATTTCTGAAGTTTTCAAATTTTTAGCCTTAGCACAAGTGACAAAGAGCGGGAGGAGATCAGCGTCTCAGAGAGTTTCTAGCCAAAGGAAACTTGCAATTTGATCAGAGGATCAAAGAAGAGCTGAATCATAATTGATTTGGTAGATTTCCAAGGAGGGAAATCAGTTGTCAGAGGCAGCAGAAAGTGCATGTTTCACCAAGGGCCTTAGATCCATTTCTCTAGCAAAGAGAAGAGGAAGTTCTGACTCATTCTAAGGAGATGACTCCTCATGGATTGCGTGATTAGGATAGGCTGGATGGCCTCTCAAACTTTTCGGTTTGGAAGGCAAGGATCCTGATAGTCCTTGAGGCATACAATCTTAGAGACCATGCATAGCAAACTCTGGCCACACCAACAGATACGGATCTCCTTCGGAAGCATAAGGAGGCTACTGGGCATGCCAAGCAGCTGATTATGGATGGAATCAAAGACCATATTGTACCACACTTAGCTGAGAAGAAAACAGCTAATGAGATGTGGAAGGCCTTGATCTCCCTATATGAGGGAAAATATGTCCAAAGAAAGATGTTGTTGGAGACACAGATGAGGTCATTCATGATGGCCAAGGGAGAAGACATGGAGCATTTCCTCTTCAGACTGCAGTCGATCAGAGATCAGTTGACTGCAACTGGTGCAAAGGTGGAGGACAATGTGATGGTGAGGACTGCCCTCAATGCAGTCACAGATGAGTGGGAAACCTTTGTCAAGTAGCTTGGGCAGAGTGGACCTCCCAGAATGGGACAACTTGTGGTCAATTCTGCATCAAGAAGAACTCCACAGATTCACCAAGAAGCAGTATAGCACAAGATCATGCAAAGTGAAGAAGGAAGATGAGGAAGATACAGCCTTGGCATCAAAGAAGAAACCAAAGAAGAAGGATCTCTCAAACATCAAGTGCTTCCAATGTGGTGAAATGGGACATTTTGCCAACAATTGTCTTCAGAAGAAAAAGGACAAGGAATCCTCTTCTTCCAAAGCTGCTATGGCAGATGATGGGTCGGAAGATGATGCAGTGATGAGTGCTCATGAACCACGGAGGTGGGGTGACATGGATATGTAAAGGAGCTATATAGAAGTAAGGCGGGATCCTTGAGCAGCTCATCTCTTGGATCACATGTGAGCTACAACAGCCTTAAGACAGTAGCGAGACAAGTGGAGCAGTGGGTGAATAGATCACAGATGAAGCAGAAGCAGAGGCAAATCTGAAGACTGGAAGGAGCAGCACAGAGCAAGGCAGCGGCAGCGTAGAAGCAGCAGCAGAGCAGAGGCTGATATGACTTCAGCAGAGCTGCAACAGCGCAGAAGGCTGCAGACGGACAGTGCAGTGCAGCAGCAGCATGAAAGATTTCAGCACAAGTGGCTGATGTGACTTCAGTACTGCAGTGGGAGTGTGTTTATGCAGGCAGAGTTGTAGCTGTGCATCATTCTTCAGATGCCAACACAAATCTGTAGCCTATGGACCTTCAGTGATGAGGATGCAGCCCATCTAACTTGTTTGTCAAAGATTGGGTAGGAGATTCAGTTGTTTCCCTGAACAACTAAAGTTGCAATGCAGCAGATCAGCAGTGGCAGTGCTATGAGCAGCACAGATGCAACATATTGAGAGGGAACTACAGTACAGAGGTTGCAGTGGCAATGGCAGAGTCATGGGCAGCAGTACAGAATGGCAACAGCAGTGCAAAGTTGAGTGGCAGCAGGCCAAGCATTAGCAGCACAGAACTAGTGCCCAAAATCATGTAATGCATAGTGTGATGTATTGCTAGAACACACCCTTGATGCTAAGAGGGAGTGTTGAGATTTTGTGTATTTCGGGTAGCATCAGTTGTGCTCTAGGTCCCAAATTTTGTGGAGGGACTAGACTACACTTGATCTACAAGACCCAGAAATTGATTTGGGAAATTTCATCTAGTTTAGGAGATATTAAATTAATTAATTATTTTAATGTATTTCCTAAGTTAAAACTTAGGGAACCTAAATAATTAAAGTGAATTTAATTAAACATGTAATGAAATTGTCTTAAGTCACACGAATCAAGATTTCTTTTAATCTTAGCCATAGATTCAAGATCTGATCATGGCTGTTGGTTTTCCAACGAGAAAAGTATAAAGGAAAGGCTTGGGGTCATTTGTTAAGACACACAGAGGTAGAGCACTGAAGCTAAGCTGAGATTCTAGGGCAGGGTTTGCTAAAAATACTCGGAAGTGTTTCAGCTGCAGAGAGGGGAATTTAGGCCAAGGGGATGATCTGATCCCAGGGTCTAGAATACACAAGAGGCAGAGATCAGCTCAGAGGACAGCGCAGAGGAGAAGGGAAGCTGCAACAGCAAGGACAGCGCAGTCCCTCCAAGGACAGCGTGATTTTTTAGCAGGAAGCCCTCAAGGGTTACGCAAAGACCCTAGCGTCACCCAGTTTGTAGTAGCGCAGACCTTTCTGCAGCAGCGCTGAGGGTTTGAGGGGCTTCAAAGGCTAACGCAGAGGCTTTCAGGGGCAGCGCTAGGGTTTCTAGGCCCTAATATTGGCTGAGTTCTGTAAATCTCGTTTGAGGGTGTGGATCACTCATTATTTTGGCCCTAGATCAGCCAGTGAGTTGTAGATCTATTATTTCTCTATCGGGTCTTCCAGATCTAGAACCCGAGCTTGTTGTATTCAGAAAATTCTTAATAATAAAACCCTCCAGCCGCCAGAGACTGGTTTTCCCGCATTGGGTTTTTCCGGGGACTCTTTGTCCAGAAATAACTGTGACTTGGTCTATGTGTGCATGAACTTGTTCTAGATCTGAATTGGTGGAGATCTATTATGTGTTTTGCTTCGATTTTAACTTGAATTCATTTAGTTAATAACTTATCTAAGTAGGAGCATAACCAGATTAACAGTAAAAATTTATGCATAAAGTGTAAAGATTCAGAAATTTCCACACATCGCCAACCAGACAGGGTCGAGTCACGCTTAGTTGCAAGCTCAGGAGGAACTAGCGCGGCAGAACACGGGATAAGCTCAGGAGGGTTACACCATGGAGCAAACAAACTAACTTCCCAAAGGCGGAGAAATTGTGCATTTCTCTTAAAAACTTTAGAGTTTTTTTAGGAGGCGCAAAGTGAAAAACAGATGGTCAAGATCGAAGCGCAAATCCGCAAAGGAGCAGTGAGGACCGTTGGATCTGGGCATAGATCAACGGCGAAGGTTAAATCGCATATTGCATATCGGCGAATTTTACATTGATATGATAAGAAATCGCAACTTAAGTTGTTTAAAGTGCGATGCGAAGCAGATCAACAAAGGAGCAGTGTGGACCGTTGGATCTGGGCATTGATCAACAGCGGAGATTAGATCGCATATCGCATATCGGCGAGTTTTACATTTATATGATAAGAAATCGCAAGTTAAACTATTCAATTTGCGATGCGATAAGTCACAGAAACTGCAAAATGCGAAGTGCGGGCGATGACGTGGGTGATGACGTGGCAGTGACATGGCACGCTGACGTGGCAGATGACGTGGCCCCGACCCCACAGATCGCAGGTAATTTATGATGACGTGGCAAGGTGACGTGGCGGTGACATGGCAGGGTGACATGGCACAATGACATGGACCTAGCCCACATACCACACATCGCAAGTTTTAAAAGTTAAGTGAAAAGGGTAAGTGTTATAATCGCCGAAGTACAATGTGTGATGCGCTGGGGTCCGATCGCAAATCGCAAATCGCAAGTTTTAAAGGATAACTGCGGGAGGTAAGTGATAAAGTTGCCAAAGTGCGATGTGCGATGCCAGGTGGGACTCGATCGCATAGTGCACATCGTAAGTTTTGAAAGATAAGTGCTACGGAAAAGTTAAAGACAGTGAAATGCAAAGTGCGATGTTGGCAAGGACACGATGTGGTTCGAAGATGAAATCTAAAGGATTTCAAGTCCGAGATTATGAGGTTCGTGCACCATTTTATGAAGAAATAGGCAAAACATGGCAGAGAGACTCGGGTAAGTGACCCGACGCAAAGCCAAGGAGAAGAGAAGACTAAACACATCAGGCACGCACAGAAGAGGCAGAGTCGGGTAGCAGGTGACATGATGACAGCGTTTGAAGCACAGAGGCATAGGCAGAGTCAGGTAGAAGAATGTATAGGGGCACTGTTGGAAGCACAACAGCTAGGTCAAGTCGTGCACTAAGGCGTCGTTACAAAATTGTGCAGTTGCTGCATCATAACTAGAAAGGACACCTCAACACTTCGAGAGGACGCATCAGCAACATCAGATTCAGCAAAACGAACAATATTTCCAGTTTTAATTTGTTTTCTCAGTATGATTGCATAAGTAATCTTAACAATTTAAGTAGTCGAGTAGTTTCAAGAAGTTCAGCAGTTACGAACTACTATGATGTATTTAAGTAGATAGAAATAAAGAAAAAGGGTTCCGAGTTTTGGACATCTGGATGACTATTAATTTGGTACTGAAGTTTCTGAGAAATAAATGAAAGAAGATCAAGTTTCCTACACCTGTTGATGTTGATATGTCTTTCCAGTTTCGCTCTGTGTTTATTCATCTTCGAATGAAGTGAAGTAATGTAGCAGTCGGTTTCTTAATTACATCTGTGAGTAAGAGTTAAATAACCTTAATTTGCACTCCTTCACTCCATCTTTTCTCCCTTCACAAATTCTCTCTGAAGCTTAAAAGTAATAGATTGTGTGTTTACAACATATTATTTTGAGTTTCCCCTCTCTTCACAGTCTCCTGATGAAACTTTAAAGTAATAGATTATGTGTTTACAACATATTATTTCGAGTTTTCTCTCTCTCCATAAATTTCCTCTGAAACTTAAAAGTGTTAGATTCTTTGTTTTCAGCATATCATTTTGAGTTTCCCTTATAGTTCTTCCTTTCATTTCATTGAAATATCGACAATTTATGGCATTGTGAAGGCTTTCATTATATCAGATTACTGAGGGTATTAAGTAATCAAATTCCAAAGGTGTTAAACAGAGGCCATTTGATATTGTAATTTTGACATACATTTACAAAATGTCTTAAGCATTGATTCCTTACCACAGTCGAGGGATTGTTTATTGAGATACAACAGTATCCATGGGGAGTCAAACGCCTATCTCTCTTCTACATCACTCACAGGCACAGATGATTTGGTTGTTTTCCTTTTGACACTTTGGGCACGAGCAGCAGGGGAGAGACTTCTTAGTAGTGGCATTGGGTCAAGGCACGAGCGAACAAGTATAAGTTTGGGGAGTGCATGGTTTGCTGCAGAGGTAGCGTATGGTCCACCCTTGAATTCACACTTAAGGGCATGCATGACACATTTTGGGCGAGGCACTCCAAGGTGTCACAGGGACATATACAACAGGCAATTGACCTTTCTTACAAGAAGATGTTTAATCTCCAGTTAGTATCGGGGTGCGTGTTTAAGAGACGAGATAACAGATCCCACTGTGTGGTATGGCAGGCGCAGGGAAGTTTTGCATGCAATAGATTGATTCATGTTTTATGGAGTCTATATATCGATTACATGTAGGGAGAAGAGATGTGGGGCTGGTGGATTTCAGTAGTCATCAAGACTACGCCGCAGCAGGTCTGGTTATGGGATCCAAGGATTCAGTTGGCTGACAGGGCACTCCAGTTCATGAGGAGCAGGACCATAGCAGAGGGTGATCTAGCTCACTTTGGGGTTGACACATGGGGGATCGTTGAGGACTCCATAGTTTGGCGACGCAGGTTTTTCCAGTTGCATCTAGGGATCAGGATTAGCAATGGATGGGTAGATATTGACATCATAGAGATAACTGGGCAGAATGAGTTTGGCCTTTGTCGATATTTTTCCACCAGGTTGCAAGGGAGGAGGATACAGTGTGCACACGATGGGCAGCCTGTTAGAGTCAAATTAGCATAGCGACAGCATGGTGGCACCCTTTTGAGACTAGCATGGGACCCAAACATCGCAGTACTGGACAGGTCAACGAACTTTAGAGATGAGTTGGCTACTATAGGGGGAGATAATTCAAATCTTCAATTGGGCATTTGTGACTCGTTGATGGCATGGGGGACTTCATCAACATGGCAGGTTGGTCAGCAAGAGGATATTAGGGGAAGCTCATATAGGAGATACTCCATCCCCACAGGGATTGGGTTGTATCTTAAACAGTTTACTCTTGGAGTGCATGAGGTGGACTATTTGGTAGGGCAACTTCATGGGGAGTTGGATAGAGTCATACATTATCATGATGCTCTACTTACTAATAGTATGCAGAGGACTTCTAGTACCTATACCTGGTTCGAGAGTCCGCAGAGAAAGGAATTCTTCACATTGATCCTGGTATCAAGGGATTCCTTCAAAACAAGACAATGCAAAGATCAGTGATGACTCAGTGGCACATTTGAGACCCTAGTATTATTGGTTGTGAAAGTGGAGATCAGCAGTCTGAGAGTGTGCTTGTTCAGGCATTGCTTGAGGACAAGCAATTTTTGGTGGAAAGGCCTGTAATATCCCCAATTTTTATTTTTCCGCCTTAATGACAATTTTGGAAAAAGGGAGACATTTTTAGCATTGGGACTTGGGAGGTGTTTTCGCCCAGATTGTACAAGCACTACAACAACGATCAGGATGGGGTTGTCACTCTGATCCCCGCCCACTATGTTCTAGTTATCTCCCAATATCAGGCTATGGGGGGTAGTCCCTATGAATGAGATGGAATGAAATAAGTTCGAAACCAACTTGCTCGGGAGACACGGATGAGTGGCATACCCACTTGGTTGAATTTAAGGAAGGCTATTGATTAGATCAAATTCTTTATTATTATACTAGTGTTTTAATGGAGTCACAAATCCTCGCTTTTAGTAAATTAAAACCAAATGACCAGATGGACACCCGTTGCTTGAGATGATTGACTAACCCATATGATATGCAAGACTTAAACATAGGGGTAGTGTAGTGGTCTTGGTAAATTTAGTTAAATGCCTAGTTTAAATGTAACCTTTCACCTAACTATTTTGAGAAACAATCCTCAAAGTAAGTTGTGCAATGTAAGCCAACAGGAAGCAGGCAATGACTTGATTAACGATACCTCCCTCTGTGTTCCACCCACCTAGTGTCTCCGGCGTTGCAGGGACTGTGGTTCTGATGACTATAAGTTCACTGTGTTAATTACTAGGAGAAATTGAATCTCTCAAGCTAGTGTGAAAAGGGTTGCCCTATATCTCTATCAACCTAGCTTATGCTAAGAGGTAAATTATTAATGTAGTCTAGATCTAGTATGCAAATGCACGAGATTATGAGTGAGGTTTATTTTGAGTTAAGATTTTCTTAAGGTGTTTAAGTACTTAATTAGAATATGTCTCAAGCCAAGAGTACTTAACAATGTTGAGATATAATCTTAAACAAGATACGTGCCAAAAGATACAAGTGTAAATTTCAACAATATTCCACAAGATACCAAGTAAACAATGGACCCAAGATGCCAAATGCTTAAGATAAACAATCAAGTTAATGATCACAAATTTATGATAGTTTATACCAACACTACTATTTCAGAAAATTCAGATCTTATCAATGTTATGACAGCAATACATAAACCACTTCAAATGATGAAACTTGTCTAACAAATGAAACACAAAATTTATAATGATCAACAAATGTAATTTAGCTTGATTAGACCACTTTAACATGATGTATTCAGAAAAATTTCAGATCTAAAATATTAATTTGTAGCAGTAAACAAGGACAGATCAGCAAGATAGAACTTCCAAAACCAAATGACAAATATGCCCAAAAATAGTAAAAATACACTAGAACTTGAAAATTTTCAATTTTAGGGCTTATTGAAAGTTTGATTCAGTAATTTTCAGAACTGATAAGTTTATTAGAACAGTAAATTAGTGACAGATCAGCAAACTAGAAATACTGAAGATGATCCCCATAATGTCTAAAATTAGTAAGTTTTTGCTGGAAACTTGAAAATTCAAATTTTTTTATCCTTACTAAGCATATGCTTCAAAATTATTTCATACTTGAATTTCAAAGTTATGCAGTAAATTCCAGGAAGCTAAATTGTTAGATCTAGGTCAAATTCGATATGCCCAAGTGGCCAAAAATTGTGAAAACAAAGATTTTGCAATTCTAAATAATTTTGACCATGTAGAATGTGATTTTAGGGCCTAATTATTTGTAATTTTTTTGTTGTAATAAAATTGCAGAAAATAAGGGTTTTGAGATCAAACTCTAGGCGCAAGGCTTTGAAAATCTCACCATTGAAAATCATTAAAATTTTGGGATAATGTTGCCACTTGAAAATTCTGAATTTAGAGACCTTAACTCTGCAAAACCGCCAAGTATTTAGCCTTAAAACTTCAGATTAGGGTTTCAGGTCAATTTTGGGTCAAGAGAGGCCACAATTTTGAGATCAAGGTCATGGAAGCTGAATTTGTGGGGATAAAAAGGCTAGGATGATAGATCAAGCCTCAAGGAGGAAAAATATGGCCATGAAGCGCCAACTCTTTTCCCAATGAGGCTAGCGTCTAGGCAAATGAGGTTTTGGAGGCCTAAAGGCTAAACATAGGGAGTTGCAAGCCCTTAGAGGGTTGCCGCTAAGGAAAGAGGAGGGAGAAGGGAGGAGAAAGGAGGAGAAGGGGAGCCGAGGAAGGATGAAGGCCGAGAGGAGGGAGAAGGCCGAGGAGAGGGAGTGGAGGAGTAAAGGGAGGTTGCAAGACCTTCTAAGCCTGCAACTATGGCAAGGAAGAGACGCCACAGCCCCTAGACGTCACGGCTAGCCCTGGGAGAGCAAGAACCCAAGACGCAAAGGGCAAAAGGAGTGTAAATTTTTGTAGATGTTCTATTCTTGATGCAACTTTACTTTTTATCCCCAATATCAGTCAGCAATCACATAAACAAGAAAGTAAAATGCAGATAGAACATACCAGTGGATCGACAGAAGACGAGCCAAAAATATGTGTGTTGGTGCGTTACGGCGGTCAGCAGGATGCTTCAACCAACAAAGTCTCAATACAGTCAGCCAACAAGAAGTGTCACACAACCCTCACAGACAACCAGATTAGTCAACCCAAAGACAACGAAAGTCAACATTGTCCCAGTCAACAGTCAACGCAAAACAGAGACAGCAAAAAGTCAACACAGCCCGATCAAAGTCAATGATCAACCTCGATCTCAGTGCCAAAAAATGTGGACTAAGGAAATCAAAATTTTGACTAAGTTTCGAGTGAGTTTGACCAAGCATTGACCAAAGTCAACGCTGGTCAAATCTGCGCTGAAAAACCCTAGGTCAGAAACATAAATATTCTTGCTGCAATTTTCCCACGTGTGGATGAAGAAGAGACTCTAATAGATGATCGAACCAATCAGATGAGGAGAGAGAATGTGATGTGATGAATGAGTGAAAATGACCTCCAACTTTGACCTATTTATATCCATCAGTGAAGGTGTGTGACACAACTGTTGGGGCTTCAAGCCTACATTTCGTTTCAGGCTGACCTGCACATATTTTGAATAAATTCAAAATAAATGTTCTGCTCATCGGATCAAGATGATCTTTAGATCAATCTTGCACCTCTCCGAAAGAGGAATCCAATAAAAATATTGGCATCTTCATCTGAGTATCACAACATGGAGTTTGGACCTAGTTGTCCAAAATTAACACTCCCTCTCAACTAAGGAGAACTCCATCCACCTGTGCCATCCAAACATCGTGTGTCATCCCGCCGTAACTTGCTTTGTTGGCTTCTCTATTTCAGAACAAAAGTGGGTCAATCACAAAGACATCATCCTCAGCTAACAAACTCAGCCTAGAGGTCTGAAACCTCTATAGGACTCAAAGAATCACACATACCAAACCAAAGTTGGTTTCTCTGACCCGAAGTCAGTAGGAGGCCTGAAACCTCACTAGACTTGATCCCAGATCAAGTGGTTGGACATGTGCCATCCTAGACATAGAGAGTATGGCAATCTCTAATGCGTCCATTAGTATTTGCTACTAGTCTCTAGCTTTTCCCACCTCACTCGCCAAATGAGAGGTACTTCCCATGAGTCCGAGACTCAATGGGTAGGAAGCATACGAGGCACAGATCATGAGAGGTGAACCAAATCAATCATCATAACGGTGGGGCAGAAGCACCACAAGGTTCGACAAGCCTAGCCCCGTGTGTGCTTATAGCTCCGAGAAGCTATCCCCAAAGTCCCCCACAGCTCCAAGAGCTCATCGTCCAATAGGACCCTCAGCATAAGGTCGTTCCACAATACCAACATTCTCACGAAAGGTTAGGAACTTGACCTTCCCCAGGGGCTTTGTGAGAATATCCGCAACCTGCTCATCAGTTCCTATATGATCGGCACCTCGTTGTACCATATCCCAGATAAAGTGGTACCTAATATCAATATGATTGGATCGATCGTGAAACACGAGATTCTCGGACAGCTGAATCCCACTCTGGTTATCACAGAGTATCACAGTGGTATCTAGCACATGCCTGAACAAGTCACTGAAGAGTTTTCGCAACCAAATTGATTCAGAACAGGCCATACTCGCTGTAATGTATTCAGCCTCCGCAATGCTCAAAGCCACCGACTTTTTCTTCCTTCTCATCCATGATATCGAAGCAGACCCAAGTGTGAAGCAGTATCCCGATGTGCTCTTACGATCCACCACACTGCCAGCCCAATTGGCATCAGTATATCCATGGACTTTCACGCTCCCGACAGTGTATCTCAGCCCATGGTTTATCATGCCTCGAAGGTATCTCAACAGATTCTTGGCACCAACCCAGTGAAAGTGATGAGGCTCAACCATATGTTGACTCAAAGTGTTCACTGCAAAACATACGTCCAGATGGGTGTTCACTAAGAACATCAGGGCCCCTACGAGTTGATGATACTCAGTAGGATTTTCTAGCATGGGCCCAGCAGCGCTGCCACTCAACTTCTTAAAGTTGAGCTCCATCGTTGTCAACACGGAATTACAGTCCACCATTCCAAATCTTTCCAGCAGCTTCACAATAAATTTTCCTTGAGAAACGAAAATCTCACCAAGGCTCTGCTAGACCTCCAGGCCTAGGAAGTAATGCATCAGTCCTAGGTCCTTCATCTCGAACTCAGCAGTGAGCTCCCTCTTACACTGATTAATGAGAGGGTCAGCACCTGTCAAGAAGAGGTCCTCCACATACAGCACCAGAATGAGAGGCTTTTCTCTATCAACCTTGAAGTAAAGTTTCGGATCAGCATTACTACAAGTAAAGCCCAGCTTCATCAGGTAGCTATCTATCCTCTCGTACCAAACTCTGGGTACTTGCTTCAACCCATAGAGGGCTTTCTTCAACCTGCAAACATGGGTGTCTCGATCCTGAACTTCAAACCCCAGAGGTTCCTCCACATACACCTCTTCTTTTATTGCACCATGCAGAAATGGGGTCTTCACATCCATCTGATGAAGATTCCATCCTTGCGTAGCAACAAGGGCTATGATAGATCAGATGGTGGTATATCGGGCCATAGGTGCAAATATGTCATCTTAGTCTACGCCTTTATTTTGAAAGAAGCCACGGGCAACGAATCTTGCCTTGAACTTTTCAGCACTACCATCAGATCCATGCTTGATCTTATAGAGCCATTTCGAGGTGACAACTGCTTTGTCTTCCAGTCTCGGAACCACATCCCAGACATCATTCTTCATAATGGACTCATATTCTTCGTGCATAGCATCCTTCCAGACTTTATGCTTTATGGCTTCTTCAAAAGATCCAGGCTTAGATTGTACTATTGTACTCATGACTGCTAGATACCCTTGGTATCTATTCGGCTTCTTGCTTTCATAGAATGTCCTCCTTGGGGCCATATGTCTCTCGGCATCCTCGAGAGTGTCCCTGAGCCATGATGGTCTCTTCCTCATTCAAGGAGGTGGATCAATAGGGTCCATCGGTCCTTCAACATCGGGCATTGTCTCATCCATCTGTTCTTCTTGATTTCCAGGCCTTGCCTCATGATCTTCCTCATATCTTGGAAGATTGATTACTTTCCTCAAGGAAGCATCTTCGTCAAAGGTAACATCGTGGCATATCTGCACTTCCCTTTGACCAGGCACATAGACTCTATAGGCCTTCGAAGTTTCACTGTAGCCCACGAACATTCCCTTCTTCCCAAAAGCATCCAGCTTGCTCCTCTTCTCCTTCGGTACATGAAAATAAAGAGGACATCCGAAAACTCTAAAATGTGAGACGTTAAGTTTCTTACCAGAGAAAACCTCTTCGAGAGTTTTGGAGTCCAGACTGGAATGCAAGCATCGGTTTTGTATATACACAACAGTGTTCGCAGCTTTTCCCCACAGAAACTTTGGAAGACCTTGGTCACATAGCATGGGACAGGTAGCTTCCACAATGGTCCTGTTCTTTCTTTCAACAACGCCATTCTGCTCAGGAGTATAGACAGTTGTGGTCTCCCTCTTGATGCCAGTCTCTGCAAAATTTCTTGAACTCGTTCGTGTCATATTCAATGCCATTATCAGTCCTCAATATCTTGATCTTCTTTCCTGTTGAATTTTCCACCAAGGCTTTGAAGGTACGGAACCACATGAAAGCCTCATCCTTCTTTTTCAAGAAGTATATCCAGGTTTTGCGAGAGAATTCATCTATGAACATCATATAATAAGAACATCCTCCCAAGGATGTCACAAACAGCATACCAGACAGATCACAATATATTAATTGCAAGACATCAGATGTCTTTGTGACGCTTGAGGGGAAAGGTCCCCTTGTATGCTTTCCTTCGGCACATCCCTGACAAACACCTTCATGATCATTTGTGAACTTGGGCATTCCCATCACCACCTTCCTGGCTTCGAGAAGGGCTTTGTAGTGAAGGTGTCCAAACCCCCGATGCCATAGTTCAGTCCAATGTTGCGAACATCGCAATCGAGACTAAATCAGCGAGGGGAAAAAATCGTAAAAATCAGGAAAAAATCGGTAAAAATCGCGAAAAAATCGGCACATACAAAAATGTAATATCCCTTTTCAGAGATATCCCTCAAACACAAGCAAACTTTAACCAGAGATGGACTGGGAGGGCATTTACCAGATATTTCACCTCCGAGAAGAGGGTGAGATCTGGATGCTACTTGGCCCTTTCCAGACTCTATCTAAGAGTATGGGGAAAACACACCAAGTGGTATAGTAACTGGAATGCTCGAAGAGGAAAATAACAGTAGTGCAAGCATACAACACATATATAGAACATGTAATAGATACTCAAGAAATGTAGAGAGAATGCTAAGCCATTTTATTATACTGAGAAGAGAAATGAGTACAATAGGTGATCAGAGTGATGGCACCTAGACTTGCACCAGGCAAGTGAAGAAAATCTCTCAGAATGACAAGAAATGGCTGCTCTCTGATCTACGTCCAAGCTGTCGGAGAACTGTTGTGCTGCTGCTGCTACTGGAACCAAAATGGGTAATTGGGGCTGCTCCCCTACTCGGAAAAAGTTGAAACTCTGGAATCCACCTCTACTCACCAAACCCAAAAAAGCCCAGAGAGCGTTCCTGAAATAGCCAACCCTCGAAAATCACTCCCTTGAGGATCTATGCTATCCTCCAAGGCTCTGCGCTGACACTGAAGGAAATCCACCAAAATACTGCCTCAAACTCTACCAAAATCCTCCAATAGGCAAGGGCTAGCCCCTTGCTCAATCTCCAAGCTCGAAACCCCCAAAAGAAACCCAATCTGGAGCTCCCAAGAAATGGACTGCGTCCTCCCTCTCAAGACTGCGCAGTCTATGGATGCACTGCTCCTCCACGAATGCCAAACACCAATCCACCTGCAAAATACTGATGGGACAACCTCACCCGAGCAGGCACTCGAAGTCCCCCGGGGTTGAGGGTGAGATCTCCGAACGAAGACACTTGATGCACTAAACAGTGCTGCAGACTAGCTAAACAACCAGCATGCTCAAGAATTCAAAGTGACCAGCTCAATATCATAAACATCGAATGACCAAAATGAGGAAGCTCTCCTCTCTATATAGCGTTGGCCTCTCTCAAACCCTAAGGCCCACCTCCTCCAACGTAGCTTCCCTTTGCCACGTGCTCAACTCAACCTGCGCAGTCCCTCCATGTGGTCTACGTGGGTCCCCTCTCTACATGGTCTCTTGGCCCCCTTGGCTCACTTAAGTTACAACGTTGTGTCTACTAGGGAGTGCACTTTATTTTTAGAGTGAGTTATGTCCCCCTCTACTCACTTTTATTTATAATTTAGCTACATAAGGCAAAATTGACCAAAATCAATATTTCCAATTAGCCATTGCTAATTGGGAATATTACAGTCTCCCCCGGCAAAATGTTGCTTGACCCCAAGCAACTGTAGTGATGGATGCTGCAAGATCTTCTCACTCTCCCAAGTGGCATCCTCATCTGACAAATTCTTCCACCTCACCAAGAACTCCCGGACTGTCTTGTTCCGCAACTGCCTCTCTCTGGTACCAATAATGGCCTCGGGCTGTACCACCAAATGCCCCTCATCATCTGTAGGCGGAAGCTCCTCTGTCACTGTCACCTGCTGCCCCAATGCCTTCTTCAAGCATGATACATGGAAAATGTTATGAATCTTTCTGCCTTAGGGCAGCTCCACCTTATAAGCAACCTGTCCAACCCTGCATATCACCCTGTATGGCCCATAAAAATGGGGCTTGAGCTTCTCAGCTCCCTTCTGCTTTAGTGACGACTGTCGGTATGGCTGCAAATGTAAGTAGACCAAGTCTCCTACCTCAAACTCTCTCCACCCGACACCTGTCGGTATACAGCTTCTGTTGGTTCTGCGTTGTAGCCATGTTATGCTTGAGAGCTCGAAGAATGTCCTGAATCTCTTGGATCCAATCTTTGGCTCTCAGAGCCTTGCTAGCACCAAACATCACATCAGCAAAAGATAAAGAATGATATCCATACAAAGCATAGAACGGAGACATACCGATGGACATGTGATGTGTGTTGTTGTAGCAGTACTCTCCTAGATGCAACCACTTCAGCCACGCTCTCTGCTGCCCACTAACATAGTTACACAAGTAGCCCTCCAGCCACTTGTTAACTATCTCTGTCTACCCGTCTGTCTGTGGGTGGTAGTTGGTGCTCGGTGTTAACTCTGTCCCCACCAGCCGGAAAAGCTCCTGCCAGAAACCGCCCATAAAGCCATTGTCCCTGTCACTGATGATGGTCTTGGGAAGACCATGTAACCTGAAGATCTCTCTGAAGAACAGCTCTGCCACCTGTGCTGCTGAATAGTGTGTGGATATGGCAAA
Organism: Pinus albicaulis; assembly: GCA_034641835.2. Lineage (NCBI taxonomy): Eukaryota > Viridiplantae > Streptophyta > Pinopsida > Pinales > Pinaceae > Pinus > Pinus albicaulis. The sequence continues at coordinate 855,658,567 of CM076580.1, read as the reverse complement.
AAAGTGTGTACTTCGTCAGCCGATCAACGACAACGTATATACAGTCCTTGCCCTGCACCATGGGCAACCCTGTGATGAAGTCCATTGAAATGCTCTCCCATTTCCCCTCTGGAATGGGAAGAGGCTGCAACAAACCTGCGGGATGGCTCATCTCTCCCTTGTTTCTCTAGCAAACCTCGCACTCCCTGATACGCTGGAGCACGTCCTCCTTGAGGCCCTTCCATGAGAACCTCTCTTTGATGGCCCTGTAGGTTTTGGTAAACCCCTGATGGCCGGACAATGGTGAATCATGTGATGCCTAAAGTATCTTCTTCTTGAGCTAAGAGCCCTCAGTCAAGAAGATCCTATCTCTGTAGTAGATGATCTCATCTATCACCTTGTATCTATCATCTGTCACCTAACCATCCAAAACCTCACAAGCAAACCTGTCCTTGGAGTACTCCACCAAAAGTCGAGCCCTCCAATCTGTATCCAAACTCATCAAAGACAACGTGGTTGGTCTACGTGAAAGTGCATCGGCTACCACGTTGCTCTTCCCCTTGACATACTCAATGTCAAAGTCATAAGAGAAGACATACATAACTCAAGTAAGCTCACAAGTAATTACTAATTATCAAGAAGAGAATTTGAATTAATCTCCAACCCTCCAAATTCTCAACATTCTAAATAACCCAAAAACCGTTTGGTGAAATTCCACATGGATTGTATTCTATAGGAATAATTAATTATTTTTAAAGGGACCCTAAGAAATAATTAAAGTGTATTAATAGAATATGAGTGAGAATGATCTAGAATACATGGATTAAGTCAAAAGTTGATCTTAGTCATTGATTAGAGATCTAATCTGGGTCGTTGAATCCTCAACGAGAAGATTATAAGAATGACTTGAAAGGTCATTTGGAAATAACATTCGTGGAGACATAGAGGATCTAGAGATTGAATTTTTCTAATGGAGCAAGTGCTCGGACGAAAATCAAATCTAAGTGATCCTTGATTGTAGTGAGGGGTAGTTTTTTCGGTTGGAAGGTTTCTTGACCCGAAGAGTACATAGCAGCAAAGATAGAGAGAGCCATAACTTCAGCGCAGAGCCAGTGACGCAGTGCCTACACAGAGCCAGAGGGAGAATCGTTTTCCTATAGAGGATACAACATAGAGCCAGTGTCAGACCCTAAAGAGATGTTCCAGAGGCTCAGTTTCCAGCCAGCTGTGAGACCAACACAGAGGCAGAAGGGCAGCCGAGTTGTGACGCAGTCACTATGCAGAGGCAACACAGGGAAGTCCAGTCTTGGTGCAGATCAGTGCCAGTTTCTCGTGGATGAGTGACGTTTGTCTCACGAGATCTCTTCTGTCAGTTTTACTGTATGATTTGACAGTCTCGTCAATCATAGATTTGTACTCAGATTTACTGCATAATAACATAAACCCTCAGATCTATTGCACTGACTTTCCCGCATTGGGTATTTCCGGGGACATTAGTCCAAAAACAACTGTGTCAAATGGTTGTGTGATCTATGTGTGTTCATATTTGTTTACGCACTTGTATTTATTCGGCAGTTTAATTGTGTAGGTTGTAGTGAATGGATTTCGATATTTGCTTGTAGAGAACAGTAAATAATTTGTTAAGTTAAATAACAAATAAAAGATTTTCCATCAGTTGCTGCAGTAGGATTCTGTGTAACACGATTTTTCACATGGCCACGCTCTCTGCTGCCCACTAACATAGTTACGCAAGTAGCCCTCCAGCCACTTGTTAACTATCTCTGTCTGCCCGTCTGTCTGTGGGTGGTAGCTGGTGCTCGATGTCAACTCTGTCCCCACCAGCCGGAAAATCTCCTGCCAGAATCCGCCCATAAAGTGGTTGTCCCTGTCACTGATGATGGTCTTGGGAAGACCATGTAACCTGAAGATCTCTCTGAAGAACAGCTATGCCACCTGTGCTGCTAAATAGTGTGCGGATATGGCGAAAAAGTGTGCGTACTTCGTCAGTCGATCAACGACGACGTATATACAATCCTTGCCCTGCACCATGGGCAACCCTGTGATGAAGTCCATCGAAATCCTCTCCCATTTCCACTCCGGAATGGGAAGAGGCTGCAACAAACCTGTGGGATGGCTCATCTCTCCCTTGTTTCTCTGGCAAACCTCGCACTCCCTGATATGCTGGAGCACGTCCTCCTTGAGGCCCTTCCATGAGAACCTCTCTCTGATGGCCCTATAGGTTTTGGTAAACCTCTGGTGGCTGGACAATGGTGAATCATGTGATGCCTGAAGTATCTTCTTCTTGAGCTGGGAGCCCTCAGTCAAGAAGATCCTATCTCTGTAGTACATGATCTCATCTATCACCCTATATCTATCATCTATCACCTGACCATCCAGAACCTCACAAGCAAACCTGTCCTTTGAGTACTCCACCAAAAGTCGAGCCCTCCAATCTGTATCCAAACTCATCAGAGACAACGTGGCTGGTCTACGTGAAAGTGCATCGGCTACCACGTTGTTCTTCACCTTGACATACTTAATGTCAAAGTCATAAGCTTGGATCTTGCTAATCCACTTCTGCTGCCTCTCCTATAGTTGTTTTTGCTCCAAAAAGAACCTAAGGCTGTTGTGATCAGTCGTCACCCTGAATCTGTTACATACCAGGTACAGTCGGAATTTGGCCAATGCATGCATAATGGCTAGCATCTCCTTGTCGTATATAGCATACAACCGCTCATGAGGAAGGAGCTTCCGGCTCTCATAGGCTATAGGGTGGCCTCCCTGCATCAACACTGTGTCGATCCCCTCTCCCGACGCATCACACTCTAAAACAAAAGGCTGCGTAAAATCTGGCAACGCAAGCACTGGGCAGCTGCTCATAACCTCCTTGAGCCTGTCAAAGGCCCGCTGCGTTGTATCTGACCAACTGAATGCCCCCTTCTTCGTCAAATCTATAAGGGGTGCAGCAAGTTGGGAGAAACTCTTGACGAACTTCCTGTGATAAATGCAGATACCAACAAATCCTCGAAGTTCCGTCACGTTTCTCGGCTCTGGCCAATCTCTGATGGCCCTGATCTTCTCCAATCTCCAAGGCCTCCCAATATGTGTTGACCTTCCCTAGAGTAATCAGCCACTGTACACCCAATACCACATTGGTATTTGGTATGTTGACCATGAAAAAGTGGTCGATCACTGTGCAGGTACCCATCGTCGCAACCAGCTTTGGAACATATTTGGCACACTGCATCGTCTGATCTCCTGGGACCAACACTGAAAATCCATCGAAGCTCTCTGTCGGTATGCCCCTCCGCTCAACCATCTGTGCATCAATGAAGTTGTGGGTTGCCCCACTTTCTACCAAAACTGAAACTCGTTGCCCACGTACTGTCCCTCGGACACGTAGCGTCAAATAATTGGGTACTCCCCGCAATGCTACAAGGGTCCCCCCTGTGGGTGCAAAAGCTGCACCTCCTGCTCCTAGAGGTGGAGGTGGCAAATGGTGTTGCGCTGCCTAACTATCTACTGCCTCCCCATCCTCATACTCATCCTCTTCCCTACTGCTCTCGGAGAAGACCTCGATAAAATGTGCTTTGCCAGTAGCACATCTGTGTCTCGGCGCCCACAGCTCCTGACAAGTAAAACACAACCTCTTCTTCTTCAACTCACCCACATTCCCTTTAGGAGGCGGAATCCTCACATCCTTCCCCTTTGGCTGGAAAGCCTGTCTCTGGGGTAAGGTGTCCTGGTCCGGGGTAAAGCATCCTGCAAATCCCGGGTCCTGCCAACTGCGTCCTGGAGTGTGGCTGGTCTAGTGGATCTGACCAAACCTCGAAGTGGCTCTGCTAACCCCTCAATGAACATGTATATCATCCGTGTCGCAGATAGATCGGGCACCATCACTGAAAGCCTCAAGAAATCTGCAATGTATGTCTCCGAGCTCCCAGTCTGTTTGAGCCTCGTCAGCTCAACAAAGTGCTCCTCCGGATCCCTCCGGTCAAACCTCTCTATTAGTCTTCGGGTGAACTCGGCATATGTGGTCACTGTCGAATGCCCGAGTGTCACCATCCCATGGAACCACCAATCCTGGGCCTCACCATCCAAATGCAGCGTAGCCACCTTGATGGCCTCTGTCTCTACCATCTGGTTGAGCTGGAAATATATGTCCAACTTCTCTACCCAAGACTTTGCCGAACTGTTTGATGAACCATCAAACGTAGGAAAATGGAATCGGCTCGCTGTACGCTGGGTGTCTCCATCATGATAATGTCGGTGCCCTCTGTGATGGTCGCGGGGTCTGATGTCCCACTGGAGCTGAACAAAGTCTCTGAATGAAAGGGCATCCCTGAACTCCTGCCCATATGCCTGGTACTCAACAAAATTATCACCCATGTGGCCAGGCTCTGGCTCCTGCTGTGCTCCTGCCCTCGTGTCTGCACCCAGAAAAGTGGGCATAGTGGAACGTGTGGGGGCATGTGATGCCTGGTGTGGAGTGACATCCCGCTCCTGCAAATGGTGGATGTGCCCGACCCCTCACCAATATGGAAACCCCTTGGGGTTTCACACTGTCTAGCCTCCACAGCAGTGAATCTCTGACCCATCATCTCAATCTGCCTCGATAGATCCTGGACTGACTTGAGGAGTGCTTCCCCAAACCTTTTTGCATCACTATCATCTGCGATCGATACTTCCTGCTCTAAATCTACCACAGGCCCCTCCTGTTCTGCGTCTATCACAGGCTCCTCATGTTCTGCGTTCACCACCTGAACGCAGTCACCCTCTCCGTAGGTGTTCTCCAACCTCCGCTCAATATCTCTGTACTTCCTACCTCTGTAGCAGATGTAGGGTTTCTCCCCTGGTGTCATAGACAACTAGCTCCACAGGCTGAGCCAGATCTATGCTTTGATACCACTGTAATATCCCTTTTCAGGGATATCCCTCAAACACAAGCAAACTCCAACTAGAGATGGATTGGGAGGGCATTTACCAGATATTTCACCTCTAAGAAGAGGGTGAGATTTGGAGGCTACCTGGCCCCTTTCCAGACTCTGTCTAAGAGTATGGGGAAAACACACCAAGTGGTATAGTAACTGGAATGCTCGAAGAGGAAAATAACAGTAGTGCAAGCATACAAAGCATATATAGAACATGTAACAGATACTTAAGAAATGTAGAGAGAATGCTAAGCCATTTTATTATATTGAGAAGAGAAATGAGTACAATAGGTGATCAGAGTGATAGCACCTACACTTGCACCAGTCAAGTGATGAAAAGCTCTCAGAATGACAAGAAATGGCTGCTCTTTGATCTGCGTCCAAGCTGCTGGAGAACTGATGTGTTGCTGCTACTGCTGGAACCAAAATGAGTATTTGGGGCTACTCCCCTACTCGGAAAAAGCTGAAACTCTGGAATCCACCTCTACTCACCAAACCCAGAAAATCCCAGAGAGCGTTCCTGAAATAGCCAACCCCCGAAAATCACTCCCTTGAGGATCTACGCTATCCTCCAAGGCTCTGCGCTGACACTGAAGGGAATCCACCAAAATATTGTCTCAAACTCTGCCAGAATCCTCCAATAGGCAAGGGCTGGCCCCTTGCTCAATCTCCAAGCTCGAAACCCCCAAAAGAAACCCAATCCGGAGCTCCCAAGAAATGGACTGCATCCTCCCTCTCAAGACTGCGCAATCTATGGATGCACTGCTCCTCCACAAATGCCAAACACCAATCCACCTGCAAAATACTGATGGGACAACCTCACCCGAGCAGGCACTCGAAGTCCCCCAGGGCTGAGGGTGAGATCTCCGAACGGAGACACTCAGTGCACTAAACAGTGCTGCAGACTAGCTAAACAACCAGCGTGCTCAAGAAGTCGAAGTGACCAGCTCAATATCATAAGCATCGAATGACCAAAATGAGGAAGCTCTCCTCTCTATATAGCGTTGGCCTCTCTCAAACCCTAAGGCCCACCTCCTCCAACGTATCCTCCCTTTGCCACATGCTCAACTCAACCTGCGCAGTCCCTCCATGTGGTCTACGTGGGTCCCCTCTCTATGTGGTCTCTTGGCCCCCTTGGCTTACTTAAGTTAGAACGTTGTGTCTACTAGGGAGTGCACTTTAATTTTAGAGTGAGTTATGTCCCCCTCTACTCACTTTTATTTATAATTTAGCTACATAAGGAAAAATTGACCAAAATCGATATTTCCAATTAGCCATTGCTAATTGGGAATATTACAGTCTCCCCCGGCAAAATGTTGCTTGACCCCAAGCAACTGTAGTGATGGATGCTGCAAGATCTTCTCACTCTCCCAAGTGGCATCCTCATTTGGCAAATTCTTCCACCTCACCAAGAACTCCTGAATTGTCCTGTTCTGCAACTGCCTCTCTCTGGTATCAATAATGGCCTCGAGCTGTAACACCAAATGCCCCTCATCATCTGTAGGCGGTAACTCCTCTGTCACTGTCACCTGCTGCCCCAATGCCTTCTTCAGGCATGATACATGGAAAATGTTATGAATCTTGCTGCCTTGGGGCAGCTCCAACTCATAAGCAACCTGTCCAACCCTGCGTATCACCCTGTATGGCCCATAAAAATGGGGCTTGAGCTTCTCAACTCCCTTCTGCTTCAGTGACGACTGTCGGTATGGCTGCAAACATAAGTAGACCAAGTCTCCTACCTCAAACTGTCTCTCCACCCAACCCCTGTCGGCATACAGCTTTTGTTGGTTCTGCGCTATAGCCATGTTATCCTTGAGAGCTTGGAGAATATCTTGACTCTCTTGGATCCAATCTTTGGCTCTCGGAGCCTTGCTAGCACCAAACATCACATCAGCAAAAGATAAAGAATGATATCCATACAAAGCATAGAACGGAGACATACCGATGGACATGTGATGTGTGTTGTTGTAGCAGTACTCTCCTATATGCAGCCACTTCAGCCACGCTCTCTGCTGCCCACTAACATAGTTACGCAAGTAGCCCTCCAGCCACTTGTTAACTATCTCTGTCTGCCCGTCTGTCTGTGGGTGGTAGGTGGTGCTCGGTGTCAACTCTATCCCCACCAGTCGGAAGAGCTCCTGCCAGAATCCGCCCATAAAGCGGTTGTCCCTGTCACTGATGATGGTCTTGGGAAGACCATGTAACCTGAAGATCTCTCTGAAGAACAGCTCTGCCACATGTGCTGCTGAATAGTGTGCGGATATGGCGAAAAAGTATGCGTACTTCGTCAGCCGATCAACGACAACGTATATACAGTCCTTGCCCTGCACCATGGGCAACCCTGTGATGAAGTCCATCGAAATGCTCTCCCATTTCCCCTCTAGAATGGGAAGAGGCTGCAACAAACCTGCGAGATGACTCATCTCTCCCTTGTTTCTCTGGCAAACCTCTCACTCCCTGATATGCTGGAGCACGTCCTCCTTGAGGCCCTTCCATGAGAACCTCTCTTTGATGGCCCTGTAGGTTTTGGTAAACCCCCTGATGGCCGGACAATGGTGAATCATGTGATGCCTGAAGTATCTTCTTCTTGAGCTGGGAGCCCTCAGTCAAGAAGATCCTATCTCTGTAGTAGATGATCTCATCTATCACCCTGTATCTATCATCTGTCACCTGACCATCCAGAACCTCACAAGCAAACCTGTCCTTGGAGTACTCCACCAAAATTCGAGCCCTCCAATCTATATCCAAACTCATCAGAGACAACGTGGCTGGTCTACGTGAAAGTGCATCAGCTACCACGTTGTTCTTCAGAGTCTACATATCCTCCCAGGAGATTTCCTAGTCATATCTTCTTGGCTTCCGGATGATAACAACCTCTTGACATGGTTGTATTTCATGATCTCATTCCCAGGAACTTACAAATTTTACAGTTCCTCGTTCATATACAACCACCTCATATTCCATGAGGATATATATATGTTGATTTCATCTGTCAGTGCACCGAGAGATCCTCCTTCATAGATCATACTTCTAAATATAGAAGTCCATTACCTACAACCATATGACATGACTTCACAATATCCAGAGTCAGCATATAAATATATACATACCTCATACCTTTTTCTTTGAGTCATCCTGTAGCAGTTTTTCTAGAATGAAGAGCTTCATTCCCTTGACTTGCTCCATCAGTATGTCATCATATCTCAGAATTTTGTTTCCATGATGACCCCTGATCTTGATTACTATCTTCCATTAGTAAAGTTATCAGAGAGGTTTTCTTGGAGTTGTTCCACCAGGAGCTCCTACCATGCTTCGATCAGGATGCTCTATTATACACTACTATCATACTATTTTACAACCAACCGAAATCACGTAAAGGAGAATATGATCTCAATCTAGAGGAGATCCCTCGCTTCTTCTTTCTTAGATTTCTTTGCCTCAGGTTCTTCCCTCATTTCTGAGATATGGGCTTCTCCTATTTCTCTTGTCCTTTTCAAACTTAGGACAATCTATTTTATAATGCCTAAGTTCATCACATCCAAAGCATCGTGCTTTGGCCATACTATTCTAAGGACCAAACTTATCGAATCTTCCTTTCTTCCTTGACGTGGTGGCAAAGACTTGATTCCCTACACTTGATCTCGCTTCCAATCTTGATCCTTTTATCTAGCCTAGACTTTGGAATGGCATGGCTTCTTCTCTCCCATCTATGCTTGAAGTGAAGGCTCTCCATTCTTTTGGTAAAGCATTCAGCACTACTGTAGTCATCTCAATGTCGGACATTACTTCTCCCAGTTCCTGTAGTTGATCTCAGAGAGATTGCTTTTCCTGCAATACACACAGAGAATAGCTCCACCAATTTCTCATATATTCCTTTGATGATTCTAGATTTGATACAACGAAGATGAGAGAGTCTTTTATGGATTCTATAAGAATCCTTTGAGCTCTTATATCTCCCTTCATATATTTGGCATGACTTCATTTTCCTTTTTTTCCATGCAAGAAAGTTTGAAACCCTAACTAGTTTGTTGCTTTCTTTGCAAAGAAGACATTTTGATAGATTCATATGAAGTCATAAAGATACTTACTTGAGTAGATGCTTTTCTTCTTCTATCAGCTTCCTTGTTGATAATGATGAAGATGATGGCAGGAACTCCCTCCTAGATTGATTTCAAAGTAGGTGATCTTCGATCCTTGATGATCAAGGATTACTTCATAATGATGATGTCTTCAATAGTGTTGGGTCGTGCTTAATGATGTGTCCTCCAACAATGTCTTCAATATCAAGAATCTTTGATGTCAAAGATTACCTCCTCGATGTGTAGATTCTTTGAATAAGGTTGACAGTCTTCTTGAGACGGCTTGATTTCATTGCAAACTGATTTGATTTTGCTTTGATGCTTTCTAGAAAACTGAATTTTGATCCTTGAGTGACTTCTCGTCAAATAGCCCTTTGTCTTTAGCACCTTAGCTTTGATACCATGTTGAGAATTTGGAGGGTTGGAGATTAATTCAAATTCTCTTCTTGATAATTACTTGTGCGCTTACTTGAGTTATTTATGTCTTCTCTTCTTTAGCTTATTTAATCTTTCATCAAATCAATTATCAAAATACACGAGATACACAAATTAAGCTCCTAGAGCCAAGGCAAAACCTCTCCCTCTTGGAGAGGAAAACCCATGAGAAATTCCTCTTATAGATCTTCAAATGACAAGTACCATGACCCAGACTTAGACCCTTGACCTATGGATGCTTCCAAGACCTTGTTACTTCTTCTTTGTCGATCTTCCATGCTGACCTTTCTTTCTTGCACCAGTCTGTACTGTCCTTCCTTTTATTAACTATGAGAGGGAAGGTAAATCCCTCTTTTCTTATCCAACAGTGACCCTTAACTTTCACATCCACTTTAGACCTTCATACTGTAGACCTGATTTTGTCATAGACAGTAGGTGCATATTAGTGAGATTGCCCGAATCTCTTATTGCAGACTTGACAGCATCATACATACATTCATCCACATCATAGTAATCCACATACATCATGGTGATCTGCTGAACTTAACACTATTCCACTTCAGAGAAAACGACACTTATATACTGCACTTTTACACAGAGGAATCCACAAACTTAAGCTTCAGAAATCCGCTTTTATAACTTCAATAAATCCGCATTTTATATCTCCTTAAATCCGCATATATATCACTCCTGAAGTTATCCGCAATTTGCTTCAGGTTGTCCGCGCTTCTGCTTTAGTCAATGGTGGCATTTTTGTTCTAGAGACCACAGCTCTTTATTACATTGATATGTCATCAAGTATGTATGCCTTTTTTCAAACTTAAGTCTTCATTTAGATGTTGTCAAAGGTTCACATTCCAGCTCAAATCTGTTAGAAGTCACTTGTCACAAATGAACGCAGAATAGGTGTATATATAAAGGAACAGGTTCACGAAATTTAGGCCGACCATCCTATGGCTTGTAGGCCAACTATTCATGTTGATGGAAGGTCAACATGACAATTCTTTGATAGCAGATCTTTCATCGTATATTAAGGTTGTCATAAGCTTATTCTTTCACTGATATTATGACAAGGTCTTGGAGCACTAGATCCCTCATATATATATGACACTAAATTATATTTTTACCTAGAAGACCAAACCCTAGATAGACATCAAGAAGAAGTCTATTTAACTTATAACAAAATCTTGCTCATGAAACCCATGAAGCAAGTACAAAATACATTTTATTGTCTTCCTCTTTACATAAAATACATAATTACATAGTTAATATGAAGACCGACCTAGTTACACTTTTCAACATCGAATACATGTGTCTAAGCCTCTCCATAAAATTTGAGACTTAGAGCACATCTGATGCTACCCCAAATCAACACAATCCAGGGTTTCCACAGAGCTTTATTGCAGGTATTCACTCAGTTAGGCACACTCCTTGGGCGCAGAGGTAATTTGAGTTGCTCATCGGAGGATCAACTATTGTGGGTTGAAGTTTCAACTATTTTGCAGGTGGTTTTCTCTATTGATGTCGGTGATTTTGTAGTGGATTTGCAGAGTTGAGATCAACATTATTTTGTGGGCCAAATTTGTTATTTCTAGCAATGCACAAAGTTTCTTGGACACAGCCTGCACAGACATTGAGAGAGAGTTGATCCATGGAGCAAGGGGTTGGAAAAGGGTTGGGTTTCCAAAGTTCAATTTGTAGGAGAGCCTAAGGAAATTTCCAGTGGTGGATTTGGGCCTAATTCAGCAGTATCACAACTGTGGGGCGTTTTCTGGTCAAATTGAGCAATTCACACTTGTTGGGGGTCACCATCCCAAACCCTCTCTGGATTTTTGTGGGTTTATTGAGAGGAGTCCCCAAATAATTTTACAAAATTCTCTAAGTAGATTTGAGGGTTGAAATCTCCGCTCCATCCCAGCAGCAGCAACAATATTTCCAAAGCAGAGTGTAGTTATTAAGGGCGAGTCATTCTAACACTTGGGTCTGTGAGATATTTCTGGGTTTTGTTGGTTATCTAGTGAGGATGGCACCCACAGAGTTTGAGCTCACTCCGAGAATTGTTCAGGGCAAATATTCCAGTTCCATTCAGCAGCCAACAACAACATTTCCTGGGCAGGGCGCAATTTTTGGTAGAGAACCTCTCCGGCACTTGAGTATTGTACTCGCACTTCGGTTTTGCATGGCTTGCAGTAGCAAGCCCGGGTTCTATCTTTCTTATCATCTGATGTACTCAGTTCTCCACATTAATAAAATAGCTCAGTTATTCGCCCTATTTCTTGTGTTTTATTGACTGGTGCATGTGTAGTAAAATTTATTTTCTATAGCCTAGTTCATGTGTCTATTATTAGTTGTAAATTACAATTTGGAATATTACACTATACCATCAAAATCACCCAAGACTTGCACCTAGCCTCATCCACCCAGGGCGTTGGGGTGGGGTGTTGAACCTCAGTCTCCACGTTAATACAAGCCTATTAACTAGCTGCTTGCTGCTAGACCACACTCTTGTGGGCCATAGAACAAAGTTGATAAATTCAATACAAAAGAATGGAGATACCCGAATTTGCTAGGGAGAGGTAAAAGGGAAACCATCAAAGAAATTTGGACCATAATAAAAGAGTCAAAAAGAACTTATAGGTACAAAAAGAAACAAAATAATAGCTCCTACTTTAATATTATTGACTACAAATGGTCAAAAATATGTATTTCAATTTTCAACATGCCAATGTAATCAATACATCATACACACATACTTTCCTAGACTAAGCACGTGTGGTAAAATGCATTTTGTGTTTTTGTGCAATTATTTCACTGTATGTTTTAGGATTTAACTTTTAACAGTAGCAGATGCCAATTTTATAGCTTCTGTATTTCATTTTTATCATTAGGAGTTATGAAATTGGAAGCTACACAATTCAGGCCTAGAGAAGTTGTAAAACACGTACTTCAGACTGCAGCAGCCTCTTTGCAAAAGGAGCTTACCTTGGAAGGTTCTGTAGCAGAAGGTGTGCCTTTGGAGGTGAGTATTTCAGTTTATAATTTTTTTACTGTACTAGCCATAGGCAATTTTCCTTTGTTACAATACTTGGCTTTTCAACCTTCTTTTTACATGGACATGGTCTTCTGCAGCTATAATTACAACTTTATTTAAATGCAATTAGTCACAATACAGTTTGAGATGTTTGGCTTGTCTTTGCACTCCTCGAAAAGGTTAGTGTTTACAATAGTTTTACCTGGTTGACTGCATCAGCATTATCTTCTGCTGAAACTCCTTTATGTATCCGACACAGCTTGTTCTTTACAGTTTCGTATTTGGAAAGTCAAAATTGATATTTTAATATGATTTTGTTACAATTTGATGCTACATTTAAATCTCATCTATGGAGGATTACACTCTGATAACTTGCTTTGGGACGTCCGTGAAGACATAAAGAGGTGGGTTGGCTACCAGTATAGGTGATACCTACTCCACCTTTCAATATCTGACCATCGTTACAGCCAACATACCAATTTCCATTTTTGGCTGTTAGTGTTACACTGCAAGTTAGCTTCCCTGATAACAGGGATTTTTGTTCAGCCAATGAGACTGTATGCACAACATAAATAAAGATAAGAGACGATATTATTAATGTCCAGAAAATGACCATAGTTTGTTCAATGGGACTCAAAAGTATAGCCCACGTAAATCCACAGTGGGAGTGTGAAAGCAACTCCTAACACTACTAAAAGGATAAAGAAGATCTAACTAACTAATCACTAGAAATAAAAGTAGTGCAAATACAAAACCATGTTGAGCATATAAAGCAGGCATCAAAATGTGCAAGAACTAGAAGCAGAGTGAGGGAAGACAGAGGAAGAGAAAGAGGACCCCCCATCAGGATCATGAATCACCATGAAGGGGCCAAGGCACTACCTTATAATCTTGTCTGGAGAATATCTGCGAGCAAGGGGGCTTGGCTGTGTAATCCTAGGGGGATCCCTCGATCAAGAGGTCCATCACTCCTGACATTTAAGGTCACAAGGAAGAATCTCCAAACAGACGATTGGTGATCAAGTGGACTTGGAGAGTAGTATTCTATATAAAGTGAGTCTACCCCCCGAATCTCTTAGACATTGTTACCACACAAATTAGCACCATTAAATTAAGTCCCAGAGATAGGGCACTAGCCTTGTGGAACTAGGAGGTTGCCCATTTTCACCTCACCAACTCTCCTCTGCACTTTAGGCTAGGGTAAATGGAATCTTAACCACGGGGGGCTTCCCTATGGGTTACTAAGCTTAATGTGTATGTATTATCATTTATGTCCTATGTAGTGGGAGTATGAGAAAGCTTAACAACATAAACATAATGGAAAATTGGATTTAGATAGTTGGGGAGTGGTGAATAAAAGGGAGACTAGTGCCTTTAATTGCTTGGGCAATGGGGTCCTGTGAGTGACCTTACAGGGCAGTTCTAAAGGATTATTAGGTGGTAGCAACCAGTAATTTGATATGCACAACTACACACCTAGCTTGGTTATTTAATCTATAAGTGTGATGGCAGAGAGGATCTATAAAGATTCACTGCTCAAAGAAAATTGCAAAGGTGGCCCCTTACTATAAACACACCTATTATAGTGATATAGAATGTCTAACATTTTCATCTTGAAGGTGATGGATATAAAAGTGAGATAAGAGGGAGGAAACCATTACCTTGTTCCTTTCCATTGTAGCACATATGATTCTCTATGGCCCTTGTTTTTCCTTTGTCATCCATACACCCTGCAAACAAATTTCAGATTACAGCACATAGAACTAAAAGCCACACATCAGAAATTAACTATACATCACCCTATTACTTAGGCAAAAATACTCCAATATCCTTGATCTTCTTTTATTTACACCAAAAATAATGCATTCAAATGAATAAGAGTTCGTTTATATAGATGAAGAGCCTCATAAAACACGGGTGAAAACAATGGGTGCTTAACAAACCATGGGCGAAAACCATTGGTTGGCTAAAACCATGAGCTTTTTTGTCAACAACATTCTCAAACCCATTGAGAAATATCAAAAATAAATTGACCCATTCAAAAATGGCATGGATCTCTTTAATCATCAACATGCATAGGTGGAATATTTCCTTATATGATATGCCAAGTGACCATTAGAAGGGGGCACCTTTCTCTGAAAGTTTAACCATCTCATCTCAAAACCCTATTTCTTATTTGCACATGCCAAGGAAAATTCCACGTAGTTTTGACCAATTTGAGAAATAAACATGTTAAACTACAAAAAAAATCGGAGGCAGAATTAGGATAATTGTTGAATGCATATTATTCACAATGATATACATTTATATACATTGCAAATGACCCTTGGTTTTCATATTCCAAATGGTCTCTTGGACTCCATTGATTGTTCACATTCCACACCCAAAACCCTTAGCGGATTAGGTGTCCAACATTCCCCTCCTTAATCCAAAGGGTATATATGAGTCCAAGAAGAGAGCTGAAATACAATAATGCAATAATGCATGACAGAAATTGGTTGATTGTGCTATCTAAAATGATGGTATAAGGTGGGAAAACTTGAGGTCTCAACCGGTAGTGGTTTAATGCCGACCACCAAACTGAAATGCTTAGAGCAGTTCTTGAAACAATTCCAAATCTGGCTAGAAGTTGAATTCTTCTGCTAGAGTAAGTGCTCCCTCATGCTTCAAAAGGTGATTTTTAAACTATACCACAAATCCAAAAGAGGTGGGAGACCATTGAGGTCCCAACTGTTGATTTTTGTAGCATTAGAAAGTGATCTAAGTCTCAAATTTTGTGGAGAGGCTTAGACACTTGTATTCCAAAGAACCCAGAAACTATTTGTGAAATTCCACTCGTATAATGTTTTATTAAAATAATTAATTATTTTAATGAAGACCCTAAGTTAAACTTAGGGAAAATAAATAATTAAAGGGTATTAATAAAACATGAGTGAGAATGATCTAGAAGGCGGAGATCAAGTCATGTTATAATCTTAGCCGTTGATTAGGGATCTAATCTCGACCGTTGATGTCTCAACGAGAAGACTATAAATGAAGGCTTGAGGGCCATTTGGAAAGACACACTGAATTGATCTAAGAGTTCGAAATTTATGGAGCACGATTTGTTGAGAAATTCGAGCTAGAGATCTTAGCAGTGAGGGGCATAGATAGCATCCGAATAGAGATTTTCTCAACCGGTGGAGCATCAGTCAGAGAGAGGCAAAGGTGATCTAACCAAGCCTGAACTGAAGGAAAGGGTTGACGCAGTGACTGCGCAGGGCTCACGCAGAAGCAGCGCAGAGGCAGAGGAGGCTTTCCGGAAATTTTGCTTGTGGATCAGTTTCAGAGGCCGGGATCCGGAAAGTGACACCGGGAGGTTGTTCCTCAGGGTCCATAGAGGCAAAAGAAACATGGTTGGTGCTGAACACTGAGCATGGAAGGGGGTGACGCCGAGGCTGGAAGGTACAACACTAGAACTGCGCAGAGGCTACGCTGTGCCTCCCCGGGGCAGTTTTCTCTTCATCCGGGTCAGCCGGGAACTCATTGATTGAGTGAGGTAAATCCTCACAAATTCTTCTGCCAATATTTCTCTCTGTAACTGAATTACCTTAGGGGTATTCAAAGATGTATTCAGACATTGCTACTGCTTATTAATAAAACCCTCAAATCTGTTGCATCGGTTTTTCCACATTGGGTTTTGCCAGGGACTTAGTCCAAAATAAAGGTGTCATATGTGTGAATGATTTCCTTCTTCAGTTTCCTTATTTCAGAATCATGAGTATTATAGTGTAGGTTGCTTCAGTGATTGCTTCAATATTTCAGGTATGATTCAGAAATAATTGTGTAAAGTAAATTACAAATAGAATAAGTAATCCAAGTGGTTGTAGTAGGATTCCTTAGATTTTTTTCACGATCTAGGAATTTTCACATGGTATCAGAGCATTGATTGAAACAGGAAGAACGGATCTGAATTTTGAAGTGAAGGTCGTTTGGCTGCAGTGCGGTAGAACGATCCATAGAAGGATTGCGCAGCTCTAGCTAGGAGGGCTAAGATTTTTGTGGCAGTCTCTCTCTGAGTGAGTCGACAGAGAGAAAGGGTTGCTGATTTGAGATCTTGTTGTGGCAGAGGGAGCAGCGCAGAGCCTCCACACAGAAGACAGAGGGATTGCTTTGTTGTTGGGAAAAAAAGCGTCAAAAGGAGTCAAGAGCACATATTGAGGGAATTCTTCCTCAGTGATTTCCTAGCCAAGGAAGTCAGCATTTCTCAGTTGCTGAGCAGTAGAGGAGCAACGAAACTTACAACTCCATCGAGTGCATAAGCCTACCAAGGATTGCGTAGTAGGGAGGAAGAGGGAGCAAATTTGACAGATTTCGGTTGACATGGCATCTCATGGACTTCGTGGTTAGGATTGGTTGGAGGGCTCCTCCAACTATATGATCCAGAAGGAACGAGCTCAGTTCCTTCTGGATGAACATGATCTGAAGGCGTTCATGGAGAATGTGGTAGTTGTTCCTACAGATGCAGATCAACTCAAGAAGTACAAAGCAGATATGGCCAAGGCGAAGAGGTTGCTCCTTGATGGTGTCAAGGATTACATCGTCTTGTGAAAATTTATGAGCACAGAAATCCTACTGCTAAATATTGATTTACTTCTCCTACTTGATTTATTACACAAGTTATTTAACTGAAGTATTCAGAAAAACTTCGAAGTAAACACAACTAGCAACCTACGCAAATACAGATCATTTACTGAACATCACGCACATATGACAAAGGACACACAAAATTTTCGGACAAATGTCCCCAGAAAAAACCCAATGCGGGAAAACTAGTGCAACAAATATGAGGGTTTATTACTATTAAGCAGCAGTATTCTGAGTACATCTAGGGTGCCATAACTCAACTCACCCAATAGAGAAATCCTCGGCTATGGAGAAAAATGTGAGATATACCTCACTCTCGCAAGTCCTGGTTGATCCGGATGAGCTACTGGTGAAACCCCAGCTAGCTCTACACAGTCTCTACGCTGCCACTGTGTAAGGTTGTGTGGCCCTAGCTAAGGGACTGCGTCACGCTAGCTCTGCACTGATAAGCTTCTCTCGGATCTAGTTTCAGCCCTGCTGGCTTAGAAACCCTAGCTTCCAGTGAATTTCGGACTTTTCCTTGGAGACACTGCGTTGCCCCTGCGTGAGCCTACATCACCCTCTCTAGGGACTGCATCACGCCCTCTGATGGCTGCGTTGCCTCCACTGCATCTCTACTGCCCTTGCTCTGCGTTATACTCTTGGCCCTCCTGATTAATCACTACATCTGCCCCTCACTGCTTCTCTAAATCACTCAAATCTGATCTTCGTCCGAGCACTGCTCTGTTAGAAGAATTCGATCTCTTAGATTCTGTGTGTATCCTCCAACTAACCCCAAGCCCTCCCTTTATACTTTTCTCGTTGACACATCAACGGTCGTGACCTAATCTCTAATCAACGACTAAGATTAGAAGTAGCTTGATCCACGTCACTTAGAATGTTCTCATCACATGTGTAAAATAATTCACTTTAATTTTTTAATTTCCCTAAGTTAGACTTAGGGTCCCCATTAAAAAATTTAATTATTTGAATAACTTTTACACCAGATGGAATTTCTCCAAACACTTTCTGGCTCTTGGGGATCTCATATGTTCTAGCCCATCCACAAAGTTTTGGAGCTAGAGCACATCTGATGCTACCCCAAAATCTCAACACTCCCTCTTAGCGAGGAGTGTGCTCTAGCAATACTTCCATGCTGAAGCATTGCCCTCATCTATGGCATCGGTCTCCGGGCTGATGCTTTGCCTGCTGCCCTTCATCCATTGTGTTGCTTCTCTCTGTACTGCTGCCCATGTCACTACGCTACCTCTAAGAATTTCGGCATGCTACTCCCTCTGAGTAGCGAAATTCTCTCTTACGCTTCTGAGCTTCCTGGTTCATCACTCACGCTCTGATACCATGTGAAAATTTCAAAACTAAACTCCTATTGCAGCAACTGGAATTTACTTTTCTAATTATTAATTAATTTAACAATTTATCTGCTACGACAAATATCAAATAAATCATACTGCAACCTTCACAAATAAAACCGCGGAAATAATAGCGCCGGAAACTGAGAAAATACAAGCACACAGAAAAATGACACCGTTATTTTTGGACAAATGTCCCCGGAAGAACCCAATGTGGGAAAACTTGTGCAACAACTGAGGGTTTTTATTATTAAGCAGTAATGAAATCTGAGTACAATATATGTATGCCCAATTGGCAATCCAAACAGCAAGTAAATCTGGCCAAAAAAAATTTAAGGGAATTACCATTCTTCCGCAAGCAACCCCGACACAACTTTCCTTCAAAAAATTCGTCCTCCTGGACCCTCTGCGTCAGCCTCTATGTAGTGCTTGCACACGCCCTATGATGTCTAGCCTATGAACTACCTTTGATGAAGTCGTTTTCCCTGTCTCTGCTGAGGAAATCGCTTCTTTGACACTCTACAACCTTTTTCCGGCCTCCGGAACTGAAAACGATTTTTCCTCTAGCTAAATCAAGTTGCTCTACTGAAGAAACTGCGTAGCCCTCTGCGTTGCCTCACTGGGAATAACTCGACCTCCTTGCTCCAGCCTCTCTGGATCTGGAAAACTTCCTTCAGATCACTGTCTTTGCCCCTCATTGTCCTTGCTTCGATCTCTGGCTCTCCAAGAACTGTTGTTGCTCTCTAGAAATTGATTTTCCAAGGAAATCAAACTGCTGATGTGTCCTCCAAGTGCACATCGACTTCTCCTTATAATCCTCTGTTGGGACTCCAACGACCAAGATTAAATCTTAATCAAGGGCTATGATCGTCTTGAATTCGATTCGTGTGAGTTTATAAACTATTCTCACCTTGACTTAATTAATTCTGATTAATTAACCATATTCCCTAAGTTTAGACTTAGGAAATATTTAAAAATCGGCTAATATTCTAATTAAGCCAACTCTAGGTGGAATCTCCAGAAACGATCTTTGAGTTTTGGAGATCTCATGTATTCTAGCCTCTCCACCAAATTTTGTGGCTAGAACACATCTGATGCTACAAAAACAAACACTCTTCTTATGAGAATTCTTTAGTATGAGAATGTCCAAGCACCATGCATAAATTATTGTTGACACCTAATCTGAAAGGATTATTGTAAATATTGTCAATTATGCATTTGAGCAAACCAAGAGACCTTGGAATTGGAATCCCAAGATTCTCTCCACTCATGTACATATCTAATGCAATAAACAGTTCATTCGTGGAGTTACCTCTCGGCCTAACATGGTATCAAAGCCAGCTTCATTTTAGCTTCCCTCTGCTCCTGTAACTCCATTCTGCCATTTTTGGCAGCACCAAAATATGTCATTTTTGTCAACTTCTCTGCGTGTTGCATGAGTTCTCTAATGCTGGCTAAAATGTTGAATCGAATTGAGTGAGAAAAACATGGTGCGATCTCTATGTTATTCTTTGCCATTAAAACTCTTTCTTTGTTCTTTGTGTTTATTTTTGGGTAGCATCACATGTGCTCTAGTTCTGTAACTTTGCGGAGGGGCTAGAACACATGAGATTTGCAAGACCCAGGAGTCGTTTGGAAAAATTCCACCTGGAGCTTAGGTTATTCAAATAATTAATTATTTTAATGGGGACCCTAAGTCTAACTTGGTGAAAATTAAATTATTAAAGTGAATTAATTTAAGCAAGTGGGTGAGAATGTTCTAAGTGACGAGGATCAAGTCTTTTCTAATCTTAGTCGTCGATTAGAGATTAGATCACGGTCGTTGATTCGTCAACTGGAAAAGTATAAAGTAAGGCTTGGGGTTAGTTGGAGGATAACACACAGAGACTGAATTTGGTGATCTAATTCTTCTGATGGAGTAGTGCTCGGACGAAGATCAGATTTGAGTAATTCAGTGCAGTGAGGAGTTGTTCAACAACGGGATTTGCATCTAAGACCAAGAATACAATAGTAGAGAGGCAGCGCAGGACTAGGAAGGGTGACGCAGAGCCAACAGGGCTCACGCAAAGGTGACGCAGAGCCACCAGGGCTCACACAGAGGGGACGCAGAGCCAGAAAGGGTGACACAGTCACTCGTAGAGTTGCGTTGGGGTTTTTGTGGGGCAAATCGGGCAGCTATCCAGCAGATTAATTTATGAGCTGGGAAGGCTCACAGAGAGGGTGACGCAGCCACTAGGAGAGGTGACGCAGTCTAGCTTGTTGTAGCCATTGTTCAGCAGCAGTGGGGATTGCGTAGTCACCTTTGGGGTTTCTTCACCCAGTTGTTGGATCAGCCATAACATCTGTCTCCGGATAGAGGTACTTAAGCCGGCGATTTTCTCTATTGGGTGAGCTGGATTTGGCACCCTAGTTTGTATTCAGAAATCTACTTAATAATAAAACCTTCAGAACTGTTGCACCGGTTTTCTCGCATTGGGTTTTCCATGGACATTTTTCCGAAAAATGTGTCCTTTGTCTGTGTGCTTTAGTTATTTTTCAGCACTTGATCTGTATAATTGTGTAGGCTACAATGTATTTACTTTGATGTTTTCATGAATTATTCAGAAAATAACTTAAGTTAAATCAAACAAGCATGAGAAGTAAATCAGATTCACTGCGATAGGATTTTTGTTTAGAAGATTCAGATATTTTCACACTCTGACCATTGAATCCTCTGTCCTTTGTCCATCAATATCTCCTGTGTTGACTGAAAGACTGCTATCAGTGAAATTTATTGTTGCATGTTACTGTTGTCTGTGATCTGAGTGTGAATGGTGAGTTTGAAGCCAGCTTTTGAAGCGTTGAACAGTCGTTAAAGTAATCTAAGAAAGGCATTGAAGCAATGTTGAAAAGTCTTGGAACCGTGGTGAACCCGACATGAACCGAATCGAACCATGGTGAACCCGACGTGAAAGAGACTCGTGGTGCTGGTTGTTGGAGTTTTGAAGGGTTGCATTACTCTGGGTTGAATTGGAAGCCTACGTATAGTGCGGCGTTGTATTGGAAGCCTGCATATAGTGCGGTGTTGTAGGTGCATTTGACTATGTCTAAAGGCCGTGATAAAGAAGGTATCAGAGACTATGTAATGAAGACCATTAAAATTGGTATGTTGACCAAAATTTTGTTGATGGTATGCGTTAATTGCTTTTACAGTTCGTGCACATAAGGGTCATATGGCATTTTTTATAAGCGTGAATTTAAACATGAACGTTGATTGTTATGAAGCGTATGGCTTATAAACGGTTAATGGAATGTCAAAGCTTTTCTAAGATGGAGGTCGTATGGTATATATAGTTAAATTGGAACATAATTCGATATAAGTGCATGCGTTGATTCATGGAGGGGCATATTAGGAGTAGTAAATAATGGAATTTAATTTAAAAAAGGAGTTGTGGTATATATGTTATATGATGCATTTATGGTTGAGTTCCTTTTTAATGGTTATATGGTATGAAAGGAGGTGGTTATATGTTGGAGACCATAATGTATATGTTGGAGCCTATTTTTTTAGTTTAAGTTTTTTGAAGATAGCCAATCAGTTTTATTACATAGACATTACAAGTATTTTGAGCCCAGTTAAAATTTTATGAAGCATTCTCTCATATCTATTGTGGGAGTAGTTCTCATTGGCAAGGAGAAATATCTTGAGTGGTCTCGGAAGATAAAACACACCCTCATTTTCTATGATTTTTGGAAATGGATTTGTGAAGGAGAAGGATACAATGTACCTGAAAAGCCCACTTCAGATAAGGAGCTTGCCATTTGGGAAAACAAGAACAGCAAGGCCTATGCCTTGATTGTAGCGTCGGTAAATGAAGAGTGAGTCGACATATTTTGCTATTTTCAAATGCCTTTGAAACTTTAAAAGGTTGAAGGAATTGTATAACACACACACTGAACTTGAAGAAGTTCAATTGATGATTAAGTTGTTCAGTCTTGAATTGAAAAATGATGACCCTCTTGCCTTAGCATCATAAGTAAGATCCATTATGCATGACATAAAAACCACTGGTGTTGAGATAGATATTTCTCTCATAGCCTATGTCAAGGCACTATATCCCACCTACTCGCATTATCTTGAGTCATTGCAAGCAAGTGGAAACCTTAAGGGGATTACCTTTGAGTCCTTTGAGAAGAAGTTTGCTGAGAGAGAAAAGGCTTTTGGGAAGAAGACAACTCCTCGGTCTACTAAAGAAGTTGTATGCCTTGCACAAAAGGAGAAGAATCATGCACAAGATTCTTCTAGAGGAAGAGACGGCCGGAGAGGAAGAGGAAGGAGGAATTTTAGAGGTCGAGGGGGAAGATAGTTCCAAGGAGAAAAGTTTGATCTTCATTGCATATGATGCAATAGAGATGGACATGATGCTTCCACTTGTAAGTTGCCTTGGTATCGAATTGAACAGGAAAGAAATGAAGGAAAAGGTAAAACACCTGACAAAGGGAAAGGTAAACCACCTAAATCCGCTCATTATGTTGTGGCACATTGCAATAATGGAGTAACTGAAGACAAATTCAATGCTTCACTTGCTTCATGGAAAGATGATTGGTTGCTTGATTCGGGAACAACTTTCCACATGACTTTCAGGAGAGATTTCTTTGAAGAATTCATTGACATTATTGATGGCGTAGTATACTTTGCAGACTATCAAAACTCAAGCCATTAGGGATTGACACCATCAGACTCAAACTGCTTGGTCTTCCTAACTTTCTTCTACATGATGTTCTATACCTCCCGGAGTTGAGGAGCAACTTCTTGTCTTTGGTCCACATCCGCCAGCAAGGACACTCCATTCATATATTTGATGGCAAGGTCGAGGTCAGAAAAGCATCAGATCACTCACTTGTCATGACAAGGATAGAAGAAGAAAGATTTTTGAAGCTGCAAGGAACCTCTACTCGTGTACAAAACTTCAAGTTGCAAGGCCACTTCTGGAGCTCCTTCCTCCAAACCCTTGATCCTCAAGACTTGGAGTGTTGATATTTTGGGTAGCATCGGATGTGCTCTAGCTCCGAAACTTTGTGGAAGGGCTAGAACACATGAGATCTACCCAGAAATCGTTTGGAGAAATTCCACCCAGAACCTAAGTTATTCAAAATATTAATTATTTTAATGGAGACCCTAAGTCTAACTTAGGGAAATTAAATAAAGTGAATTAATTTAGACATGTGGATGAGAATGTTCTAAGTGACGTGGATCAAGTCTGTTCTAATCTTAGTTGTCGATTAGAGATTAGATCACGGTCGTTGAATGTTCAACGAGAAGAGTATTAAAGAAAGGCTTGGGGTCAATTGGAGAACACACAAAGAGTGATAGCACTTGAGCTAAGTCGAAATTATGGGGAACGGTTTGCTAAGAATTTTCGAGTGAGCTTGCAATGCTGGTGAGGGGCAAATCGGCGAGGGATTATTCAAATCCGAGGTCGAGAATACATAGGCAGAGAGGCAGATCTATATCAGGCAACGCAGAGACCTAGCAGGAGGGACATAGCCCAGCCAGGCTCACGCAGAGGCAGTGCAGAGGCTAACGCAGGCCCTTCAGAGTGATGCAGAAGCAGCGCTGATCCAAGAGGGGTGATGCAGGAGCAGCCTCTGCTGCGCAAAGGCTCTAGCAGCTATGCAGAACTGACGCAATTCTGGGAGAGGCAGCGCTAGGATTTCCAGTGGGCCAAAAAGGGCTCATATTCAGCAATTCAGAAGGTTGGAAGCCTAAGCTGAATCAGCCATATTTTCTGTCTCCGAGTGATAGAGGTACATCTGCCATGATTTCTCTGTTGGGCAAACCACTACTGGTGCCCTTCATTGTATTCAAATATTCTGCTTAATAAACAAACCCTCTAAGAGTTGTTGCACCGGTTTTCTCGCATTGGGTTTTTCTGGGGACATTGTCCAAAAAAATGTGTCCTTTGTCATGTGTGCGTTATGCTTCAGTAAATGATCTGTATATGTATGTGTAGTATGCAGTAGTATTTACTTTGATGTTTTTACTGAATAATTCAGAAAAATAACTTGTTAATTAAATCAAACAAGTAGGAGAAGTAAATCAGAAAATTGCAATAGGCTTTATGTAACTTAGGTTCAGAAATTTTCACATGGTATCAGAGGTAATGCAGATCAAGTTGAAGCCATCAGCAAAGAGCTGAAGATTTTTTGCTGCAGGAGGGCAGTTGATGCTCACAGATCCAGAAAAAGGCAGCGCGACACCAGAGGGACAGTGGAGACACAGAGCCTGTCAAGCTCACATAGAGCTGATGCAGACCCAAGAGGGTGACACAGTGAAGGAGGAAGTGACAATGTGCTGCTTGCCGTGGCTGGAAGTGCAGTTTTCTGATCTTCAAAGTTGCTAGTGGGGAATTGATTCTGTCAATGCAGAACAGTGTCTAGCAGGGTTGACAAAGTAAGGGGGAACAGTTCCTCAGCAGATTTTCTAGCCAAGAAATCTAAGATTTGATCAGTGAAGTGATCGTAGAGGGCTGATTTGACAGAGTTGGTGGAGGATTTCTGGGAGGGAAATCACTAGTCAGAGGGAGCATAGTCTCTAGAGGGTTTCTATCGCCAAGAAACCCTGATCCAGTCTCTTGTTGAGAGTAGCAGCAGTAGAAGGGAGAAGAGCTTTTCGTTTTGACATTTTTGAGCAGAGGTGGCCTCGCACGAATTGAGAGATCAAGACAGATTGGAAGACTTGTCTAACTTTCTCATCTGGAAAGCCAAGATCTTGTTAGTCTTGATGAGTATCATATCAGAGACCATGTCGAGAGGGTTGTGGTCATTCTGGTCGATGTTGATCCTCTAAAGAAGTATGAGGAAAATCAGGCGCGGGCTAAGCGCTTGATCATGGATGGGGTGAACGATCATGTGGTCCCACATATTGCCGAGAAGAAGACGGCAAATGAAATGTCACAGGCACTAGAAACGTTGTATCAAGGTAGCTCCATCCAGAGGAAGATGATTCTGGAAAATAAGATGCGACTATTTGTGATGCACAATGGAGAGGAGATCGATTATTTCCTCTTTAGATTGAAGGCTATTCGAGATCAGCTAGTTGCAATGGGGGCAACTCCTGATGACGGTCTCTTGGTGAGGACTTCCCTGAATGTAGTCACCAATGATTGGGAGACCTTTGTCCAAAGTGTTTTGGGCAGAGCACAACTTCCAAGCTGGGAGGACATGTGGGCAATCCTTCATCAGGAAGAAATCAAGAGAATAACCAAGAGGGGCGGCAGCAGCAAAGGAGCCAAAATAAAGAAAGAGGAGGAGGAAGATGCAACTCTCGCATCGAAGGGAAAGAGGCAACAAAAAGGGAAGAAGAAAGACCTCTCAAAGGTTTGATGCTTCAGATGTGGCGACTTGGGACACTTTGCCAATACTTGTCCTCAGAACAAGAAGGGCGAGGAAGATTCGGATTCTAAGGCTACAGCAACCAAAGGGGATAGTGGCAGTGATGACGATGTTGCCATGAGTGCTCATGTGCCTCGAGAGAAGAGGTGGGGCGACATAGACCTGTAGCTCTCTTGAACTTCAAATGGAGGGCAAGATCCTTGAGGTGCCCAAACTCTTGGATCACATACGAGCTATGGGAGCCCTTAAAGACAGTAGCAGGATGACTGGAGTTAGTTGGTGCAAAGGATCTTGGAGGCACTTTGGCAGTTCTGGGATGCTAAAGATTGG
Source organism: Pinus albicaulis (assembly GCA_034641835.2). Taxonomy (NCBI): domain Eukaryota; kingdom Viridiplantae; phylum Streptophyta; class Pinopsida; order Pinales; family Pinaceae; genus Pinus; species Pinus albicaulis. The sequence goes on along the minus strand of CM076580.1, from coordinate 855,632,433 downwards.
AGTAGCGCAAAGGAGAGACAGCAGCAGTGTGGAAGCAACAACACAAAGACTGATGGGATTTCAGCAACACAGAGACAGTGCTTATGCAATGCAAAACAACAGACAGCGCAAAGCTTTAGAGGGTCAGCGCAGAGCAGTAGCAGAGGGTGTTTTAGATCGAGATGTAGCCAAACTGACTTGAATTAATTTAGACATGTGGGTGAGAATGTTCTAAGTGACGTGGATAAAGTCTTTTCTAATCTTAGTCATCAATTAGAGATTAGATCACAGTCGTTGAATGTTCAACGAGAAAAGTATTAAAGGAAGGCTTGGGGCCAGTTGGAGAACACACACAGAGCAGTAACACTTGAGCTAAGTCAAAATTCTGGGGCGCGGTTTGCTGAGAATTTTTGAGTGAGCTTGCAGTGCTGGTGAGGGGCAGATTGGCGCGGGATTATTTAGATCCGAGGCCGAGAATACATAGGCAGAGAGGCAGATATGTACCAAGCAGCGCAGACACCCAACAGAAGGGAGGCAACCCAGCCAGGCTCACGCAGAGGCTGAAGCAGGCCCTTCAAGGTGACGCAGAAGCAGCATTGAACCTAGAGGGGTGATGCAGGAGCAGCTTGTGTTGCACAGTGTGAAAATTTCAATCCTGAAAATACTTCTGCAGTGATAGATTTATTTCTCCTACTTATTATTTCCAATAAGTTATTTACAGAATTCTTCTAGTAAATTTCAAAATAAATATTACTACAGCATTCACTCAAGTATATGCAGAGAATAGAATAGTAAGAAATACAAGCATAAGAATCAATCACATAGACAATTATTTTTGGACAATTGTCCCCCGGAAAAACCCTATGCGGGAAAATTGGTGCAGCAGATGAGGGTTTATATATTATTCTTTAGCAATGAAAGTCTTTACAAGGAAAAGACTGGCAGACTTCTTTAGAAAACACCTAAGATAAATTCTCACGAACCCTCTGGAGAATTTCTGACACCCGGGTGACTCTGAGCTCCTCTCTACGTCCCTTTGTGTGTCTCTCTGCACAGTACCTACGTGAGACTGCATCACTCTGCGTGAGCTCCTTGTGCTGCCTTCTTTGGCCTTCTACGTCCTTCTTTCATCGACCTCTGTCAGTGTTGACTCCCTCTGCTTCCTCTACCTTGCAACTCTCCTCTAAAATCGAATTCTATTCCTTCATAATCGACTTCCTTCGGGTTACTGAGTGTATGCCCGACTTACCTTCCAAATGACCCTCAAACCTTCTTTTTTAATCTTCTCATTGATGAATCAACAGCCCAGATTAAAAGTCTAATCAATGGCTGAGATTAAAACTTGGCTTGATCTTTGTTCTCTAGAAGATTCAAACCCTGTTTTATTAATTATTTAATTTCCCTAAGTTTAGACTTAGGGTCTCTATTAAAATTATTAATTATTTTAATAAAACATGAATCGAGTGGAATTTCCACAAATGGTTTTTGGGTTCTTTGGAATATTGATGTCCAAACCTCCTTACAAATTTTGAGACTTGGAACATTTTTCGATGCTACAAAAATCAACACTCCCTCTTAGCAAGGAAAGTGTTCTAGCAATATGCATGATGCATGCTGCTCTATCTTGAAGCATCCTCTGCGTTGTTGATGTCTGGTTGTTGCCCCTCATTTGTTGCATTGTTGCCCTATGTACTGTTGCCCATGACACTATCACTGTCACTGCCTCATTTGTAATGCAACTTCCTCTGAATAATGAGCTTATCCATTCCTGCTACTGAAATGGATTCTTGATCATCCCCACATTTTCTCTGAAATAGACAAACTTTGTCTTCCCCATAGCTTTTGTGAGGATATCCGCCACTTGTGCTCCTGTAGGAGTGTACTGCAATTGTACAGTTCCCCGTTGGACACAGTCTCTGATGAAGTGACACCTAATATTAATGTGCTTCGACTGATCATGAAACACAAGATTCTCAGAGAGCTTGATACAACTCTGATTATCACATAGAATGTTGGTCGCCTCCATCTTTTCCTTGAGTAAGTTCACAAGCAATATTCGAAGCTCAGCCTTCTTGAGCCTGCACACATGATTTTTCTGTTCATGCGTCTCAAAGCCCTCTACTTGTTCAATATATACTTCTTCTTCTATCACCCCATTCAAGAATGCAGTCTTGATGTCCATCTGGTGAATCTCCCATCCCATCTGCGCAGCAAGGGATATCACGAATCGAATAGAAGTATATCGGGCTATTGAGGCGAAGGTCTATTCATAGTCTATCCATTCCTTCTAAGAGTACCCCTTATCCACAAACCTGGCTTTAAATTTCTCAAGGCTACCATCTGCAGCATATTTGATCTTGTAGATGCATCTCGAACAAACAACTGATATGTCTTGAGGCCTAGGAACTACTTCCCAGACATCATTTTTCATGATGGAGCTATATTCTTCCACCATCACATCTACCCATACCTGATGTTGAGCTGCCTCCTGAAAACTAGAGGGTTCCCCAACCTGAGAGACCAAGGCTTGGTACCTTTCAAGTTGTCTATTCTGCCTCTTCTCATTTTTGGGGGCTCTGACAAACTCTTCTGCGTCCCTCAGAATTTTTCATAGTTCCATGCTCGTCCTACCACTAGTAGTGGGTGGATCTACCTACTCTCCTTCCTGCAAGTCCTCGGGAGATGTATCCCTTAGATCCCCATGCCTTGGAGAGGCACTTATATTACCCTCTGCAGGTCGTTGTGGTTGGACCAACGGATCCTCCTCAGACTACGTAGCAGAAGGCATCTCCCGAGATTTCTTGAAGGCCCTTTCCTCCATGAACTTCGCATCCCGCCGTACTATAATCTTCCTGCTCTCAGGAATGTAAATACGGTAAGCCTTTGCATTCTCGCTATATAGCACCAGATATCTCTTTTCCATAGTCTTATCCATTTTCTTCCTCTTCTCTTCGAGCACATGGCAGTATGTCCAACTGCCAAAGATCCTAAAGTGGCTCACTTCTAGCTTTCTGCCAGTGAAGACACTTTCTGAAGTGATCTTACCCAACGCACTATGAGGAATCTTGTTATGTACGTACACAGCTGTATTACAAGCCTCAGCTCACGAGAATTTGGGCATGTCTTGATCATACATCATTGCCCTTGAACCTCGACAATAGTTATATTCTTTCTCTCTACAATTCCATTTTGCTCCAGATTATACGAAGTGGTTCACTCTCTTCTGATGACCTCCCTTGCGCAGAACTCTGTGAAGTTTTTATCGATGTATTCTCCACCATTGTCTGATCGCAGTGTCTTTATCCGCTTTCATGTCAGATTCTCTACCAGTGCTTTAAACTCCTTGGTCTTCATAAAGACTTCATCCTTGGTCTTCAAAAAATAGATCCAGGTCTTCCTGGAATGGTCATCAATAAAGGTGACGAAATATTCGGCACCACTAAGAGCTCTAGTGGACATTTGTCCGCAGATGTCTAAGTGTATTAAGCCCAACACACCCTTAGCCCTATTGTTGCTTCCGTGGTACAATGCCTTGGCATACTTTCCAAATATGCACCCTTTGTAGCCATCATCTCGCTTGGTGCTCAGTTTTGGAACTCCCGTGACAATCTTCTTGACAATTTTTAACACCCCATGGTGTAAGTGCCCCATTCTCCTGTGCCATAGTTCATTCAAATCCTTCTCATCAGTGTTGCACATCAGCGCCATTGGGGATTTGAGTTGTAACTTGTACAGTTTATTCCTCCCGACACCGATTTGTGTCGCCTTCTTCCAACTCGGGTGTTTGACGTATACTCTTTTTCCAATGAAGTAAACGTCATATCCTTTGTTTTGAAGCTGCGACACAGAGAGTAAGTTCATCCCCAAACTAGGCACATGCAGTACATTGGTGGCCTGAAGCTTATTACCAGCTTCTGTTTGAAATACTATGGTACCTCTTCCAACAGGGGTACATTTCACCTTATTGCCCATGGTGATTTTAAAATTCATCTACTCTTCTTGGTAGCTTGAGAAACATTCTTGCACTCTTGTCATGTGAGTAGAAGCCCCACTGTCAATATACCAGATCTCAGGAGAAGCAGAGCTTGACACACAAGTAAATTCTTCTTCCAATCTAGATGCCAGAACAGAAACGTCGTGATCATCTGCTCTTTCATGCCTTCCATCTTCTCTAGAGAATTGTGTGAACCCTTATGAGTTGTTGTTGCAGCAACGTCTAATCTTCGTTCCATCGTCTGTTCTCTGGTCCTGTTACTCATCTTTTCTCTGATACCATGTGAAAATTTCAATCCTGAAAATACTTCTACAGTGATAGATTTATTTCTCCTACCTATTATTTCCAATAAGTTATTTACAAAATTCTTCTAGTAAATTTCGAAATAAATACTACTACAGCATTCACTCAAGTAAATGCAGAGAATAGAACAATAAAAAATACAAGCATAAGAATCAATCACATAGACATAATTATTTTTGGACAATTGTCCCCGGAAAAACCCAATGCAGGAAAACCGATGCAACAGATGAGGGTTTATATATTATTCTTCAGCAATGAAATTCTTTACAAGGAAACGAATGGCGGAATTCTTTAGAAAACACCTGAGATAAATTCTCACGAACCCTCTAGAGAATTTCTAACACCCGGGAGACTTTGAGCTCCTCTGTGTGTCCCTTTGTGTGTCTCTCTGCGTAGTGCCTCCATGAGACTGCGTCACTCTGCGTGAGCTCTATGCGCTGCCTTCTCCGGCCTTCTGCATCCTTCTTTCCTCAACCCCTTTTAGTGTTGACTCCCTCTGCTTCCTCTGCCTGCAACTCTCCCTCTGAAATCGAATTCTATTCCTTCATAATCGACTTCCTTCGGGTTACTGAGTGTATGCTCGGCTTACCTTCCAAATGACCCTCAAGTATTCTTTTATAATCTTCTCAATGATGAATCAACGGCCTAGATTAGAAGTCTAATCAATGGCTGAGATTAAAACTTGACTTGATCTTTGTTCTCTAGAAGGTTCACATTGTTTTATTAATACCCATTAATTATTTAATTTCCCTAAGTTTAGACTTAGGGTCTCCATTAAAATAATTAATTATTTTAATAAAACATGAACAGAGTGGAATTTCCACAAATAGTTTCTAGGTTCTTTGGAATACTGATGTCCAAGATTTCTAACAAATTTTGAGACTTGGAACACTTTCCGATGGTACAAAAATCACACACAGAGGCTCCAGCAGCTACGCAGAGCTGACGCAGTGCCGGGAGAGGCAGCACTGGGATTTCCAGTGGGTCAGAAAGAGCTTGGATTCATCAATTCAGAAGGTGGGAAGCCTCACCTAGATCAGCCATATTTTATGTCTCCAAGTGAAAGAGGTATATCTGTCATGATTTCTCTATTGGGAAAACCACCACTGGTGCCCTTGATTGTATTCAAATATTTTTCTTAATAAACAAACCCTCTAAGAGTTGTTGCACTGGTTTTCCTGCATTGGGTTTTTCCGGGGACATTGTCCAAAAAATTATGTGTCATTTGTTATGTGCGTGTTATGCTTCAGTAAATGATATGTATGTATGTGTAGGCTGTAGTAGTATTTACTTTGATGGTTTTACTGAATAATTCAAAAAAATAACTTGTTAATTAAATCAAACAAGTAGGAGAAGTAAATCATAAAACTGCAGTAGGGGTTCTGTAACTTAGGTTCAAAAAATTTCACATGGCGTACCTCCCAAGCTACAAATCTCAACAGTGCCTACCAACCCTTAGAAGAACAGTACTGACTCTTTAATTACGTTTTTGAAGGGCCTTTAAATATTAAAACTAGTGTTGGAATGGTGCCCACAGAAGCAGATCTGAGAGCCACTTGTGACAACCAAATTCACTGAGTCTTTATAGTCCTCGAGCCTTACTAGCATACGTGAACACAATGCAGAGAGTTGAGTATATGGACGAGTAGAGTATATATCTTGTTCTAAGAAAATGATGCAGTTACCTTCCTCTTTGTTCAATTTTGTATTCTGGAAATGCTTGACAGGTATCTAGATAGACTTGACTCTAGATATTTCAAACCTTACCCTTCACAATTTCCAATATATAGATAAACATTTGAATTTGTCAACATTTTAACTTTGAGCAATCCAATCAAATAGATATCTATATGATCGAATAATAACTTAAATTTGCCAAAATTGGAATAACTAGATGTTGAATTTTTTGCTCGCCCGAACCATTTTGTGATTTTACCAAGTCTGGGATTCAATTTTTACTCACAACGTTCAATACTTTCAATACAAATGCACGAACCTTATAATTCAATGAGCACAAGCCAACATATGCCAACCATAATATTCAGTGCTTCCAGGAAATTCAACGCATGTATAAATGGTGACCTTCAATTGCATAACAAATGGACCAACCTTCAATTGCCTTTGTAATAATCTTCACAAATCAAACTTGTTGCTTTCATTCACCACTAGGAAACATTGTACTCACCTTCATGCAGAGTATTCTATGCATGAAATTCTAGCTAATAACAAGAGGATTGTATGCAAAAGACCTTCCCTTTTCATTTATAAATGGTTATCGTCTAAGAAAGGCCACAAATTTCAGTGAGCATTGAAAATCCTAAGTTCCTCATGGAGGAAAAACCTGTGTGAGTCATTGAAATAAGTGTGCAATGCGAATGGAAATAAAAAGCAACATTCTCATCAGTAGCAAAGAACAAACCATGAATCCCACATATCAAAACATGAGAAATGTGATTGTAATTCCCTAAACCCTCTTATCAAAGTTTGTGGTTTCAACATAATTCATCCCCTATCAAATCTTTAATGTGCTCTCTTCAAAGAAATGGGAAAATGTCGGAGGAGCATAACGACTCGAGAAGTGGGAGATTGTAGAATTGTTGAAGAGCAGTTTGAGCAGCAATAAAAGGGTGGAATCCCTTAGGTTCAATCATTGCATGAAAAAATCTATAGGATATGCAAACACCACTCCATTGAAGAGTTGTAACTATTGAGAAACCAATAGGCTAGCAAATTAGGGTTGATTTCTCTTACTTGATAATTGCTTGTGAATATTTGTTGGCTTCTTATTTCTTTTATTATGTTCTCTTCATCAAACAATTACCAAAACATAAAAAATATGAAGATCACAAGAGACATAACACAAAGATGTAGCCTCCAAGCCAAGGCAAAACCCCACAAAGGGGTAAACCCAAACAACTTCTCTTCTTATAGAATCAGAACAAAGTGAGATATCCAAGACCTAAAAACCAAGACCAAGACTTCCCACAAGACCTAAGTCAGCCCTGCTTTAATCCTTCCTCAAGCAAGTCAAATCCAACAAATTCAACGATGGTCAACGCCCTTCAAATCTGATCAAACTCTGAATTTTCGGCCCCTGTAGTAGTTCTAAATTTTTTGGCCCCTGCAACAATCCTGAAATTTCGCACGTGTGACAGAATTAGGGAAGAATTATGTTAGTTTTTGTAGCATCAAATGTGTTCTCGCCACAACATTTGGTGGAGAAGCTAGAATACATGAGATCTCCAAAACCCAGAAATCGTTTCTGGAAATTCCATCTAGAAGTGTCTCAATTAAATTATTAATCGTTTTTTAAATATTTCCTAACTCTAAACATAGGGAATATGGTTAACTAATCAATATTAATTAAGGTAAGGTGAGAACCATCTAGAAACTCACATGGATCAATCCAAAGATGATCCTAGCCACCGATTAAGTTTTAATCTTTGTCGTTGGAGATCCAACAGTGGATTATAAAAGGAGATCAATGTGGAGATGGAGAATACACTTGAGTAGTTCAACTTCCTTGGCAGACCGATTTTCACAGTAGCAACAGTCAGTTGTCGGAGAGAGCCAGAGATCAAAGCAGTGAGTGAGGGGCATGGAAAGTGATTCGGAGGAAGTTTTCCAGATCCTGAGAGGCAGCAACAAGAGGGCCAAGTTATTCCTAGTAAGGCAGCGCAAAGAACTGTGGAATAGCTTCAGAGAGGGCAGTTCGATTTGTTGTAGAGAAATTTGTTCTCAGTTCCATTGGTCGGGCAGAGGTTCCAGAGGGTCGAAGAGACAATTTCCTCAGCAACAGAAGGAAAAACGACTTCATCAGAGACTGGTTGTGGACTTGGCATCATAAAGACTACGCAGTGTGGCGTAGAGGGTGACGCGGAGACTTTAGGAGACCGAGTTTTCTGTAGGCAGGTTGTGTCGGGATTGCTTGTGGAGGAAGGGTAAATCCCTTAAATAATTTTGCCCAAATTTTATTGTTGTGGATTGCCAGTTTCAGGCATCCAGCTTGTACTCAAATATTCACTACTGCATAATAATAAAAACCCTCATTGTTTCACCGGTTTTCCCAAGCTGGGTTTTTCTGGGGACAATTGTCCAAAAATAATGGTGTCAAATTTTATGTGTGTGTGCTAGTATTTTCTCGGATTCTAACACTTTTAATTCTGTCATTTTATTTGTGAAGGTTGCAGTGTATTTATTTCAATGTTGCCATAGCAATAAAATGAATAATTAATTTATCAGTTAGGAGAGATAATTCAAGTTGCTGCAATAAGATTTCAGTAGTGAAATTTTCACGATTAGGGAAGAAATCTCAATTTATTTTTCTTCTTTGTCCTTTGCTCTCTCTCCTTTGACCTAGGCTCCTTCTTTCTTGACTTTATTGGTTTTTCCTTCTGTTCTTGGCACAGAAATTGAATTGGTGATTGTCGCTACAATGAGGTCGAATTGCTCTCTATATATACACATCCAAGAGGTCAAATAGGTGCCTTTTTGGGCCAACTTGGTCTTGTGGGTGGCAAATTGACTCTTTTAACTCAAAATAAAATATTTTATTTTCTTACAAATAGTCCACAAGGGGCTTTGGATCAAATTTTCTTATGACTCAATAATCCTAGAGGCATGAAGATCATTCCTTGACTAATAAGAATAATAATAATAATAATTTATTTTTTCTTCTTTTTCTTTTACATGAAATATATAATGATAATTATGAAGACCGAACCTAGTTACATTTCCAACACTCCCTATTAACTAAGGATGTGTTCTTAATGACTCAACAAGATAGAAGGATACTCTCAAATTGAAATATTCTCATAAGAAGAGTTCATATTGATAATCATCATCAAGCATCATCATAACCAGCATTGTCAATTAAAAAATAGCAAGGCCTTGACTGACAAGCTCTATTTCTCCACTAGATCAAAGCACAAGGTTGGGAGGCATACATTTGGACACCACCATAGCCTCGCAAGGCACATACCCCATTTGGATGTTCACTAGGCATGTCCTTACAGGACTATCTTATCCTGGATATCACCCCATCCTCATAGAATATTTGTCCTCGGACTACTCTTATCTTGGATTCCCAATCCTCAAAGAGTATCGATCCTCGAGACTACTCCTATCTTGGATACCATTCCTCAAGGAGTATCGTTCCTAGATGCTTATCCAATCTACCATTCTCCCTACCAGTGCCTTCGCTAGGCTTATGGTTGTTAGTCCTGGCCATAGTGCATTACACATGGAGAATACGATGTCCATCCTCACTATCAGAGTTGCCAAAACAAGGGATGATACTCCAAATTTCAAATTGTAAGATCCTTTAAGTTAATTTGTGTGTCTAGCTCCCTCCGAAGTCTATATAACTTCCTTCCACACATTTTTCAAGAAATCATATTGGATAATGATCAATCATATGTTCTACCAATCTGTTATACTGCTATATATCAAACAACCATATGAAAGAGTCTTGACTTTTCTATCTAACCAATGTTGGCCTAAGGTTGTCATTGATGTCAATATGACATTGACTGAGATGTCAATATTCTTGAGATGCCTGGTTCCAGATGATGATGTCATACCTCTTGGTTAATAAGGATGCCATTAATGATGATGTGCTTACTCTTGATGAAGAAGACTGGATCCAGTATGATGTCAAGATGACATGGTTGATGGAGGACCACTTGATGACGTGGACAATGCCTAAGGACATGACATGAAGAACACTTGATGACATGGATGACATCACGAGCCTATGATGAAAAAGCCTAATAAGAGGAAGCCCATCCATGAAGAAGTCTACATTGCCTACCTCTAATTTTGAACCAATAAATGACCAGTCACATTAAAATTATTTTTTACTACCTTAGAGGCAGAATTTCGCTATGAAACCTACACCAACTTTTAGAGCATAATTTTAGCTTTCTAATGAGCTCTTACTTGGCTGGAAACTCCAAGCGGTTTGAGAGATATGAAATTTTCAAGTTAAGGAAATAATTTTGTCCATGAGCTGACCTGTGCTAGCCTACACATGTCGGCCTACCTCCAGAAAGACACATCCTTTCATATTGACGTCAAACTCATATAAAGAGGAGGCTCAGACAGTTCATTTGACCAAGGAATCTCGATGAAGATATCTCAGATGATAAGGAACAACAACTAAGACACTGAGGAGAGAAGCTTAAAGACGAAAGGCATTGTTCTGAAATTTGTTTGGGCTTAAAGATCACTAAACCACATTAAAATTTCTGTGAGGACTTTCAGAAAAAGTGCAGACTTACTGAAACTAAGTCTTGGACTGATTAGAAGCTCAGACAATTCTCTGTGGCATGTTACAGCAACCTTTGGAGGCCGAAACTGTGACAGTCATCTATGGACTTTTGTGAAGCCCAACAAATTGTGGAGTCACGGTATTATAACCTCAGATCTGCTAAATTGTTTTGTTGCTTGGTGCCAAGTGTCATACTGAAAAGTGATTATACTATACCAGCCCGCGGATCAGTGTTATAAAGGCTCGGTATTATGGCATAGCTTCAGGACATAGGCTCAAACGTTTCTATATTTGCAGTCTCAACATAGCTACAGGACTTCGAACCTTATTGCAACCTTAGATCAAGACTACAGGACTTCGGTGTGCTCTTTTGTGATGAATCTCTAACCTATGGTGTCAAAAGCAGTTCGAATCCTTGACTATAGTGAGCCTAAAGTTATAGTGTCCTCTTTTGAGCTCGGATTGGACAATTTTGTGTATTAATACATCTGCATTTATATAACAGTGAGCTCGGTGCTGGATAGTGAAGAAATTTTGAAGAATTTAAAGTTTGAACATTGATAATTTTTGAAACATGAACAGAGAAGTTTTTGGAGCCTTGGACAATCACGTAGTTGGAGGTATCTTGAAGTAGATTTTGGGAAGACCTTTTAGGTGCAAACTTGAGCAGTCAACAAGGAGGACTTAAACCCAATCTTACCTCCCAGATTCAGATTGTGAAACCTACAGTGAAGAAATATTTACAGCACCAAGGATAGAGATCAGTTGTGTAACATCAATATCAGTGGTGAAGACCTATATTGACAGTGAAAGGTTTTGGAGCAAGGAGCTTGTGGAGAGATTTCTTGTTTGGGCAAGGAGTGTGGAAGACACCTTTTTTAAAGGTTAGCTTGAAGACCTTCTTGGAGACCTTGATTGAAGCCCTTGTGGAGTGACCTTGAAGAAGGTTCCAGATTGAAGACATTTTATTGAGAAGGCTTGAGTTATCTTGGAGATAACATTGAAGGACATGATGCATTAGCCATCATGAGGTGACCTTGGAGAAAGTGTTTGAGTGACATGAAGAGCAGTGGGGACACATTCATGAGAAGACACAGTTGTGATTGATGACGTGACGTGGAGACTAAGTGAGGGGATAGTTGAAGATTGTCAAGGCTCGTTGAAGAAGACATTGGGAGCTATAAAGAACAACCAAACATATTTTGACGAAGTGAAGCTAAGGGTTGAAGCCGAAGAGGTTGGAGCCTCATAGACATAAGGTCGGTGCCTTGGAAGATAAGGTTGGAGCCCTAGAGGATTGGAGTCCTCAAGAAACCAGGTCGGAGCCTGTACCAGAGATAAGGTTGGAGCCCTAGAGGTTGGTGCCTCAAATTGACAAGGTTGGAGCCTTGGAAAGTCCAAGTCGGTGCTTGGCACAATACAGGTTGGAGCCTGGAAGATTGGAGTCTTCATCTAGGGTTGGAGCCTTATACTATTATTGTACTTGATTTATTGTAAAAAGAAATTAATAAAAGTATTTATTCTATCAGTGTTCATTTTGTGTTCTAAATATAAGTGATCTAACTGGTAAAAATAACAATTGAAAAGAAATATTGATTCACCCTCCCCTCTCATTATTTCCAACAACCAAGACATATAATGCTTATGCTCCCAAGTATATTTTTGATCTATATGCATCTTGCTCTTCCTTCAACCCTCTCTGAAGATATGAGTTTTTTTCTAGAAATCCAATAAATAACCTTTCCTAAGATAGGCATACTTCTTCCTTTCATACTGCCATTTAGTTGACTTCTTTTGAACGGACTGCTACTTTAACCTTCTTTGAAGATGATGTCCATAAATGATGAGGTTCCTTCTTTATGATGAGAAAAGCTTCTTTTCATGCTACCTCTAGACTATCTTCGTACCTTCAATCTTTTAGCCTGCTTTGATGTTGCTTCCATGTTCTTCTAGTGGAATATACTTTTGTGATGTTACTTTGATTCTTCCATTCATATATTCAAGGAAAAAATATTACGATGTAGAAACTTCTATAACGTTGCATAATGAACTTGATTTTTCTAATGCTTCTACTTCTATAGTACACCCTTGTAGTCCCTTTTCTGCTTAGATCATCATGATAAAATTTTAATTGTTGCAGTAACTGTGAAGTGCTTGATGGTCCAAATCCTTCTATTCTTGCTTGCTAGATGATTAGATCACTGCTTCCAACCTTTTGTGATAAGATACAACTGATTATGTAGACTATAATTCTTCCAATGTTATATGCTTCTTTCCATGATACCATAATTTGCAAATCCCAAGACTCTTCTACAAATGTAATTGAAATTGCTACTCTAACTGCCATCTTGTAATAAAAGGGAAGACAAATTGTTTGTAAACCTGGTAATAGTAAAATCCTTCAATAATAGAGGTCCTTATGATATTCAATATTTGGTTTCTTCTCAAGTTCTCCATCTTCTTTTGCAATGTGAGCTCCACTTCTTTCTTTCCTCTTATTGTTCTTCTTGTTCTTAGGATCCTTGGGACAATTTTTTTTATAGTGTCCATATTCATTGGAACCAAAGCATCACACTTTGGACATGTTTCGGTCTCCACGTGGCTGATTTTTGTTGTTGTTGTATTTTCGACAAGGTTCAAATCTTCCAAACTTCCAAAGTTCTTCTTTGATCTAGCAGCAAAAGCTTGACACTGTTCATTGTTGGGTTCAGTATCATCCTTGACTTTCAATCTTGTTCTTCTAGAACACATAAAGGTCATAGTTCATCAAATGTTGGAGTATCTTTTCTTGAAAAATGTTCGTCACAAAACTTCTCCAATCTGGAGGTAGAGCATTGAGTATGCAAGTAGTTAATTCAAAATCAGATATGACTTCTCCAAGCCCTTGAAGTTGATCTTTCAATTTCGTTATTTTCACAAGGTATGAGGCCAAGTCTTCATCTTTTGATAACCTTGTTTTGTAAAGTTGGTTCCTTGAGGATATTTTCTAACCTGTAGTATTTGTTGAAATTATGATGTTTTATGTTGTAACAATTACTTATTACAAAGCTTCTTTTTGTGGCAATATCAGTTAAGAAATTGTAGATAGAACATAAACCAAACACACAATAGAAGAGAGTCAAGAACAAAATTAGACAGAAAATTTAGGTCCAATGACTAGGGAAAAACTCCACAAGGGGAGAACCCAACCAGATTCTTTTTCTATTAGATATCAATTGTTCAACAGAGATACAAAGTACAATGAGAGATGAAGAGAATGAGTAAGTTCACCCAAATCTGAACAAGTTGAAGCATAAAGATCATTGGTACCAACAACAGATGCAAACGTTGAATCAACCTTCCCTTCAATTGAATCAACAGTGAAACATTGAATCAACGTTGGCTCACCAAGCCCTACTCTTAATTCTCTCTCTCACGATCTTCTTCAAGTCACTACAACTCTCTTTCTTAAGTTCGAATTCAACTTTCACAACACACAAGTAGTGTGAGATGATATGAGACACATATATATAGGATGTGCAACGAATTCATGACATAAAGGAGGTACAACTCGCATGCCATAAGGTAGGTGCAAAGCATGCCTTTTTCGAAAGAGTAAATTATGTCATCAAGGAGAGGCAACAAATGCCTTAGAGAAGTGTAACTTATGCCATTAAGGAGTGTCATCATTTAGGAGAGAAACATATGAATTAAATGAGGAGAGTGTAACATATGCATTGATGAGTGTAAGAGGAATCTTTCATGACAAGCCTTTAATGAGTGTGTAAGATGTTGATGTAAGGTTGTCATTGAGTCAACCCAAGCAACACCAGAATATACCTCACCTTTTGTCGATTAATATGACATGGCAATTCATGGTATTTCGTGTCGAGATCATCCTTGATGGATTCTCCTTGTCGAGTTGATTCTGGTGGTATTTGGCATGCCATGAGAAGCCTCGCAATTTGTGAGTTATGCTAATTTGAATTCAAAGGACCAAATTTGTGGGCAAAACCCCCAAAGGGTGGTGATGTGGCAGCTTCTCCTTGGTCAAGACAAATTGTCAAGCAATGTGGCTCTTCTCCAATGAATAGAATAATTGCAAAAAATATTCTTGTGGTTTTTATAAAACTATTTTAAAACAAAGATCAAATGAAGGGTTTTTGGAGGTGTTGTCGCACAGAATGTCTAGGCACCGCGACAACGGCTCAGATTAGGGGTCGTCACCCTGATCCCCAATCTCTCTATTTAAGTTGTCTCCTTATATCAGACTAAGGGGGGTAGACCCTATGGAAATGGAATGAAGGAGAAATAGTTGGGAACCAACCAGTTCGGGAGAAACAGTTAAACAACCAAATACTTGTAAAAAATCTAGCAAGATTAAATGATTTGATTAAATTTGAATGATTGATACCAGTGCCTTATGGAGTTGACTATCCTGCTAAGGAAGATACAACCAAGTACTTGATGTGAAACTGTTGTTATGCAATGCTAACTTAGAATGTAGAATGCAAGGAAAACGATTTGAAGAAGGAGCGAGATGAAGCAAGCTTCGAAGATGAGAGGTGATGTTAAAAGTCCAAAGCACTTAGATTACAAATAATCTGATCTAACCACTAAGTACTTAAGCGAGAGTGTCAATTATGAAGATGCCAAAATTTACTCAATTAAATGATCCACAATAGAGCTCTGAAAAATATTCATCACAATCACTTGAAAAGATTTTCCCAAACATTAATATTCAACAAACATCCAGTATTTCAAGTAAATGAAGTAAGAGTTAATTACACATTAGGAAATTTTAGTTAATTACACACTAGGCAATTTTAATCGATAGAAGATAAGATAAGATAATTTTATTAATGTCCAACGAATGACCACAAAAAGGTCAATGGCACTACCGGTTACAATGATTACAACATGCCTAGCCGGTGGACCAAATGGTCCCCTTTCATTATAAAAGTAGGAAATACAAACTAAAGAGTGCAAATGTAAAGTAAAAGCTAGATGACTAAAGCATCTTGACAATGAGTTGTGATGAAGAAATCCTGGAGGAGAAAATGGAGCCTCCTGAAGGAGGGGGGGAGACTCCTACTCCTAGCATCCGAGGCCGATAGAAGAGGACTAAAGGAAACTTGTCAATATCTGTTGCCCTGAGGAGGAACTGGACTGCTGCAGCTGTCGTCTGGGGGATTTGGGGCGTCTCCTAGACAGGGGTCTGGTCCTGGAGTGTTGATGGGGTATAGTGGGACGAGACCCTGGATCCGCACTGATCTAGAATCATGGTCTATGGATCGATCGGTGGTTCTCTTGGTGCCCCGCAATGATGGGAGCACCCTGAAGAAATCTATGATCCTCTGTGTGGTGTCCGAAACTGTAGGAGGCTGGAGAAGAAGCAAACGGTGTTTGAAGGTCTCCTGAAGGTAAAGTGTCAGACATCTCTGGTCAGTGTATCTGAGGAAGCTAGCATTTAAAAATTCAGATGTCAATGATCATCAAACCCAGCTAAAGCATATGACAGTGACTAGCACTTAAAGCTCAATAACTAATCATCAAGAAATACCATGAAATTTAGATGCTAAATAAACACTTCATCAAGTAATTTATGAATTAAATGGTATTCTAAAATAATGCATTTAAAATAATACAAATCCAATAAAAATTCTTATTTTTCTTAGGATATATTCTTCAGCAAGATTTCAGATCTGAAGTATTAATTGCAGCAGTAATTTAAACCATAGATCAACAAACAAATGAGACACACACCAATGCCAAAAATGACTAAAAATAGTAAAAATTATTGAACTTGAAGAAAAACAATTTTTATGGCTTGATTAAGAAAAACTTCAGATCTGATATTTTTATTTCAGCAATGAGACAGACCAGCAAGATAAAACTACCAAAAATAGTTGCCAAATACTTCTAGAAATAGCAAAAAAATGTATTAAATCCTAAAAATTTCAATTTTAAGGCTTTAAGAGAGTTTGATTCAGTAATTTTCAGAACTGATAAGTTTATAACAGTAGTAAATTGATAACAGACCAGCAAACTGAAAATACTGAAAATGATCCCCACAATGTCTAAAAATAGCAAGTTTTGCCGAAAAAACTGAAAATTCAAATTTTTTGGACCTTATTTAGGATATGCATCAGAAATGTTCAGATCTGATTTTTCACAGTTATGCATTAATTTCTAGCAAGCTTCAAAGTCATATCTAGACAAAATTAAAGATGCCCAAATGACCAAAAATTATAAAAATCAATATTTTGCAATTCCAAACAATTTTGACCATATAGAATGTGTTTTTAGGGCCTAATTATTTTTTATTTGCTTGTTGTAATAAAATTTGCAGAAAATGAGGGTTTAGAGATCAAACCCTTAGCCCGAGGCTTTGAAAATCCCACCGTTGCAAATCGTTGAAATTTTGGGATAATTTTGCCACTTGAAAATTAGAATTTTGGAGCCCAAAATCCGACAAAAATAGTCTCAAAAGCCTAGACGTCTAGGGTTTTTGAGGTGCCCAATGCCAATTATTTTAATTCTGAAAATCCTGCAAAATTTTCTAGAGACTAGATCTTACCCTCAAGGGCTAGATCTAGCTCTTCTTTCACTTGATCTCACCTGCAAACAAATACTGAGCCCAGATCTTGCCCTCGACTAGATCTTACCCTCAAGGGCCTAGATATAGCTCTTCTTCCACTTGATCTCACCTGCAGACAAATACTGAGCCCAGATCTTGCCCTCCAGGGTCTAGATCTGGCTCAGATTTGGAGATTTCATTGGCTGATTTTTCAGATCTATTCCTACACAAGTGAAAAGAGAAAAACCCAATACCCAATATGTACAAAAATAAAGGAAATCCTAAGAACCCAAATGTTAGAATTCAAAATTATGCTACAAAACTTCAGATCTACACAAATAAATTACAGATCTATACAAATAAGTCACAGATCTATACAAATAAGTTACAGATCTATATAATACATCTACATATCTATGCACAAGAGTTGCAGATCTGTTAGATTTTAGGAGTATAAGTCTAACTACGCTCCCATATCTGAAGATCTAAGGCTCTTACTAGCCAGATCTAACTTTAAACTCAATACAAGATTAAGATAAATTTTCAATTTAGGCACAAACACTAGAAAAACCCTATAAAAAAAATAGAATTTAATATAAGCCCGGGGAATTAGATTTGGAGGGCTCTGTTGGTAATATGATTCCTATGTCTTAATATGTTGTCCTTGATGGCAACTCTCTGGTAAAATATGGAATATATGTCTTCAGTAGAAGCTCAGGAGTCCATCAGAAGAAATGTGTAATCTCCAGCAGAAGATTTGGCAATATTCATATTGAAGATTCTATACACGGGTTTTTTCACGCCAAGTCGCGTATACACGCGGATAAGAACGATCCAAGTCGCATATACCTTTTGCGCTCCAAAAAGATAATACCAAGGGGCATTACCATGGTATTAGCCCACAGGATTGACCACAATGTCGTCTATTTGATTTCATCCAAGAATACCATCGACAGCAGTGTGGTTTTGACTCATGGTATTGGTAAAGGCTAAATCTATATAAGGAGAAAAATATCATAGTGCCAAGGTGTGCATGTGCAAGGGCTATCACTAAATACTTCTCTTTGAAGTATATCTGCATAGGATGAACTCTGTTTTATTGATAAATCTGAATCTATGATGCACCCTTGGATAGATTGATGGATCAAGATCTCTAAACCTGAAATGACTATGTTCTTGCATGATCCATTGAAGAGATGATTAGATCTGAGACCTGGCGCATGTGTGTTGTGGTGGAGTGAAGAAATCTGGATAAGCTCTATAGATCTGAAACATTTTGTAGAGTTAATATTTACAAATCTATACGCTAGTTCGTCTCAGTAAAAACACGTATATATGCGGCTTTGCTTCAGAAAAGCCCCATATGGAAGTTTGGGTTTTTTGAAGCTTATTGCAGAGGTTCTCTGTTATCGCTGCTATTTTTCTGCTGTCTATCAATGAGGTCTTCATGAAGATCTGGGTTGCTTGATTGCTATATATGTTGCTAAGTTGATTATGTACAAATCTGATCAATGAGTGAGTAAATAAGTGTTATGATGACTGACTGATCAAGGGTTCTGCAATTCTGAAAAGATATCTGACTGAAAGCCTCAGAACTGGATCTGAGATTGATCATATTCTGAAAAACAATATTCACAGATCCATATGCAGGTTGGTCTTAAAAAAAACGTGTATACACACGGTTTAAGTGAAGCAAAGTAGTGTATGCTTTTTGAGACAATGAATGTTCAGGGTTGAATTTGATTGTGCATACTGATTCTAAAATCTGGTTATTACAGTGATCTCACTATTCGGTTTGAAGTCTTAGGTAAAGTTTATTATTGTTGATCTTTATAAAAGATTGTGTTGAAGCTGTGTGATCTAGTATAAAAATTGATGAAACGTGGTCTGCAGTAATTCTGAAGGAAGTAGAAGCTTCCTGCCAGTAAAAGCTGGTATTCTGATCAGGGGGTTGAAGCACCCTTCCAATAGTGGTGGTAAACGAGATTAGGGGGTTGTAGCTCCCTTCCAATTGCAGCTGGAAAACGTGAGAATGTTGTAGCCTTCTACAGGTAGATGTCTGTGTACTGATATGAGTCTGCATCAGTACAATATTGTAAGCAGTTTTCCTATAATAAATATTGAAGACAGAGACGACAGCAGCGGTGGTTTTCTCCCGAATTGGGTTTCCACCTTAAATCTTGGTGTTCATGTGTGTTGCTCTTGTGAGATGATTTATTCTGCTGTTACTACACATTTTTATTGCTTAACTAACAGATGCATGACTAATAAGCTGAGTTAAAGATTGTTTCTGAAAAGTTTTTCTAACAATAAAATTATATCAATATACGCAAGTTTCTTTTGATATAAGCGCGTGTATACACAAGTTGGTTTCATCAAAGCTGCGTATGGAATTCAGTAAAGCAAAAGTTAAAATTATCAGTAAGCTCTAAATACTGATTCACGCAACCCCCCCCCCTCTCTCAGTGTTTTTCCCAACAATTGGAATCAGATCAGGGCCTTCTCAAGAAGCTTAATCGCTAGAAGGAAGATCAGCCAACATGAGCAATCAAGATGGGACAGCATCCATCAGGCCTCGTCTATTCAACGGAAACAACTTAATCTTCTGGAAGACAAGGACAAGATCCTATCTTCAGTCTCTTGGAGCAGATGTATGGGCTATAGTTGAAGGAGGTTATCAATATCCAACTTCAATTCCAACAGATGCAGCAGCAAGAAAGAACTATGAAACCAATGCAAAGGCGGTCAATGCATTATTGGGAAGTTTGACTGAATCAGAATTTGTCAAAGTCATGCAGTTGAATACAGCAAAGGAGATATGGGACAAAATCATTCTAAACTATGAAGGCGATGCCAAGGTAAAAAGTGCTAACCTCCAAACTCTCAGAATTCAATATGAAAAACTCAGAGTGCATAATGAGGAAAGCATTGCTAGTTTATTTTTACGTCTAGATGATATTGTAAATCGTATGAGAAATCTGGGTGAAACTAAGTCACCTGATACGGGGATTCGGGATTCAATGGATACGGGATTCGAGAATTGGATTCGGGATACGGTGACCCTCGGAACAGGACACGTCCGGGATACTATACGTTTTATATTATTTTATTAAAAATATATATATATTTAAAATAAATAAATATATATATATATATATATTAAAAATTAGATATATATATTAAAATATTAAAAATTAGATATTTTTTACACAAATTCATACAAATTCATTGATTCAAACATAGATTTAAGACCTTAGATACTCATACATGATACATTGATATATTGATACATCATACAATTGTCAAAATCGCACTTTTCAGCTGCTCGAATCCGGCTATACGGGATTCGATCGTATCCATACAAGATACGATTGGGATTCGACGTATCCTGTACGGATACGATCGACTCCGGTGATTTCGGTACAAATCCGTATGTATCGTATCGGATACGACGGATTCGGGATTCGTGGGCCCCACCCAACGAATCTGGTTTCTTAGGGGTGAAACCATATCTGACACTACTCTGGTAGAAAAGGTTTTAAGATCTCTAACTCCCAAAATTGAGTCACAAGTGTCTGCTATTGAAAAGAAGCAGGATCTACAAACTCTTACTATTGTTCAACTTCATGGGATTCTAACTACTTGTGAAATGAGAAAAGGAGGTCCATCTGAAGTCAAAGAAGTAGAAGAATAAGAAGGATCAGGGTATGTCTCAGAAGAAGGATCAGGGTATTTAGAGCTACTGCAAAAGGAAAGGAGGTAGAAGAATAAGAAGGATCAGGGTATGTCTCAGAAGAAGATGAGATAAATTTTGTAAAGAAGCTACAACTTGGCACTGGAAGGTTCAGAGGTAAGCTTCCCTTTAAATGTTTTGCTTGTGGAAGAGTTGGCCATTATGCTGCTAAATGTCCCCATAAAGAAATTCATGAAAAGGGAAAGGAAGTGGCAAAAGGAAATAAGAAACGGTTTATCAATAGAAAAATCTAGTATACTCATGAAGATAGTGATGGTCTATCAAATAGTGAAGAAGGAGAATCTAATCAAGATATTAGACTTCTCATGGCTTTTGAAAATGACTCTAGTGATACTTTTATGGATGCATTAGAAGAAAATGACTTTCTTGAAGAAATAAATCATCTCAAAATATGTTTGGAAGAAAACAAAATTGCCATAGATACTCTAAAATATCAGCTTATAGAAAAGGAGAAACAGAATGAGAAATTAGAATGTGAAATAGTAAGTCTAAGAAAGGAAATTGAGAAAGTGAAAACTTTAAATCTTAGATTTGCTAAAGGATCTGAAACCTTAGATGAAATTATCAAGGTACAACGCTCTCCTTTTATAAAGATAGGTCTTGGATATATTGGAGAATCATCTCAGTCTTCAGCGCCAAGCTATCTAAATGCAGCTAAAACCAGCCTGCAATATTCTGTCTCTCAGCAAAAGAACAAAGAAACTACACAGGTAAAGCAGGATTACTTTAATACAAGGAAGAACAATAACAGAAATATCAATCAACAAGTAAACATAAATAAAAGGTTTCATGATCGCAGAAATTTCTTCTTTAATGGACAATGTTTCTCATGTCATAATTTTGGTCATAAGGTTGCTCAATGTGTTGTGTACAAAACCATCATGACCAGAGAAGCAAGAAAGCAAAAAAATGAGACTGGAATAAAGAAGAATACTTATAACAACTTTTCTTCTCTTCAAAATGAAATTGAATGTGCTTATTGCAATAACTTTGGTCATGAAGAATCTGAAGAGCAAACTACAACCAAAAGAGCATATACCTTCAAAATCCAAGATTTGGAGAAAGAAGGACTTACATGTTGAAAGTTGTGGCATAGCTTTATTTGCAGAAGGGGAAGAGAATCAATGGTACATTGATAGTGGATGCTCAAAACACATGACAAGTGATAGAAATAAACTTCTTTCATACAATGCTCTAGAGAAAGAAAAGAATGTTACTTTTGGAAATGACTCACCTGCTATCATTAAAGGAAAAGGTTATGTTTTTCTAAAAGAAAAGGTGAAAGATAACAATGTTATGTATGTGGATGGATTAAAGCACACCTGTTAAGTGTGAGTCAAATGTGTGATCAAGGAAATGAAGTTGTCTTTAGTTCAAAAGAATGTGTAGTACGTGAACTTGACACAGGAAAAACGGTAATAAAAGGAACTAGAACACCAAGCAATTTGTATGTATTGAAAGGTGGCCAAGAACAATGCTACTTGGGTAAATCTTCAGAAAATTGGTTATGGCACAGAAGGTTGGGACATTTGAGCTTCTCTCAAATAAGCAAATCCAACAAACTCGAAGTTGATCGTGATCTTCCCAACATCACTCTACCTGAAAGTACCATATGTAAATCATACCAATTTGGTAAGCAAACCAGAGTGCAATTCAATGCTAAAGAAGGATCACCAAGTAAGCCTCTTGAACTTATACATATTGATCTATGTGGTCCTGTAAGGAAAAAGTCACCTTGTAGAGAACAATACTATATCTTATTTATTGATGGCTTCTTTAGAATGTGTTGGATCGGTTTACTAAAACATAAAGATGAAGCATTTGAAAAATTTAAGATCTTCAAAGCTTTGGTTGAAAATGAATTAGATCTAAAAATCAAATGTGTTAGATCTGACTGAGGAGGAGAATATACATCAGATAAATTATTTGATTTTTGTGAACATCATGGCATAAAAAGATAGTTTTTTGTAGCTGGAACCCCACAACAAAATGGCGTGGCAGAAAGGATGAATAGAACTGTTCAACAAATCGCTCGGGCTATGCTTGATGAATCTGGAACTTTCGATACCTTTTGGGGAGAAGCAGCACATACTGCAGTAAATATTCTAAACAAGGCTCATGTTCAGGTGAACAGTGATAAAACTCCTTATGAACTCTGATATGGCAATCTTCCCACCGTAAAGCATTTTAGAGTTTTTGGAAGCAAATGTTTATCAAGAACAATGATGAAAAACTTGGTAAGTTTGAACCTAGAGTAGATGAAGGAATATTTCCTGGTTACTCTTCTAGAAGTAAAACATATAAATGTTACAATAAAATACTTCGGAAGATTGTTGAATGTATTGATGTTTTCATTGACAAGTCTCTCTCAGCTCCTAAAAGGGAAATAACAACAACAAATGAAGATGATAATGATGTATATCTTCCTGCATCAAATAGCAACAATATAGAAGGTGAACCCAATGAAGCACCAAAAAAAGATCTATCTGAAAAGGCTCCATCCAAGTATGTTCAAAACAATCACCAGAATCTCAAATTTTGGGAGAAAAGGGATCAGGTGTCCAAACAAGAAGAACTCTTGTAGGATCACCTAGCTATCTAGCATTTCTATCCACTATTGAAACACAGAATGTCAACCAAGCTAGCAAAGATGAATGTTAGATTCAAGCCATGAATGAAGAACTTGATCAGATTGAAAAGAATCATACTTGGGCATTGGTTCCAAGACCTCATGATAAAAATGTGATTAGAACAAAATGGATATTCAAAAACAAGTTAAATGAAAATGGAGATGTTATTAGAAATAAAGCTAGACTTGTTTGTAAAAGGTATGCTCAACAAGAAGGTATACATTTTAAAAACACATTTTTTCCCGTAGCTAGACTTGAAGCCATAAGAATGTTTCTTGCTTTCTCAAATTTTCAACAATTCCAAAGCTTATCAAATGGATGTTAAATCTGCTTTCCTCAATGGTGATCTAGAAGAAGAAGTGTATATAGAACAACCAGAAGGATTCATTTTGGGAAATGATGAAAAACTTGTTTGTAAACTTAAAAAGGCTTTATATGGTCTCAAACAAGCTCCTCGGGCATGGTACTATCGTCTTGACAAATATCTTCATCAACAAGGTTTTACAAAGGGATCTACTAATAGTAACTTATACACAAAAATTGAGAATGATAAACTGTTGATTGTAGTTCTATATGTTGATGACATCATTTTTGGAAGTAATGAAGAGTCCATGAGTCAGAAATTTGCTTCTATTATGCAACAAGATTTTGAAATGTCTTTACTTGGAGAACTGACATTTTTTCTTGGCTTACAAGTGCAACAAGCAATAGATGGCATATTTTTATCACAAGCAAAATATCTTAAGCAAATTCTGAAGAAGTATGGGATGGAAGACTGCAAACCTGTGAGTACGCCAATGGTAACTGGATGTAACCTCAGTTCTCATGATGATTCTCTCGCGGTAAATCAACCAGAATATAGATCCATGATTGGAAGTCTGTTGTATTTCACCAGGACAAGACAAGACATTATGCATGCAATTGGGATTGTTGGACGATTCCAAGCTAATCCAAAAGAGTCTTACCTTCAGGTTGTAAAAAGAATATTCAAATATCTACAAGGGACTCACGACTTTAGTCTATGGTATCCAAAGAATGTGATCTCACTCTTCATGCTTACACAAATGCGGATTGGGCTGGAAATGTTGATGATCGAAAAAGCACTAGTGGAGGTGCATTCTATATGAGGCCCTGATTAGTATCTTGGTTCAGCAAGAAACAAAGTTCTATTGCCTTATCTACAGCAGAAGCAGAATATGTGGTTGTTGCATCTTGTTACACACAACTTCTTTGGATGATGTAGACTCTACAAGACATTCAAATCAAATGTTCACCTCCCATCTCCATTTTATGTGATAATACCAGTGCTATTAGTATCTCAAAGGATCCTGTAATGCATTTCAAGACTAAGCACATTCCTATCAACTATCACTTCCTACGTGAACAAGTGCTTGAACAAAAGGTTAAATTGGAATATGTTCCCTCCAAAGAACAAGTTGTTGATATATTTACTAAAACTCTTCCCAGGGAAGCTTTCAAATATCTTAGACAAAAGTTGGGAGTTGTCTTTGCCTCTCTAATTAAATCTGCTTAATTTTCGGAAGTTTAAATTTGATACGTGGGTTTCATAAAGACGAATCGCGTAAATATGCAAGTTTCTATGCACAAAACCACATATGGGTTTTGCTGACAGAAATTCTCTGGGTCAGCGCTCAGAACAGTTGTGATGTTGTTGGGTAATCTCTGTTGTTGTTCCAGTATTCATATTTCTATAGCATTCTCTGATGAAGATGCTTTGATGAATTGGTTGTTCAAGATGTTCAAGATGCATCAACTTAGGGGGAGTACTTGTCTTGCTAAAAAGGATGCATTGTTGGCATTCTGATTGGTTTCTGATATATGATCTCTCCCTTGAGATCTTTTGGTCCTATTAATGACATATCATTTCTCTAATTTGATGAAAAGGGGATGTTGACACTCATGATGTAAATTGTTCTATTCAATCATGTAAGGACTCGTTCTATTTTGTAAACCCACTTGGTTGGGTAGTTGAGTCAAATATGTATTTCCTCTTGGTTGGACCATTGATGTAAGTATGAGTCCTTGGTGATAGGAAAGGTCATACTTGGTTGAGTTATAGAGTCATGTACTTCATGGAAAATTTCTGAAGATTCAGCATACACTCAGGGGGAGCATGGTCCAAATAGTACCCTTTGCTCTTGATGTCAAAGGGGGAGAGAATTTTGGGTGTTTGAAGTATTTGAATAATGGTTATGTTTAATGCATCTATCTATTGTGGTGATCAAACACCATCATGGTTGCCATCAAGTCCAAAGGGGCAGATTGTTGGCAATATGATTCCTATGTCTTAACATGTTGTCCTTGATGGCAACTCTCTGGTAAAATATAGAATATGTCTTTAATAAAAGCTCAGGAGTCCATCAGAAGAAATGTGTAATGTCCAGCAGAAGATTTGGTAATATTCATATTGAAGATTCTACATGCGGGTTTGTTCACGCCAAGTCCCGTATACACGCGGATAAGAACAATCCAAGTGGCGTATGCCTTTTGCACTCCAAAAAGATAATACCAGGGGGCATTACCATGGTATTAGCCCACAGGATTGAGCATCATGTCGTCTATTTGATTTCGTCCAAGAATACCATCGACAGTTGTGTGGTTTTGACTCATGGTATTGGTAAAGGCTAAACCTATATAAGGAGAAGAAGATCATAGTGCAAAGGTGTGCATATGCAAGGGCTATCACTAAATACTTCTCTCTAAAGTATATCTGCATAGGGTGAACTCTGTTTTATTGATAAATCTGAATTTATGATGCACCCTTGGATAGATTGATGGATCAAGATCTCTAGACCTGAAATGACCATGTTCTTGCATGATCCAATGAAGAGATGATTAGATCTGAGACCTAGTGCATGTGTGTTGTAGTGGAGTGAAGAGATCTGGGTAAGTTCTATAGATCTGAAACATTCTGCAAAGTTAATATTTACAGATCTATACCCTAGTTCAACTCAGTAAAAGCGCGTATATACGCAGCTTTGCTTCAGAAAAGCCGCGTATGGAAGTTAGGGTTTTCTGAAGCTTGTTGCAGACGTTTTCTTTTATTGCTACTATTTTTCTGCTTTCTGTCAATGAAGTCTTCATGAAGATCTGGGTTGCCTGATTGATGTATATGTTGCTAAGTTGATTATGTACAAATCTGATCAATGACTGAGTAAATATGTGTTATGATGACTGACTGATCAAGGGTTCAGCAATTCTGAAAAGATATCTGACTGAAAGCCTTAGAACTGGATCTGAGATTGATCATATTCTGAAAAACAATATTCGCAGATCCATACGCAGGTTGGTCTTAAGAAAAACGCGTATACACGCAAGTTAAGTGAAGCAAAGTAGCATATGATTTTTGAGACAATGAATGTTCAGGGCTGAATTTGATTCTGCATACTGATTCTAAAATCTGGTTATTACAGTGTTTTGATTGCAGTGATTTCACTATTCGATTTGAAGTATTGGGTAAAGTTTATTATTGTTTATCTTTATAAAAGATTGTGTTGAAGCTGTGTGATCTAATATGAAAATTGATGAAACATGGTCTGCAGTAATTCTGAAGGAAGTAGAAGCTTCCTGCCAGTAGAAGCTGGTGTTCTGATTAGGGGGTTGAAGCTCCCTTCCAGTAGTGGTGGTAAACGAGATCAGGGGGTTGTAGCTCCCTTCCAGTTGCAGCTGGAAAATGAGAGAAGGTTGTAGCCTTCTGCAGGTAAATGCTTGCGCACTGATATGAGTGTGCATTAGTACAATATTGTAAGCAGTTTTCCATATAATAAATATTGAAGACAGAGACGACAACAGTGGTGGTTTTCTCCTGAATTGAGTTTCCACCTTAAATCTTGGTGTTCATGTGTGTTGCTCTTGTGAGATGATTTATTCTGCTGTTACTACACATTTTTACTGCTTAACTAACAGATGCATGACTGATAAGTTGAGTTAAAGATTGTTTCCGAAAAGTTTTTCTAACAATAAAATTATATCAGTACGCAAGTTTCTTTTGGTATATGTGCATGTATACGCGAGTTGGTTTCATCAAAGCCGTGTATGGAATTCAGTAAAGAAAAAGTTAAAATTATCAGTAAGCTCTAAATACTGATTCACCCCACCCCCCCCCCCTCAGTATTTTTCCCAACAGGCTCTTCAAATCTTATTTCCTTGGGAGTCAACTGGTCCAACCGAGAACTTCCCCAAATGCCCAATTCTAAATACGAAAGATTTTTGCACACTTAAAGTTAAATTGTTAAATCAATACAGAAATAAGATAAAAAATGAAATTTTCAAGAGTCAAAGATACCCTGCTATGTCAATCCAATTAAAATTCTTACCCTAAATCCAATAACCTAAGCAAGATACCTATGCAATAGATTACTCTACAAGAGCCATTAATCAACAATTCGTTAAAATAATTACTAGCAGAATATGAAGAACAAGTTTACCATAAAATGTCGAAGAGGAACACAACCATCAAATAAAACCCCAAAGACTTCGTTTGTATTATTCCAGAAAGTATTACAGGAGAGCTTCGAGAGCTAGTACATGATTAAAAGATCAGATTATCAAAAGACTAACACTGACCTCTAATTTATAGATAAATTATCCAACGGCTAGTTCACTTGATCCCTATCAAATTAATCTCGATCGTCAAAAAGGATTTGATTATCTTTTAATCTCGTCCATCGAAATTATTATTTTTTGTGGAATTTCGAATTTTTCAATTAATTCCCTTTTAATTAACTCAAAAATAATAATTTTGAGTTAATTACCTCAAAAAATTGACTTTGACTTAACTACCAAGGTCCAAGGATCCAAATTTTTTCAAAATTTTCAATATTCCCTTGTCCTGGGACCTTTAAAAATTTATTTTTTAGAGACTCACGAATTTTGTCTTTGAAGAAATTAAATTTACCTAGGATATAAAATTAATTAACTTTATGGCTTAAAATTTTTATTTTAATTTGGCCAGAAAATTTAATTAATTGACTCATGAGGGGATTAATTATTTTTCCAACCCTCTTTACATAGGATTAATACATTAAACCCATGAGGGGGAACACCTGTTCATAACAGACTCTCAATAATCTACCCAATTCTGCGACTTAAAATATGATCTAGTAGACCCAACAATCTGTAATAAAATTATCTAGCCAATTAACTAGGATCATTCCCATATTACTTTTACAAAGACTCGATAAAAAATACTAGGACTGACTTAATATCTTGACGACAAAATCCACCCTAGCTTTGGGGTGAGGTTGGAAGGGAAAAACTATGCCGATAATTTGTGTCTAAAGACACAGATGAATCAGTGAGACGAAAAACCTCCTCGAATAAAAATCGTCACTAAAATACTAGGCTTAGCTAGGTTGTTACATACTTCATGGTCTTACTAAAATCATTTACATTATAGATATGCAAAATGGGTTTACATCTTTTACAAAATTGTCAAGTGAATGATGAAATCTGAATGGCACGAACACTCGAACATGATAGATCCCTTTTGCGAAAAAAAATGGGTGTACTGCTATGGGGTAGTTGACAAAGAGTGGTCAACAAGAGGTATTTTAAATTTCAAATTAAAAACCCTCAAAGGGTTCTTCCCTCCATAAATCAAATGTCCAATTCAAAAGTTATCCTACATAATAGCAACTTGTTGCCTCTCATGGAGCCCCTCCTAAGTCTATAAAAACAAGCCACATTCAACTCCAAAGACATGCAAATTCAATGATTATATTGCGTTTAAGCTCTGAAATACTTCAGCCATGTGGAAGACAGACACATCAAATGAGAGGCTTGGAGATTTTTCACTTGACTTGGTTAGTGGCTGGGATTCGTTGGTCAGCTGTGCAAAAAAGGAGTTTCATCCATCATTAAGGCATGAAGATCAGGGCTTTAATGTCTTGAAGCAGGTCTACTTGTTTTGGGAATTCTTGAAGGCCTAGCTGCAGTCCTAAAGACTAGTCAAGACACCATCTAACATCATATTCTCGAACATTTTTGGCACTCCGTTGAGGCATAGCTTGATGCTTGAGATAAAATACTTGTTCGGATCTTTCTTAAGATAATAATGCTTCAAGATTAACGTTGTTATTTTATAAGCATAAGGGCTCCTCTGAAAATTCAGACTTATTCTTGGTTCCAAAACCCTGCAGTCATCACTGTTTCAAGACCCATTACATTACTGGAATTTCGGTCCTTTCTAAAGATCTTCTCTTAGCAGGACTCGGTCCTCATTAGGGCATCATAATTCTGTAAAGAAATTACATCTCTATGGCTCGGTTAACCTAAGACTTTTGTGGCTTCTTAAGGTCAGTGTTTATTTGAAGGATCAAAATTGAAATGGGATAAAACAATCAATCTCCAATTCATTAAAAAACTAGCAAAGAAAGAAAAACTTGCTTGCAGTGGACACATGAATGTTTTGAACGTGTGAAGGCAGTTTGATCAGCAAAGAAGCCCTTCTTCCTTACGGTGGACACATATGAATGTTTTGAATGTGTGAAGGCAATTTGATCAGCAAAGAGCCCTTCTTCCTTGCATCTCTGCTATCTAATGCTTCTGTGGCAAGACCGAAGCCTGATGTTATGTTTATAGCCTATTCTTTGTAGCCTGTATAGACCAGCGAAGAAGAGTATTGCTAAACCATCAATAAATTAAAGTTTGGCATATCTCAAATCATGACAAAACTCTGAACAGTGCAAAGTGGTTAGAAGAGGAGTTTGACATATTATATATACCTATTCCATTGCCTGCCCAAACAAGTGAAGCCGACCTAAAACAACAGTCCAAACTTGTTGACAGTATAGTGAAGAATTTTGTATGGAAGCTGGTCAAATCAAATGCCCTTAAAACTGAAGAAGGTATATCTTGTAGCACTTTTGTTTTGAAGATTTAACTCCCATTTCTTTCAAAGAGGATTAAAAGTTATGGTTAGTGGCTATAATTATATTATGAAAAAGGGTTTCTCTAAACAGCGATGCCACATATATATTGGTGATGTCTTTGGCACAGTGAGTAAGGATTCATAGTTATATTTGGGAATTGGCTTCTCACAGCATTCATGTAGTACTCTATTACTCTGTAGCTGGAAGTAAGAGTCTGATACTCATCTATGTAGAAAATATTTTGATCTCACTTGCAGCAGTATAACAGGCAAGGTCACAGCATTATCTGGCAGTAAGGGTTTTCACATCTAATTCATCAATGATTTCAGTTTGAAGTGGCAGTGGTTTAATTGACAACAGTTACTTCAGTGTGCTGTCATTCATCTACAAGAAGTTTGTTCATCAAGTTTTATTGAGCCACTCCAGTTGACATCTACAAGCAGTGACATTAACATTTGGAAAAAATAAACAAGCTACCAGCACATCTATCAGTAAGAGTTTTTTTGCAGAACAGTAAGGGTTCTAATTAGGGCTTCAAGGATCTACATAGAACAGAAGCGGCAGCAGAGCTACGTGGGTAGTTGAAGTTTTGCATTTCAGCTGTAAGGGCATCATTGTCTAAATACTATTGCATTTCAGCGGTAAGGGCATCATGAAGGGCATTTTGCAAAAAGTTGGTTCATTGTAAGTGGGCCATTGTCCTTGGTACGGGAATCCACATAAGTTGCAGAAGTTGATTTATTGTAAGTGGACCATTGTCCTTGGTACGGGAGTCCACAATAGCATATAAAATTCATTATTATTTTCAGGGTGGTGCTAGGCAAGTGGTTGAACTCACCTTCAAGTTGGAGCTTGTAAACACTTCAAGGTGGTAGGGTGGTGCTAGGGTGAGTTAGAGCTTGCAAGGGTGTTGGAGCATCCTTTCAGCGCATTGTTGATAAAACCAGGGCATTGGAGCGTGTTGTCGCACAGATTGTCCAGGCACCGCGACAACGGCTCAGATTGGGGGCTGTCACCTTTTTCCCCAATCTCTCTATTTAAGCTGTCTCCTTGCAAGCTAAGGGAGGTAGAACCTATTATAAATGAGGACGATAAATCCAGGAAACACAGCTAAAACATCAAGTACTTGATAAGATTTAACGAGATACCTTAAAGATTGGATTAAAACCAGTGCCTTATGGAGTCAAACAAGATCCCGCTATGTGATTAGAAACAAGCAGATGATGATTAACTGTTGCTTATTAAAACACGATTGATGACGATGATATTTAATCGAAAAAACACCACAACCATGAAACAATAAGATGAAAATGCCAGAGATTTAAAATGTTCCAGTTTATGATGCTTCAATTTATTTCGATTCAGAAAATGTTTCCATAGTCAAAACTTCAGATAAAAATTTCAAAAAAAAAGCTCGTTTGACTATAGAAAATTTAAAATTTTTATATTTTTGTATTTTCTAGATTTTTAGGATTTTTTTATTTTTTTATTTTTTTATTATTTTTTTATTTTTGTCTAAAACAAGAAATCTAAATCTATACTAAAGCTTTAATCTAAATAAAAATCTAAATCTAAAAAATCCTAACAAAACTAAAGCTAAAAGTAAATAAAACAAATTTAAAAATCTAAACTTAAACTAAAAATTAAAATCTAGATGCTACCAAAATCGAAATCAACTAAAAACAAAAGCGAACATATCTAAGTCTAAAACTAAAACTACAACAAAACTAAATTTAAATCTAAAAATAAAAATAAAAACTAATCCAAAATAAAACTAAAACTAAACGTAAAAAAAACTAAACTAAATGAAACAAAATAAAATGAAACCCATCTAATTAAAACGTACGCTAACTTGAACAAATCGAATGAAACAAAACTATTGAATTCTACAAACTAACATTAATCATTACAAAAATCTAAAAAAAAATAAAACGAAAATCTAAAACGTGAACTATATACAAAATAAAAAAATGAAACCACGATGAAACAAATCGCAAGGGACTTTGAAGTTTTTATGCGTGCATTGTTGTTTTGCAGGTTAATGAGAACGCAGGCAAGCAAGACGGCGGCTAAGGTTGCATATCTGGATGCGAGGGCAGGCAGAATGAAGGGCACGCGTGGAGAAGGGCTCGGGGATGCATTTTCGTGAAGGAGATGAATGCAGACGGGAGAAGAAAAGAAACGGCTAGGAAAATGGATTGCCAGAGAACGTTGGACGGGCAGCAAGGGCAATGGAGTCGATTGAGTGCAGGTCGAATAGGGAAAACGATGGCAAAGGCAGGACGTCTATGAAGGAAAGCGATGCAGATGGAGGGTGGACGGTTTTGAAGAAGGGCAGACCTGCAAAACGGTGAATGGAGAAGCTAGGGCAGCGTTTTCAATGATAAACCCAGGACCTCCAACTCTAACAAATTTAAAATTTCTTTTCAAAACTCAGATTTTAAAAATTTCTTCATTTAAGTTCAGATTTATTATGCTCCTCAAAATCAAATGATGCCAAATCCTGCCCACCGTAGCAGCTTGAGGCCAGATCTGGCCTTTGGAGGCTAGATCTACCTCAGATCCTAAAAAAAAAAATTCTGATTTAAACCCTTACCCTGCAAAAGACAGCCAGATCTGAAGATACACACACCATGAAACAATTAAACCCTCACAGTCCTAAAAAATTTACAAATTTACAACTAGTTTACAAGTTTAAAACCCTCAAGGTCAGATTTAAAATCCATTTTAGCACAATTTTCAGAGATTTAAAGTTTTAGTGAGAGGCACAAGCCTTCGAAACCCTGCAAAATCACAAATATCGTAAGATAGACCCGGAATTTAACAAATAAAGAGCTTATCAGATTTATGCTTATTGAGAGTCGGCTGGTCCAACCGAAGACTTCCCCAGACGCCCAATCTTAAAAAAAAATTTCCCTGCACACTTAGATCTGACTTTAGACTGATAGAGATTTAAGAAAACAACATGAGACCCTTAGAGAAATCAGAATGTTATTTTATAAACCCAGAAAACTGCATAAGATACCTATATGCAGATTAATCCATGAAGGCCATCAACCATAAAATGCAAGAAACCAAGTAGCAGAGTTTAGAGACAATTCACCACATAGATCTGAGAAGGAACATCCAGAGTTATAACCCCAAAGTCTTTATGCTTTATTCCACAAAAAGTTTACAAGAGCTTCTAAGAGCAAGTGCACGATCCTGAGATCAGATGACTCAAGAATGACAAAGACCTATAAATTTATAGGACCAGATCTCTAACGGCTAGTTTGGATGATCCTCGTCAAAATAATCTCAGCCGTCCAAAAGATTTAATTATCTTTTAATCCGGAACGTTGAAATTAAAATTTTGGGGAAAAAAACGAATTTATCATTTAATTCAATTTTAATTAACTCAAAAATATTATTTTTAAGTTAATTACCCCAAAATTTTGACCTTGACTTAACCACCAAGGCCCAAGGGTCCAATATTTCTTAAAATTCTCAATATTCCCTTGGCTTGGGGCTGTCAAAATCATTTTCCAAGGACCAACAAATTTTGCCTTTAAAGATTTAATCATAATTTAGGACCCTAAATTAATTAAATTTCTGGTTTAGGATTTTATTAATTAATTGACCAGAAAATTTAATTAATTGACTAAGAGGAGATTATAATTATTTTTCCAACCCTCTTTTACATGAGATAATACATTTACATACATGAAGGGGGAAAACCCATTCGTATAGACCCTCAAATAAATACCCAATTCTGCGACTCAAATATGATCTAGTAGACCAAGTAGCTCAAACTACTTTTACAAGGACTCGATAGAAACACTAGGACTCACTTAGTATGTTGATGACAAAATCCACCCTAGCTTTGGGGTGAGGCTGGAGGGAAAAACTCTGCCGATCACTTTCGTGAATCAGTGAGACAAAAAACCTCCTAGGATGGAAGTCATCAACAACATACTAGGCTTACCTAGGTTGTTACATACATGGACGGTCTTACTTAGATCATTTACATCATAACAATGCAGAATAGGTTTACATCATTTATAGCAATGTCAACTGTCGATGAAATCTGGATGATGGAATCTGAATGGTGCAACCACGTCGAACATGACGAATCCCATTTGAAAAAATGGGGGTGTACTGCTATGGGGTAGTTGACAAAGTGTGGTCAACAGAGCGTCCTTCTACTTGGAGCCGAAAATTGAATGCTTTTCTATAGTACTAGGGAGTTGGGGCTTCCCTTTTTAGTTGGATCTGAAGCATTTGATGTACTCACAAAATTATTAGAAAAACATTCAGTGGTTTTTTTGTCCTAGAGGGGGTTTCCTACCTAAAAAATCTTGTGCCTATTGTCTACTGCTTATTTATGTTTTTGAATTGATGTTGAAGATTAATTAATGCTTTGCAAAAAAAATTAATAAGTTACTAATTGCTAAGAAATATTGATTCACCCCCCTCTCAGTGTTTCCAACATAAGAAAGAATGTAATGTATCCATTATGAGAGAGAGAGAGCGAGTAACGTAGTGTTATGTGAGTCATCAAGGAGAGAGGTCCGAAGTGATTAAGTGTCATGAAGGAAAAGGGACCTAAATTTCCTTTTGATAATATCATGGTATCATAACGAATAATAATAATAATAATAATAATATTGATGATTAAGTCAAAATTGAACTATTAGGATTGATTAATGACAAGTGATTTTCCATCAATTATACTTGATTACCAATTGATGCAAGGTGATTTACTATGCTTGGAAAGTCATACTTGAGATGCTAGACATGACTTTCTAATTTTAGAAAGTCACTCCAGAATTGTCATAAATGAGTTTTTATTTAAGGAAATTCATTCCTAAGTTGCTAAATTTCAACACTCCCTCTCAGCTAAGGAGGAATATCTTTCTACAACAAAGATCTCTACTTTCTCTACTCATCTCTGCTCTGGAACAATGATGTCTCAATCTAATGTAAAAGAATCATCATAAGGGAAATTCATCTATCACCCTAATCCACTGATCTTCCCACCTTGACATAGACTTGTGGGGATTACCACTTGTCAACAGGTGACAAGGATCGCGCACAACCAAGCTTCACCACACCCATTGGCCAGATGGGTGGAAATCCCAACAAGCCTAGCTTGTGGGTAGGACGCATATTGGGGTATACTCTAGGAAAGTCCCAACCTAGATGGTAGGGGGGATTACCACGTGTCAACACATGACAAGGATCACGCACAACCTACAGTCAAGAATTCCCTCAACACCAGGAGCTCTCTTGGCTCCATTCCCAACCTGTGAGCTTAGACAAGAGGGAAGAGCATAGCTCAGTGTTCTTGATCATCCATGACCGCCCCCTCCTCCGTCAGTCCAAGCTACTCTCTAAATACCAAGAACTTCCATTTTGGCAAAGACTTGATAAGTATGTCAGCTATTTGATCACCAGTCACAATATGATGGAGTCTCACTACTCCTCTCTACACCATATCCCAGATATAGTAATATCTAATCTTAATGTGCTTGGACTTGTCATGGAACACAAGATTTTTTGTAAGTCGAATCCCACACTTATTGTATCAGTATATTACTATCGTATTTGGTACATGCTCAACAAATCTCCAAAGAGCTACCGCAGCCATACTTCCTCACAAATAGCCATGCTAGTAGCAATGTACTCGGCTTTAGCCGTGCTAAGGGCTACAAACTTTTGTTTTCTACTCATCCAAGATATCATGGCAGATCCCAAACTAAAGCGGCATCCCAATGATACTTCTCCACCTATTGATATACACATCAATGATGATACTTTTCATGCAAATGTGCAACTATTGGATGACAATGATGATGATACTTCTACTATAGTGTTCCCATGCATGCCTAAATGGGTTGTTTCAACTCTTACAAACTCTCAATTTCCTTCCAGGTCCTTCAGTAAATCATTCCGAGTTATCTCCACCTCAAGCTCTTATTTCTACCAAGTCTCCTACTCTTGACAAATACCGATTTGCTACACTAAAGACTCTTTGGAATCTAATCAATGCGAACAAAGATCTAAAAGATTTTCTCTCGCTGCATTATGGCTTTTGATGACCCCTAAATCAACATTAAGGGGGGATATTGTGATGATTTGTGAATGTAATAGTTTCTTTGTACCCACTCTTTAAACTTTAGGTATGGGTGTTGATATTATATGGTTAATATTCACTTGAGGCCATCTAAAGACCTATTGATTGATGTACTGATGGAATTATTGAGCCTACACATAGGTAACTAACCCATTTAAAGTATTTATTTCATTTTGATATTTTGGCTAAGGCTGACCTAGTCAAGCTCTTGGGGCTAGTACTCCAAACTGTAATCTGTGTAAATATAAGTACTCTCCTCTTATTTGTATTCATTTACTCAAGCTGATTATTTGATAAAGGCCCAAGGGCAACTCTTCTATACAATGTATCTTTTGGAGTTGCTTGTGCTTAGTTACCGTGTGATCTTTCTCTTGTAATGCTCTTATAAATATATTGTGTTTTTCTATCTGGATAGATTTGCTAAGTGTTCATAGATTTTTTTATTTTCCAGTGATCTTAACACTCTTCTTGTGCAATGAATCAGTATGCTATTTTTCTATATTTGTATGAATATCACCAGTCCAACCATAAACATAACCGCAGTGACAATGGTAGCACATCCTGCCTTTTGGTTTTAAGTGAAAGGATCTGATTATAGTGGTAACATTATTCGGTTTTCTCTGCACTCTTACTTTACTTACATTGATATGTGTAGGGCTCTCCGTCGAAAGTCCTCTCCCTTCTTGGTCTTTCGTAATGTTTGGGACCTTACAATTCAATGTGCTTGAAATTTTACTTATACTTTTCTTCCTCTTTAATCAGTTCTTAGAATTAATTTCTTAGATTGCGAGATCCCTTTTCCTTAGTGCCTACACGGATCGAATGTTGTGATGTATTTCCAGAGTCCCATTAGCTACTTTTAGCTACAAGTGAACATTAATATTATCCTTCCTTCTACTTCTGACATTTGAAGTAGTAATGAAAAATCCCTTGTGTGCATCTTTTTGTGCCTTGTATAAGTAAACGCTTCTATTGACGTTCTCCAAAATGACAATTCTTATAAGTTGATATTTATGAACAGGTGATTGGCGATGTTCTAAGGATGCGGCAAATTTTGACCAACTTGATTAGGTATGGATTTTTGATATTCAACTAAACTACATTCATTTTTTTATCATTAAAATATTGATGATTTTATAGACTTCAGGCATCCTTCGTATTCGACTACTTCAAAATTCCAAATCAGATGTGAAACTACATTTAGCTGCAATCACTTTAAATTCGATCTCTTTTATATTCCTACCTTCCTCGAAATATGGTTAGCTATGTCAAATTATTTTTTCTGAGTAATGTATGCCAATTTTTCCATCATATGGAAATTATAGCGACTTCAAATAGTTTGGAACATGCACAACAAGCGATATATGCTACAATTAATCTTATCATTCGAAAATAATTTGAAATTAAAAGACAAACTGACGTTATAGTAATAACCATTTTCATCAGGGCATTCCTACATTTTATACTCGTAATTTTGATGTTTTGATTCTCAATGTTGTTGTCAATTTCTAGTACTTTTTGCAAAGTTTTTTAGTCTTTTCTTTTTTTGAGATTATCCTTCATTTGGCTTCCTTCCAATTGAACATGTTTTCACAGAATCTTATTATGTTCAATCTTCAAGTTTACTCGATTTTCATCTCAAGAAATGAACGTTTATGGGTTTGTTATATTCTGCCTTTTCTGTTGGTAGTACTCAAGTAAAAACAACTTGAAAATGCATTAACTGTCCAAGTAGTAGTTGAGTTCTAATGTTGCTTTCATAGATATGGAAAGCTGAAGGAAAAACATTGACTTTAAACTAACCAATTAACTGCAAATATGCATTGTTTGTGGGCTTATAGACATGACTGGTTACTTAATGTCCAATTTCACTCCTTAAGCTGACCAGGCTGCTATAATTTCAATTAATCATTTTATTTGCACTATGTATAGAAGGATACAGATGTATAACAGCAAGGAAATTCAACAACTTTTTAAAGAAAGATTCCACCAATCAACATACATGAACACAGATATGTGTGTATGTGTGTTATAGTCAAAGCATCAACGCTGCACGACCTTATAAATTGGAGCATATTGTTTTTGTTGGTAGCTACACAAGGTGCCAGAGCAATAACTCCCATTAGACTTCCATATTATTTAATTTTACTTCTTGACAGCCTTGATATACTTAGTTTCTAGTTGGTTTTCTTGTGCATGACTTGAATATGCTTCATTTAACCTTGCTGAGTGGTTTTCCATCTATTCAATGCTTCATTTAATGATCTATCAGCTGAAGAGGAGAGTAGCATAGGCTTAAAGATCTCTTTAAGCCCTTTCCAACAAGATATTACATGCCCTCTAAATCCTCTCCATTGAGGAGAAATAAAATTTTCAAGTCAAAGTATACGTGTTTTTTCCTCTGTCCAAGTCGGCCTTGTTATGGCTCAAACTAGCAGGGGTCCTAGGAGGGTATCCTATAGACCAACTACTAGGTCAAGGGGCAACAATGGAGAGATAGCCCATTGTCACCTTGTAACGACCAAAAGTCGTATACACAGCGGAAATATTTAAAATACTTCATAGACAAAGACATCCATTGTAGGACAGTAATTGTAAATCGTATATTGTATAAAGAATTGATGTAGAATGATTACAAATGAGAATGAAAATGAGGGCCTGCTTATATACTCTAGGCAGGTGCCCATTCATGAACGGTCATGTCTCTAGGACATGCCTCTTCATTACTTAACTAACTAACCATTAGTTAAATACTTATCATTTATTATTAAATTTATATTTATATTTATTATTATTTTTATATGAATTATTTTCATAACATAGCCTTCCCCTTCAAAAAGCTTTGTCCTCAAAGCTTACTGATGAAATACTTGATCTCTTTTTTTGTTTCGAATGTCTTCTCGTTTCGGCATTGTCATCTTCGTTTATACAAGTTGATATGATCCTCTAAGTGACAAACAAAATTGTCGCACTGAGAAGGTATCAGGCCATCCTAGATTGATCTTCTGTGTAATCAAACTTTGTGATGAATAATTATCATAGGATTGGATTCTGCAAACTTCAGTCTCCTTGGGAACATAATTTTGTCTGTTATTTTCAGAGCGACATTGTACGTAGCTTGACTGTAAAGTCTACTCTTGTGATTCAGATGTCGATACATAGCTCCTTTGGTTTGGCTTTCCTTTATCATATTAGTGATTGATTCTTGATTTTCTTCACACGTTGTTGTTGTTGAGTTGGCGACCGAGTCATCATTTGGAATGTCCATCATTTGAATTGCAACTTCTACAGATGTTTTAACTTCCCTAAAATCCTCTTCTTCCTTACTTGTGATATTGACTGGACTAGTATTTAGTATTTACCCCTTTATCTTCAACTTGCACTGAAACGACTGACAACTAAAATACTTCACTTTGAAGTTGTTCTAGCTTGTCATTCAATGATTTCTTGTCATTTTTTAGTTTTTTATTTGCGTAAGTAGGGTTTGGTTATGATTCCTTAAATGCACTAGTTCATCCTTTTTTGAATTGTTGACTTTATTCTTAGTAGGTTCATCATCTTTTAAACTTTTGATTCGTTCTAATAATGTTTGGTTAAGGCTCTTTAGATGTAAACTTTCTTCTTCTTCTTCTTATAAACACTTCTTGAGTTCCTTCTTTGTGGCTTTAACTTTCTTGACTTGTTCGAGTAGTTTTTCATTGTGATCTCTAAGGCGCGAAATTTCTTTGTCTTTACTGTAGATGGCTTCTTCAAGCTATTTTTGCTTCTTTGATATAGTTTTTTTGTTATCTTGAAACATCAAGTCTGAGATATCCTTAAAGTCTTCTAATGAAGATGTTGTTGATTTTGATTTACTCGTTATGTCTCGAAATGTGACCATCTTCCCCTTATATTCATAATACACCTTAGCTAAAGCTCCCTGCTCTTTACAGACTTTCACTGATGGGAGGAGTCTCGATATGAGAGAAATCAAAAGAATAGATAAATAAAAGGCATGGGGTGATTCTGAAAGCCTATTCACAAGAGAGACTCAATTGAATAGCTTACTTGCTTGAGAGGCAAGGTGATAGGTACTTTAGGAAGGGCTAAGAGGATACTCAAGCCTAGGTTTAGATGCTATGCCTTGACAAGGAGCTTCCTAGACTTAAGGATCCTTATGGAGAAAAGGATTTTATGTAATCCTTGTGGATTTTGAGTTGTAGAGTTGCGCAACCACAAAAAACCCAAGTGGACCCACGGAGGGGCTTGACCTAATTAGGGAAGACGAAAGGATCAAATGACTAATTTTCTTTTGAATTTTGAATGCAATGATCCAAATGAGGGCACTAACCCAAATCAGCCTAGGGAGAGAAATGCTCCTCGAGCTAGGGCTTGTGATATCTCGGGATGCCACTGTAATATTTGCTTCAAATTTGGAGGACTTCTTGAGCAAACTCCAGCGCAGTAGTGGACCAATTTTCAAGGTGCTTGGATGGCTACAAAATATTTTACTTGATGCCCTAGGTGACCTTATAGGGTTAGGCTTGGATTTGGGAGAGGTGAAGAAAAGAAAAATGAATTTGACCACTAAGAGGATGTGAGGATACGTGCCTTGCTTAGGGGGCTTAATGGAATCAAAATATACCTAGATTGAGAAATTTTGAGAGCTAAGGAGCCTGAATAAACCATCACTAGCCTATTCAAGGGCAACAACTAGGTAATTAGAGATTTACACTTCAAATTTGTCAAAGAGATGAAGTTTCGAGGCTTAAAACCTATTATGTGCCTCTGGGAACATTCACCCACTCTCTTCAAGTACAATGCATGCATTAAATTACTTATTCAAGGTTCACAAAAGAATTTCGGATTTACTTTAACCCATACAAGAATAATGATAACCATAACATGTAGTAAACCAATAAAATAACGAGAATAATATCAAAATTCGACTTACATGAGAGAGAGAGTATATACATTCATCAACTTCGCATTAAAAAGAAGCTGAAAATACAATAGCGAAAATCCAAACATCATAGTGCATTAAGAAAGCTCCAAAAAGTTTACCCAGCAAAAAGTGCAAAAACGTCTCAAGAGATACTAATCCAATCCAAGTGATGACGATGAAAATGAATCACCTCACTTCGATTTATACAGTCACTAACGACTTCTAATTTGTCCTAATGGAGCCACAAATAATAAAACAATGTGCAACAATAACATCCCTTCGTGACAAGCCCACCAAGATTGCTTAATAACATAATAATAAGCCTCTCAAGAGGGTAGAATGATCAATAAAGTGAGTCTTTGGGCCTTTGAGGACACCTAATGAAGTCCAAAGTGTGCCATGACGTGAGAATGGACCTCAAACATAGTGGACAAGGGGTTGGCCCCTTGTTTCCAAGCAAATCCCTGTGGTACCCCCATGTGGGTGTGAGGGGCACAAGGGCATCCTCATGGGTCTCCCAAGTGGATCGAAAATGTCTGTAAACCATTCATAAGGGTTAGGATGATGACATAGGCCCTCATGTGGACCTCGGATCATCTACCAAGTGTGGTGCAATTGTGGAGCCAGCTAGGCATGATGAACCAAGAGCATCATCCTCATCCAAAAGGTGGAACACGAGTAATCAATGAGTGGTGTTGGGGATCCATGAAGTACTCTCTGCTATGGTGGAGACCCATGGCTCTCAACGCTCACCCTACAACTGTTAATGTGGCCCTATGGAGGGCTAGGACCTCGTATAGGGAGACCAACCCCCAAATGGAGACCCACCTGCAATCCTGTGTAAGATCCAATGTGTCCTCTTGCCCTCCAGTGCAAAAAATCATTAGAATAATCAAGTAAAAGAGCTTACAAGTCATGGAATCAATGGGGCATTTCATGGTGGCATGCCTTTCCATAGTGGGATTTGGCATGTACAAGTGTCTCCAAGCTCAATAGGGGGTTAATCAAGGACCCTATTAGGTGGATTCAACCTTTAAAGGGGATGACATGTCCATGGTACATCCCTCAAGTGGTAGTTGGCAAATGATATAGTAATGGTACATCGTTGGACGCTAAAATCCATCCCCTAACCTGGGTTGGGTCCACTTGGCCTTGTGTGGTCCCATTCTTCATTAAAGTTGATTTATTAAGGACTACACGGGAATCCAAGTTCCCAAAGGATTTTAGGGATTGAGAACCTCCTATATAAATCTTATTCTTCTACATCAACCCTCCAATCCTCATCCCCTCTCCCTAGAAGATCAATTCCCTTGCTTAAAAGGCAAACAAGTCCCATTCTTCATTTTATCCTAGGGAAAGTCTTTCTAAGGTCACTTCACACCTATTCATTGATCTATACTTTACCAGTGACTTCCTAAAACTATCGAGTCTCCTCCCATCGATGAAAGTCAGTAAAGAGCAGGGAGTCTTAGTTGTGGCGACAATAGCCTCCATCGTTGCCCTTAACCTAGCCGTTGCCCTCATAGTAACCCCCCTCTTAGGTCCCTTGCTAGTTTGAGTGGTAACAATGCCCATATTCTTGACAACCATAGCATTGGACCTTGGCCATATTCTTCTTCTTTTTTTGAGGACAAAGCTTCCCAAACTTCCCTTTTCTTTTATCCATGGCAGCAAATGCTTGTGTTTTCTCATTTGATCCTAAATCACTTTTTCTCTTTAGCTTGGTTTCTTCAATTTTGCATAATGACCATAGTTCATTGAATGGGAGAGCCTCCTCCTTTCCATAGATGCTTGATGTAAATTTGCCCCATTCCTTTGGTAGTGCATTGAGTACTATAGTGGTCTCTCCTTATCAAACATTATTTATCCTAATTCTTGTAATTGATCTCTTATTTCAAATACCCTCATAAAGTATGAGGCTATTCCATCTTCCTTTGATATCTTCATCTTGTAGAGTTCTTGTCTTACTGACTCTTAACGATATCACTTCTCCAACAGTACTTATGGAGAACAATTCTACTAATTTGTCGTATATTTATTTTGATGTCTCCGACTTTGGTAGGGTATGAGATATCTTTGATGGATTCTATGAGAATCATTTGAGCCCTTACTTCCCCTTTCATGTACTTTTCAAGAGCTTGAGCTTCTTCTTTTGGAGGTTTAGTGGTTGAGCCCTTAACATGTTCCACGACTTCATTTTCTATGAGGATCAAATTTGTCCTCTTCTTCCATGCAAGAAAGGTTGATGACCCAACCAACTTGATGCTTTCCTTGCAAAAAGATATTTTGATATAATCAAATGTGGACATAAAGGTACTTACTTGTGAAGAAACTCCTTCATGGCAATACCTTCAACTTGTTGCCTTCTTGATTTTGATGATGATGATAATGATAGAAGAAGTCTTCTTGATGAAGATGTCTTCCTTCAAAAGTGATTCTTCAAAAAGGGGGAGATCACATTCGTTCCTTGATGATGATGACAACGCCTTCTCTTGCTTCCCTTGGATGTGTAAACTTCAAGATGCTCCAAAGTCCCTCTTTAGTGGAGGTATGGTTTTTGAAGTCTTCTTCTCTCTGAGATGATGATTATGCGAGATTCCCAAGAATGCTTCACGTGAATAATCCTTTTTTTTAACAAACTAGGGTTTTTAGGTCTTCTTTTAGTAACTTTCAAGATGGTAATGTAAACTTTGCCCTTGTAGTTCCTTCAAGATGAGAGGTCCGTTTTTTATGATTGATGCTCTTGATGATATTCTAGTGCTTTGGTCCTTGAGTGTCCTTCTTTAAGCTGCCCTTCCTTAACTTGTCACCTTAGCTTTGATACCATGTTGAGAAATCCAGGGGGGTAGCTAGTGTAGGTGATTTCTCTTTTCTTTGATAACTATTTGTGGTGTATTTTTACTTTACTTTATTAGCTTCCTCTTTCACTTATTATT
The DNA here is from genome assembly GCA_034641835.2 of Pinus albicaulis. Taxonomy (NCBI): domain Eukaryota; kingdom Viridiplantae; phylum Streptophyta; class Pinopsida; order Pinales; family Pinaceae; genus Pinus; species Pinus albicaulis. Next base: position 855,588,075 of record CM076580.1, on the reverse strand, counting down.
AGTGGTTTTCTTCATCAAACAAATACCAAACCATAAAGAATAATGAGATAAAGGACATAAGATATAGGTGATCAACCATGACCAAAACCCCTCCAATTTGAGAGGAAAACTCATAAGAATTCTTCTTCTTATAGAATTTTCAATTGATGAATTCCAAGACCTAGACCCTTGACCAAAACCCCTCCAAGAATTTGTGAGGCTTCTCTGCTTCGCTTGGCTTGCACACCTTTTCTTGTGAACTCGACTAGCAAGAATACTTCTTTCTTGAACTATATCATGGCTTCTTTAAGATCTGCAATATCTTACCGTAGAAACCCTAGTTGCAGCCACACGTGTGAGATGATTTGACCCAAAAGAATGTTAGAAGACTTTGATCTTCTTCTTCTTTCTCTGCGCTGCTCAAGAGGCTTTCTTCCTTTGTTATTTGCACGTCTTTTCTTGTCGTGGATGCTTGACGGATGATCTCTTGAGTGAGTTTGAGTCCTCCTATATACAGGCTTCTCTCCCATGCTACTATGTCGACTTGTCATCATTCCTAAGCTGACATGTCCTCTTAATAGGTCGACTTGTCCTTTAGGAGGCCGATTTGATAGTAGCACATAGATGAGGTCTTGGAGGGTCATTATGACTCTATCTTTGACTCAAATATTTTTTCTTACAAAATGTAACATGCCCTAAATGGGTGTTTCATACATGAAAATGTCTCATAAGCCCTAGAAGCTCAAATTCCTCTTGAGCATGAAACCCATGCCTCAAGAAAACAATAACAAAATTACTTTTCTCATTACATCAAATACATAAAATCATGATTACATGTGTCATTACGAAGACCGAACCTAGTTAAATATTTCAACAGGGTGATGGCCATAGATAAGGGCTAGAGCTCATGTTTTTCTTTTGCACACGTGCTAAATTTGTATGTACTAACCATCTTTTGCATTTTGTGGTACATTTCCTGTTGAAAGTGGTCAAATTATGTTTTTTCTTTTCTTTTTAGCTGTGTTGACCTCTGATGCATTGTTCTAGGCCCAACCCAAAGTGTGGACAAGGGGAGAGGGAGGCTAACCCTTTGTGAACCCAGTGGACACATGTGGACCCGGATTGGAAAAGTGATGAATGGGGTTAAAATGAGCGGAGGAGAGTGATGTATATGGTGTTGGGAAGTGGAACCACGCAACCAAAATCAAGATTTCCCATGTACTGTCTGTGAAAATTTCTGAATTTACTAAACAGAAATCCTACTGTTAAATTCTTGAATTACTTCTCCTACTTACATAAGTTATTAATATGAAAACTTCAGCATTAAGATTGAAGTAAATACATTAACGGCCTACACATGCAACTGAATAACATGCTCAATGACAAAGTGACAAACAAGGATTTTCTGGACAACTATCCCTGGAAAAACCCAATGTGGGAAAACCGGTGTTGCTAGCTTCTGGAGGGTTTTTATTATTAAGCAGATTCAAGGGTTTTTATTATTAAACAGATTCTAAGTACAACAGATCTAGGCACCAAACTGGTTAACCCAACAGAGACATAAATTTGCAACAATACCTCTATTCCGGACATAGAAAAACTGACTGATTCACACCCTCAAACGAGATTTACAGAACTCAGCCTTTTCCGGCCTCTAGAAACCCCAGCGCAACTCTGAAGCCCTCTGCGTCAGCCCTTCTGGCCTGCGTCAGCCTCTGCACTACTCAGGAAGGGCCTACGTCACCCTAGACTGGGTTACACTACCCCTGCACTGCGCTAGCTAGTTCTGCGTCAACCCTCCTGGCCTCCTGTTGCCTCTGTGCTGCCACTGTTGGGCTCTTAGCTGCTCTGCATAGCTGCTTCCTCTGCGCTGTCGTGGCCTACTGCTTCTCTACCCTCGTTGTACTCTAGGCCTTTAATTTTGGGCAACTAGGTCCAAACTCCAGGTTGCACTGCTCATATGACGATGATTATACTTTTGTTGGATTCCTCTTTCGGAGAGGTGCAAGATTGATCTAAAGATCATCTTGTTTGGATGAGCAGAGCATATATTTTGATTTTATTTTCCACACGTGCTAGGTCGGCCAGATTTGTAATGTAGACTCACAAGCCTAATAGATGTGTCACACACCCTCACTGATGGATATAAATTGGAGAGACTTGGAGATCATTTGCTCATCATCTCATCACAAATAATCTCATTGTGATCTGATTGGTTCGATAGCCTTTGGAGGCCTCTTTCCTTCACACGTGCGGAGCTGAAGCTAGGGAAATTTGCGGATATGTTTTGGGGTTGTTTTTTGTGCGTTGACCGTGGTCAACCCTTGACTGTTTGACCTCCAAACTTTGCTGGAAATCCGATTTTTGTAGGCCGTACAGCTCGGCACAAATATCGAGGAAAAAGGAACAGTTTGACCGAAGCCCTAAATCTACAGCGTTGACTTTCGGTTGATTATCCTGCGTTGCCATTTTTGCGTTAACTTTTGGTTGAGCAGCGTTGACTTTTGATGATGTTAATTTTGGGTAACTAGGTCCAAACTCCATGTTGCACTGCTCAGATGATGATGCCAATATTTTTATTAGATTCCTCTTTCGGAGAGGTGCAATATCGATCTAAAGATCATCTTGGTCGGATGAGCAGAACATTTATTTTGAATTTATTCCACTTATGTGCAAGGTCAGCAAGAATTGTAATGTAGGCTTGGAGCCCCAACAGATGTGTCACACACCCTCACAGATGGATATATATTGGACAGACTTGGAGTTCATTTCATCATCCACTCATCACACACTTCTCTTGTGTCTGATTGGTTCGATCATCATTTGGAAGCTTCTCTTCTCACACGTCAGAAAACAGCAGCTAGAGTTTCAGTTCAGATCTGTCTAGGGTTTTAGAGCAGCTTTGACCAGCGTTGACTTTGGTCAACGCTTGGTCCATTTGACCTCGAACTCTCCCAAAATTCTGATTTTTGCAATCCGCATTTTTTGGCACAAAAACCAAGGCTAGATGTTGACCTTTAACTTGCTGTGTTGACTTTCTGTTGCTATTGTTCTGCATTAACCGTTGACTGGACAACATTGACTTTCGTTGACTTTGGGTTGACTTTTGTGGAGCTGTCTTGAGGGTTGTGTGACATTTCTAGTTGGCTAACCGTGAGGAGACTTTGTTGGTTGAAGCATCATGTTGACCGTCGTAACGCACCACAACACATATATTTTGTTGATCAAGTTAAGTGTATTTTTTGGCTTGTCTTCCGTTGACCTATTGGTATGTTCTATCAGCATTTTACTTTCATGTTTATGTGATTTCTATTTGCTATCAGGTTTAAGGTAAAGTTGCATCAAGAATAGAACATCTTTGAAAATTTACATGGTATCAGAGCTAAGGTGAAGACAAAGCCCAACTTTGTGTTGAGAGTAATCATCGGAGAAGTTGCATTTGTCAAGGACCCATGGGTACCTCAAATTATAATGGCGTCAAACCTGATGATAAGTTGACTGGAAAGTCTGACTATCATGCTTGGAAGATGTCTCTAGATTTGATCTTGGAAGACCAAGAGGTCATGGACTATGTGCAGGGTAAAATCCAAGAGTCTCCATCATCTGCACCAGCTGCCACTAAGATGAACAATAGAGAAGGAGAAATCAAAGCTAAGCTAATCATCCAGGATTCCATCCATAAAAGTCCGGTTGCCTACATCTTTGAGTTGGGCACATCTAAAGAGATGTATGATAAGTTGATCAACATGTTCAGGGCCAATAATGCAAATCAAGTCCTTTTCTTTAAGAACCAATTGAAGAATGTTAAGAAAGGCAAGGATGAATCCATTCAATCCTATTTTTTGAAGTTGACCGAAATCAGGAATAACCTTCTCGCCATTGAGGAAACAATAGCTGATCGAGAAATGGTTCTCACTGCACTTGGAGGTCTCCCCTCTGAATGGCATGTATTCATTACTACCATTCTCAATAATAATGTGGTTCCTGATTTTGATGAAGTATTGTTGAGATGCACTCAAGAGGAGACAAGAATGATGGAATATGAAAATGAAGGAAATGTTGCCTTCACTGCTCGTGCTAAGAAGAAGAACAATGGTGGTCTGAGGAACCATGGAAGAGCAGGGGCCCAAGGAAAGAAAGGAAGATGTTACACATGAAATACCCTAATAGAATGGATTCTCACGGGGATGATGACAACAACAACAAGAGGAATGGAAATCAAAGGAACAATAGGTTCAAAGGAAAGAGGAAGGCTCCCTCTCGTCGTAATGGAAATGGGCAACCCTTCAAAAGGTCAAGGAACTCCAGGTATGAAGAATCTAATGTTGTTGACGATAAAAAAATGAATTCATTCTTCTATCTGCCCTCTCTGCTGCATCTCCACCCGACACCTTGGATGTTTGGTTGATTGATAGTGGTGCTTCAAGGCACCTCACTGGGTTTAAAGAAACTCTCTCTGATTTGATTGAGAAGGATACTAATTTGAAAATTATCCTTGGAGATAATGCCACCTATCTCGTGAAAGGGACAGGGACTATGACTCTCCATTTATCTCAAGGTCAAGTCCTTCGTTTGCAAGATGTATTGTATATACCTGATTTGAAGAAGAAACTTGTGTATATTTCGGCCATCGAAGACAAAGGTTTCAAGGTGGCATTCGTCGATGGAAAGGCACGCATCTGGAAGAAGAGTTTCAAGGAAGCTCTCACTATTGGCTTTAGAGTTTACACACTCTACCTGGTTGGAGGAAGGCCATTGGGGGCTATGACATGTGATACAATTCGTCAAACCAAACTATGGCATCGGAGGTTTGGACACGTTCATTACAAAACCCTTCCCGAAGCAAGGAAGGTGGTGACAGGGTTGCCTGAATTCAAAAATGATCATGAAGGTGTATGTCAGGGTTGTGCCGAAGGAAAGCATACAAGGGGACCTTTCCCCTCAAGTGTCACAAAGACATCTGATGTTTTGCAATTGAAACATTCTGATCTATCTAGTACGTTGCTCGTGACATCTTTCGGAGGATATTCTTATTACATGACGTTTATAGATGACTTCTCTCACAAGACCTGGATATACTTCTTGAAGAAGAAGGATGAAGCATTCATGTGGTTTCGTACTTTCAAAGCCTTGGTGGAAAATCAAACAGGGAAGAAGATCAAGATTTTGAGGACCGATAATGGCACTAAATATGAGACGAACGAGTTCAATAACTTTTGCAGAGAAGCTAGCATTAAGAGGGAGACCACAACCCTGTATAGTCCTGAGCAAAATGGCGTTGTTGAAAGAAAGAACAGGACCATTGTGTAAGTTGTCTGTGCCATGCTATGTGACCAAGGTCTTCCGAAGTTTCTATGGGGAGAAGCTGCAAACACTGTTGTGTACATACAAAATCGATGCCCGCATTCCGCTCTGGACTCCAAAACTCCCAAAGAAGTCTTCTCTGGTAAGAAACTTGATGTTTCTCATTTTAGAGTTTTTGGTTGTCTCGTTTACTTTCATGTGCCGAAAGAGAAGAGAAGCAAGTTGGATGCCTCTGGGAAGAAGGGAATGTTTGTGGACTACAGTGAAATTTCGAAGGCTTATAGAGTCTATGTGCCTGGTAAAAGAGAAGTGGAGATTTGCCACGATGTTACCTTTGATGAAGATGCTTCCCTCACAAAAGTGATAAACCTTCCGAGCTATAAGGAAGATCATAATGTAAGATCATGGAATCAGGAAGAACCGAAGGATGAGATGATGCCCGATGTTGAAGGACTGATGGACCCCATTGATCCACCTCCTTCAATGAAGAGAAGACCCTCATGGCTCCAGGATACTCTCGAAGATGCCGACAGACGTATGGCCCCAAGGGGGGCATTCCATGAAAGTAAGAAGCCGAATAGATACCAAGGGTATCTAGCAGCCATGAGTAGAATCGTACAATCTGAGACTGGATCTTTTGAAGAAGTCATAAAGCATCAAGTCTGGAAAGGATTCTATGCACGAAGAGTACGAGTCCATTATGAAGAACGATGTCTGGGATGTGGTTCCGAGACTAGAGGACAAAGCTGTTGTCACCTCGAAATGGCTCTATAAGATTAAGCATGGATCTGATGGTAATGCTAAAAAATTCAAGGCAAGATTCGTTGCACGAGGCTTCTCTCAAAGGAAGGCATAGCCTATGATGATATATTTGCACCTGTGGCCCACTATTTCACCATCCGATCTATTATTGCCCTTGCTGCTGCACAAGGATGTAGTCTTCATCAGATGGATGTGAAGATTGCTTTTCCGCATGGTTCGATAAAACAAGAGGTGTATGTGGAGCAACAAGAGGTGTATAGATAGCTCCACCCAGGGCTTGATACGAGAGGATAGATAGCTACTTGACGAAGTCGGGCTTCACTCGAAGTAATGTTGATCTGAACCTTTACTTCAAGGTCGATAGAGAAAAGCCTCTCATTCTAGTTCTTTATGTGGACGATCTCTTCCTGACAGGTGTTGACCCTCTCATTCATCAGTGTAAGAGGGAGCTCGCTTATGAGTTCGAGATGAAAGACCTAGGACTGATGCATTACTTCCTAGGCTTGGAGGTCTGGCAGAGACCTGGCAAGATTTTCCTCTCTCAAGGAAAATACATTGTGAAGCTGCTGGAAAGATTTGGAACGGTGCACTGTAACTCTGTGTCGACACTGATGAAGCTCAACTTTACGAAGTTGAGTGGAAACGTTGTTAGGCCCGTGCTAGCAAATCCTACCAAGTATTGACAACTCGTAGGGGCCCTGATGTTCTTAGTGAACACCTTGAGTCAACACATGGTTGATCCTCATCACATTCACTGGGTTGGTGCCAAGAATCTATTGAGATATATTCGGGGCACGATAAACCATGGGCTAAGATACACTGTCGGGAGTTTGAGCCTCCATGGATATATTGATGTCGATTGGGTTGGAAGTCTGGTGGATCGCAAGAGCACATCTGGATGTTGCTTCACACTTCGATATCTTGGATGAGCATGAAGCAGAATTCAGTGGCTTTGAGCACCGCTAAGACTAAATACATTGCAGCGAGTATGGCCTGTTGTGAACCAATTTGGTTGCAAAATTTCTTCAGTGAGTTGTTCGGGCATGTGCTAGATACCAACATTATCCTTTGTGATAACCAGAGTGGGATTCGTTTATCATAGAATCCCGTGTTCCACGATCGATCCAAGCATATTGATATCAGCTACCACTTTATCTGGGATATGGTACAGCAAGGCGCCGTAAGGCTCGATCATATAGGAACTGATGAGCAGGTCGCAGATATTCTCACAAAGCCCTTGGGGAAGGTCAAGTTCCTAACCTTCCGTGAGAATCTTGGAATCGTGGAATGACCCTATGTTGAGGGTCTTGTTGGACGATGAGCTCTAGGAGCTCCAGGGGGCTTTGGGGATAGCTTCTTGGAGCTATAAGCAACCACAGGGCCAGGCTTGCCAAACCTTGTTGTTGTGCTTCCGCCCCACCGTGATGATATTGATTTGGTTCACCTCTCTTTGATCTGTGCCACGTATGCATCCTACCCATGGAGTCTTGGACTCATGGGAAGTACCTCTCATCTTGGCCAATGAGGTGGGAAATGTGGATAGAGACTAATAGCAAGATCGATGGATGGATTGTCCTACTCTCTATGTCTAGGATGGCACGTGTCCAACCACTTGATCTGGGATCAAGTCTAGTGAGGTTCCGGACCTCCAACTGACTTCGGGTTAGTATGAGACTCCTTTGAGTCCTATAGAGATTTCGGACCTCTAAGCTGACTTCTGGTCAGTCGGGAGTGATGTCTTTGTGACTCACCGTTTTGAAATAAAGAAGCCAGACAAGCAAGTTACGGTGGGATGACGCACGATGTTTGGATGGCACTAGTGGATGGAGTTCTCCCTAGTTGAGAGGGAATGTTAATTTTGGGCAACTAGGTCCAAACTCCATGTTATACTGCTCAAATTATGATGTCAATATTTTTATTGGATTCCTCTTTCGGAGAGGTGCAAGATTGATCTAAAGATCATCTTGATCAAATGAGAAGAACATTTATTTTGAATTTATTCCACTTATGTGCAAGGTCAGCCAAAATTGTAATGTAGGCTTGGAGCCCCAACAGATGTGTCACACACCCTCACAGATCGATATATATTGGACAGACTTGGAGTTCATTTCATCATCCACTCATCATACACTTCTCATGTCTGATTGATTCGATAATCATTTGGAGGCTTCTCTTCTCACACGTGGGAAAATAGCAGTTAGGGTTTCGGTTCAAATCTGTCTAGGGTTTCAACGCAACTTTGACTAGCGTTGACTTTGGTCAACACTTAGTCCATTTGACCTCAAACTCTCCCAAAATTTTGAATCTGCAGTCCGCATTTTTTGGCACAAAAACCGAGGCTAGATGTTGACCTTTGACTTGCAACGTTGACTTTCTGTTTCCACTATTATGCGTTAACCATTGACTGGACAACGTTGACTTTCATTGACTTTAGGTTGACTTTTGTGGAGGTGTCTTGAGGGTTGTGTGACATTTTTGGTTGGCTAACCATGAGGAGACTTTGCTGGTTGAAGCATCCCGTTGACCGTCGTAATGCACCACAACACATATTTTTTGTTGATCAAGTTAAGTGTATTTTTTGGCTTGTCTTTCGTCGATCTATTGGTATGTTCTATCAGCATTTTATTTTCATGTTTATGTGATTGCTATTTGGTATCGGGTTTAAAGTAAAGTTGCATCAAGCATAGAACATCTTTGAGGGTTGTGTGTGTGACACTTGGAGGGTTGGCTGATCTAAGAAAGACTTTGCTAGCGGATGCATCTTGTTGACTACCGTAACACACACTATCCTATATCTTTGTTGGACAAGAAGAATTGTAAAATCTAATCTATATTATTGGCTTGTCTTCTGTTGATTTATTATTGTGTTTTATCAGCATTTTACTTTCATGTTTATGTGATTGCTAAATTGAATCGGGCCAAAGAAAGATTGAAGTAAATTTGCATTAAGCATAGAACACTCCATGTCTATCTAAATTTAACAAGGAATTAGAGCTAAGGTGAACACAAAGTCCAAGCTAGTGTGAAAAGCAATCACCGAAGAAGAAATCCTATCAAGGACCAATGGCCTGCTCAACCTATAAGGGTTTCAAGTCTGATGATAAATTGACTAATAAGTCTGATTATCATGCATGGAAGATGTCCTTCGATTTGGCATTAGAGATCAAGATGTCATGGACTATGTGCAGGGGAAGATTAAAGAGCCTTCATCAAATGCAACTACTTCCACAAAGTCGAAGTATAGAAAAGGGGAAATCAAAGCAAAGACGACTATCTGGGATTCTATTCATAAGCACTTTGTTGCTTACATTTCTCAGTTGAGCACATCTAAAGAGATGTATGATAAGCTGGTTAGCATGTTCAGGACTAGCAATGCTAATCAAGTTATTTTCTTCAAGAATCAATTGAAGAATATCAAGAAGGGCAAAGGATGAATCCATTCAATCGTATTTTATGAGGCTCACTGAAATCAGGAACAATATTCTAGCTATTGGAGAAGAAATAGTTCATCAAGAGATGGTTCTCATTACACTTGGAGGTCTTCCCCGTGATTGGTATGTATTCAATACCACTATTCTTAATAATAATGTGATTCCTGATTTTGATGAAATATTGACGAGATGCACTCAAGAGTAGACAAGAATGATGGAGAGAGATCATCGTTCTAATGGAAATGGAGGTGACCCTACTGCCTTCACCGCTCATGCAAAGAAGAGGAACAACGGTGGTCCGAGAAATTAAAACCATGGAAGAGCGGGGCCCAAAGGAAGGAAGGGAGGATGTTACACTTGTAACAAGTTTGGTCACTATGCAAGAGAGTGCCCTAATACAAGGGACTCTCCCAAAGATGATGACAACAACAACTCCAGGGGGAATGCCAATCAAAGGAACAACAAGTTCAAAGGAAAAAGGAAGGCTCCCTCTGATCGTAGTGGAAATGGGCAACCTTTCAAGAGGTCAAGAAATTCCAGGTACGATGAGTCTAATGTTGTTGATAAGAGAAATGAATTTATTCTAGTATCTGCCCTCTCTGTTGCATCTCCTCCTGACACCCTGGATGTCTGGTTGATTGATAGTGTTGCTTCAAGGCACCTCATTGGTTATAAAGAAGCCCTCTCTGATTTGATTGAAAAGGATACAAATCTAGAAATTATCCTTGGAGATAATGCCACCTATCCCATGAAAGGGACAGGGACTGTGACCCTTCATCTATCTCAAGGTCAAGTCCTCCGCTTACAAGATGTGTTGTACGTACCTGATTTGAAGAAGAACCTTGTGTCTATTTCGGCAATTGAAGACAAAGGGTTCGAGGTGGCAATCGTTAATGGAAAGGTACGTATCTGGAAGAAAAACTTCAAGGAAGCTCTTACTATTGGTTTTAGAGTTAATACACTCTACCTGGTTGGAGGAAGTCCATTAGGAGTTATGTCATGTGATACAACTCTTCAAACAGAGTTATGGCACCAGAGGTTTGCACACTTTCATTACAAAGCCCTTCCCGAAGCAAGGAAGGTGGAGACAGAGATGCCCGAATTTAAAGATGATCATGAAGGTATATGTCAAGGTTGTGCCGAAAGGAAGCATACAAGGGGACCATTCCCCTCTAGTGTCACGAAGACAACTGATATCTTGCAGTTGATACATTCTGATTTATCTGGTATGTTGCCCATGACATCCTTGGGAGGATGTTCCTATTACACGACCTTTACAGATGACTTCTCCCGCAAGACGTGGATATATTTCTTGAAGAAGAAGGACGAAGCATTCAAATGGTTTCGTACCTTCAAGGCCTTGGTGGAAAATCAAACCAAGAAGAGAATCAAATTTTTGAGGACCGACAATGGGATCGAGTATGAGTGAAATGAATTCAATGACTTTTGCAAAGAAGTTGGCATTAAGAGGGAGACCACAATTGCGTATACTCCTGAGAAAAATGGTTTTGCTGAAAGAAAGAACATGACCATTGTGGAAGCTACCCACGCCATGCTATGTGACCAAGGTCTTCCGAAGTTTCTATGGGGAGAAGTTGCGAACACTGTTGTCTAAGTTCAAAATAGATGCCCACATTCCGCTCTGGACTCCAAGACTCCCGAAGAAGTCTTCTCTGGTAAGAAACCCAATGTTTCTCATTTTAGAGTTTTTGGTTGTCCTGTTTTTTTCATGTGCCGAAAGAAAAGAGAAGCAAGTTGGATGCTTCTGAAAAGAAGGGAATGTTTGTGGGCTACAGTGAAACTTCGAAGGCATATAGAATCTATGTGCCTGGTCAAAAAGAAGTGTAGATATGCCATGAAGTCACCTTCGATGAAGATGTTGCCCTTAAGAAAGTGAGAAATCTTCCTAGCTCCAAGGAAGACAAAGAAGATGAAGAAGCAAGGAAACAGAAGAACCGAAGGATGATCCGATGTTCGATGTTGAAGGGCATATGGATCCTATTGATCCACCTCCTTCAAATAAGAGAAAACCCTAATGGCTCAGGGACACTCTTAAAGATGCCGAGAGACATATTGCCCCAAGGGGGACATTTTGTGAAAGCAAGAAGTTGAAAAGATACCAAGGGTATCTAGCAGCCTTGAGTACAATTGTATAATCTCAGCCTGGATCATTTGAAGAAGTCGTAAAGCATCAAGTTTGGAAGGATTCTATGCACAAAGAATATGGTTCCATTAGGAAAAATGATGTCTGGGAAGTGGTCCCGAGACCGGAGGACAAATCTGTTGTCACCTCGAAATGGCTCTATAAGATCAATCAGGGATCTGGTGGTAGTGCTGAAAAGTACAAGGCAAGATTTGTAGCCCGAGGCTTCTCTCAAAAATAAGAAATAGATTATGATGACATATTTGCACCTATGGCCCGCTATACCACCATCCAATCTATCATTTCCCTTGCAGCAATGCAAGGATGGAGTCTCCATCAGATGGATGTGAAGACTGCTTTTCTACATGGTTCAATAAAGGAAGAGGTCTATGTGGAGCAACCTCTGGGGTTCGAAGTCCAGGATAGAGACACCTATGCATGCAGGTTGAAGAAATCCCTCTATGGGTTGAAGCAAGCCCCCAGGGCTTGGTACGATAGGATAGATAGCTACATGATGAAATTGGGCTTCACTCGAAGAAATGTTGATCCAAACTTTTATTTTAAGGTTGATAGATAAAGGCCTCTCATTCTAGTTCTCTTTGTGGACGATCTCTTCCTGACAGGTGCTGACACTCTCATTCATCAGTGTAAGAGGGAGCTCACTTATGAGTTCGAGATGAAAGACCTGGGATTGATGCATTACTTCCTAGTCTTGGAGGTCTGGAAGAAGCCAGGCGAGGTATTCCTTTCTCAACGAAAATATGTCGTGAAGCTGTTGGAGAGATTTGGTATGGTGGATTGTAAGTCTGTGTCGACACCGATGGACCTCAAATTTAAGAAGTTGTGTGGAAACGTTGTTGGGCTCGTGCTAGGAAATCCCACTGAGTATCGATAACTCGTGGGGGCCCTGATGTTCCTAGTGAACTCCTGTCCGAACGTATGTTTTGTCGTGAACACTTTGAGTCAACATATGGTTGATCATCATCACATTCACTGGATTGGTGCCAATAATCTATTGAGATATCTTCGAGGCACAATCAACCATGGGCTGACATACATTGCCAGGAGTTTGAGACTCCATGGATATATTGATGTCGATTGGGTTCGCAGTGTGGTGGTCCGTGGATCACAATAGCACATCTAGATGTTGCCTCATCTTGGGTTCTACTTCGATATCTTGGATGAGAAAGAAGCAAAAATCGATGGCTTTGAGCACCGCAGAGGCCGAATACATTGCAGCGAGTATGGCCTGTTGTGAAGCTATTTGGTTGAGAAAGCTCTTTAGTGAGTTGTTCGAACATGTGCTAGATACCACCATTATGCTTTGTGATAACCTAAGTGGCATTCGTTTTTCTGAGAATCTCGTGTTCCACAGTCGATCCAAGCACATTGATATCAGGTACCACTTTATCCGGGATATGGTACAATGAGGCGTCGTAAGGCTTGATCATATAGGAACTGATGACCAAGTCGCAGGTATTCTCACGAAGCCCCTTGGGAAGGCCAAGTTCTTAGCCTTCCGTGAGAAGCTCGGAATCATGGAAAGACCCTATTCTGAGGGTCCTGCTTGAGTTGGACTATGAGCTCTAAGAGCTCAAGGGGGCTTGGGGATAGCTTCTTAGAGCTGTAAGCACACACAGGGCTAGGCTTGCCGAACCTTGTTGTGCTTCTGCCCCACCATTATGATATTGAGTTGGTGCACCTCTCTTTGATCTATGCCCCACACGCATCCTACCCATGGAGTTTCGGACTCATGGGAAGTACCTCTCATTTGGCTAATGAGGTGGGAAATGTGGATAGAGACCAATAGCAAGAGCAATGGACGCATCAGAGATTGCCGTACTCTCTATGTCTAGGATGGCACGTGTCCAACACCTTGATCTGGGATCAATTCTGATGAGGTTCTTACCTCTAAACTGACTTCGGGTTAGTAATGTAACTTTGGATTAGTATGTGACTCTTTTTGAGTCTATTGAGGTTCTATCCTCTAAACTGACTTCGGGTCAGTAAACTAACTTCGGGTTAGTATGTGACCCTTTTGAGTCAAAGCTGACTTCGGGTGAACAAAGCATGATGACTTTGTGACTCACTCTCCTTGTTCTATTTGCGACGAGAGTTAGCAAAGCAACTTACGGCAAGATGATGCACGATGCTATATGATGGTACATGATGGTAATGATCTCTGGATGGCACAAGTGGATAGATGGAGTTCTCCCTAGCTGAGAGGGAGTGTTAATTTGGGCAACTAGGTCCAAACTCCAAGTTGCACTGCTCATATGATGATGATTGTATTTTTGTTGGATTCCTCTTTCGGAGAGGTGCAAGATTGATCTAAAGATCATCTTGCTTGGATGAACAGAACATGTATTTTGATTTTATTTTCCACACATGTGCTAGGTCGGCCAGATTTGTAATGTAGGCTCACAAGCCTAATAGATGTGTCACACACCCTCACTAATGGATATAAATTGGAGAGACTTGGAGATCAGTTGTTCATCATCTCATCACACATTCTCTCATTGTGATCTGATTGGTTCGATAGCCTTTGGAGGCCTCTTTCCTTCACACGTGCGAAGCTGAAGCTGGGGAAATCTACAAATCTGCTTTAGGGTTGTTTGTTGTGCATTGACCAGTGTTGACCATGGTCAACCCTTCACCGTTTGACCTCCAAACTTTGCTAGAAATCTGATTTTTGTAGGTCATACAGTTGGGCACAAAAATCGAGGAAAAAGGAGCAGTTTGACTAAAGCCCTAAATCTGCAGCGTTGACTTTCTGTTGATTGTCCTGCGTTGACTTTTCTATGTTGACTTTTGATGAGCTGTCTTTGAGGGTTGTGTGTGTGACACTTGGAGGGTTGGCTGCTCTAAGAAAGACTTTGTTGGCGGATGCATCCTATTGATTGTTGTAACGCACACTATCCTATATCTTTGTTGGACAAGAAGAATTGTAAAATCTGATCTATATTAGTGGCTTGTCTTCTATTGATCTATTATTGTGTTCTATCAACATTTTACTTTCATGTTTATGCGATTGCTAATTGAATCGGGCCTAACAAATATTGAAGTAAATTTGCATTAAGCATAGAACACTCCATGTCTATCGAAATTTAACACCTGCGACTAGACCATACCCCTTGCCAATACTGCCCCTCGCTGCAGCTGAAACACTATGTATAAATCTTTCGGTGAAAATCACAATGGAGAAATTCTTAGCAAACCACGACCTAGAATTCCATCTTAACTTCAATGCTCTGCCAGTGTGTGTGTTCTCCAACTAACCCCAAGCCCTCTTCTTATACTTTTCTCGTTGAAACTTCAACGACAGTGATCTAATCTGGAATTGACGACTAAGATTAGAAGATGCTTGATCCGCGTCACTTAAGTCATTCTCGTCACATGTTTAATTTAATTACCTTTAATCTTTTAATTTTCCTAAGTTAGACTTAGGGTCCTTAATTAAAAATATTAATTAATTAAATATCTCTTAAACAGGAAGGAATTTCCCAAAACGCTTTCTGGGTCTTAGAGATCTTATGTACTCTAGTCTCTCCACAAAATTTGGGAGCTAGAGCACATCCAATGCTACCCCAACACCCCAAAATCTCAACACTCTGTTTTAGCAAGGACAGTGCTCTAGCAAAACACTTCACCTCTAAGGCTACTTTGATCTCTGGTGTCGGTATCTGCACTGATGCTTGGCCTGCTGCCCTTCATCAATGCGCTACTGCTACTCTTTTGTATTGCTGCCCATGACGTTGCCACCGCCACTACTAATTGTTGCACTACAACTCAGTTGTTGAGAGTAAGCAACTTAGGGACCCCTGATCTTTTGAAGGGGTGTTGGGGTAGCATCGGATGTGCTCTAGCTCCCAAACCTTGTGGAGGGACTAGAGTACATAAGATCTCCAAGACCCAGAAAGCGCTTTGGAAAATTCCACCATGTTTAAGAGATATTTAATTAATTAATCTTTTTAATTAAGGACCCTAAGTTTAACTTAGAAAAATTAAAAGATTAAAGGTAATTAAATTAAACATGTGATGAGAATGACTTAAGTCACGTGAATCAAGCATCTTCCAATCTTAGCCATCGATTCAAGATTAGATCACGGTCGTTGATGTTTCAACGAGAAAAGTATAACAAGAGGTTCTTAGGGTCAGTTGGAGAACACACACCGGCAAAGCACTGAAGCTAAGTTGGAATTCTAAGGTGTGGTTTGCTAAGAATTTCAGAAGTGTTTCAGTGGCAGCGAGGGGCAGTATTGGCGAGGGGGATGGTGTAGTCCCAGGCCAAGAGTACAACAAGGGCAGAGAAGCAGCATACCGAGGTAGCAGCTCAGCCGAGAGCCCAACAGGGGCAACGCAGAGACATCAGGAGCTACACAGGGCTGATGGAGGCCCAAAAAGGGTAGCACGGAGGCAATAGAAGGCCAGCCAGGGCAGCACAAGGGCAGCGTAACCCAGTCTAGGGTGACGCGGGCCCTTCCTCGGGGTGATGCAGGGCCAGCCAGGGCAGCGTAAATCCCGTTTGAGGGTGTGAATCAGTCAATTTTATGTCTCCAAAACAGAGGTATAGCTACATATTTATTTCTCTGTCAGGTTAACCAGTTTGGTGCCCATATCTATTGTACTTAGAATCTGCTTAATAATAGAAACCCTCCAGAACCTAGAAGCACCGGTTTTCCCGCATTGGGTTTTTCCCGAGACAGTTGTCTAGAAAATCCTTGTGTGTCACTTTGTCATTGTGCAAGTTATTCAGTTTAGATCTGCATGTGTAGGTTGTTAATGTATTTACTTCGATGTTAATGCTGAAGATTTCAGATTAATAACTTATGTAAGTAGGAGAAGTAAATCAAGAATTTAACAGTAGGGTTTCTGTTTAGTAAATTCAAAAAAATTCACATGGTATATGAGCAATTTTAGATCTAGTTGAATCTCCAGCAAGAAGGTTGAAGAATTTGTGTTGCAGAAAGAAGCAGAGAAAGCAGCAGCTGCAGTAGATAAACCAGAGAGGGCAGCGCAGCAGTAAAGGGACGCAGATCCACGCAAAGGCTAACGCAATCCCAGCTGGGTGACACAAAGATAGCACAGAGTATTCTAGAGGGACACAGGAGCAGCCTGCGCTGCGCAAAGGCTGCGCTGAGCCAGTCTGCTCACGCAGAGGCCAGCCAGGGTGACGCAATCCAGAATCAGATTGTTGTACAGAGTGTCATGAACCGGAAGCTGAGTTGCAGACCATCATCAGTTGATGGTGGGGTGAAGATTTTGCTGGTGGAGAATTTAGCCTAAGCTAAGTTAACAAAGAGCGGGAGGAGAACAACTTCTCAGTAGATTTCCTGCCAAAGAAATTTGAAGACCGATCATAGGATCGAAGAGAGCTGATTCTTTGTGTTTGGCAGAGTTTCAAGGGAGGGAGTCAGTTGTCAGAGGGAGCAGAGGGTGCCTTTCTCACCAAGGACCCTAGATCTGAGTCTCTAACATAGAGAGGAGGATCTGTTCCGACAAATATCTGAGCAGATGGCGCCACACGGACTGCGTGATCAGGATAGGTTGGACAGCCTATCCAACTTTGCTATTTGGAAGGCCAGAATCCTGGTAGTCTCAGAGGCCTACGGTATACGGGAGCATGCAGAGAAAGTCTTGGCTACATCGACTGATGTGAAACTCCTGGAGAAGCATAATGAAGCAACAGCACATGCCAAGCGCTTCATTATGGACGGGGTCAAAGATCTTGTGGTACCCCACATAGCCAAAAAGGCAACAACTCATGAGATGTGGGTAGCCCTAACCACATTGTATGATGGAAGGTCCGTCCAGAGAAATATGCTTCTAGAGAACCAGCTGAGGTTATTCATGATGGCCAAAGAAGAGGAGATCGACCCTTTTCTATCCAGAGTGCAGTCGATCTGGGATTAGCTTACTGGCATGGGGGTCAAGGTAGATGACGATGTCATGGTGAGGATTGCCCTCAATGTAGTCGCAGAGGATTGGGAAACTTTTGTCTGAAGTCTCTTGGGCAAAGCGGACCTTCCCAACTAGGACAACATGTGGGCTATCCTCTGACAAGAGGAGATCCGTCGTATGACCAAAAGACAGTACAGCACCGGTTCGAGCAAGATAAAGAAGGAAGAAGAGGAAGATGCAACCTTGGCATCAAAGAGGCAACAAGGGAAAAAGAAGCGTGATCTGTCAAAGATCAAATGTTTCCAGTGCGGCGAACTTGGATATTTCGCCAGCAATTGTCCTCAAAAGAAAAAGGACAAGGAAGCTTCTAGTTCCAAAGTTGTTGTAGCAAACGATGGCTCCGACGATGACACGTCATGAGCGTTGATGAACCACGAAAGTGGCGCGATCTTGATCTGTAGAGCAGCTACAGAGTGGTCGCAGGATCCTTGAGTAGCCCAAATCTTGGATCACATATGAGCTACAGGAGCCTTAAGACAGTAGTGGGGCAAGTGGAGCAGTGGGTGCAGAGGATCACAGATGGAGCAAAGGCAACGCTGACACGCTGATGAGGGAGCAGTGCAGTGCACATACAGCAGCAGCGTAGGGTACGCAGTGCAATGTTGTAGCAGCGCAGAGGCTTCAGGAGGACACCGCAGCGTAGAGGGCAGTAGCACAGAGGTAGCGCAGAGTAGGTATGCTTACGCAGTGCAGAGTTGCAGTAGCACAGTAGCCTCTGGTGGACAGCACAGAGATGCAGCCTATGGAGCTTCAATAATGAGATGCAACCCAACTGACTTGTCTGTCAAAGATTGGGCAGGAGTCCATCAGTTGCTTACTCTCAGCAACTGAGCTGCAGTGCAGCACGATGCAGCGATTTAGAGGGAGCTGCAGTACAGATGAGGCAGTGACGATGGCAGCGTCATGGGCAGCAATACAAGAGAGCAGCAGCAGCACAGAGACCCATCAATGCAGAACTTCAGGGTGAAGTGTTTTGCTAGAGCACATTTCTCGCTAAGGAGTGTTGAGATTTTGGGGTGTTGGGGTAGCATCGGATGTGCTCTAGCTCCCAAACTTTGTGGAGGGACTAGAGTACATAAGATCTCCAAGACCCAGAAAGCGTTTTGGAAAATTCCATCCTATTTAAGAGATATTTAATTAATTAATCTTTTTAATTATGGTCCATAAGTCTAACTTAGGAAAATTAAAAGATTAAAGGTAATTAAATTAAACATGTGATGAGAATGACTTAAGTGATGCGGATCAAGCATCTTCTAATCGTAGCCGTCGATTCAAGATTAGATCACGGGTGTTGATGTTTCAATGAGAAAAGTATAAGAAGAGCGCTCGGCTCAGTTGGAGAACACACACTGGCAAAGCACTGAAGCTAAGCTGGAATTCTAAGTCGTGGTTTGCTAAGAATTTCATAAGTGTTTCAGCTATAGTGAGGAGCAGTATTGGCGAGGGGGATGGTGTAGTCCTAGGCCAAGAGTACAACAAGGGCAGAGAAGCAGCAGACTGAGGCAGCGCAGAGGCAGCTGCTAAGCAGCTCAGCCAAGATCCGAGTAGCAGCAGTGCAGAGGCATCAGGAGCTACGCAGCGCTGACGCAGGCCCAGAAAGGGCAGCACAGAAGCAGCAAAAGGCCAGTAAGGTTGGCGCAGAAGCAGCGAGGGCAGCACAGGGGTAGCGTAACCCAGTCTAGCATGACCCAGGCCCTTCCTGAGGCCTGGGTCAGCGCCCTTCCTGAGGCCTGGGTCAGGCCCTTCCTGAGGCCTGGTAGTGTAGAGGCTGACACAGGTCAGCAGGGCTAAAGCAGTAGGCTTCAGAGCAGCGTTGGGGTTTCTAGAGGCCGGAAAGGGTTGAGTTCTGTAAATCCCGTTTGAGGGTGTGAATCAGTCAATTTTCCGTCTCCAAAAAGAGGTATAGCTACATATTTATTTCTCTGTCGGGTTAACCAGTTTGGTGCCCAGATCTGTTGTACTTAAAATCTGCTTAATAATAAAAACCCTCTAGAAGCTAGAAGCATCGATTTTCCTGCATTGGGTTTTTCCAGGGATAGTTGTCCAGAAAATCCTTGTGTGTCAAGCTGTCATTATGCAAGTTATTCAGTTTAGATTTGCATGTGTAGGTTGCTAATGTATTTACTTCAATGTTAATGCTGAAGATTTCAGATTAATAACTTATGTAAGTAGGAGAAGTAAATCAGGAATTTAACAGTAGGGTTTTTGTTTAGTAAATTCAAAAATTTTCACAATATTGTCCCAGTTGGGAAGGTCCTCTCTGCCCAAGAGACTTTGGACAAAAGTTTCCCAATCCTCTGTGATTGCATTAAGAGAAATCCTCACCATTACATCATCATCCACCTTGACCCCCATGCCAATTAGTTGATCGCGGATCAACTTCAGTCTGGATAGGAAAGGATCGATTTCCTCTCCCTTGGACATCATGAATAACCTTAGTTGGTTCTCCAAAAGCGTCTTTCTCTGGACAGACGTCCCTTCGTACAATGTGGTTAGGGCTTCCCACATCTCATGAGACGCCTTCTCAGCTATGTGTGGTACCACATGATCTTTAATCCCGTCCATAATGAAGCACTTGGCATGTGCTGTTGCTTCATTGTGCTTCTCCAGGAGAGTCGCATCAGTTGGTGTAGCCAAGACTTTCTCTGCATGCTCCCATATACTGTAGCTCTCTAGGACTGCTAGGATTCTGGCCTTCCAGATAGCAAAGTTGTGCAGGTTGTCCAACCTATCATGATCACACAGTCCATGTGGCGCCATCTGCTCAGAAATTTGTCGGAACGGATCCTCCTCTGTGTGCTAGAGAGTCAGATCTAGGGTCCTTGGCGAGAAAGGCACCCTTTGCTCCCTCTGACAACTGACTTCCTCCCTTGGAAGTCTGCCAAACACAAACGAATCAACTCTCTTCGATCCTATGATCAATCTTCAGATTTCTTTGGCAGGAAATCTACTAAGAAGTTGTTCTCCTCCCACTCTTTGTCAACTTAGCTTAGGCTAAACTCTACACCGGCAAAATTTTCACCCCACCAGCAACTGCTGAAGATCTGCAGCTCAGCTTCCGGTTCATGGCACTCTGCATAGTAATAAAATTCAGGACTGCGTCACCCTGGCTAGCCTCAGCATGAGCAGACTGGCTCAGCGCAGGCTGCTCCTGAGTCCCTCTAGAAGACTTTGCGTTGTCTCTGCGTCAGCCAGCTAGGACTGCCTCAGCCCCTGCGTGGCTTTTACTACCTCTACGTCCTTCTACCGTTGCGCTGCCCTCTCCGGTTTATCTGTTGTTGCTACTGCTTTCTCTGCTACTTTCTGCAACACAAATTTCTTCAGCTGTCTTGCTGGAGATCCAGCTTGATCTGCAACCGCTATGATAGCATGTGAAAATTTTTGAATTTACAAAACAGAAACCCTACTATTAAATTCTTGATTTACTTCTCCTACTTACATAAGTTATTATTGTGAAAACTTCAGCATTAACATCGAAGTAAATACATTAACAGCCTACACATGCAGATCTAAACTAAATAACATGCTCAATGACAAAGTGGCACACAAGTATTTTCTGGACAATTGTCCCCGAAAAAACGCAATGTGGGAAAACCGGTGTTGCTAGCTTCTGGAGGGTTTTTATTATTAAGAAGATTCTAAGTACAACAGATCTGGGCACCAAACTGGTTAACCAGACAGTGAAATAAATTTGTAGCAATACCTCTATTCCGGAGACAGAAAAATGACTGATTCACACCCTCAAACAAGATTTACAGAACTCAGCCTTTTCCGGCCTCTAGAAACCCCAGTGCTGCTCTAAAGCCCTTTGCGTCAGCGCTGCCAGCTTGCGTCAGCCTCTACGCTACTCAGGAAGGGCTTGCGTCACACTAGACTGGGTTTCATTGCCTCTGCGCTGCCCTAGCTGGGCCTGCATCAGCCCTCCTAGCCTCCTGCTGCGTCTGCGCTACCACTTCTGGGTTATCAGCTGCTCTGTGTAGCTGCTGCCTCTGCGCTGCCTTGGTCTGCTGCTTCTGCGCTAGCTGCTGCCTCTGCGCTGCCCTAGCTGGGCCTGCATCAGCCCTCCTAGCCTCCTGCTGCGTCTGCGCTACCACTTCTGGGTTCTCAGCTGCTCTGCGTAGCTGCTACCTCTGCGCTGCCTTGGTCTGCTGCTTCTCTGCCTTCGTTGTACTCTTGGCCTGGGACTAGACCATCCCCCTTGCCAATATTGCCCCTCACTGCAACTAAAACACTTCTGAAATTCTTAGCAAACCATGCCCTAGAATTCCATCTTAGCTTCAATGCTCTGCCAGTGTGTGTGTTCTCCAAATGACCCCAAGCCTTCTTCTTATACTTTTCTCGTTGAAACTTCAATGGCCCTATCTAATCTTGAATCGACAGCTAAGATTAGAAGATGCTTGATCCGCGTCACTTAAGTCATTCTCATCACATGTTTTATTTAATTACCTCTAATATTTTAATTTTCTAAGTTAGACTTAGGGTCCTTAATTAAAAAGATCAATTAATTAAATATCTCTTAAACCGGATGGAATTCCCAAAACGCTTTTTGGGTCTTGGAGATGTACTCTAGTCCCTCCACAAATTTTGGGAGCTAGAGCACATCCGATGCTACCCCAACACTCCAAAATATCAACATTGTCAACCCGAAAGCTAATAGCTAGTAAAGGAGATCTGACAAGACTAAGATACTAGGTTAACCACCACATCGGGCAGAGGAGACAAGAGTACAAACCTAGCCCACTCTTTCTGTCGAATTCCCCACCAATCCATACCCAAAAGTGTGCATGATAAGTAAGCAAAATTACTCAACTATACCAATGAAAAGCCATACCTTCGGGGTCGGGAGGCGCACCTTCAAACATACAATCATAACAGATGGGCAAGGGACCACATGGCTGGCTCAGGTGTCGGAGATAGTGGCACCTCGAGCTATCTGGTGGTTGCAAATTGTTGTTCACTGCCGGCTGAGGATCATGTAGGAGAAAATTTTCTTCTATGCATACTACCCATAGGTGGTGGGTAATTGGTCTTAGGGGTTCCAGCAACAAACTGAGCACCAAGCCAAATCCTAAACCAACCTACTCCCTGAAAAGTTCCACTTCATTAGATGAGCAACAAACATCCATGCCTCCCAGCTTTTGTGGATGAAGGAGCTAGAAATTCAGAACAATTGAGGGAAAGAGATAATGACACACAATCCATGAGTTTCATAGATCTTGAGCACGTGCTAAGCTGAAATAAACATTTGTTGCAGCATAACCTACCAAGGGGAAGAAGCCTGAAGGCATCATCCAACCCACTTGGAAGCAAGAATGATTCCCTTGGAAGCAACAAGGCCCAGAACTCCTTCCTCCTTGAGCACAGTACAATTGTCCTAGTAAACAATAGGCAACCCTCTTTCTCAACCATATTTAGACCACAAGAAAGATCAATAGAATTTTATCCAGCCATTTGACATGGGACTTGTTGTGAAGCCAACAAGAGACATAGTATATGTGCGAAGCCTAGAGGATTCACGAACCAATAGTCAGCTGACCTGCAAAAGGAGTATCCTTCAACAGTCAAAAATGAAGGTTGGCACAGAAGCCTCTGAAGACACCAATTCCATATGTCCACAACTGGGAGACAGGTTCTGAATAAAATCCCTAGATAGCACACAATTACACAAGGCCAGATATAGTTCCACACAAAAGGAATCCAGTCTGGAGGGTCATCGAAGCCTGCCAATGAAAATTCAGTTTTAATATCACTAATAACTGCTGCTGAAGCTGCACAAAATATGTCAATGTGGTCTCATATATTCGTCACCCACTCCTGCTGCATCCAAACAGAGGAGAGGTTTGTCTGCAAAGTTATTGTTTATGTTTTCAGAGCCATTGAGAAGAGAAACCCCCCCCCCCCCAAGTCCTTCCTTGAGCCTGGACAGCCTCCAATAAGTAGTGAGGGGCATCAGCAGTGAACACAGAGAGATACATGGCAAAGGGCAAGCCTGCTGAAACAAGCAGAACGATGCTGGTCAACAACGAACCATTCCAACTATGACATTGGCCTTAACTCATTAGTAGCTTTTGGAATGAACATATGACAATTGAATAAAGAAGATAAATGAGAAGTTTTCAGACTTGGAGATTCTTCACTCTCACAATCTGTCATTATCATATGTATTGCATCACAAAACTCACGATAGAAGGCAATACCTTGTATGCTCTGTACAAGGAAAAGCGTTAGATAGCCATGTCTTTGGATTATAACGTCCCTCTATATAGCCAAAAAGCAAATGCTGTCGAAATTAAAACTCCATAAGAAAACATCTCGATAGATGAATAGTTTTGAATTTGTAATGCTTATATACATGTTGATTTATGCTAACTGCAATTAGTAGTTAAATATGAAGTTTTTTTAATAGGAAACAAATAGTTTTAATCGAGTAAATGCTTGTTTCTAACTCTAATTGGGAAGACAGTATTTGCAAATTGTGCATCAATTAAATGCTTTGTAAATTTCAAAGGGAAAAAATTTATGGCTTCTGTTTTATAATTTATTGCTTTGTTAAAACTGTCTTTTGGAAGATATCATAATGACATTTCTTTTCTTCCCATATGCAGCAATGCCATTAAGTTTACCCATGAGGGAAAAGTGGGTATAAAATTGCATGTGACATCACCACCACACTTCAAAAATGACCAGAAAGATGGAAAGAATCCAGGAGATCCTTGCTCATATAGAAAAAGAGATATGCACATGGAACAAAATATCCCTCCCATGTCTGAAACTGATTCATGTGGAGGCAAGTCTTCATACTCAACATGTGGAAAAGAATCTAACAACCAAAATGAATCTGTGAACCAAATGGTAAAATCAGAAATCAAACCATTGCCACTAATGGATGGAGATGAAAACCTGGGTTTTGATTCTGATAACGAGATCATTGTGTGGCTGCATTGTGATGTTTATGACACTGGGATTGGAATTCCAGGTAAATAATAATTAATATCGTTTGGATGTCATTTTTGTAAGCACTTCCCCAGTACTGATTCTTAGGTTGGATAACTTATGTTCCCTCAAACTGTACAGTGTAATCCACCACTACTCTTCTAATCTTAATGCTACACTTACAGTAAATTCCGGAAGATTGTTAAAAGCAACTTATCTGTTTTGAGCAGAAAAGGCATTGCCAAATTTGTTTCGACAGTACATGCAAGCAAGTGCCGCTCATGCTCGAAAATATGGTGGAACTGGGCTTGGTCTCGCAATTTGCAAACAGCTGGTGAGTTATTTGTAGCTTTGTATTATTTCAATCTTTTCCTTTCCAGTTTGTTACATGTATTCTTCTATAATCAAATTCAATTTAAGCTTCATTTACATTGTAAATTATTAAAAAAACAAATATTGTGAAAAATTGTTGCTTGCATATTTAGTGTATCAGTTGTTATTTATTTATTTATATATACTTTTTAATGAGCAGAAAAAGAACATAGATAAAAGTGCTTACGGATTTGTTCCATGAAATATCTGTCTTTGGTGACTTGTAAGATCACTTGGAGTCCCGAATTTCTTGAACCTTTCAGCTTATGTAGCCAATGGTCAAATAGTTCAATCATTTTTTAATTGAAAGATTAGATTGTTATTTTGAAATACGCATAAGATAAAGTGAAGTGGGAAGAGAACTGTTTATATTTTTGTGCCATCCATTTATCTCATTGCATGATGGAGATTGTTGTCTCTCAGATTGTACAGGGAAAGTGCGACAACGACTCAGGTCGGGTGTTGTCACTTTGATCCCCGACCTCTCCGTTTTAGTTGTCTCACAACAACAGGCTATGGGTAGTCGCAATGGAAAGTGAAGATAAAGGACAAGTTAGAAACCAAAAAATTCGGGAGACACAGTTGAATGGCCAAGCCACTTGATTGATTTTAGCAAGTTTCAAAGGATTAGATTTAATTATCAATGAGACCAATGCCTTGTGGAGTCAACTTCTTGCTTTATATCAATTAAAGATCAAGTAACTTGTAATATTCCTAATTAGCGACAGCTAATTGGAATATTCGATTTTGTTCAGTTTTGCCGTCTATAGTTTATAAATAAATAAAAGTGAGTGGAGAGGGTCTAACTCACTTAAGTGGAATAAAACACCCTCCTAGTAGCACAACGTTGTGACTTAAGGGGGAGACGAGGGGGGGGGGCCAAGCACCACGTAGAGAGGGGGGCCCACGTATGCTCTAGAAGCTACTGCGCGAGGAGAGGAAGAGCACGTGGCAAGAGAGGGAGGCTACATTGAGGAGATGGGCCTTAGGGTTGGAGGAAGGCCAACGTTATAAAAAGAAGGAGGAGCCTTCTCATTTGATTCATTCTTGTTATTGATGATATTGAGTCTGGACGTTTTGTCTTCTTGAGCACGCTCGCTGTTTACCCTCTGTCTGCGACGCTTGTTTAGTGCATTGAGTGTCTCCGGTCGGAGATCTCGCCCTTAGCCCCAGGGGGACTTCGAGTGCTCGCTTGGGCAAGGTTATTTCTTCGATATTTGTGAGAGGTTTTTGGCGTTTGGGTTTGTTGCGGAGCTAGGGCTTTCATAGAGACTACACGATCATCTGAGAAGGAGGGACGCTGTCCATCTTGGAGGTGCTCCGGATCGGGGGTTTATGCGGGAGATTGAGCCGAGATTTTGAGCAAAGGATCGGCCTTTGCCCTGTGGGAGGATTTTGGTGGAGTTTGAGGCGGTGTTTCGGTCATTCTCATTTAGCCTCTGCGCAGAGCCTTGGAGGCCGGCGTAATTCCCCAAAGGGGTGTTTTTTCGGAGGTCGGCCATTTTTTATATGGTTTTCGGGTTTTGTCGGGATTGGTGAGTAGAGGAGATTTCCAAATTTTCAGCTCATTCCGGCAAGGGGAACGATCCCCTAGTCTTCGGTTCATTCTAGCAAAGCAGCAGCGACATGGCGATTTTTCCAGCGAACTGGGGACGCGGTTCGGAGAGCGACCATTTTTGGTGTATTCGAGAGTATTTCTTCTCTTGCCTCGAGCAAGTTTAGGTGCCATCACTCGATCACCTATTGTACTTCATTATATTTCTCGGTTTAATAAAATGGCTTAGCATTTCCTCTCTATATTTACGGATGAGTTGTCGTACATTCTTTCTATGCTATTATATGTCTGTTGCATTGTTATTTTTATATATTCTTGAGCATTCTAGTTCTATACCATTTGGTGTGTTTATCTTTCACTCTTAGACGAAGTCCGGAAAGGGCCGGGGTAGCCTTCGGATCTCGTCCTCTTTTCGAGAGGCGAAATATCCCGTAAATGCCCTCCCGAGTCCATCTCTCGGTTGGAGTTTGCCGTGTTTAGAGATATCCCCGAAACGGGATATTACAGTGGTATCGAGCATAGTTCGCTCGGCACTGTGGTCTATGACACCGGGGAAGAGACCATATATTTGTTATAGAGGTAGGGAAGTACGAGAGACCGTGAGCATAGGTTGGAGAACACCTACGGAGAGGGAGACTGTGTTCGGGTGGTGGACACGGAGCGGGAGAGAGAGCACTGTGACGGACGCAGAGCGGGGAGGAGCCTATATTAGATTTCAGAGCAGAAAGGGCCAATGGCGAGATGACACCGAGGCCAAACGAGTTTGGGGAGGCACTCCTCAAATCGGTGCGAGGGATTTAGCCGAACGGATTGAGGTGATGGGTCGAGATTCACCGTTGTGGAGGCCGGACGGCGTGAGACCCCACGGGTTTTCCGGGTAGGTGAGGGATCGGGTACATCCCATCATTTGTCGGAGCATGGTGTTGCTCGGCGTGATACTCCTCGGCCCGATGGCTTCACGTGCACCTACCCGCTCTACCATGCCCACTTTCTTGGGAGCGAGACACGGGGGCGGGAGCCCGGCAGGGAGCGCGAGCCGGACACATGGGCGAGTATTTTGCGAGTATCGAGCCTATGGGCGAGGGAGTTCGAGAATGCTCTCTCATTTCGAGGATTTTGTTCAACTCCCGTGGGACAGTAGACCCCGCGACCATCATAGAGGGCACCGACATTATCATGATGGAGATACCCACCGCACATCTAGCAGATTCCATTTGCCTACATTTGATGGCTCATCAAACAATTCGGCAAAGTCTTGGGTGGAGAAGCTGGACATCTATTTCCGGCTTAACCGGATGTCGGAGACGAAGGCCATCAAGGTGGCGACATAACATTTGGATGGTGAGGCCCGGGGATCGGGTGGTTCCATGGGATGGCCACACTCGGACATTCTACGGTGACGACATATGCCGAGTTTACCGGGAGGTTGATGGAGCGATTTGACCGAGAGGATCCGGAACGACACTTTGTTGAGCCGACGAGGCTCAAGCGGGACGAGAGCCCGGAGACATACATTGCGGATTTCTTGAGGGTTTCGAGTGATGGTGCCGGGATCTATCCGCAGACACAAATGATCTATATGTTTGTGGAGGGGTTAGCGAGCCACTTCGGGGATTAGTGAGATCCACTAGACCGGCTACACTCCAGGACGCTATTAGCGGGACACGGGATTTACAGGGATGCATTGCCCAGACTCATACACCTTACCCCCCGCAGACAAGGTTTCCGGTCCAAGGGGAAAGATGTGAGGGTTCCACCTCCAAAGGGGAATCCAGGGATCGGGCACGGATAGATGATGACGCTACGAGGGAGCCGAGGAAGAAGCGGTTGTGCTTCACTTGTCGGGAACCGTAGGCACCGGGGGCATAGGTGTCTTGTTGGCAAAGCACACTTCATTGAGGTTTTCGCCGATGATAGCGGGGAAGAGGACGAGGAGGAGGATGAGGATGCGGGAGATAGTCGGATGGCCCAGGGATCAATTTCCACCTCCACCTCCAAGGACAGGGAGGTGCGGCTTTTGCACCCACGGGAGGGACCCTTGCGGCTTTGCGAGGAGTTCCCAAGTATTTGACGTTGCGCGTACAAGGGACGATGACGTGGCCGGCGAGTGTCAATTTTGGTTGACGAGTGGGGCAACCCACAACTTCATTGATGCACGGATGGTCGAGCGGAGGGGTATACCGACCAAGAGCTTTGACGGATTTTCGGTCTTGGTCCCGGGAGCCCGGACGATGTAGTGTGCCCGGTATGTTCCAAAGTTGGCGGTGACGATGGGTACCTACACCGTGACCGATCACTTTTTCGTGGTCAACATACCAAATACCAATGTGGTATTGGGTGTTCGGTGGTTGATTACTCCGGGGAAGGTCACCACGGATTGGGAGGCCTTAGAGATGGAGTGGGATGATAAGAAGACCGGGAAGCATGAGAAGATCCGCGGGATGCACACTTACCCACCTCGGACAGCTTTCGACACCGGGATGGAGGCAAATTTCCGGAAGGGAGACATAGAGTGGGCGGTTGAGTTGTGGGCATCGGAGGCGAGACCATCGATCGAGCGGTTCATCCGGATATACGAGCCATCCTTGACGGGTATGATGCGGTGTTTGGGGATATACCACCGGGTTCGGCCACTGCATCGAGGGGTTTGAGCACACCATTGAGCTTGAGCAAGGCATTCGAGGGCGGTGATCACTACCCCCTATAGGCATCCCAAAGCCTATCGGGATGAGATTGAGCGAGCCATCCGAGGAGTTGTCGGCTCTTGGGCACATCAAACCGAGCACGAGTCCATTTGCTTCTTCCGTAGTATTGGTGAAGAAGGATGGCACCTTGAGGATGTGCATTGATTACGGGGGCCCCGAACAAGAAGACCCTCGAAGAACAGGGTATCCTATACCCAAGATCGATGAATTGATGGATGAGCCGAGAGGAGCCAAGTTCTTCTCGAAGATTGATTTGAGATCGTGGGTACCATCAAATTTGCGTGAGGGAAACAAGACATTCCCAAGACCGCCTTCGGGTGTCATTATGGGCATTTTGAGTTTTTGGTTATGCCTTTTGGGCTAACCAATGCACCGACTCACTTTCCAGTCTTGCATGAACCATATCTTCCGCAGATCATCCGAGGAAGTTTGTATTGGTCTTCTTTGATGACATACTCATATATAGCAGGTCTTGGGAGGAGCATCTCCAAAGATATAGAGGCGAGTACTACATATCTTGGAAGAGCAACAGGTTCTATGCTAAGCTCTCCAAGTGTGAGTTTGGGATGACCGAGATGTTGTATTTGGGTCACATTATTGGAGTGGACGGAGTGAGGGTCCATGAGAAGAAGATTAGAGCCATAAGAGATTGGCGGAGTCGAGGAACATGACGGGAAACTTCGAGGGTTCATTGGCATATGTACTTATTACAGGGAAGTTCGTCAAAGGTTTCTCACAGCTTTGTCGCACCCCTTACGGATCCGACGAAGAAGGGGGCATTCGGTTGGTTGGATACAACGCAGCGAGCCTTTGATAGGCTCAAGGAGGTGATGAGTAGGCGCAGTGCTTGCATTGCCGGATTTTACGTGACCATTTGTCTTGGAGTGTGATGCGTCGAGAGAGGGGATCGACGCGAGTATTGATGCGGGGGGGACACCCTATAGCCTTCGAGAGCCGAAGCTCTTTCCGCATGAGAGGTTGTATTCTATATACGACAAGGAGATGTTGGCCATTATGCATGCCTTGGCCAAATTCCTAGAGAGTATTTGGTAGGGAACAGGGTTCGTGGTGAGAACCGATCACAACGGCCTCGGAGTTCTTTTTGGAGCGAGCGATGTGAGAGGCGACGAGCGGGCGAGAGGGCAAGGGATCGGTAAGATCCAAGCATATGACTTTGACATTGAGTATGTCGAGGGTAAGAATAACGTGGTAGAAGATGCCCTTTCACGTAGACCGGCGACGTTATCTCTTATGAGCTTGGATACGAATTGGAGGGCTCGACTTCTAGTGGAGTAATCCAAGCGACGATTTGCATGTGAGGTGTCTGGATGGACAAGGGGCGGATGACGAGTACAGGGGTGGTTGATGAGATCATCTACTACAAGGACAGATCTTCTTGACCGAGGGATCTCGGCTTAAGAAGAAGATACTCCGAGCATCACATGATTCTCCATTGGCGAGCCATCGTGGGTTTACCAAAACCTACGGGGGCCATTAGAGAGAGGTTCTCATCGAAGGGCCTCAAGGAGGACGTACTCCGACACATCGGGGAGTGCGATGTTTGTCGAGGAACAAGGGGGAGATGAGCCATCCCGCGAGATTGTTGCAGCCTCTTTCCATTCCGGAGGGGAAATGGGAGAGCATATCGATGGACTTCATCACGGGGTTGCCCATGGTGCGGGGGCAAGGATTGTATCTTTGTTGTCGTTGATCGGGCGACAAAGTATGCGCACTTTTTCGCCAGTATCCACGCATTACACGAGCAACACGGTGGCCGAGCTGTTCTTCAAAGAGGTTTTCGAGCCGCATGGTCTTCCTAAGACCATCATCGATGATGTGGACAACCACTTCATGGGCAGATTTTGGCGAGAGCTTTTCCGGCTAGTGGGGATGGAGTTGACACCGAGTACCGCTTTATCACCCACGTATAGATGGATGATGACGAGAGATAGTTAACAAGTGGCTAGAGGGCTACTTGCGTAACTATGTCGATAGGGCGGCAGCGAGCATGGGTCAAGTGGTTGCATTTGGGGAGTATCGCTACAACACGACACATCACATGTCCATTGGTATGTCACCGTTTTATGCTTTGTATGGGTATCATTCCTTATCTTTTGTCGATGTGATGTTCAAGTGCTAGCATGGCTCCTAGAGCCAAGATTTGGATCCAAGAGAGTCGGGACATTCTCCGAGCTCTCAAGGACAATATGGCTACGACACAAAACCAACAGAAGCTGTATGTCGACAGAGGTCGGGTGGAGAGACAGCTTTGAGGTAGGGGAAATGGTCTACCTACGAGTACAGACCCATATCGACGATCGTCGCTGAAGCGTAAGGGAGCCGAGAAGCTCAAGCCTCGCTTTTACGGGCCATACAAGGTGATACGCAGGATTGGGCAGGTTGCGTATGAGTTGAGCCGCCCCAAGGTAGCAAGATCCACAACGTTTTTCATGTATCATGCCCGAAGAAGGCGTTGGGGCGGTAGTTGACGGTGACGAGAGGAGCTACCACCCACGGATGATGAGGGGCACTTGGTGTCGCAACCAAAGGCTATTATTGATACCGGGGAGAGGTAGCTACAGAGCAAGACGCATCTGGGAATTCTTGGTGAGGTGGAAGAATTTGCCGGATGGGGATGCCACTTGGGAGAGTGAGAAGATTTTGCGAAAGCATCCATCACTTCGAGTTGCTTGAGGACAAGCAACATTTTGCTGGGAGACTGTAATATTCCTAATTAGCTGACAGCTAATTGGAATATTCGATTTTTGTTCAATTTTTGCCGTCTATAGTTTATAAATAAATAAAAGTGAGTGGAGAGGGTCTAACTCACTTAAGTGGAATAAAACACCCTCCTAGTAGCACAACGTTGTGACTTAAGGGGGAGCCAAGGGGGGCCAAGCACCACGTAGAGAGGGGGGCCACGTATGCTCTAGAAGCTACTGTGCAGGAGAGGAAGAACACGTGGGAAGAGAGGGAGGCTATGTTGAGGAGATGGGCCTTAGGGTTGGAGGAAGGCCAACGTTATAAAAGAGGGAGGAGCCTTCTCAATTCATTCTGTTATTGATGATATTGCGCTGCATGTTTTGTCTTCTTGAGCATGCTGGCTGTTTAGCCTGTCTGCAGCACTGTTTAGTGCATTGAGTGTCTCTAGTCGGAGATCTCGCCCTTAGCCCCGAGGGACTTCGAGTGCCTATTCGGGCAAGGTTATTTCTTCAGTATTTTTGAGAGGTTTTGGCGTTTGGGTTTGCTGCAGAGCTGGGCTTTCATAGAGACTGCACAGTCACTGAGAAGGATGACGCAGTCCATCTTGGAGGTGCTCCGGATTGGGTTTATGCAGGAGATTGAGCCGAGATTTTGAGCAGAGGATCAGCCTTTGCCTGTGGGAGGATTTTGGTGGAGTTTGAGGCGGTGTTTCGATCATTCTCATTTAGCCTTTCGCGTAGAGCCTTGGAGGCCGCCGTAATTCCCCAAGGGGGTGTTTTTCGAGGTCGGCCATTTTTTGATATGGTTTCGGGTTTTGTCGGGATTGGTGAGTAGAGGAGATTTCAGCTTTTTCAGCTCATTCCTGACAAGGGGAACATCCTCTAGTCTTCGACTTCATTCTAGCAGAGGCAGTACTCACAGCTAGCTTTACAAAGCAAATTGGGACACAGCTTTAGAGCAAACCATTTCGTTGTATTCCGAGATTATTTCTTCTCTTGCCTCGAGCAAGTTTAGGTGCCATCACTCGATCACCTATTGTATTTCATTATATTTCTCGCTTTAATAAAATGGCTTAGCATTTCCTCTCTATATTTCTGGGATGAGTTGCCGTACATTCTTTCTATGCTATTATATGTCTACTCGCACCGTTATTTTTATATATTCTTGAGCATTCTAGTTCTATACCACTTGGTGTGTTTATCTTTCACTCTTAGACGAGTCTAGAAAGGGCCGTGTAGCCTCCCTGATCTCGTCCTCTTTTTCAAAGGCGAATATCCCAGTAAATGCCCTCCCAGTCCATCTCTCGGTTGGAATTTGTGGTGTTTAGAGATATCCCTGAAACGGGATATTACATAATCTGGATGAACAACCATTGCTTGAATGAATGACTATCCTATATGCTATCCAAATCCTAGGACCTAAGTGTGATGCAAGAATCTTGGTTACTTTTAATTAAATGTCTATTCTAAGTTTATCCTTTCACTTAACTATTTTGGAACTAGTCTCTAGAGTAGGTTGAGAGAAAGAGGCCAAGGGGAAGCAAGCAAAGGTTTGATTAACAATACCTACCCTCGAGTACTAACTCTACGGCGCCGTGAGATTATGGCTCGACGACTGCAAAGGTCACTGTGTTAACCACTAAAGAGGTGCTAGGATCCTCGAGCTAAGTGAGAAAGGTGTTCCTATTATCTAGCAACCAAGCTTATGCTTGGAGGTAATTTATTAAATGAAAGACTATCTTAGGATGCTTAATGCAAGATTATGAGTGATTTTTTAAGGTGAGATTACTTAAATGTTTCCTTAAGTACTTACTACTTAGTTATGATTTACTTAAAGTTAAGATATCAACTACTTAACGATGATTAGGAAAGATAATCTCAACCACAAAACAAGTGTTTAAGATGAACAATGCCAACAAAAGGAAAAGATGCCCATGATGCAATTAGTCGAGTATAAGAAAGATGCTCGTTGAGATTTTGTATAGTTGGAAAGCAGCCATGTGCGTTTCTAGTACCGAAATTTAGGAGTGGCTAGACACAATTGAACTCCAAAACCCTGGAAAGTGTTTTGTGAAATTTCACCTGTTTAAGTTATTCAAATAATTAATTATTTTAATGGATTTCCTAAGTCTAAACTTAGGAAAATTAAATAATTATAGTGAATTAATTAACACATGTGCTAAAATGTTCTAAAAGACACGGATCAAGCAAGTCTTTTAATATTTAGCCATTGATAAGTGTTTTAATCTTGTCCGTTGAAGGGTTCAACGAAAAAAGTATAAGAGAAAGGCTTGAAGGTCAATTGGAGACACACACGTAATTGCAGAGATGAGAAATAGATCTAGAATCGTAGGGGCAAGGTTTGCTAAGAATTTCCGAAGGAATTTTCTGCACGAGAGGGGTAGTAATGGCTAAGGGGATGATCCGATCCCGCAGCCAAGAGTCGTAAGAGGCGAGGAGCAAGCAACAAGGACAACAGTAGAGAAGCAAAGCAACAGCTACACAGTGTTGTGCACAGCTCGCTATGCAGACGACAGAGAGGCTCCAAAGGGCTTCATAAATTACATAGAGGGTCTCCGGGGGCTAGCGTAGGGCACTGCGTCACCCTCTCAAGGGTTACGCAATCCCCCTCGTACAGTCGTAGTGGCATTCTAAGGCTAGCAGGGCCGACGCCGAGGCTTCGAGGCGCCGCTAGGGGTTTCTAGGGCCGCATTCGGCTCAATCTTGTAAATCTCGTTTGAGGGTGTGGATCAGGGTCGGATATTTGGTCCTAGATCTACTAGTTAGTTGCGAATTTGATTTTTCTATTCTCTGTCGGGATTTCTAGATCCGAACCCAGTATTTCATCGTACTCGGGAATCTACTTAATAAAATAAACCCTCATATCCGTTGCACCGTTTTCCCGCTTTGGGTTTTTTCCGGGACTTATGTCCAAAAATCCATGTGTCACTTTGTTGGATGAGCATATTATTCGATGAAATGATCTGCATGTGTAGACTGTAGTTGTGTTTATTTCGGTATTTTCTAAATCTAATTTATGAAAATAACTTGTAATATTTAAATCAAGTAGGAGAAATAAAGCATGATACTTTAGTAGAATTTTCACATGGTATCGAAAGTGATAGCGAGATCAAGCTAAATGTCTAGCAATCGGCTAAAGAAATATTTTTTCTATAGGGTGGCGGAAGAAGCGACGATGTCTGGAAAGGGCATCTTAACGAGCAGGAGAACGCGAGTCCGTAAAAGGACGACGATTGAAGGCACGTGAAGGCTATCGAGCTTATGCAAATCCATCCCGGGGAGCAACGTAAGGGATCTGCGTCACCTAGTCTAGGGCTATGCGGTCCACTTCGAGCAAAGCACTAAGGCTACGTTGGGCCGATCAGTAAGACGTGAAATCCGATCATCTCTTCAAATTGCGGAGAAGTTTTGCCAAGATCCGGAAGCCATATCTTCGAGTGGGCCGGTGTGGTGGAGATTTTGTAGGTGCATAATTGTGCCTAGCTAAGTCAACAAAGGCGGGAGGAAGACGAGTTACTTAGCAAATCTAAGCCAAATAGATCCGAGATTCAATCGGGGAGGATCGGAGAGTGATGTCCGATTGTGTTTGGGTGACTGATTTCCAAGAGGGAGATCAGTCTTCGACAAAAGCAATTACTAGAGGGTTTCTAGTCACCAAGAAACCCGGATCTAGAGGGAAAAGAAGTATTCTTTTACGAGCAAGATGGCACGATATGGATCGAGGGATCGGGGATAGATTGGACTGGCATGTCCAACTATGTTATCCGGAAGGCCGGAATCCTATCGATTCGGATGAGTATGGTCTCAAAGATCATGCAAAGAAGGTTCTTGTTGTACCAACCGATGCGAGATCCGCTAAAGAAAGTATGAAGAAAATCAAGCGCAAACCAAGTGTTTGATCATAGATGGAGTCAAGGACCACGTTATACCTCATACTATCGGAAAGACTACGAGCAAATGACATGTGGGTAGCCTTGGACACGATGTACCAAGGAGGCTCTTTCCAACGAAAAATGCTTCGGAGAACCGGGATGCGATTGTTCCAAATGATGAAGGGTGAAGAGCTAGATCCATTTCTCTTCGGGCTTCAAGTTATCCGAGATCACTGATTGGCATAGGTGTTACTCCGTATGAGGGGCTCTTAGTGAGGACTACCCCGAATGCGTCTCCGAAGAATGGGAAACGTTTGTCCGAACATTCAGGGAAGGGCATCGTTACCATCATGGGCAGACACATGGGCTATCCTCTCGCCAAGAGGAGATCGGAGGGATCACTAAGAGGCGAATATCGACGGTGTAAGTGGAAAAGCCAAGGTCAAAGAGGAGGAGGATGATGCGCCCTTTGCATCAAAAGAAAGGAAGCGAAGAAGGCAAGAAGAAGAAGGACCCTTTCCAAGGTCCTGGCTTTAACCGTGGCGATCTTGGACACTTCGCCAAAGCACTTGTTTTATGAAGAAGGACAAAGAATCTTTTGATTCCACGACGTGCAGAAGAAAGGATGATGGCACTATGATGATGCGTCCATAAGTGCTCATGCACCCTTGAGAGAAGAGGTGGGGTGACATGGATCTATAGAGCATCTACGTGACGTGGCGTGATCCTTTGAGTCGGCCCCTACTTTGGATCACATATGAGCTATGGGCGCCTTAAGACAGTAGCGAGCGTAGAGTCCGAGATGGTTGCGTGAAGGTCACACAAAGGTAAGGGGAAGTCAGAGAACCGAAGAGGGAGCAAAGATAATGTAGAGGTAGCAAACGAAGACATGAGAGGGCAGACGAGCAAAGGGGTCGATGAGATTTCGAAAGCACAGAGAGAGGTTGTGCTCACGCAAGGCAATATTGCGAACATAACAGAGGCCTCCAAGAGGACAACGAAATCAAGATCCAGGGAGCTTCAATGATGGAATGCACTGACTTATCCGTCAAACAGCTTGGGCTAAAGTCCTTCATTTTCTTACTTCACCGGCAGTCGCAGCGTGCAAGAGCATGACGTGGTAGTGCTATGGGTAGCATGATGCAAACGAATTTCGAGAGGGGGGTCGCGCAGTACGTATGTGGCAATGTCAATGGCAAGGGCATGAGGCAAAGTAGCGATGGATGGAGGGCGATAGCCAAGCATCTCCAACTTCAAGATCTTGTAGTGCATGGTGTGAATGCATCATAGAGCACACTCCATGCTAAGAAGGAGTGTTGATATTCAGTATCGTTAGTGTAGCATCTGGGTGTGCTCTAGCCCCGAAATTTTGTGGAGGGGCTAAGACACACTTGAACTCCAAAACCCGTAAAGTGTTTTGTGAAATTTCGCACTGGTCTTCAAGTTATTCAAATAATTAATTATTTTAATGGATTTCCTAAGTCTAAACTCGAGGAAAATTAAATAATTAAAGTGAATTAATTAACACATGTGCTAAAATGTTCTAAAATACATGGATCAAGCAAAGCTTTTTAATCTTAGCCGTTGATAAGTGTTTTAATCTCGTCCCATTGAAGGGTTCAACAAAAAAAGTATAAGAGAAAGGCTTGAGGGTCAATTGGAGACACACATGAGATTGCAGAGCCGAGAAATAGATCCGGGAATTCTAGGCGTGGTTTGCTAAGAATTTCCGTGAGGAATTTTTCTTCGCAATGAGGGGTAGTATTGGCTAAGGGGATGATCTGATCCCAAAGCCAAGAGTCGCAGATGAGGCAAAGGAGCAAGCAACAAAGACAACGCAGAGAGCGCAGCAAGAGCTATGCGGTGTGTTGTGTACACACACTACAAAGTCCTGTTAGGTCTCCGTAATTTATTAGCAAGATTGGGAGAGTCCCAATCACAGAGTTAACATCATTTCAACCAAACTTTGGGATTCTAGGATCTAGCCCTCCTCGAATCCGGAGAGGGATCTCTCCAATATGTGCAAAGATGGATATTGTCTTTGAAAAGCTTAAGGTAATGATATTAGGCTAGTATGCAAGGCCAAGGGTTTTGTTTTGTTTTGGATGGTTGAGCATGAAATGTTACTTGAGGGGAAAGTCCTAAGTGCAAAGTTTCAAAAGTGAGAAGTTGCAAGCAATTAGAAGCAGCTTTCGTGCAGATAGATAGATATAACTGCTGGTAGTCCATTGGGCTATGGAGTCATATCCGGGCTTGAATTGAACAACAACATCAAGTGTGATCCAAGGGGCTAGTCATCTATGTCTAAGGATCTCTTTAAATTTTGATTTATGGAATGGAGTGATACATCAAGAAGGGGAATTAAACAGATGCGTATCTAAGAGCACCTAGGATCCGATAAGTACTTTTAAACCACTTTCAGCCTTTTGACAAACACTTTAAGAAGGACACGAAAGCAGACTAGGATCCGTAAGTACTTTTAAACCAACCAAACCTTTGACACACTTCCAATAGAAAATATACAAAACAAGGGGAAACACAACGATAACAATGTAATGGTCTAAGATCTAGCAAGTTTCAAACTAGCCGACTTTTTAACACATTCCAAGGGAAACAACTGCGTAGTTATGCAGACAGTCCGGGAACAGGTTAACCATATCTTCCTTCATTCATCATCACATAACATATACCGAAAGTAACATTCGTACAAATAATATCCCAACTAGGACGATAAAATGAGGGAAATGCCGCATTCTCATGCCTAAACCGAATTAAGTCATTCCTCGAATAACACAGATTGAAAGAAAACATTCAAATAAAGATTTCTCACCGTAGAAGGTTACATGAGTATACAAAAAGTCCTGAAACCCTGTTTAAACTGCTTTCTTACTAAAGTGGAGAATGAAACAACATGAAAACAAATAAAACAACAAGTTACAAATGAGAATAACATCACCGTCAATATAGATCAAGATCACATGAAACGATCTTTTATATTGATGTCAAACCAACTACAAACTTCAAGTCCAATGTTTTCGCTTCAGCGAATCATCTTCACTATTCAACCTAACTACTCTAGCACAAACAGAGCTTCAAGGGCTAGTGAATACTATGTACAAAAAAGAAGTCTCAAGCTCAAGTGGATTTCAAAGTTCAAGAACCAACCACTCCTCATCTTATGTAGAAGTACTTATAGGAAGATGAGGAGGTGAGATTTTAACAAAATATCTCAAGGGCGCTTAATGCAGAGTGAAGACTTCTCGGCCCTTCGAGAGGCTCAGAGGGAAAAATTTTCAGTGTGGATCACTATATTAACCTGTTTCACAATAAATATCAAAGCTCTGGGGAAGCTTTGTTTGACTTTGAGGCTCAGTGTCCTGCTTTTGGAATAACTCGCGATATTTATTCATTGGTTTCTTTAGTGTAAATAACCTCTTGGCAATGCTGAGGTAGATATTTCTTCGAGCAATAACTTCGGCCTCAGTTTCGAATGGTTCGAGGCAACAAAGTGGCTCTGTGGTAGCGTCGAGGAATCAATTTGCCTCGATGTGGCGGTGGAGGCTTTTTGTCTCGATAAAACACTTTAGGTTTTTCCTTTAAATCAGTAGCTTTAGATTGGGGATTAGGCTTTTTGATAACCGTCTTAGCCGTAATCCCCATAAAACCGTCTTCAATCTTCATCTCGCTCAGTGCTTTATTCTCAAAACTCGATACTCTTTTAACCGTGTTTGATTTAAAAACAGTTGTCTTGTCGATGTGCGTACCCGCATCTGGGTTTTTCTCGACATCAATACTCATAGAGTACCGACGAGACATGGAATAGAACCCCGTGAATGCCCTCCTTAAGATAGCCCGAAGGCAATGTGAAACGTCTCTTCCCATCCCTGCTTTTCCTTCATTCTATAATGGAAAACCATTAAAACGCCACGTAAAACAGCAACAACAGTAAGAAATCCCGGCGAAATAGGTGAACCGCCTCGGATGGCGGAGGAGCGTAGCCGCGTGCAGTGAGGGCAACCAACCCAGGAGACTGCACGTAGCAAGGCAAAAGAGATAGCGGGAGAAGAATAAGGAGGAGCGAGTGGATCGTCTCGATCTCGGACACGTGACTGGCCCGTATCTAATCTGAGGATCGTAACCGGAGGCTACAAAACAACATGCGATTGAGCTCACTGATTGAGGCATGACGGTCGCTGATCCGAGGACCGGATCGATCGGCGGGAATGAATCGGAGGTAATCGCAAGGGGGTGAAACATTGCGATGCGATTTTGCTCGACCGTTGGATCAAGGATTAGATCAACGGCTCAAGAATAAATCGGAGGGCATATTTGAAGCATTGCAATCACGATCGAGCGATGGTCACGTGATTAGCGCCTCCACCATCGTATCTCCGCTGAAGATCAACGGCGCGGAACGCATCGCCGTATGTATTGTTATAAATAAATCGCATCGGAGTTTTGACTATTTACAAGGATTTGTGCACCCGCCCGACTTCCGGATTGCGATTAGCGCTTGGGATCTGGCGCTTGGTCCCTGCGCCGAGGCATGCGTGGAAGTGGTTTGAGAAAGGCTAGCTGGAGGGGGCTTATGCCTATATTAAGGTCTGAAAATGGGTTTTGGCCTTTTTAAATGGAATTTGAAGGCACGAGGAAAGGAACGATCAGAGGGGTAAGGAGAGGAAAATGGCCAACAGAGGTTAGGGGGAAGATTTTAAAGGGGGATTCTCGGGGGTTCGGCGATACTCAACCGTGAAGTTTCTGAAACCAGTGTCGGGAGGATTTTCACGAATGGAGGGAGAAACTTATGAAAAGTAGGGAAATAATATGGAGAAAAGGGGGAGAAAATGAAGGTTAGTTATGAGTGGGGAGAAAGGGGAGAAAAATGATGGTTTCTTCAACAGCTTTCTACAGAAATCGACCAGACTATTAATAAAGTAATGAAGATTTTGGACAGAGGCATGAGGCCTACAAGGAGTCTTCAAGAGCCAACAAATTTTAGTAATGAAAAATTGTTCTTTGAAGGCTCAAAATACGTATTTAGCCACCTTTGGTATAACAAAATATTATAGGTGGCTAACAATAGATTCCACTCGGATGGTGCCTTTTTGAAGGCATCAAGAATTCAGACTTGGATTTCTCCGGGGACGTCGACTTGTGCTCGATCCATTGGGTCGTCCTTCCTTTGTCGGGATGATCCGGTTCTCAAAACATATTCGTTGACCATGAAAATAATGGATTTTCATCTACAAGCTTTCTACCTACCCAATCCCACGATCTACATTTTTTCTTCTCAGAGTGCACTTGGATTGGCAAACTCTCTTACAACATTTTATTCTTTTGAAAGCATAAAAAACTAATCTAATTCTACTCTTATTTCTCCCCGAACTCAGATCAACAGCTGAGCTCGATATTTCTCTACCTAATCTACCGTCTCGTTGGGTTGTAACAGTCCAACAAACTTTCATTCTCTAAATTCTAAAGCGAGAAATTTAAAACAAACTAAGTCAAGATTAAGCAGCTTTGATTTGTTGTGATCTATGGCATATAAAAACAAGTCGCACATAGATTATTATTTTGCAGTAAAATTAAAATAAAAAATAGAAGGCTTAAGATCCGAAAGTTTAAGTACCGCTTCCCTTTCTTCATAGCTCGTTTTTGAGTTGTCTTTTCTTTTCTTCCTGGTTCAGCATTTTGAGTAGATTTAGAACCGTATTTTACACGTTCTTTGACTCGAAAAATAAAACAGCTTTTGAGTCATCTCTCTTTGGAAACTTTGGTTCAGATTTTGAACATGTTTGAACCTTAATTTCTCATCCTAATCTATCTACTAATGAGCCAAGATTAAACGAAATGGCAAATCAAATTCACTAACCTATCACAGAATTCTAAAGCTAATTAGTCAAGTTTAAACAAGCATTTGACTAACTAGAAGTGTGTTTCCGAGGAGTGGCATTTGAGCTTGCACACTTTCGTAAATTTATTTCTCTTTTTTTGGCATGGGGGCTTTGCCTTTCTTGTTTTCATTTTCGTTTCCTCTTTTATTTTTTCTTTGTTTTTGTATTTTGATTTTTCATAACTTTGAATGCAATGATGGATGAAATGTTTACAATGGAAAAAAAGAAAAAAGAAGGCTTAAAAACATATCATGAATCAAGAGAAGTAATGCTTGAGTATCCCGCCATTGATCGGACCCCCAAACAAATCGTTCCATCCAAAGCTTTCTTGTAAGAAGAATGCATTGTTTCCAAGAATCGAATGAATAGAGTAAGGGCCAAGCCATAGATTGTCAAATTTACCATGCTTTCCTTATCTTCTCTCTTTGAATCCCACTTTAACACTTTGTCCCCAATCTTGAAATTGCTAGCCTTTGTTCTTCATCAAAAAGCTTCTTAATGCTCGTCTTGTTTCCGCAATGTTTTGTTGTACACTTCCTCTCCCTCGATTTGTACAAGATGAATGGTCTCATTTATTCTTCGATCATGTCATTATCTTCACCGTGCAACTCTTGAATTAACTTCATAATCGGTACACCAAAGGTCGTTAGGAAAATTGCATCTAGTACCATATACAAGTCGGAAGGGTGACATACCAATGGATTTTTTCAATGTTAACTGCTGCACCACAAGTGCATGGATCAACCTTCTGCTGCTAAGACTTCTTATTGTCTTCCAACAGTTTCTTCATTATGTTCACTAAGCTTTTGTTGAGGACTCTGCAAGTCCATTACCTTGAGGGTAATAGGCCGTGGAGTGTCCCTAGTGTTATCTCGTATTTATGACGAAGTCAACCATTTTCTGTTTCTAAATGTCAGTTGCATTATCCGTGATGATCTTATAGGGCAACAACTGAAAGGATATTGGTTTCTATGAACTTTATAATAATCTGAATCATTGGCTTGCCTACAAGGAATGGCTTCTATCCATTTAGTGAAATAGTCTGTAAGTACAGGGATCCATCTATGCGGGCGTAAGATGAGTGATGGATTTCTCCTATGAAGTCAAGTCCCCCACTCGTTGAAAAGGAGCTTTGCAACAAGCATCTGGATGCGAGAGGAAGGGGTAATAATTTTCTCTGCCCTCAAACAATTGGCATTTATGGCAAGTAGTTGTCATTTGTGAACATCGAGAAAAAGGGTGGGCCAAAAGAAACCTCCCACTCAAAATTTTGTTGAGTCGATGGACTTCCGCATAAAATGGCCTCCACACTCTCCTTCATGAAATTCTCGCTTAATCTTCTTCGCATCAAACTCGGGCAAACATTTAAGCAATATACCACTAGCATTTTTTCCAATAAAGACACCTATCTATAATGCAATAGTTTATCGCTTTCGCTTTAAGAACCTTGCCTTCGTTTTCGATAAACTCAGAGGCGTGTTTAAATTAAGCAAACATAAACGATATCAAGATACCAAGGAGAATTCAAATGGTTTTCAATAATGGGAATTGAGAATTCTTCTTGGCTGTCCAAAGCATTAATCACATTAATATCAAGAACTTCAAAATTGATTCAAACATTAATCTAGCTAGACCTTGGCCTTTGATGAGTTTAGTGGGTTTTATCTCTAAATCATATTCAAGAATAACAGATAATCCCACTTACCTCTCTTACCATCACGGATCTTGTGTTAGAATGTCTTTTACAGACGAATTTGGGACAAAGGCAATGATGTGTGAGTGAAGGATGTATACTCAAGTCTTTCAATGCTTTAACCAAAGCAAAAGCTTGCTTTTCCATAATATTATACTTCAAAGGGGCATCCCTCAATGCCTTGCTAAAGAATGCAATAGGTCGCTCTTGTCCTTGTGGATTTTTCTCGAAAAAGGACAAGCAGCAATGGTATGTTCTCGATGCAAATGAGAAGATATAAAAATCTTTCGAAAAATCAGTGGCTTATGAGAACCTGTTTTGGTTAATGCTTGTTTCCTGCACTACCAAAGGATGTCTTTGCTTCCAAGGTCCATTTTATCCCTTGCTCTTTCTTCAACATGTTTGTGATATTTCTAAGGAGCTCGCCTAGGTTAGGGATGAACCTTCTCAAAAAGTTAATCTTTCCAATGAAAGACGCAACTCTTTGATATTTCTGAGGATGAGAGATTTGCAATATAGCCTCAATCCTCTTTGGATCTATCTTTATACCCTCTCGTAATAATGTGTCCAAGAAGCTTACCTTCTTGGAGACCAAATAGTGTCTTCTTAGGGTTTAAAGATATTCCAAACCTTTTGCACTTCTCGAAAAACTTTCCTCAAATGTTCTAAATGTTCTTCATCTCTGTTTTTGAAAAACACAAGACATCATCTAGATAGATAATGATGAAGAAGCCCAATTCTTCCGAGAATGACATGTCCATGGCTCTCTCGAAAGGTTGCTCCAGCCGTTCATTAGACCAAAAGGCATCTTCACATACATGAAAGTGTCCCATGGAGTAGTGAAAGCTGTCTTTAATTGATCGACAGGTGAACTAAAATCCGATTATACCCCTGAATAGCCATCAAGCAACGAAATCCTTTTATACCCCACCACCCTTTGTAAAATGTGATCCATTTTTTGGGTAAAGGGTAGTTGTCTTTTAACGAAGCTTTGTTTAAGTCTCTAAAGTCTATACAAAGCCTCGATTTCTCCAAATACTTCTTCCTAACGGACACCCGGATTAGATACCCACTCTCGGAATATCTAATAGGGACAATAATGCCGACATCATACATTTTCATGATCTCCTTTTTGAACCAATGGCAACTGACTAAAGGGTTTATTCTCTGCGCACTTCGTTTAAATGGTTTTTGGTTTTCTTTAAGAGGGATTTTATGTCAGATATTTCGTTGTCATAGGATTTGAGATCTTCGTAACTCCAAGCAAAAACATAAGAAAATCTTTGGAAATCACGTCTCTATGTATTTGAGTTTAATGTGAGTCGGCAAAGTTTTGGACAGCTT
This sequence comes from Pinus albicaulis, assembly GCA_034641835.2. Taxonomy (NCBI): domain Eukaryota; kingdom Viridiplantae; phylum Streptophyta; class Pinopsida; order Pinales; family Pinaceae; genus Pinus; species Pinus albicaulis. Next base: position 855,543,404 of record CM076580.1, on the reverse strand, counting down.
TGATCATTTTCTGTTTTTTCCTCACCGCCATATTGCACTCCTCTACTTCGCTCTACAGTTCCAGCTTTGGTTTATTGGCCACATCGTTAAAATCGACAACTCCTCTAAAGGCGTACACTCACTCGGCAAATTTTCATCTTAAATCACAGAGTTTGTAATTCTTCCGTTTCTAACTCGCACTTAATTCTCCGTTTTGTTCCTAAGTTCGCGAGACAATAGGTTAATATTGGCAGGTTGAGGAGACGATTCTTCTTCACCAAGAAAGTTTTCTCACTCGCAGATTAATCGCAACTCAACCGTGCAGCTTCGAACTCATTTCCGAATTGCATGAAGTCTTCTATTTGTTTGTCATTGTCACACACTTGCCAATATTTTTTCGGCATCAAGCACCGCTACTAAATCATCGAGGTTGTGTTGTCTCCTAGCCTCATATGGCGTTAGACATGTCCTCGGCCGCAGCGCAAACTGTGGGCCATAATGTTCTTTTTCCTTGGGATGAAACTCGGGTGCTTTGACTCCTCAAATGTTGTCAACAGATCCATGACATCATTCGATAGGCTCAAGTCCTGGGATGATTCGCATTATACCCCCATTGACTTGCCTAATGATTAACTCCAATCATAATTATTAATTTTCCGGCTCCTAATTTTTTCAAGAGATGCAAGCCTAAGAGAAGGGATTCATATTTCCATATGTTGTTGGAACACTGAAATGTTTAATTTGCATGAGATGCATTCTCCGTGGTGTTTTCAAGGTTAATGATCCAAACCCTCGCACCAAAGATATTTCTAGTGCATGACCCATCAAAATACATACTCCATAAAGGACTGCCTTTGGTTTTGCTCTCATACTGATTGTCCTTTTTAACTATGGTGCCTTCGACCTGCTCATGATTACGCACTCCAATTGAATTTGTTTTGACTCCTCAAATTCTTCAATAGATTGAGGGATGTCAGTGTTGTAAATGTTAGGTATTTTCTCTGCATGCAGTCCTAACAACAATGGGCCCATAACCGACAAATCAAGACCTATGCTTTGTCTACTAATAGAGCACATGTGGCAAAACCTGCTTGGACACTTCGTCATGGATATTCTCTTCCTCTGTCTTACCTTTGAATTCTCGCTAGAAGTGACTTTGTCTCGCTCAGGAGCTCTATCATGAACACGATGATAAAAGAACTGCCAGGTCCAGATTGGACTGAATATACAGGAGAGCTGTCGAGAAGCCTGGTCTTGGACTTGTAACCAGTGTGCTGCATGCTGAGACTCCGCAGTCTCTCCTGTCCGATTGGAAAACTCTGGATGGGCCTGCATGGTCATGTCCATCCGCAGAGTCCCTCAGAATTTAGCTCCCCAAGATCTTAGTATGAAAAGCTGTCACACTTTCTGGTGTGGACATCACCCACAACACTAAGTCCACGAGTAAACATTTGGCTCGGAACTCTGGCTTAGGTTAACACAGTAGGTTCTTTGACCAATCCTACACATACTACTGTTTGAGTCAAAGGAGTACAGGTCTCTCAGTAGGGTCAGTAATTTCTAACTGAAGGCTTCTCCAACGCCACTTTAGTGCATTAAATTATGAGAAGCCCCTAAATCATGCGTAGTCGTTTGTGTAGAATTTTGCCAGTGAATGTTCAGTCCTCACATAAAGGGAGGAACTGTCCTTCGAACTTCTTCATCTTAGGGCCAAAAAATCAACTCTGGTAGGTCGTCACTAAGATTAACTCAGTATCTCCATTTTTCCTCTATGTAAAGCCTTCCAAAATTTGGTTCCTATATAACATGTTAAGCAAGCCTAACTGCCATCAGAATGGAGCAAGAGATTTTGATCTTTTACATTTGCTCTGCTCAAGGCCGAAAGGGGTTTGATTCTTTGAAGCACTGGTTTCAACCTTGTTAGCTCGCCACTCAATGTCAACAATGCAGCACAGATGATTTGCTTTTACTTTGGCACACCGAATCGCAGGAAGGAGTACTAGCCGGAGCGTTAGCACCGCGGGCTGATGTCCTCACTCGCTTTTTCTGACCTTTGAGTGTTTTTCTCCTTATCCTTATCGTAATTCAGCAACATTTTTTTGTCTTTGCTCGTGTGTCGTTTTGGGTTTAGCTGCTTTTGTTGCCGCTGAGAGGATTTGTCTGCAGGTGTCGGTGTTGCTTCGCTGGACTCGGGTCTTGCTTCTAAGGTCATATTCTCTTTCGAGGTCTCTATGACCACATTTTCCAGTGTCCCGACATCAATTTTTCGTCATCATTTCTTTTCGTCGCTCGCAAGTGTGTGTGAAAGCACCTTGTTTATTATCATCATGAACCTCGCAGCCACCATCCTCTTCCTCTATACATGTGTTGACATCCTCTTCCTGCAGTGCCTTGCTCGCTTGTTCAACCTCACTTACATAGTTTTGATGAAAGTGAGGAGTGATTCTATCGACGTCATCTTCCTTGGGTCTGCTTCGGGAGGTTGGTTCCTTTCTAACATTCTGGCCTCGGGTTTCTCATTTTGAGGAGCAAGCTTTGATTTTGATTTGTTTTCAGGTGCTCTTCTTAATTATGTGCTCATCTCTTTCATCATTTCTTCCATCATCTTCCATCTTTGAGCTTGGAAGGGAAGAGGTGGATTCCTCCTCTAAAAGATACTCTCTTCGCTTCTTCATTCTCGCTTCTTTTCCTCCATCAAGTTTACTTCACGTCAAAGAGCACTCTTTGCATGGCCTCAAGAGTTGCAAAGACTCTTTTCTAAGTGAATATGTCATGTGCGGATCAAACCCTTCGTGAAATTTGTTTAAAGCTTCGAGCCCCGAGGGAGGTTTTAGTCTCGTGGGAAAGTGCATTGAGCAAAGATCACAGCAACTGCACAATAAGATTGTACACTTTCCCCTGTGGTTCCCATGGAGAATGTTATAGCCACGAAGGACTTGGAGAGGATTCTTCCTCACTTCCCATTTGCTTTGGGAAGACGCTGCATGGAAGGCTTGAGATCGTTAATACTATGGGGGTTAAACCCTTTAAACCATTTTCTTACTTCTCACCAAACTCTTTGAGCAAAGTAGTCCTCAACTCTGGACAGTAGTTTCATTATCACTCTGATTTTGCGTCAGTAGTCATTCATCTTGTCCACATGTTGAGATGCCGTTATGGTACACAGCTAGCATCATATAATCGGAATTTTTGGACCCACAGTCCCGTGGAAGACGGTGACTAAGGCGCTGCAGAAGACTGAAAGGAGCACACCAGCGCTGCGGCGTGGCAGTGAGGTGGAGGTGGACTTTTACGTATGGCGGGTGCGGGCCGAGAGGCGGTCGTTTGAACAAGTGATGCAGGGTGAGTATGGCAGCGGAGGGACCAGTGAGTAGACTCGTTAGAGATGATCTTGGAGCGAGGAGACGCTCAGCCTGTGACAGCGAAATGCAGATCGAGTGTGTTGCTTTCCTCGCTGCCAAGATGTCTCCACTTGTTTTCCTGAGGATGAAAGTGAAAGATCTCAGAGTCTCAACTGACCACATCATCAGACTACCTTAGTCCTAAATGGGTTCACCTAAGTCACCAGCATTGCTGCGAGTAGTCGAAAGATTTTGACTGGGATCACTGCGCCTCAAGAGATCCGAAAACAAGGCTAATGGACTAACCCTGGAGACTTCTCACTGGATACTTCTCTGGACTATCAACCATCTCAGGTGGGTTAGGTCCGGATGGGCTCGTGGTGTGACCTTTAGAAGCCACTATGCTATGTTGCTAGACCTAAAACAAGAGAACTTCAACCAGTATATGACAATCTTAGAGAGGTTCACCAATCTCGTTTTTACGATTTCAAATCCCTGCAGTAGTACCTCTAACCGGGCTTTGAATGATTTTATAACAGATAAGGGTCTTTCCCAAAGCGGGAGTCTTAAGGTCTGACCGTTCAGGATTTGTGGAGTCGCCGTGTGAAAGTTCTGCGAGTTTTTTCAAAGGAGTACGACCAGTCACCACTACATAGAGCTTTGGGAAACATTCTTCTAAGGATATCTCTAAACACAACAAACTCTAACCAGAGATCGACCGAGAGGGCATTCACCGTAGCATGTCACCCCCAAAAGAGGATGACGAGGCTACCCGGCCCTTTCCTGCATCGCTCTAAAGAGTATAAAGCAAACACATCAAAAGATCGCACAAAAGATATCAAAACCAAGTGTTTTTACTACAATCCGAAATGTTTTTGGTATTTTCTAAATTGCTTTATCTGTGGTTCTTAAGAATGATCCCAACTTTGCCTCAAAAACTTATGCTGCTTTTCAAGCATGAAACAAAAGACAAGCCTATCCTTATGGCTTTAAGCTGTAGGCCGATTTTCCGAGGTTACATGCAGAAAAACCTCGATGAATCCTAGGACTCCACCTAGTCTGATGCCACCGATTCAACTGAGTTTCGTCTCAATTCACCATTTCGGGTAGTGCTCGAAAAGGTCAGCATTTGACTCTCAAAATGTTATGAAGATCTCCTCGGGGTAGTGGGTGCACGGAGGGTCAGCGCAGAATGTTAGCTTCAGATGGCTGCACTGGCAGTCGAACAATTGTCATGTGAACTGCGAGAGGTCCGGTTTAGCGTGATTCCCCACGTGCAGTCGCGGCAGAACAAAGTTAGGTCTCTCGTACTTTATTAGCAAGATTGGGAGAGTCCAATCAGCCGCAGCTGACATCAGCTCACCAAACCTGACTCTAGGATCTACCTCCTTCCAATCCCAGGAGAGGGATCTCTCCAATATGTGCAAAGATGGATATTGTCTTGAAAAGCTTTAAGGTAATGATATTAGGGCTGACGTTATGAAGGCCAAGGGTTTTGTTTTGTTTTGGATGGTTGAGCATGGAAATGGCACTTGAGGGGAAAGTCCTGACCGCAAGTAAAGCTAAAAGTGAGAAGTTGCAAGCAAATTAGAACAATGCGTATAGATAGATATATACGTTGGGTTTAAAGTCCATTGCTGTGGAGTCAAGCATTCGGGCCTGAATTGAACAACAACATCAAGTGTGATCCATGCTAGTCATCGCATGCCCAAGGATCTCTTTAAACTTTGATCATGATCGGAGTGATACACCAAGAAGGGGAATTGAAACAGTATGCGTCACGAAGAGCACTTTAGGATCCGATAAGTACTTTTAAATCCGCAAACCTTTAGACAAACACTTTAAGAAGGACACGAAAGCAGATCCAGGATTCGTAAGTACTCTAAAACCAACCAGCCTTTGACACACTTCCAATAGAAAAATATACAAAAACAAGGGGAAACACAACGATAATACGTAATGGTCAGAAGATTCATAGCAGCTTTAAACCAGCCGCCTGAACACATCTCCAAGGGAAACAATCAGTTAGCTATGCGGCAAGTCCGGGACCAGAAGCTAACCATATTCTCTCGCCTCTACCATCATCACATAACATATACCAAAGCAACGTTCGGGAATAATATTCGACTAGGACGATACAAATGAGGGGAACCAGCCACAGATTCTCATGCCCAACCGACTAAGTCACTCCCGAATAACACAAGTACAGAAGAAAACATTCAGCTAAAGATTTCGGCCAAGTAGAAGGTGTTATCGATATGCACAGGGTCCTAACCCCGTTTAAACCGCGCTTTTCACAAAGGAGAATGAAACAACATGAAAACAGTTTAAATAAAACAACAAGTTACAAATGAGAATAACATCACCGCTCAATATAGATCGTGATCCCATGAAACAAATGTATTGATGTCAAACCAAGCCTACAAACTTCAAGTCCAATGTTCTCGGGCTTCTCAAAGAATCATCTTCACCATTCCAACTCAACTACTCTAGCACACGCAGAGCTTTCAAGGGCGAGAATACTATGTACAAAAAGAAGTCTCGAAGCTCGAAGTGTATTTCAAAGTTCTCCGCAACTAACCACTTCCTCATCTTAGTGTAGAAGCTACTTGACAGGAAGATGAGTGAGTGTGAGATTTTGTAACAAAATATCTCAAGGACGGCCTACGGCAAGAGTGAAGACTTCTCGGCCCTTTGAGAGGCTCGAGGGAAAAATTCCCATGCGTGGATCACTATATTAACTCGCTTTCATCAATAAACACTCAAAGCCTCTGGGAAGCCATGCCTGATCACTTTCGAGGTTTCCGTGTCCGTTTTGGAACAACTCTGCAGATATTTATTCATTGGTTTCCTGCAGCAGTAAATAACTCTCGGCAATGCCAGAGTGCAGACATTTCTTTCCGAAAGCACAACTCTACGGCCTCCGAATCGGTCTCGCGGCAACGTGGCTCTAAGTGGTAGCCGAGGAATCAATTTGCTCTCGCCGTGGCTTTGTGGAGGCTTTTTGTCTCGATAAAACACTTTAGGTTTTTCCTTTAAACTCCGTGTTTTTAGATTTGATTAGGCTTTTGATAACCGCCTCTTTAGCCATAATCCCCATAAAACCGCCTCTCTAATCTTCTTCATCCGCTATGCTTTATTCTCAAAACCGATACTCTTTTAACCTGTGTCTTGATTTAAAACAAAGGTGTCATTGTCGATAAAGTGCACATCCAAGACCGCTTTTACTCGCATCAATACTCATAGAGTAATACGATTTAGACATGGAATAGAACTCCCGTGAATGCCTCTCTCTTAAAGACAGCCCGAAGGCACAGAAACGTCTTTCTCCATCCCTCTGCTTTTCCTTTCATTCTATAATGGAAAACCAATAAAACGCCTTCGCAAAACACAACAACAAGCTAAGAAATCGCGGAAATAGGTTTAAAATCAGTCTCTGGATGCGGAGTGAGTTTGAGGCGTATCGTCGATACCTGAGGGCAACCAACGGTGGAGATCCAGCATAGAAAGGCAAAAAGGATAGCGGGAGAAGAATAAGGAGGATAGCATGGATCGTCCGATCCGGGACACGTGGACGGTCCTCAGCATCGAACGGGAGGATCGTAATCGGGGAGGCTACAAAACAACATGCGATTGAGCCCTTTGTAAGGACAGAGCTGGCCGGGCCGCGTTGATCCGAGGGACCGCATCGACGTCCGCGGGGAATGAATCGGGAGGTAATCGCAAGGGGGTGAAACATTGCGATGCGTATTTTGTGCGGACCACAATATATAGATTTCGCTAACAGGATATCCACTTACAACATGAACAATAAATAATTAGAGCACTTATCCACTTAAAACAATTAAACAATCAATTAGAAATTTTTCAACATATCTCAACAAGGTAAATCCCAATGATGATTGCAATGTCTATTTAAACGAAAATTATGAACCATTCAAGCATGGAGAATTTGTATAATTTCATATTGAGACTTCTGAATATTTTGAGTTAATTTGAAGAACTAGTGCCACCTTCTATTCGTTGTTCATGCTGTGGATGATTGATTGAATTTTCTGTATCTGAGAAGTTCTTCAAGTGTGCAAGGCAAGGGTGGAGGGCCCCCACACCAAGCTAAGTACACTTTTTGGTTAATTTAGCATAATTTTCATGAACTAGTTTTGCTTCAGATTAAGCTAACTTTTTGGTTAATTTAGCATAATTTTCATGAACTAGTTTTGCTTAAGATTTATTCAGTCATTTAGATGTGTGAAGAATTCGTATGTTTGTTGATGATTCTTGGTTTAATTATAATCTGCATATCAGTGTTTTAAAAATCGGACTCGAGTTCCGAAACGGCCGAGGGTTGGCTCCGACTCATGATGATGATATAGAGATCAAAACAAAAACCATAACCAAGGAGGCTCTAAATGGCCTCTACAACAAAACATGAATAGTCACTACTCTTAGACATCTGACAAGAGAATATCCTCTGCCTCAAACTCTGAACCAGAGGGGGAAATCGCTCGCTCCTCCTCCTTTGAATCAACATCCTCAACTAGAACTGTAGCAAGTTGAGCCTGAGATAGACGAGTTATGTGCCTTTGTCGTGGCTGACTAGAGGAAGTCCCCGCAGCTGCAACTAGAGGACTTGGAGTTGGGACTGGGCCTGCTACTAGTGGATCTGCATTGGGTCCAAACAGTTTCTCTTCTTTGTGTGAAACCTCTCAACGACAGACCAATTGTGCTCACACCCAGAAACACTGCAAGTTTGACTCAAAATGCGGATTGCAAATCTCTGCAATTCAGGACAATGGCTCGGTCGGCTCGGTGTACGACTCGACCGACTTGGTCACAAACCGGCCTTCAGACTATTTTTTCCACCAAGTTGGTCCGACCAGGGGTCTGGCTCGATTGACTCAGTTGATTCCGAGTTGGTCCGACCGATTTTTAAAACTATGTTGCATATGAAGGGACAAAAAAGAGTTTAATTCCTTCTATCTGATCAAGAACAACAACTATTATTCATCTTCTTTTCTTTGCTTGAGTTTTTTCCTGAATTTCTAGTTTTAATGCAAAGGTAACAATGATGAATAGAATTGTAAAGGACAACCTGGACCTCCTCAATTAGGAGCCTCTTCTCCTACTTTTTATACATCATAAACTATTGTCAATCAGTCATTCGGTTTCTCTTTATGAATGTAGTACTCTGGGGAAGGACAATCAGGATCTCCTAAGTTAGGAACCTCTTCCCTCACTTATTACATATTGAATCAGAAATTACTTGGTTAGATTTTATATTTGTAATATGCATTTCCATAAATCTTAGAATCTAGAATATATTTGTAATATGCATTTCTTTCAGTTTCTACATTTTGTATTCTAAATTGACTACATCTGAAATCCATATATTTTGGACATGCTTCCAAGTTTACAAACCCAGATTGATAATTAAATACTTGTGTTAGTTTACCCAGTAAATTGACCCAACAAGGGTTTTATTATAATTCTTTAGCAACAATTCTGAGTACAATAATTTACATGTTGAAGTAGCAATCTAATCTGAGGAAAAATACTGGAAAATTTTTTGTGAGAATTGTCTCACTCTACAACTATTTTCTTCATCAGAAATTGCCTCTTTCGACTTCTACGTTGAGCCTCCTGCGTCATTCTCTACGCACAGCTTGCGCTGGCCCTATGACAATTTCGACCTTCCTCCTTTTGCCTCTTCTGAGGACTAGAAACCTTCCTCCTGAAATGTTGTTGCCCTCCTCTTTCACGTGCTATTCACCCTTTGGGTCTATCTTCTCTATTGAGCTACTACTACTGAAAAAATAGAATTGCTTGGGCAACTGAGTATCTGCACTGGTGTGTCATCCATCACCACATCAATCTCTTCTTATATCTTCATGTTGGGACTCCAACGGCCAAGATTAAATCTTAATCAATGGGTCAGATCATTCTTGGATCGATCCGTGTGAGTTTCTAGATGATTCTCACCTCTTCTCAATTAATATTGATTAATTAACCATATTCCCTAAATTTAAACTTAGGAAATATTTTTTTAAATGGTTAATAATCTAATTGAGAGATTTCTAGGCGAAATTTCCGGAAACAATTTTTGAGTTTTGGAGAACTCATGTATTCTAATTCTAGCCTCTCCACAAAATTTCACAGCTAGAACATATCTGATGCTACAAAAATTAACAAGAATGGGGTAGAGTTCATGTAATGGTTTTTTCCCACGTGCCAAATGTGTTTGTCCTAGCCATCTTTGATCCGGGTAAATTTTTGATACCCTTTTAACCAAGACCTTTTACTTCGGCTAATGTGTTAGGATTACAATTTATCAAAAAAAATGTTAATGAACATAAGTGAACATCTGCATGTTGTAAAGAAGAGGAACATAACAAGCAAGCATACGACAAAGATGCAAAAGGTTTAATAACGGAGTTCGTCCAGTGTGAACTACGTCTCCGGGCCTCGGTGTCTCGATGGTGTTTGCCGCTTCATTCAATGTTGTAAAGAGTGAACATGTACAAGGACGCTGCTAATTGTCATACGAGGAAATAAGCCATCAACATGAGTGGCAAAGTCTCTCATGAGACATTCCGCTGCAAGGAACTCTCACTCATAAACTGACCTCCTATCAGCATGACAAAAACTTACACATGCCAACTGTGAGTATCCCGCCAACATGGAAACAAAGGGATCCCAATCAAACATACATGTGACAATGAGTATCCTGCCAACATAGCAACAAAGGGATCTCAAACATAAATGACAATCCATGATAGAAATTACATCTCACATTAAGAACCAAAACAAGATCCCACATCAAACATCAAGCAGGGATCTGTACAGCACAGTGCATCTCATAGCAAAGAGACAAAGAAGTACATGAAATCAACACTTCATATACCTCACACTAAAGATGATTGAAAAATAGGTTGCTCCGTTGTTGGAGCTGAAATCACCATCACAATTGTGGCGTCGAAAGGCATGAAATTGACTGCTCACCCATTGAATGCTGACACCTGCAACTCCACTTTGAAAAGTGGTCAAGAAAGGGAATGGCCAGATGGAAAATCTGAATACACCATCAGATTTGTGGCGTCGAATAGTGAAAAATCAACTGTCCAATTTCTGAATTCTGTCAAAGTGAAAATCTGGGACTTAGGGAATCTTTTAGATTCCCCCTAGATTCCTCAAAGACGCTGCTCCACAGGGAATCTAGAAATTTGCAACTCAAAACAAGAATCTGATCTCACCATTGAGATCCTTGTGAAATTTCGAGAAGAATGAGTATAAAGTTGACCTCATTCTGACACCGGCGAATTTCGGCCTCCAAGGAATCTGAAAGATTCCCTCAAGATTCCTGAAGATTTTCCTCCACAAGGAATCTGTAGAACCGCTTCTCAAAAGGCAAATCTGGGCACACCATCGCGTTCCTTGCGAAATTCTGAGTAAAATGCATATAAAGTTTAATACATTCTGACAATTTTACCTCATTGGGATCAAAAGATTCCCTTGGCATCAAACAAGAATCTGTCTCAAACTGTGTGCCATCTGTTGCATCAGCCTCGACTCGAACTACGTGCCTTTCCTTGCTGCCTCTGGCCTGGGCGCACTGCAAAAGGTCGGGTTTAAATAATTTTTTGTGGGCGGAGATTCCAATGTGGAATCGTTGGTGCAATGGTAATTTTAAGTGAATGATTGAGGGGTCGGGGGTCAAATCCTGCCCCTCCTATTTTAAAACACTGTTTTTGATATATGGCAGGGGTGGCAGGTCCGTTGGACCGGTGGCCCACTCCCCACATCTTTGGCGCCATTTTTATTTATAACATGTTTACGGTGAGAGTGGCGTGGGGTCCAACGAGGGTCATGGCCCACCACCCCGTTTTTAATATATTATTTTTTTTATATATGTTGCATCATGCGGTGGGGTGGTGGGGGTGGTGGCCCCGCCACCCTATTTTTATATTATTTTTGTTTTTTTTTAATTAATTGGCCATTTTTGTAAATTTGAATTTTTGGCCATAGGAGTCATTTTAAAGAGGCCACAAATTTTCCTAGAATCCGATGGCCGGAAAAACTCAAAATTGTGCCTTCCTTAAGCCTGCCAAGTCACCAAGTCAACCCAAAACTTTGACTGCATCTAACTTTCGGATACAAGCTCGGTCTGATGAACCGTTCGCACCGTTGCGATCAAGACAACAAGATCTTCAACCTGAAGTTGGTTTGAGAGCAATACAAACACTTTGATTTTTGAGCTTCCATATGCCCTCTTTGTCCTATGTGTGTCTCTGGAGCCACCTGGATCAATCTTATGAATGTGACCAATTATGTTTTTTCTTTTCTTTTTAGTTGCATCAACCTATAAGCATCATTCCAGGCCCGAGCCAGGGTATGGGCAAAGGGGAGGGGAAGGCTAACCCTCTGTTGACCTAGTGGATGAATGTGGACCCAGGTAGAAGGAATGATGAATGGGGTTATAATGAGCAGAAGGGGAGTGATATGTGGATGAAAGAGCAGGACCATGCAACCAAAATCAGGGTTTCCCATGTAGTACCATTCCTAAAGCCCAAAGGTCAGTAAAAGACATCCCATGGGACTAGGGTCCAAGATTAACATCCAAAAGAGTTTCCATGATAAGTAAACTAAAATACTCAATGACCAAATGAAAAGGCATACCTATACGTTTGGAAGGCCCACCTTCAAACATACGTTCATGACAGACGGGTGAGGAACCACATGGCTGGCTCAGGGGGCAGAGAAATGGCACAACGCGCTAGTTGGTGGCTGCAAGGGGTTGCCGGATGAAGACCATCATGGAGAAAAAATTTCTCCTAGGGATATCACCCACAAAATGGTGGGTAACAGGACACTTGCAGTAAAAACACCCCATTTGGAAGGGACTAGATTGTGGAACAAGGACTCGATGAGAAAGTTCAAATAGTCCAAAGTGCAGACCAAGGTAGCTTCCCTAAAAGTGTTAAGTACTAGCAGCTTAAAAGAGGTAAAGATTGAGTAGTACCCGAAGAAGACAATCTGTACAAGTTTATCAAGCACTTTGATAAGTTACAACTGTTTTTCTGCTTTAGTTTTCTTTTATCAGGTCAATAGCCATAATATATGCCAAAGACTATGGAAGCTAGTTCTGGGAAAATTAACATAAAAATAGTGTAGATATTCTCTGTATTAGCAGTCTTTCTTTCTGCTTTTCTAGAAGCCATTTTCTGAATGTCATACATAGAATGTATGGAATGTCAGCAGAAGATCATGGCTGGCATTGGGGCAACCAATGTATGCTTTCAGGTTTTGCAGTAGGCAATTTTTAAAACACAGAGAGTGAATGTATGGAATGTAAACAAACATTCATGGTTGGTGGAACTTTTTGTGCTGAAGTAAATTAAATTGAAACTGATCTTTCTGAGGAAAAAAGCTAATACAAATAATTTATCTGCAATTACTTGTATTTTTGTATAAACTCATTCTCATCATTGTTCCTGGAAAAATGAACAGATAAACTATTTTTCTGCATTTGTTATGATGTTTGTCAGAAGATATTTCTGAGACGAAGAGGTAAAAGTATTTAGATTGGATAGAGATAACACAATTTTTATAATGTTGCTGAATTGACAGGTGGAATTGATGGGAGGGCGTCTCACAGTAACAAGTCAGGAACATCATGGTTCAACATTTTCTTTCATTGTACCTTGCAGAGTTCCGAAATTGGCCCCCTGTGATGAGACAGATAATGATCTGCTATATGATATGCCTCTTCCTGAATATGAAAACACAATGAAACATACTGTCGAAGACAATAAAGCAACTTATTTTCAGTTTCAGCCACGGACATTAGGTTCTTTATTCTCTTCAAATGGAGTAGCTTCCAGGTCCAAACTAATATCTGTAAGTGACAATGAATCGAATAGCATCACCAAAAAAAATAGCATGCATGCAAACCATATGTTTCTTACAGGTAAATCAACTTCAAATGAAAATGTGAGTTCTATCAATGATTTTGTAAATCAATGTTCAGCACGTGGTAGCAATATTTTTTCTGGAAAGGAGAAAGTTCATAAACAGGACAATGATTGCTCATCAAATGATAGTAATCAACATTCTCAAGGACACCCCACTGCTATTAATCACAAACCAGTGGCTTATAAGCAGATTCAGCTATCAGAGGATCTCAAGTTTTCTACTTCTGTACATGAAAATCAGGGAGAATTGGAAAAGTCCAGTCACAAATTATCAGACAATACCTCAGAATTAAGGCAGACACAATCCAAACCTAAGATACTGCTCGTTGAAGATAACAAAGTTAATGTGATGGTTACACGGTCCATGCTGAAGCGGCTAGGTTACAGCATTGATGTTGTTTCTAATGGAGTGGAAGCAGTACGTGCAGTGCAAAGAAGAAATTATGATATCATTCTAATGGTAAGTCCTCTTTAATATGATAATCTTTGACATGGATGGTTAAACATTTCCAAGAACATGACAGCTAAGAGTCTTCTCTCGTTTCTTTCTTTACAAAGAAATTGAAGGTTACATTACAGAAGAAAAAGCATCCTGGCAACTGCTTGTTTTATTTTTTCTTTCTTATTTATTATGTTCTAGTTCTTATTAAGTTTCAAAGCCATTACAAATTAGTGTTTATATACTTTATTTTCCTCCTGTTTTACATGTACTTTGACAATAACTGAAATCTAAATAATGCTGTTATCTAGATCTATTTTTAATTGCTTGTAGCACCCCTCTTGATATCGTTCTGTAGATAGAACTTTATTGAACTATAAAAAGTGTATATATCCGTTAATACCTCTTTATGCTACAGTACACATTTGGCGTTCTTAAATTAATGATCACACATGGACAAGAATTTTAAAAACGTTCTTTGCCCAAGAGTATTTGCATCACTTGGTAAGAACTATACATTGCCTGATGATAATTTCCTGAAGATGCTATTTATGTTAGATCATAGCACCTTGAGCATAGCATTTATGTTAGTTGTTCTTACTCTTTTTCTTTGTCTTTTTAATCTTGATATATTTCAAAGTAGGCGGATTTGAGGAAAAAATGAAAGAAACAAATATAACAGTGGGAATTCATAAATCTTGCCACAGGTGATGCAAATTATGTTGGCTTCTAATGTGTTCTTAAGAAGCAAGCATAGAAAGCAATCCAGGGAATAATATTATGAGTTAAGCAACAATGATAAGCCAGCGAGGGGAAAATTTTAATTCATATCCCAAAACTTATAAAGACACCATTAAGTCACTAAAAAACGTCCTGGGCATCTGCTTATAATGTCAGAAGATTTTTTAACGGATAACAGGTTTAAGGAAACAGTGAATGAAACTCCTTTTGAATGAAGCAATTTATTTTGTCTTGGGATGTGAGTGAGATGACTATCCCTAACCAAAAGATGCAAGTAAGAACAGTTATGAAAGATGTTAAGCTTATTGTTGTCTTTCTCCAAGAAGTTAAATCTGCAGGTTTTGAATTAAGACATTGGATGGATCATTGTTGGAACCATGGTTTCAAAATCAGTTTGTATGGACTCACACTCAGCCAACTTGATCAAGTTGACCCTTGATCGAGTTAACTTGGCCCTCTACTCAATTGGGGGGATTGATTTGGTACTGAACTGGCCATGTCAAGGCATGTCTCAGATGGTTCAGTACTAAACCAGTCCAACTCAATTGAGTCCTTCCTACTTAGCATATTAATGTTTGTAGCTCTGGCAGGTACTTCAACCCAAGCCTAAGTGTCTAGGCATGCAGAAGTCACCCACAAGATCTCCCTAGGATACTTGCTCTATGTTGAGCAAGTTGTTTTGTAACATAGGAAAAGCACATAAGGATTTTGTTGGCTCATAGAGCTAAAGTAACCTTAGGAAAAGAAAAGTAATTTACTTTAGTGATTTTGTTTTTATTTCAGCCATTGACCTCACATGAGGCGAGATCTAATCTCAGCCATCAATCACTTTGGAGATTAGGGTTAGGGATTTAGCTCAATGTAAAGTTATAAAAGCAAGGCTAGGGAGAGGGAGAAGACACACCATACAACGTCACTAGCCTAAGGAGGAGAAGGAGTGAGATACTACAAAGTGTCGGGTCCAAGGAAGTATAGGAGGGAGCTTGGAGATCCAAATCTTCCAAGGAGATCGAGCACCAATCTAGGGTAGATGTGTTGGATCAAATCCAAGGCATTTGTATTTTGTTAGTTGGGCCATTTTCCCATGATGTGAACCCAAGCAAGTTTCGGGGTTATTTTAATGAAGAAATATGATTGCGTAGAAATCTATGTCATCGTGATTGAGATCAATATATTTACTTCCGCAAAATCTTAATGTGTTAATGAACCTTGTTGTGCATTTAATCTATGGATCTGTTAACTTTGCTATGAATCAAGTGTCAAGTGCTAGGTTTGCAGGAAAATTAACATTGTATCATAGCGTAAACTTTGAATCGATCTTGGGATTACAAGAAGCCAGGACCTATACAAAATCATTGGTCCAAGTTCGGCTGCGATCATATGAAGGTGAGAAAGAATTTTTAAAGGTGACGCTGAAATTGTCATACGGCCCAACAAGTGAAATTAAAAAAGAATAAAACACAGGGAAGCCCAACAAGTCTAATGACCCACCCAAGCGCCACAACTTCCACCAACAGGAAGTCAAGGCACAACCAAGTCGAGCCAACCTTGAGTGAAGAGCGCCACTGGACAAATGCAAGAGTTGTGATGTTGTGAGAGAGACAGAGTATCGAGCTTGAGGAAGTTGACCGATTGTCGCGGGACAAAAGGACGGGTCAAGTAGGGCCCATGCAGGGAGCTGCCACGAGCTGGAAGTGTGAGGCAGAGTATGCAGCAAGGACTAGGCGTGATGTAGGTAAGCCCATGCACAGAGGACCATCCGACCAACAAACTACCAAGCATATCGGAACTTTGTTTCACGAGCAAGAAGGTAGATCGGCAAGCAGAGGACAAACTATGGGAGCTCAATAAGCAGACGACCAAATCATTAGGTGTCGAAGCTTGGGCTAGGCAACATGAGCAAGTGTTAAGTGTGGGGCAGCAAATTAGCAGTGGTGGAGGGAACCGACACCATCAACAGCGATTGAGGGAGGTGGTGAGTCCACCTTAGCGATCAGTTGGACTAGTTTGTGGCATTTGTAGCTCAGGGCAGCATTGGAAACAAGTAGACACAATGGGTTGGTGGCACATTGAGCAAATGGAGCAAAGAGACGTGTTGTGCAGACTGAGGATCTGAGACCACCAGTTGCCAAGAGCTATCGAAACAACGAGGAGATGCCCAACAATTGTTGGCCAACAAGCCAGCCACCAGTCGAGTCGACAGTCAGGCTCGACTGCAACAGAAAAATGACCAGGCAAGAAGCCAACAGTCGAGGGTGGCGAAGATATGTCGACCCGTCTGCAGGCCGCAACAAAAATGCAGCTCTGACATAGACAGAAAGGGAAATGACACAAACTAGGGTGGCTGACAAGGCTATCAGTCACCCAACCAACAAGACAAGACAAGACAACACATGAAAGTGTTAGTCAAGAACGTGGTGCTACATGTGGTGTGTGGTTGGAAATCATGCATAGGTCAAACGATTGCAAGCGAAGCACAAGGTACAAACTACAGCGTGTAGGAACAGTGGGGTATGTGGATGCAGCGAATGTTGTGAATGTGAAAAAAATTTAATATCTCAAACAGAAACCCTACTGTTAATTTTCAAATTTACTTCTACTTACATTAAGTTATTAATGTGAAATCTTTAGCATTA